>JAUCRC010000014.1:7130000-7867500 GCA_032399595.1 Tetragonula carbonaria
TCATTGTAATTAATGAAACCGTGACTTTCAACGAGGCGCCTAGCTGCTTCTTCTTTGTTCTCGGAGTTCCTAAACGTGTCGGTCCTTTCGTAATTAAGTCCTTCGCTCGTTAGCTGATATCACAGGCAAGCCAGGTGCGGTCGATTATCGTGTCGACGTTATGTTTACGTGTTACATAAACGATTAAACGATATTAATCACTCCTCTAAATATGTAAATGAATTATTAACCGCTAAGGAATTTTAACGTGTTAACGAGACTTTTCACGCTATAGTTAAGCATATAATTCACCGGAGACGTACAGATAACGCACGTTCGCATCCATTCGAACGAGATCCAGTTTCTACGAGAGATACTTCCGCGGACCGCGAGTTATTTAGACAAATCAAAAGAAATAATCGAATAGCCTATATAAATAGCAATTTTTGTACAGTCGAACGTCTGATCAGTCCACAGTGTTAACGCTTAACGTCCATTTCTCAGATTGCGCGTCGCTATATCGAAATCGTGCTGTCGACGGTAGGTTAATTTTTCTCCCCTCCCTGTTCCCATTTTTATCTTCGTTTCTCTTCTTCCCTCTGAGATAATAATCCAAGCCAAGTCTGAGAGACCGATGTTACGAGTTAAGGGAAGAAGTCGCGACGGTACGTTCGTTTCAGACTGAGAGATCATCACTAAACGATTAAGGATAATCGTCGATTCATCATCGACTCTCGCCTTGATTTTCGACGCATAATTTTGCAACAGCTGATCGATGAGAGAGAGAGAGAGAGAGAGATCATCATCATCGCCTGCTGACGCGGGTAGGGGGAGGTGTTTTTTAGCTCACGTTTTTAGACACCGTTCATTTTTTACGTAAGTCATCGCCTCTAAGCAAATCCGGGACCCGAAAGAAACGTTTTTCAATTAAGTACACACTAGTTAATTATAAATACGTGATTAATTCCTAGGGATATCGTGGACGGGCAGAAGAGTACAATGTAAGAAACGACTGATGGGATTGAAAATGCGCGCGAGAGGGATGTGCAGATTAGGTATGAGTGTAGAATTTTCTCGATAAGAAAGAACCATGAACGAAGCCTTAAAAAAAGAAAACGAGAATAAACAAAAAGAGAGGGAGAGAGAGAGAGAGAGAGATAAATATGATAATTTAACTCTTCGTATAGGAAATCTAATCTATTGATTAATAATATTTAGACGGTACGTCCAGATTCAGAAAGATACAAAACTTGTTAGATTGTTATTAACGGATATTAATCGATTAATTGAGTAATTAATTAATTAAGGGATTTAACGTAATGGTTAATTGCCGAATTAAACAAGCAACCGTTCTCTAGTAGCTGGACGCGTGAACGCCGCGTCTATCAGCTGAAATTCGTGTCGGAATAAGTTCACCCTTGCATTTAGCATTCGTAACGACGAGTGTCGTCGCCGTGACGAACGTGACCGTCGTGCTACTCGAAATGGTAAACGTGACGATAATTTTCGGGGGACAGTTATCTTCGTTCTTTTTACCGTAGACTAGATAGTTCATTGCACTTTTGAACAACAAGTCGCGAGTAAAAGACGAATATATATAATCGGAGGATTTGTACACGCCAAGCGTATTTTGCTTGACGAACTTAATTAGATCACGTTATCTCCTTATTAGAGACAAAGTATATACATATATAATATGCATACCTGTTCGACTATATAAAATCGGCATACACGTATGAGACGGGACTCGACAAACACGATAGGTATTTACGCGAGTCTTGCGTTGCGCATGCACTAATCCTTTTACCATAGAATTAACTGTTTGTACTTTTAACGAGTAATAACATTGTAATAATAATAATAATATTTCGATGTGCATCTATCATATACGTGTGTACGTACGTGTGTAGAAAAAGAGGAATCGCGAAGATAAGTAGATGTCTCCGTGTATAATTATAATTAGAAGACAAAAAAAAAAAAATCGACGAGAAACAATAAAAAATCCAGGGCCGGCTGGTGGTTGGAACGAATTTTCGAGAATTTCTGTCTATCGTAGCTCGTGTTTAAGACCCCTTTTATTTGCTAAGACGTTAATTTTAACGATGGAAATTAGTTGCTCCACGGATGGTTGTTTTTACCATCTTTGAGTCGCGATTGAAAAGTATGCCAGTTTCTGAGAAAATCCAAGAAAAGGCTGAAAATCGAATGAAATTGACTTTGCTCATTCCACGAATGTCGAGCCTCCCCCCGAAACGGTCCTAATAAGACTGACGCTCTCGGACAAAATGAAAAATAACCAAAAAAAAAAAGGAAAAAGAAAAAAAACGAACATAAAATAAAGTGAGGTAAAGTAAAGTAAAATAGAGTAAAATAAAAGAATATCGTACAGCGTGAGACAAATTGTACAGTAAAGAAAAATATGTCCTAATTTTCGCGTTTGAGAAACGGTACTCTTTGCTTATTTAAATCGTTACGGTACTTTCTCGCTGAGTAAAATACGTCCAACGACCACTGCCCTTCCAAAGGAGAAACAAAGCTTAAGCAAAGAGAGAGGGAGGACCTTTTTTTTCGCGTAGGTGAAAAACTGGGGGAAAACCCTTCGGTCCGTGGTTCTCGGAAATAAAAATATCCGGAAAACGGAGGCGTGGATGTAGTAACGAAGTAAGTAATATCGGGAGACGAACATAGAGGAAAGAGATGAAAAACAATAATAAAAGCAACAAAGGAAAAAAAGAAAGAGAGAAAGAAGAAAAGAAATTGTAAATCAGTGTTATTGTCTTAATTGAGAAAGGATTGCGCCTCTGCTTTTTCTCCTGCGAACGAACGAACATGTCGATTTGGAAATATTGCCAAGCGTCACTTCAGGCTTAGGGTTATTAAACGTGGTGACAACAAAAGGGGGGCGGGGAGAAAAAGTAACGTCGACGAAACTATTAAAGATAAAAGAAAGAAGTGTCAAAGTACTGCTTACGATTTATCAAACTAATTACTATTTACGACTAGTAACACCTTAAAACAATGAACTGTATTGTTGTTGTTATTACTATTACTATTATTATTATTATTATTTTCTATTGTAATTAATTAATTATCATGAATTTACAAGAAATGGCTTCTTCTCGAATAAATGTTTATATCTACAGCTTCTCGAACGCGTGTCAGTGTAGCTTAAGTTTTACATGAGACAAAGAGAGAACGGTTGGAGCGAGAGAGAGAGATTTTAAGAGTTTGATTAAATCATCTGACTGTGAGAATGAAAGACAGGGAGAAAAAGGGGGGGGGGTAAAGAAAGAATTGTCGAGGATTGAACGGTGAACGAGTTGAAGGGAGAATGAGAGGCAATTTAATTGGTGTTATTACGAGAAAAAGTGGGTATAAACGAACGGGAACGAATCATTTTGAGAAAGAGAGAGAGAGAGAAAATGAAAGAATGTGTGAAGAGAGTAATAGAGAAAAAACTAAAACGGGCTGCAGCTGCACGTAACAAATATGAAAAGACGAACGGGTAATTAGTTAAATAAATAAGCGTAGTAGATGAATTTAAACAGAGAATTATTATATTTAAATGGATCGATCGAGGTGCTGGATGATCGGGGCCCCGCGGACACACAAACTTCTCGAAGTACTAATTAGAAAGTGGACGTCGTTTTTAAGGTTATTGTCGACTATCATGTTTATTGTATTAAATAATAGTTAATGGCTATCTAACGTTTAACAGTCTAGTTTTACTCTATAACTCAGATTAAAGGGAAACTCTCTTACTCCGCCTAAGGATATAGATTGTACGCGAATCTCGATTTTAAAGAGAGACGACTAAACTTAAAGAAAGAGAAAGAAAACGACGCAAAACGACGATAGGACAAAAAAAAAAAATCGTAGCTGATTAAGAGCGAGTCGAAAATAATAAGCTTAGGTAAAATAATGAAATAGAATTTTACGGGGAGGGGGGTTGATCAAATAATAAATAGTGGAAAGTACACCAAAAGTGCTACCAAGGCGGTAAATCAATTTATTCGAGCGATAAAAGGGGAACGTGTTAATAGTCCTATGGGTGAAGAACCGGCGAGGGTTTGTTTTATCTTTCTTCTTTTTTCTCATCGTCGAATCTTTTATCACGACGAATATTTTCCAAGTCTTCTCTTTGATTCACTGTTCATTATCTTTTTTTTTTCTTCTTTCGTTCATTTTTCCCAATCGTAGAATTTTGCGTTCGCCACATTTGTATTTGTCCCGTTATTACTTCAAATTTGCTATATCTGGACGCTGCTTTCGAACGTTACACGCATCATAGCGTTTCAACGAAACGGCAGGCTCTTAGAACGTGTCTTAAAAACGTACGGCTTTATCAGTCGTACGATTCTAGTAATCGTAAAGAAAATGATACGGAAGAGACGATACGGACACATACGGTAGTGAGAGAGACGCAGAGAGAGAGAGAGAGAGAGAGTGAGAAAGTGGCAATAGCGCGAATGAGAGTGGCGTGAGAGTGAATGAGAACAAAGTTGTGTATGCAGGTAAATCGATATAATTATTGATTAAGGGATAAGTTGTGTACAAATGTATTATAAATTAACGATTATCCTCAGAGTACCTTAAAACGCCAGAAAAATGGAAGAAGAAAATGAGAGGAAAAAAGAAGGAACGAAGCTCACCTTTCACTTAGGACAAAGACGACAAACATGCATATATACGTACATACATACATACACAGAAACACGTATATACAATATATATTACGTAGAATTTTCTCCAACCTCCCCCCCCCCGTTTTTATACGGTTGAACTTTTTTCGGTGAGGTGTGGCAGATACTTTTTTCCAAGGCCGTGCTTTCACGGCTACGAAGCGAAGCTAGTAGGATCGATAATTAAGATGTATCCATTAATTATCTAATTAATTAATTAATGCGTGTAAAACTCGACGTTAGGAGGGAACACCGTTGCTTAGGGAAGTATTTAAAAAGAAAACGAAGAAGCAAAAAACATAGAGAAAGCGAAACGAAGAATATTTTCTAATGAAACAAGACAAATGCCAACCATTGTGTTCTCGTGAGAATCATAATTGTTCCGTAACTCTTAAGTGAAATGGGAAGTCGCGTATCTAAGTCGTTGATTAGTCGTTGTAATTTTAATTCTTTCGTTAGAGAACAAATTGTAGCAAACGGGTGGTGGGTGTGCGAGAGACTGAGAGGGAGAGTTGTTAAATTGCCGGTTTAATCTGTTAATTGAGTGGATAGGGGGTATAATAAAAGCCAGATCATGAAAGCAGAAAGAGAGAGAGAGAGAGAGTATGTTGACGCATGAGAAACAAATGCCGCGTGTACATTAACGAAGAGTGAATTGAGAGCTAATTCGAAGGTTTACGAGAAAGCAAATGATTGAAAAAGAGAAATGAACGTTGCTGAGGGAGAGAAGAGAATCGAGTGATTAAGAGAGGGTACGACTGTTTTGTGAATGTTAGACAGGTGCGAATAGGGAGATTGTTGTGGCATGGTAGTTGAGAGAAGTTGATGTAATTGCGAGAGAAGAGAGCGTGTAGAAAATAAATTAACGTTCAAACGACGGAGACACACACACCGCGTGCCGCTGATAAGATTTCTAGTTAATACAAGGAACATATAGTTTGTACGCGTTGTACAAGTGGGCGCCGTTTTGGCGCCGAACCAGGTTTAAGGTTTGCCAAATCTTTAATAAGTAAAGAGAGAGAGAGAAAACAAAACATTAAAATAAAGAGATAACAAAAAACACGCGAGACAATGTAAAAGTTTATTAAGCCGCATTACGTATATAGCGAATAGGAAGTACTTGCATTAAAAAGAATCATAGCTAAACCGTTAGTGCTTAAAACGCGACGATGTGATGAGAGTGCCGACGCAATATTTCCAAATCGTGTATCAGGAAAAGAAACAACTTCCCTTTATGTCTTTAATCACCTGAAATTCTCGTTGGAGATCTATTCCAACGAGAATTTTCCGAGATAAAATCCAAGCTGAACGCAGAAGTGACTTCGAAAGATTTTATTTCCCCTCCCCTCCCTGTGTATTAAAGTCGTTTCTTATTAGTTCACAGTTGTCTTACAATTTTCTTGATTGATTCTTAGTGGAGAATTTCGTTTTTCGATGGTGGTGTATATATAAAATGCGTTACGGCGAACGAGGGAAAGAGGGAGAAATAGTCAGAGACTAACGAAAATTTCGAAGTGTAGTTTAATAGCGGGATTAACGATCGTTATCTAATTTTAGCGACATTAATTAATCTGATAGGAATGGGGGAGAGAGATTGGGCAAAAAAAAGGGTGAAATATTGCCGCGTGTTGGTTCTTCGACTCATAGAGAAAAACTGAATTTATAGACGTGGTGGTTCACATTCGTATTCTCAGAGTGCGAGAAACTGCGACAAAATACCATAGGCCACGCCAGATAATGTAAAAATCAGCCGCGTAAAAAGTCTGTTAAAATTCGGGTGGATTGAAAGAATAAATAAAACGAGAAAACGTAAATGAAACAAGTAATTTGAACAGTTGATTCGTTGATGATGTTAAAGTGGAAAATAGTTAGGGCATCGAGAAAACGGAAAAAAAGGAAAATTCTCCGAGCTTTGACGTTTTAATTTTTTTTTTCTCGTGTTCTGTCGAGAGTAAAACGAGGAAGGCTTAACTGTAAAAAGGGAGATTCATTAAGGAGACAGTTTAAATCATGATATGAAATCAGAAAGATCCAATTTTTGGGGAGGGTAATAATTTCTATCCGTAAATTGTTTTATTTTTACTTGACGAATACATCTGTTTATAATTCTACAACCTTTCACTTCTACTCTGCTCTTCTCACTTCCAAAATGACACATAAAAACAGTACTACTATTATTGCTACTGTACTGTTTGCTACTACTACTACTACTCTTACTACTACTACTACTACTACTCTTACTACTACTACTATTACTATTACTACTACACTACTACTATTACTACTACTACTACTATTACTACTACTACTACTAAAACTACTACTACTACTACTACTATTACTACTACTACTACTACTACACTACCACTACTACTACTACTGCTACTACTACTACTACTACTACTACTACTACTACTACTACTACTGCTGCTGCTGCTATTACTATATTGTAACTACTGCTATTTTTATGATTATGATTATTATTAATTATTGTCATGATTATTATTACTACTATTATTATTATCATTACTATTATTATTATTATTATTACTATTATTATTATTACTATTATCATTATTATTATTATTCATCAAATACACACACACACACACACACACACACACACACGTATATATATAAATAAATAAATATATATATATATTAATATACTTAACGGTGTTTCTAGTGGATTACTTAATACTTAAGATATTATATTAATAATATTAATATAACGATTATAATGATGATATATATAATTATATATAAATATATAAATATATATATATATATATATACATATACAATAATATACTGATGATAAGTTGATATGCTGATAATTATTATGATGATGATAATATAGAAGAAAAAGAGTGGATCATTATTCGTAAAGTACATACTGGTATAGATTATGAGGATGATTAAATAGAAAATGATATTGATGAAAAAAAATATATATGAACGAATCTTGTCAATCGAATCCAAACAATTTCTCCCTTCGTTTTAAAGTTAGTCGTTTCTTTCGTATTAAGTATATATTGTTAATTGTAGAATATTTATTTTATCCAAGCGGTTGAGAGACTTAAAACACTGCACACTTTTTAATAGTTTTATCATCAGAGAGTTTTTCCGTCCTGTTCTGGATAATCGCGAAGTAATTACCTAAGAGGAATATATGCAACTTCAAAAAAAGAAAGAAAAAAATTTTTCTAGTCAAGTTTTTCCGAATTTTTACTGGAATGAATGAGCGTGCGAATGAAAGCGAGCATGAGAGTGAAGCGAAAGTTGATCTTTTTTTCGTCTCATTATTTTGAAAGTCTTTCCAGTTGGTCAATAATTCTAGAGTAGTTCTTTCTACTTTCTTTCTGTCGCTTCTGTTTTGCAATCGTATCTAAACGTAGATTATTTCCATTTTTCTGTTCTTTTTTTTCTTCTTTTTTTTTTTTTTTTTTGTGAAAATTTCGCGTGAACTTCGGTTGCTAGTTCCTCTTCCGATTTTTCATTTCTTTTTTTAATACAAATGAGAAATTTTTCTTATTCAAAACGCAAATGATTCTGTTGTGTATAGCGAAATTACAGAGGTGGCCCACTGTTTCGAAAAATACGTATTTCTTTAAATTCTCTTTCTCATACCACTAAAAGAAATTTCCATTTGGTGCAGTGTTTTATGCGCGTCCCAACATATTTGTCCATCACATCTCGAATCTGAGCTTAACAAAATCTATTCTGCATTTAATGCACCGCGGGTGTAATTTTGGAATATTCGAAAATACTCAGGTTCGAGATATTTGTGTTTGTCGGTACTTTAGGGGCCAATCAACGATGAATTACTTTACTGTTATATTTATGTAAAACATTCTTCACTCAACATTCGGTAACTTGCCCCTTCAGTATTTTCCATTCATCTCGATAGCTCATCTTTTGTATTCAATCAAGTCAAAGTCCATGTTTCTTTTTTTTTTTTTTTTTTTACGAGAACAATGAAAATTCTCATTGATATTTTCTCGCATCAGTTACATCATTCTGAACTCGTACTTTCACGCCTAAACGAAGGGCGTGCACGGGGCGGGCCGCACAACCTAATTTCCTCCTTTGTTTCCCGCAGACAACACCCCGATCCCAAAGTTCAAAAACACCGAAACTGGAAGTCCGACCTTCATTCCGAATGGAGACGCAGCCCCAGGTCCCCAACGGTTTTCCTTGACCCAACATACAAATTATCACCCTTATAGGCGCTAAGAAAACGCTAGTGACCGCCTACCAAATATTAAAAAACAAAAAAAAAATAGATCAAGCTTTTAGGTTTTTAATATATACATATATATTATATATATATATTATATATATATTATATATATGAAAAGAGGAAAGAATAAAATTTAGGAAAAATAGAGAAGAGAGAGAGGTTGGCGGCACTACACAGAGCGAAAAAAAAAAAAGAAAAAGAATCGGTGAATATAGATTACGAACGAGCGAGAATGATGGCCATCATCCTCTTCGCTTCCCTATGCGTGAATTCGCGTCCACATTTTGATACATTATTAAGGAAAATTGCTTTTGTAGTTGTCACTTTTTTTTCTTCTTTTTTTTTTTTTCTTCAATCGTTCAGTCGAACGACCGATTCGCAAATAGCCCGTAAGACGATTTATCTATTAAGGATTTACGTGTATAAGTTACGTGCAAGTGATGGCATGTAAGCGAAGCGTCCTTTTAAAAAAAAATTAAGATTACTTAAGACCTACCGATTAGATCTGTCGTTAAGTTACTTGTACTAATTAAATTTTTATCACGGAAGCTTTTTAGATTTGTGTTGTAAAACGTCTACGCTAATTCTTTTCTCTATTTTCATTTTATTATATATATATATATATATATATATATATATATAATACGCATACATAGCATATAACGTAGAAAATGGGATCGTCACAGCAGATCTGTTTCAAAAGCTGCGGAAAATTTAAGTTGAAACTTAACCTAGAAAGTCCCCTTCTCGTACTTGAACTTGAAAGTATAATGCGCGTTGTTTGTTTCGTGTAATCGGGTAATTATAATTTGCTTGCTGTGCCTAGTCGAAACCGATTTAAATTCCATTAAACTGCGTGCTTTGCGTTCGGCGAGAACACGCGTAAAAATTTGCACGTAGATTGTTTAGACTTCCAGCGGAGTTCTCCGGGTTGAAACTCGATCATAAAACTTTCCTCTTATTTGCCTCGAAGTTGCTCGACGTTCGTGATATAACATAGTACTAAGCACTTTTATACTAATTACTAAGATCCGCGAGAAACGTAGAAGAAATATAAATTTTGTACTGAAAATTGTAAGAGAGTAAGAGAGAGAGAGAGAGAGAGAGAGAGAGAGAAAGAGAGTTGCATGAGAAACGAGACGTATTCTTGGTTTTTTAATCGTTGTAATATTTAAGTCAGCGGTGTTTAGTCGATAAGCACTATACGATTAAGATGATTAAGGACGTAATATAAGCTTTTCCTACTTGCACGTTACGAGACATTTTTGATACAATTTATTATTTCTCTTGTTGTATGATCTGATATCGTCTTCTATTTATTTTTTCTACTACATACGTTAACCGTAGACTTAACTCTAGTATATCGACATTAAAACACCATTTTTTTTTTTTTTTTTTTTTTTTTACGAAACTTATATTAAAATGTATTCTCGGAGGGAATCGATCTTCCAGCATCCCATAGCCACTTAACCACCATCTAGCACCGACGTCATATCGACACCGTTTCACTTTAATGTTCACACTCGCGTCGCTTTGCTCCATCAAATTCAATTAATCCCGCATTTCAAAGTCGATCCTTCCTGTTTAACCCATTAAGGATTAACGTTGCATTTCCTATTCTTTCCAATCATTTCATACTTTTACATCAAGTTCCATTTTTCTTCATATATGCTGACTATGAAAAAGAACTTCGAGGCTTCGGTTAATCGTCTTCTACTAACTTCTGTAATTCTATGGAATTATTTTTACAGTGTAAAATTTTATTGAATTTCAGGTTTTCCAGTTAAGTTAAAAAAAAAAAAAAATGTAATGTCCTTCGCTGAACTGTATAATTTCGTACAATTTTCAAAAAAGATCAGCAACTATCATCTCTTCTGCGCTCCATTATTTCATCTCCCTAAGATTCTCTTTCGTCGCAGCGTGGCCTCTAAATCCGCCGCCGGCTCCTTGAAAAAAAAAAAAAAAAAAGAAAAGAAAAATAAAAGATTATCAGAGATCCCTCGATCAACTTTCAAGCTACTTTATCACCACTGGTTTTCGAAATTTCGAAATTTTCTTTATGCCGACCCTAGTCCGCGATTACACTGCTCTCTCTACACTGCTCTCTCCCTGATTGCATTCCCGGGCCGCGATCCTGGCACACAGTACTATGTTCTTTTATACGATTCTAACAGGCACCGAATACGGACCTCCAAGACTAAGAAGCGTTCCTGCTGCCCCAGGAACCAACGACAACTGCAGCGGCGGTGGACCCCGAAGGGGTTACGCAGGACCCTCGTCCAGCTCCAACAATTACCATCCTTACCGTCGCTAGAGATAGATGATGGACTCGAACACGAGTCGAGGCCTCACCGTGTTTTCTGCGCGGCGAGGTCTCGCTTCTCCCTTTTCTTCGTCGCATTATACGCGGTCGCATGCAACACGTTGCGGATCGGACAATTTCCTCGACGACAATTTCCCCGGTTAGCCACTCGTCTTTTTCTTTTTTTTTTCTTTTTTTTTTTTTTGTAAAATGCGTTAGAATAATCCCGTCGTTCCGCAACGTGTTCACGCGTGTACTCACCACGGACGTGTTTTGGTGTGTTTGCACGCAAATGATAGAATACTCGTTCGTTCTCCATTTTTCGATTAAATTCCACTTGACCGTCGATCAGTAAAACGTAGACTGTGGACTTCGAAAATTTTTTAGATAGGAAACTTAAAGAAACAGAACTTCACTTCATGGTATCTTACGTATTTTTTTTTTTTTTTTTTTTTTGAAGACCACTAGTTTTTTTTATCGATTAACGCAGTTTGGTAATAAACGAACGTTCGACGTTTAATCAAAGAAGCGAATAATGTTAAACGCCATTTGACGAACACGTTTGCGAACATCGTTGTCCAAACGAATTCGTTAGCAATTCACTGTTCGTGAACTGTTCGGATGTTCCGAACGAGCGAGAACGCATTTTTCCACGACGACACTTGCATATCACGCGTGTATGTGTACGCTTGTGTATGTGAGCGAGTATGCATGGCAACGAGAAAATAGAACCGTCTCTCGAACTCGACTCGAGTGCAATGGTGTATGCGCCACGCTTCTTTCCGAGAATGGAACGGTGAATGCTAGCACGTTTGCCTGTTCTGTTTTGCAATTCGAAGAGCAACGAAGGACCATCGCGCTCGTGGAGTGAAAGAAGAAGACGTCCAAAGAAGGAGGAGACGTCCGTCGACCGAGAGATAGATCTCTTCTCGCGAGAGATATCGTTAGGAAGAAGACCACAGGGTATTCGAGAGCACCAAGGACCAATTACTTATACGCGAACTTATGACGAACGCCAGCTTCAAACTGGACGCAAAGAAGATTTTATTCAACGACGTTGTGTTGAACTGTTTCAACGCTATATAACTCTATAAACTATGAACTATGAGAAGGCCTACCTTTAAGAAGAAGCCAAGAAAATTGATTTTCGGCCAGACGCCGATTGTTTCTTTTCTTTTCTTTCTTTTTTTTTCTTTTTTTTTTTATTTCCATTTCCCAAAGGGAGAAACTCGATGTATGAAACTAAAAACTCCCCTCAGATCGATCGAGAATTTCTGTTTCGCGGAGAATAAATGGGGGTGAGAAGGCTCGACGTAGGATCCAAGCGGAAAAAGATATTTCTAATCGTTAAGAATATTAGCAGCAATCTTCGTTCATCGATTCGTTCGCCGCGAGCACTGTGTGAGATTTAGATGTAAGGATTTTTAACTTCGAGCTTAGGATTAGTAATCAGGAAGCGACTAAGTACTTTACGAACGTGACTTAATTCGTTTTCGCATTAACGCCGTTCTCTTCTTTTTCGCATCCATCCCTTTAGTTTAGTTGGAGACGTAGGGAAATTACTTTGAATCACGACGATAACGTAAGTGTTATTTCTTTCCGATGATTCCGCGACGAATCATTCTTATAAAGGGACAAACACGTACAGAATGATTTTGTTCTCCTTTTTTTTTTTTAATTCAATAGATTCGACCGATGATTTGCAAAAAAAAAAAAAAAGAAATGAAAGAAATAAAAAAAAATTTCGTTTCAAAACTCGACAAGAAGCCTAATCCTTTGTTTTTTTCAATTTCTGCCGTAGGAAGTTTATTTCCTAGACGTCCTTTTCATTTTCCTGACTGGATGACGCGAGGCTTGTGGACTTGAGGTAAAAGAACCGGAAACGCGCGTCTAGCCGCGGTCGCCGCTTAACGGGCCGCGATAATTAAGGGTTAACTTTTTTTCATATTTAATTTAAATAATCAAACTGGTCCTTTTGTCCTTGATTCAATCTTTTATCTCCTATTTTTTTCCGTTTTTTCCTTTCTTGCGTTTTTTGCATTTGTACTGTTCCCATTTGTCGTGTCTGTTGTATATTTGCTTTTGAGTATTACACATTTAGAGCCCCTTCTATTTTCTTTCGCTTCGAGAATTCACGGACTATATAAATATATTTGTATATATATAAATATGGTTATATATATAAATATATTTATATGTGTATATTAATATTATTATTATTATACTGTTATCGAGCGAACGAAACGTGAATTATTCTGTGCGTGAATACACACATTGTTACTAAGAATAATTCCCCCTCCCCCTCCCCTCTCCCAACTCTCGTGGATTTCGATAAATATATACACGTGTAATTGTGGGGTTAAAGTGTGGTTTCGTGCGTTACGACGAAAGCGATACACAAAGCTTAAGGAAGAATATATATATATATATATATATATTTTTTTTTTTTTTTTCACGGTTCGAAAATAAGAGAGTACACACAGTACGAAAGGGGCTAAAATCGAGTGGAAACGATGAAAATTATACCGCGTAGCTAATTGCCACGCGTTCTGTGCGAGCCAGCAGCTTCGTCCAATACTTTAGGGTAATGAGTAATTTAACGCAATTAAACTAAGTAGTAGAGATCGTTATTTACGTTAAGCGCCGTTCACGATGGATATATACTTGATTGTATATATTTATTGATTGTACACGCCTGCGAGACTGTCTGTATATTTTCGTACGACTATGGGGAAGGTAACAATCGTAAGAAACGAAGACATACTGAAGAAAACTGTACAGAATCACGTGCGTTGCGAACGTTTCTCTCGATGTGTCGGTGTTCTGGTTCTCGCCATGACAGAAGAAGCAGTCGACAAAGAGAGAGAATAATAATAAAAAAAAAAATGATGTCAGACATCATTGCGCATCCCGTCGTCGGGATACACACAATTGCACGTACTTGCTCGCAATGGTGGTCACTTTCTTTTTTTCGTGTATAGGTGTTCAAACGCGCGGTAACAGAGAAAGGCTGATATATATTGCGTATAGAGATCGATGAAGCCACGAGTTATATAGTGATTCTCATTGTAATAATAATGATTAACTAATTAATTGCCGATTAGCACTTAATTGTAATGTTAAGGGTTAGAAAGTCCGACGTTTTTATTTATAATCTCCCTCCCACCGCCACACACCCCCGATTAAATTAAATAGGTTTGTATAATTCTCGATACGATAGACGATTATGAATAACAATTGATTGCCGTTGACGAGCCCCGTTTGCATTATCGTCGCCGATAATTAGTACGAATCAACAACGTAAATAACTATATGACGGTGATAACGAAGAGATGACGACAGATATCGTTCGTAATATTTTGTTATATATTTGCGTGGGCGGAAACAGCAAGAAATGCATTCTTTTATAGTATAGAAGCAAATGAATATTCCATATGGATTAATAAACATTCACATTTTAATAGAACACTCTGTTTAGGGTATCCCTGACACACACACATACACCATTATCCTGTCCAACTATCCTGAACAACTTGCCTGAACAACCTTTCACACTGACTGCCATCATCCCTTATCATCATCCCTCGACAACGAGTTGTTATTTTCAAGATCGAAGATTCGAGAACCAGGGCTGATTTAAGGTAAGAGTTTATTTATTTATTCGTTTTGTTCGTAGCAAATTGATTGTACTAGTTTGACATTAACACTAGAAACTTCTTCCTTTTTTTTTCTGGCAATTTCAAAAGATACATAGGATAGGTATCCTAATTTTTATCTTTAAACGATTTAATTGAAATGATCGATGTATGTATAGTATGTGCTTAGTTGTACGTTAGAGTTGTTCTAGCGTTAAACACGCACATTGACAAATTAGTAAAAATTACAATTACTAATTCTCAATATTCGTAAATATTGCTTGAGAAGCATGAATTAATATTTTATTTTTAATGGATAATTATTCTGATAAATATTGTAATACATCGTGCTAACAATTGAAAGGGGAAGAACAACTACTTAAAAATGTCTACAGACTTTTAATCACGCGTTTATTTAATTGTACATAATACTCGGATATGTAGATTGTCTTTCTCGAATTGTACAACGATTCAAACTTTCGAGATAGTTTCCTTCGTCTAATCTCTATATCTTTTTCTGTTATCACACCGAAAGCCCTGTAAAATTTCCTCTCGCGTTTGTTCCTAAAATGTATTTTACGCGTTGCGCTGCGTTGCGTTGCGTGTATGTACAGTTGTTGAAGTTTCGTGTAGCATTGCCGCGCGACAGGATGAACGTACCGGAAGGAAGATCAAATGAAATAGGACGGCTTCGAACGTCGATCGTTTGTTTAACCAACGAACAAGAATGAAAGTTGCGCCGCTTCCGAGTCGTTCGAATTTCCTAAGAGATGCGTACAAACGGTCAAGACTTACGGGCAAGAAATACGTAGACTGTGAAAAGTTTGTGCACTCGCGCGGACGATTCGACGATTCGAACACAGATTTCACGACAGATCGAGAGCATTCGTTGACTAGAATAGTAGAACAGGCTTCGTTGATCCTCTCCTCGAACGCTGTGCGAACGTAATTTCGCTATGGAACGCGTCTCTATGTTGAAACATATACTGTAAAAAAATGCAAGACCAGGCGCCTCTACGGATATGTCACACCGCGAATATCGCTAGAGATTTTCTACTGAAGATCTTCCAAAATTCTCCGACTTCCGTCCTTCTTGTAATTTATCTTCCGACTCGAACAGAATCGCTCTGTCGATCGCTGTGCTTAAGTGATGGAGCATTTGTGACATCGCTGTTTGTTCAATTTCGTCTTCCCTTCTTTCTCTTGATCCATGTGCTTTCGTACGGATTCTGAAATTGTTATTTCAACGATAGTTTCCCCTCTATTTTCACGCCTTTTTTTTCGCCAGAGTATGTATATCGAGAGATGTTTTACCAGCTACGGAATTTTTATCCACCGCGGACAGTGCGTCGCAAAGTTCTTTCCCCACGGAGACTTCGGGACTTAATCCTGATGCCCAGATCATCAGCATTCGGAAACCGTGTTCCTTGTAACTCGAAGGACCTAGAAGAGGAGCTTTATCGTCCTTTTCATAAGGCTGTTCTTGGATTTACGGAGGGAACATCGAGATACAAAATTATTTTAATCCTTGGGTCGTATCGAGTATCTGCTTGATTTATTCATATTGGAAATTCTCTGGGAGAAACGTATACGAGTCAATCGTATAGTCTGAGGATTAAAAATTACAGTTGGCTGAAAAATTTTTCAATCGTTATTCCCGACATTTAGAAATCAATTTGTATCGTTGTGTTCTTTATAAAATTTATCTGTACGAATTGATCAGATCCAAGTAAGAAATGAGAGCTTTGTATCTCGATGACTACTTGCAGTTTTGCACGTCTCAATTTGATATTCTCTCTCTGTGTGAAATAATTATTTTACCAGTGTACTGGTGCTCGATCGCTTGAATCTGATCGTACGTGAACGCCCAGTGTAACGCCAATTTCTTCCAATCTTCGGGTCCCAATTGTTTGTACGCCAACTTCCACAAAATCGATCGAACGTACTCCGAAAGAGCGCCATTGTTACTGGAGATACTTCCACCTCTCGAGCCTTCTCGCCATCTTCTCCTAGCTGGCGTTAGATCCCGAATTTCTTTGTCGGATGTCGAATCTTCCTAAAAAAAAAGAGATCAGAGAGATTAGATCCAGGTGTACGAAAAGAAAAGTAGATTTTTTTGTCGCAATAACAGTAGCATTAAAATATCAAGCGAACGCTCGAGATTTTCTGTTACGATCACACGTGAGAAACATTTCCTTAATTTCGAAAACGGATAACACAAAAATAGACATTTATCAAACGAATCGTAATAACGTAATTGTGAACGATATAATTCAGTAATTAATTTTAATTGTTCGGTGAATTGATATTACAAAAGCTTCGAGTTGCAAAGAAATTAAGAAGCACTAGTATTCCAAGTGTTCCATAGTATTCCAAAAGTGTTACACCAAGCGTAATAGAAGGTTTTAACCACCTACCGGCGTCGGGTAGTCCAGTCTCGCGGTTTTAATTATCATGTCGACGATAGCTGTGAAACTGCCCCTCGCCGCAATGTAAAGCGGCGTTTTGCCACCCTGTGAACATCCAGAACAACTTCGTTTTAACGAACTCGTAGACTGCGGTGTCGTTTGCCGAAGTTGACCGACGTATTCTCGAATCGAGGAATACCATGTACGCCAGCCTGTTCGTGTAAACTTTGTTTCGGAGAAGGTAGTCTTGTTGACTGTGTCAGCTCGTCACATTCGTGTTAAACCGGGGTTAACATACTCGACACGAAGAGACACCTACTTTGATTACGTTCGATCGACGTGCCATGTCGTTGCGAGGATTCATATTGCAAACGAAGTTTTCACTCTTAAACGAGAGGAGAGTCTTGAAAGGTTCTAGAACGATTCAGTAAGCCAGAAAATATTTAACAGGCTGGTCTGTTTTTATAAAATATTATTTAACAAGATAAGATGAATCGTCATTGATTCGATGATGTAAATAATACCAAGATAATTATAAAAATTATATATTTCCATAGACGGAGTTAGAAAAGCTAAAGTCAAAGAAATAGAATATAAAAAAAACGTGGTGCAAACATGCTATCGAGTCAGATCTGATCCGACGAGTTGAAAATTATTTGGTGTCCAAGGGTAGTTGGAAAATGGTAACAACGCACGGTGTGGTATTGGATAGCGGTAATAATCTAGCTGGGCAAAAATCGTGCCATTGGAAGACAAATAATTGAACGGAATTATCTGTATCTTCCTGATGATTCCCGACTGCAATTTTGCAACCATTGCAAAGCTGACTCGAGCTTCAAAACAGTGTAAGAATCTCTCGAGCATATTTACGGACCAGTGATTTATAACAAAAAGAATTGTCGTGTCAGCGGTGTGCAAGAAGTATCTCGTAATTTGAAAATTTCGCGTTTTCCAAGAATTTCGAGAGAATTCAGCGAAAATTGTAAAAAAAGAAAACAACATTTCCTCTTGTTGCAAATCTATTCCACTGGCGCGATTTTTGGCCAGTTGCATCGGCCACTGTGATTGCGTCTGGTACATTACGACACGTCGGGGACTGGTTCAGTGTTCGCGGTTGGAGGATAGCAAAACCACGATACGTACATATAACTGGTTAAGTTTCCCACATAACGTAGATTTCACCAGTGCTACAGTTATAACTAGTTCGGAAGTTTGTGGTCGATGGATATAGACTGGCGCGCGAAGGTATTTGCATACTTACCATGGAAAAGTTTCGTGTCCATATGGGGTGCGTTGCATAAATAACATATTGCCAACGACTGTCGTGATTACACATATTACTAAAATTTCAAATCGTGCGTGAACTGTGTCAAATCAATACGCTTAATTGAATCACACGTAACAATTTTGTATTAATAGTCGAGCTACGTTGTAATAATCGTATCAGCATCGGAGTAATTATTTCACGATGTAATGCATACTCGAATATACTTTACATATATAATAGATGGAGTTTGAAATTTGTTTTCAAACTCGACGAATACGTGGCGGCGACAGTCGAGGCAGGGTAGCAATGCCAACTGGATATTCCAAACTACTTCGTACAAGTGTAACGCAAATGCGATACATTGTTAAAAGACAAATAGAAAAGGACGAAATTACGAAAATGAGATAACAGGATATCGTTGGTTCACCTGTTCCCGTTGCTCGATATTCGCACCTGCCGCCAACAAGAGCTCGCAAATATCCGTGTGTCCCATTTCCGCGGCAATGTGAATCGGTGACTGTAATCTCTGCAACAGAATCGGATCGGATCGGATCGGATCGGTGTCGTGTCGTGTCGACGAAAAAAAAAAGAAAGAAACGACTGATACGCACCGAGTTCAAACAGTTGAGATCGACGCCTTTATTGATCAGTATCTCGACCGTTTCAACCTCGTTGTTTTGACAGGCCAAGTGCAAAGGCGTGTTCCCGTACTGCAAAGCGATTCACCGAATGATGGATAGTTATTCGATGCCGATTACACGTACCTTAAGTGTGTACCTTGCATTGTTTGTTGAGTGCGGCGCCGTGTTGGATCATCGAGTCTAGTATCCCTTTGCAACCCTGACTGGCAGCCACGTGAAGCGGCGTGAAGCCCATCTGAAAAGAAAAGCACGGACGATCGAATCGGTGCGCGCGCGCGGCGTACTTGGCTGATTGTTGAAAGACAGACGAAGCTGAACTGTTATTTACCTCGTCGGTTAATTCCGTGTTCGCCCCGGTTCTTAACAGCAATTGAGCTATAGCCGTGTGCCTCGTTCTCGTGGCCACGTGAAGGGGCGTGTTCCCTTCGCTGTCTTGGGCGTCCACGTTCGCTCCCAGTCCTATTAAAACTTCCACCGCTTCTAGATGCTCCTGCGTGCAGGCATAGTGCACCGGCGTCTGACCTTTCTACGAATCGACGAAAAACTTTTTAACCCCTTTGACATTTTTTACATCGTACTTACTTTCGCAAGTGTCTCGTTTGATGGATGCAACGAGCGTGTTTGCCGCAATTTTTGCTGGACTTTCGGATCTCGAGGGAAGTTCTCTCTCACGTCAGAAACGGAATGGAAACAGCGATTTTGCCATGGATCAGAAATCGAAATCCCGAGAGGATTAAACGATGATATATTTTTTTATGTAAAGTATAATCAGTAATTATTGGTATTACACTGTCGATGTAACTGGTCCTCCGAAGTAGGTCTTTTACGAAAGTCACTCTGTTTTGAATGTCGTTTCCAATTTAAAGGAAAACGTAGAGATGTATGTAAAGGACGAGATTACAGGTGAATCGTGATGACTGAATAGCGGTACGATAGCTAAAAATGGAAAGCCAGAAGCACCGTCGAAACGATGCGAATTCGATAAAATTCCTTGAAATTCACGTAGCTGTATCTTGCACTCTCTCCTTCAGGGATTTCATTCGTTTTCGCGATAGGCAATATAGCTAATGTCGGAGACCTAGTTTTTCTGGTATCTAAATCCAGAGAGAGAGAGAGAGAGAGAGAGAAAGCAGACCAAACCGCTGTATAAATTGAAGTTTCTTCGGTCCTTTGCGTTTGGTTTCGTATGCAGATATATCATATTGCCGTGTCAATTCAGAACGGATTGACATCTTAGAGCACGTCGAGCAATGCACCGCATACACGTGCTTTTCAATTTGAAAAAAGAAAGAAAAAAGAAATTAATGTGAAACCCAAGATACATCGCAACGAAGCGAAGATAATGAAATCTTCGAATGCTTCGAAATATCAAGTCAATCGTTAAATTTCATTCGAGTGAAATTTCACTTCGAATTCAAGTTGAATGAACAAAAGTATATAAATTATTTCAGCGAAAAGTTGACGAGTTCGGTTCCATCGAGAGAATGGACGAACGACTCTTCTCGATTTTCAATTCCGATTGGAATTTCCGAATCATCGAATTCAGGCATTTTCCGAGTTTTCAGAGGATAATAACTTTACGGGAAAATTTATCGCCCCTTGTCAATTGCACTTCCACTTCGATTCCGTTTTTTCTTTCAAATTGTCAGGGAGATTGTTGGGAGAAGTACACACTCGAAAAATTTTCGCTCTTACGGAGTGAAACGCTCTTACTTTATCCGTGGCATTCAGTTCGATTCTTGGCACGTTGGCGAGCGCGGTTATCATAGTCGGGTGACCAGCGCTGGCCGCGTGATGAAGAGCGGTTGCACCGGTGCAGTCGGTTGCATCTCCGTTCAACGATTCCACTGCCTCCGCGAGATACTCGACCACGTGAACGTTGTTGCCCTGAGCAGCGCACATTAAGAGAGTGTGTTGCTTCTGTGACAAACAGAACTGTCGGTTACGTGTGTGTTTGCGTGTACTACTCTCTCTCTCTTTAATGAATATCGTCGGCCTCGATCTACGGTAAATACGTAAATCTTTCATCGAACATTGTTCTCGTTGAATCGAAAAGAACTGCAACTACTCCTTTACCGACGTTTAATTTAATTTCAAACGTTTTCCACGAGAACTTCCGACGATAAGATCACGTTCGAGACCTCTGCCGTACGAAAGAATCTGAGAACGAGAGAAGTCGTGTCTCGATTTTCTGATTCTGACCGAGAGAGAGAAAAGAACCGACGCGGAAGAATGTGTCGAAAGTATCTTTGTCTATCAGCTTCGATTCTCTCTTCAGCCAGTTTCGGGTCGAATCTCACCGATGTTTTTTTTTTTTGTTTGTTTAGCGTTGATCGACAATCACACCTAATTATCGCACCTTGTTTACCGCCGACACGCTCGCCCCGGCGTTGATCAACATTTTAACAGCGTCCCTGTGCCCATATCGCGCCGCCATGTGTAACGGACGCATGCCGAACTTGAAACACACAGCAAACGGAATTTAATTAACATTATGTTGAATTTATATGAAATATCCATATGGCGTCTCGGGGGAGGGGGAGGGGGCACCGCGTTTGCTCGTGTTTTCAGTCGAATCGATACGAATTTCGCTCGACCGTGGAAAACGCGCAAACGTGGACAGTGGAAAATTGAAAAATAATTAACACACGAGCGCGAGTTGGGAATGTTCATTTGTTTCTGTAGGTAGTTATCTGATTTGCTTTGATTGCGTATATTTGAACGGTATTTAAATATATTTTTCAACGAGGATGTGTCACCTTGTCTCTGGCTTCGATGTCGCATTTCGCCTGTATCAGCATCTCGATGATCTCCGTGTTCCCCCTGGACGCTGCCCAATGAATCGGCGCACGACCATACTAAACAATCATCATTTTGTCTCTGTAACGTTGCAGTTGATGTTAAATTACCGCGACTATTCGCTCCCCGTTCATCCCTCGAAGCGAAAATAATTTAATACTACGTAGGACAGATATAACTATATTATACCAAGTAGTACACAGACGAACAACAATAATTTACCTTGCATTGCTAAAACTTACGAAGTGTTATTTCATTTCAGCGTAAAATTTCCAAAATTGAATCGAAACTTTAGACTGTAGCTTCTAGTTGCTCGACGATGAATTTTCACGCGTTAGAAAGTCGAAATCCCTTCCCGTTTAAACGGCAGAGAGAAAGAAGTGAGCACGTTCAAGTGGAACTAGTCCGTGTTCAGTCGGGCGCTCGACTCGAATTAAAATTCCTTTGGATTAATATCAAATGCAAGTAGATGGAAGATGGTTGAACGGCGTCGACGAGTTTCGGGTAAATTTTCTTAATTAAATTCCCGATGTTTCGCTAATGGAGCCTCGAGTAGTAATGCCCCGTGTATAGTCAGACGCTCACCACTCGCGTCTACGCGAGGTTGCAGCCGCATCGTGTTATTCGCCGCTTTCGACCGGTACAATACGTTTTGCACGGCATTAGCGTTAATGAAGTGACGCAAAGCGAAAGATTCTATTTTCAACCGTAACGTTTCCCGTCCCCGATTCCCGGAAATTCGATTTTTCTATCGGAAACTGAATCGACATTAACCGCGACCCGATTATTCCGTTCCCCCTCTCTCTCTCTCTTTCTCTCTCGACCGTTTCTACCACATTTGCGGGATTTTCATTCTATTCTATCGCGCTCTCTACGACTTACATTGTTCCTGGAATTGACGTCCACCGTCTCTTTGAGCACTTTGCGAACGGTATCCGCTTCGTTTTTTATCACAGCCTCGTACAATAGAAGATCGTTCCTAAGTACTAAGGAAACGGGAAATTTTTCGTTAGAACTATTGAAAATAACAAGTGTGTTTCTTCGGAAATCGGTTGTTCGGTTGTTGCGTATTAGTCAAGATTTCTACTTTGATTTATGTCGGATTGTTCAGAAAATTCAGGGAAAAATTTTAGAAGACTTATAATAAAACGCGATGAAACAAAAAGAAATTGAAATAAGTGAAGGAAAAGTCGAAATTAA
The DNA here is from genome assembly GCA_032399595.1 of Tetragonula carbonaria. Lineage (NCBI taxonomy): Eukaryota > Metazoa > Arthropoda > Insecta > Hymenoptera > Apidae > Tetragonula > Tetragonula carbonaria. The sequence continues at coordinate 7,153,157 of JAUCRC010000014.1, forward strand.
CGAAATAAATGGCACGTGGTCTCTGCCGCGATAGATTGATCAAGAAAACTTTCAGGCGATGAAACGTTGCATTAATCGAACATCGGTCCCTAAGGTGTTCGTTCCTTTCGAGAAAAAATCGTCGTATTGTTGTTTGATATCAAAGAAAAAAATCAACATTTCATTATTTTGTTATTTCGATTCACTGCACTTTCCGAACGACCTCTTTCACGACATTTTCCATCGGAGAGAAATTTCTAAAAATCGTTGTTTCTCAGAATTAAAAGCAGAGAAAGAAAGTGTAAAAGGAAAGTCTTATAAACTTTCTTGTTCGTTTACTCGAGACGAAGTTACTGGATGAAAAGATGAGAAATAACTGAAGTTATTTATTTTTCAGATTTCGTACCGATCGGAACGGAAAGTTAACGCTTTCTCTGATACTTACTCCTAGCAGTCTTTTGATTCAATACCTCGCCCTCGATCGCGTCGTTGATATTCAGCGGCGAGGGCGTCTTCGTTATTTCCCCTTTGTCCACCATTTTTCGTTGCCTCGCGCGTTTCCGTTCTACCCTCTACATATTGACTCTTGATTGCCGGGCTTATTAAATCTGAAAATCCAAATCGAACGTCGTGCATCGCTTTCTTCCTTCCTTTTTTTTTAAATTACCTTTCAATTATTTTTCGTTCGGCTGAAATCATGTTTACCTGTGTATTGCGCAATCAAGCGGCAATTACTTTCTCAAGCTTCGATGCGCATCGATCATGCAAAATTATGCAAGCGAAATTCTTCGTACTCGCTCCGGTTTTGTCTCGCAATTAAAGAAAAGAAGAAAAGAAAAAATAAAAGAAATTCATTTGCATGGAATTGTGCAACGGTCTCTGGTTATTGGTTCGCTGATTTTAAAACACTCTGATCTTTCACTCCTCGTGTCTCGTACGTTTTGTTTATTTGCTGGTGCATTCGAGATCAGTCCTTTTTAAAATCCATCCAAACACAAATGGTTTTCTCGAAATACAGAGTTACAGATAGAATTGGGATTTTTTTTAAACGTAACAATCACGTCACTCGGTATTGTGAAGAATTCATTGTTAAATGGATCCTCCAGCATCTGCGAACGTCGTGTATACTTCGAAAATAGCTAGTGACTTATTTATAACAATCGTATTAGTTGTCAAATTTTTCTAAATTGGAGCGACTGTATAGCCGGTCTCTGCTCTTCGAGCAAAGAAATCTTCAATTGTACATAGGTGAAAATCGGCGAGGAAGAAGAATTAACGGTGAAATTTTCATACGTTTCAGATTTCGAGTGTACCGTTTCGTAGCGCTTGATCCTCGACTGGAAACACCTGTTAGCGAGCTGTAGTCGTTCTATGAATATCATTGTGGTGCCTCTCGTTTCGCGTAATTTCGAAATTGAGCGGCGGATTCTCTACATAATAACGACGTTAATTCTGGCTAGCGAGCCAAGTCATCGATGCAAATTGCTAAATACATACAGACAGTCCTTCGGATAGCATGCTAAAGCGAAACTGCAAGTATGCGTATAATTATTTCATTTGTGCAACCGTCTAGCCTCTCTAACGTTGCAGGCATGCCGCGATTTCGATACGAATGCAGCCAGCGAGCGTACTATTAATTGCACATCCGCTCGAGTCCCTCTCGCTCTGGGTTTCGTGAATTAACACTTTGACTTGGTTAGAATCGGCGTATCACATCGATTTCTTTCTCTATAAATATTTTCGAGTGACCAGAATAAGACGAATGTCATCGGCGTACGGAAATTTCATGCAACGTAAATAACTGGCTGACTATAAGCTATCAAGTGATAAATGCACTTTCACTGCAGGCTGTACTTTGTCAAAATTTCCCACAGGTAGCGAAATTAACGTTAACACCGACGACAAAAGTATAAAATTTCTATCGAAGACGTTGAAAGTGAAAGAAACAGAAACTTTTTTGTAACGCAACAGAGCACATGCTTTCACTTGTATATTTTACGAAAAATCATTCTATTTCTTTTAAAATGCACTTATATTTGTAAAATATCTGATAAAAATTGAAAATTGATCATTTTGACCATTAAGGTAGTTAAATCTGCGCAAGTTCGTCACAATGAAACGGAATCCATCTGTTTTCCCAAAATTTTCTCGATCAAAGTAACAACGAGTCGCAAATAGTGAGGTATTTGAACGAATTATCTAATTGACCGAAACAACGTAACGACGAAACAAAAAGAATTGTTCATGTTAGCACAGGAGGCATTGATGCTCGAGTCGGATCCGGACCCGAAAGTGTCTCGCAGTTCGAAAATTTCAGATCTCTCGAATTAGATAATTTTCAGGATTACTGAGAATTTTAAAATTCCGAAGAAATTCGGAACTCTCGAAAATCGGAAACGTGTTTCAGTGGCCAGTTAGAACGGTCATAGTTGAAAATTACGATCGTCTGGGCGTTGATACGATCAGCGCGAAAATATGCACTTGTTCGGTCAGTGAAACAGTGCAAAAATGGAGAAAATTCAGAATATTTCAAGGACTCGTTCATGCGCCACAGCTCAGTAGTACGAGAGCTTTATTTTATACGTTTGTACGGTGTTCATACGTTTCATCGACGCTCGAAAAATACACGTGCTTTCTCTTTCAACTGTCATCCGGCCGACAATGCGTATTCTTGTGTTTCGTATTTCTCCTCAGAACCATCCATGTGGATTTCGTGAAATACAATTCACCCATGGCGCTCGCGTTGCAAACGTCGAGAGGCAAATCCGTGGAGAGATACCGAAAGGAGGGAAATACAGGTCCTTTGAAAATGTATAAATATAAAACGTCCCTCTCTCACGGATGAACGCAGGTTTTGTCCGTTTCGTTTTCGCGCTGCCTGCGAACTGCATCGGATTAGTCTCGCGAGGGCAGAGAGAATATACCGTGGCTGTCGAAAGTTCTCGGTCGCAGTGTAACCATACTATTTCAATTTGAAATTGCAAATTAACACCGTCCAACTGTCAGAGTGGTCGAAGCATCGGTCACCTCGTAGCGGAAATTTTTTTCACGGGGAAAAAATCGCAGGCAAATTTTTTCACAGAAATTTTGGAAAATTTGCGGCAGGGTGGTATTTTCGGAAGTGTGTGACGTTTTTCTGGCGCTTTGTTTGTCTCTCCGTCGAAAGTTGAATGTCTACGTTTTCAAGTTGCCTGCATTCCCGCAACATTGCATTTTACGTGTTATATTTTTCATTTCCAGAATTTTTCTGTTTCTGTGATGGAATAAAATTGCCCTTTGGCGACAATCGCCAAAAAGCTTTGTATATGTATATATAAAAGGACACATATTTTTCGAAATAAGTTTCTGTTTTCCCTCTTTTTACGCGATTTGTTTTCCGAGCTTTAATCGTACACACAGAGTAAAATGTTCAACGAGTCGCTGAGAGGCGAGCAGAAAAATGAAATTCCTCGAGCGAAAGTTCAAACCGTGACACTTATGAAAATATACCTGCAGTCAGTTGTTGAAAGTGCGGGGAAATACTGTCAACTGTTTCTGAGAAACGAATTCACTGCGCTGAGGAAGATTTAATAAGGATCTCGATGTTTTCACCGTTGTCCGAAGAGAATTCCGCAGACGGTTTTTGCACGGCCCATCAAAATGTCGCACGATAATAAGAGCGAAATGTTCGCACGGAAAATTGACGATCAGAGCAGGGCAGAGTTGAATTAGTTGGATATAGTTCTCTAACTATATTCCGCTTGTCGCCGAGAGAATTATTCGAAATGAATGCAACGAGAATATATAACACGCGGCTGTTTAAAACGTTTTTTCTAAACTGTTTTCGCTTCGATAGGAAATTCCTTTCTGACGGAACGATCGCTACTGTAAATACGTCGGTCGGACGTTCTGACGACGATTTTCTAACGAATATTCAAGTTACCTGATATTTCTACTTCGACGTGACCATTCTACTCCGACTTCTCTGAAACAGAACGTTTATCATCCCCCAGTCGCGAATCTACTCTGATAAACGATCGTCAGTTTGCAGTTTCAATCGTCCGAGCCTGAACTCAGTTCAATTTTTGCGATACTTGCCACTTTGGTAGGACATTTTCTGTAATAAAGCGCTCGTTATTCGAGACACGAGCGAGCTGATCAATTGGATTCTGACGAACGATGATCGCGACATAGTTCTCATTGCGAACGTGACTCTGTACTCGACGTTCGTTACATCGTTGAAATTCAATCGAACGTTGACTCGCTATATGTCGCCGATTCGTCGCCATCGCGCGATCGTTCGAACCTTTTTGAAATTCGAGGCGAACGTTCATTCGCGGATATTCATATTTCTATTGGGCGATATTTCGCTTTTAAGAGATGGTCAACGAAGATTTATCGTATCATTGGCCTTCTCGTTTAACGATTCCGCCAATGTGCCATTTCCTAAACCCACACGTTCTCATTAGTTGTTCATGACGCGAGTTTCGAACAGCCTTGCTCGGCCAAATTGCAAATGGCAACGCAACGTGGGAAGATAATCGTTAGCTAGCTACTGTTATGGCAGTGGATTAGTTAACACGTTGACTGCCAACTATGAGATAGCTCGTAGTTTATGTTATTGCCTAGGACGCCAACTACGAGTTATCTCGTAGTTTGTTTGCTTGCCATATTTGTGCAGCTACGATGAAATTCGTAGTCTATCAGCGTAAATATGAATAGATAGCCTCAGGGAAGAGAACAAAAAATCATTATTGGCTTACATGAACAGAAAATTTATTAATAAATGAACAGAAAATAGAATAATACAAAGTTTATTCAAAATCAACGAACAAAAGAATAGTTTTATTTGTGATAATTTTTAAAACAATCTTCCACGCAAAAGACTGGTTTTTTCCTTGACAGATTCGGATACTCTGTAGATAATGAAATACTCCTGCGATCTAATTTTTTTTGAACATGGTTGAATCTCTTCTCCAATCAACGCGTCGACAAATGCTTCTTTAAACTTTACAAGTTTTATTTTAGAAGAATTTGCTCTATGAAAAAGTTTGTGCGCATATATATATTTCTATAATATGTAATGCAACCTTTTTGGGCCATCTAATAGTGTTTCTTTACATAAGCCAACTACGAGATAATTCGCAAGATTTAAAAAAAAAAAAAGAAAACCACATTCTATATGCTTTTTGATGATTACTATGTACTATAATAGGAGTTTTTAGTAATATAATATGATTAAATTAAATTAGCTTCTTAGACCGGTATCCTGAAAAGTACCGTGGCAGTCAACGTGTTAAACACAACTAATCGCTATGTCGATTGCTCTAGGGTCGTTTTTGCAAGTCGACCGTCAACAGGAAAGACGAAGGTCCCTCCGATCGACTCTCAAATAACTAAAACGGCACGTTGGGGAATAGTATCGACAGGGTAATCCCGGGAATTAGAATATATATTTTTCTACCGTTTAAACGCGGTTTCCAGCTGGTCTGACTGAAATATTAGATTTCGTTTCCAGAAGGTTGAACGCCGAAGGAATACTTGGATCTCTTCAAATAGTAAAACACTTCGGTGTATTTTGTGCGTTCGACTGAGTGGCCGATTCAGAATTTATCTGAATATAATAAATAATAAATTTATTATATTCAGATTATTATAATTATTATATTTATTATAATAAAATTATCCGCTATAGTGTTTAATATTTCGTCAAAATTCAGCAGGATCAGTGTTTCGTGAATCGTTTTATGATAAAAAAAGGGGATTGGAATTATCACGGAAGAAAAAAATAATTCACGTTCAAAAATAATTCCTGCCGTTCATGTAAAATAATTCAGACTCAAGAGATACGGAAAATGGACCAAAAATTGGACCAAGAATGATGATCGAGTTTAATTTTAGTAAAATTTTAATAATTTAAAATCGTTTCACAATTGTTCGAAATATGTCCGTTCTATCGAATCGAAATTGGATTTATATTTTTTCTTTTTAAAAAAAGAAGGTTATGAACGTTGAAACTTGCCAACAAATTTTTAACAACGGTTCCAATGAAAATCGATAAAACACGCCGTGAAAAAGAGATGAATATTTGAGCAATTGGCGCGATACAAATGTGACAAAGTTTTAATTAAAAGAGCATGAATCTCTTTTCTCAAACTGCTCTCTTGTCGTGTCCCGCGAATCAAATAAATCACACTGAAAAATTACGGAGTGGGAGATAAGAACGGAAGGTGGAAGATAAAACACGTTGTTCGCTACAATGCGTCTGACTAACCACGGTCCTTTTCTACTCGACGATCAACGCTCAAGAATTTTACGAAGCTTTCGGCTCGGTTTCTATTCGGCGGTATTTCCGAGATAAATCGTGGGCCATTTTCCAGCAGTCGAGAGCAAGTATAATTGGCTCCTCGACAAAAATAACCGTGGCAGTGGAAATAATTTTTGGCCGAGCATAAATCGCCGGAGCAGGTAGTCGATATCCTCCAATTAATGTGACCGAAAGCACGACGATCAATTAGACTGCTTTCATCCTCCGATGATGAATTTTATCAGCATCGAGTGAAGCGTTTATCGCGTCGCTTTTGATCCTACGTTGCGATAATCTGATAGCAGAGCTTTGTAATCCCTATTGAGCTCGCGCGTAGTCGTTATGGTATCGTTATGGTATAAACATCCAGCCATTCAAGACTACTATTATTATTCCGTCGTAGTAGTTTAATAAATAACGACCTCTCGACCATAATATTTTTCCAGATCTATAGGTTTTTTTTTAAAATAGTTTTTTTTGTGTCAATGGATTCACGCGATAATTGTGAATAACACCTATACATTAATCGATTAATGTATAATATCATATTTCCTCGAGCGCAATGAAATTCCAATAACTTTCACATTTTCCATTGATTAAACGCTACTTGAAACGTGAAACAGATCGTTTGAAAGTGGCGTCGACGTGTAACGTATCGTCGGTCGTGTTTATTTTACTGGGTGAATTTTAGACAATCTCGGTCTTTCGCTGATTTTATAATAGATCAAGTTAATCCATTAAGGACCGACGTTGCATTACCGTGACGCTCTGTTTACAGATGTTTTCAATCAATCTACGTCGATAAATTCCCCTCCTTAGCAGTATGGTCGCGAAAGATAATTCCGACGAGAGATTTAATTTAATTTCTCTTCTACCTCTGTCTCTTCCACTTGTTATTAAATTCCAAAATTTCGCGAAATTTAATCTCTGACTCAGCCTCATTGGACACTGGGACGAACAATTTTACTGTGAATAATCTCTGTCAGAAAGAGAGAGAGAGAAAAAAAGAGATATATGAAAAATTTTAATAACTATTTGAGGATCAAAGGAATGTGATGAATCGCTCTGTCCGGTCGTTAATGGGTTAAAAAACGCGATTCGTCGCGAATGTCTAGATCAGCCAATTCAATTTCCATTCTCATGAGGTCGCACGTTCGCGCTAATACCTTGCGATGAAAGTGACAAATGTTTGCCGGTGGATCGATAACGTCCGTGAGCTAACCGCGGCCGAAAATCTAAAAAGGAGAGAGAAAGAGAGAGAGAGAGAGAGAGAGAGAAAAGAAAACGCAGGGAAGAGACGAGGGGAAGAAACCCGTTGCCCATTTTTTTTATCTCGGTGGATCAATGAAGCTGCGCAAATAAAAGAGCGGCCATTTAACGCGTGGCTGGACGACGAGAAGTCAAGTAATTAGCGGTAACCGGTCCCTCTGTTTGCTTTCCTTTCTGTCCTGCCGGGGCGACAGAAATGGAGAACACGCGAAATGGACAACGGGTGAAGAACGATGGTGGCGGCGACGCCTTCGTTAAAACGAGCGACGCCAGTTTCTCCGCTTTTGTGCTAAAAATAAAGGCGTCGGTGTACGTTGTAACGTACGCGTCAATGATGGTCTCTTACTCCAGCCTGATCGTCGGATCAACTCGTGTTCCCTTTACTTGCCGCGCAAAAACACGAATTACATGGTAAAAGTCATCGAAGAGGCAACGTTCGAGGCAAAGGAAATTTTGTAGTAATACATTGAGAGGAAAAACTTTGTCATGGAAAGGAAATTTTATGCGTGCGTCTCGCATAAGATTTTTGGAAATTTTCTTGTAACGTGTGCGGTAGTTGCTTGGACGAAGCTTGTGGTAACTGTCGTTTCAAATTTTTGTTACGACAAATATTATCTCGATGGTTTCATCGAATGTCGTGGATAATTGTCTGTTTAAAAATCTTTCGTGATTTTTGCGTATCAAATATTTCGACTACGTGAAACTTTGTAATACATTCGATGAAAGTGTTTCAGAAGGTTTTTCAATTATCCAACGATTCCACAATTATTTATTCAAAAAATCCTATCGTTTTATACGAAATAATTTTCTTAATCTTCTCTTCATCGATTCTCCGTTTACAGAATCTCGCCGGAACAACAGAGAATCAATAATATCTGGACATTTTCGTATAACAATAATAATCCGTACCAGGTAGTCTCGCCAAATGAAACGACGAGAAAACGGACGAAACAAGCCAACTCCGCTGCTTACACGCTTTGAAATGTTTTTAAAATATTTCCGTCTACATTCAGAGAAGCTTATCTCTACGAGCTTCCCGGTAGTTTTGTGACCGCGCCAGTCGGTTTCGCAATCGTAACAAAAAATTTCACAGAATTTTCCGTCCGACTGTTGCTGCAATAACTACGTTACCTGCACCTACACACACGGGCGACGAGCTTTTTGTTACGAGCTAAAAATAAACTCGATACAACCGGCCTGCGGCAGGTTACTCTCCCATTCTTCCCGGCTCTCCCGCTGTGTTCGTTTTTTCGACCGTGTTTTCTAGTATTTGCTGCCTCTACTTGCCCTACCCTATCCCGGGACAAGCCTGAAATTTTCAATCGGATTCGTACGTTTCCGGCGAATGTTGTTCCTTTTTTTTCGTTTTCTTCTTCTTTTTTTTTTTCTTCTTTTTCCCATCCTACCCCGAACGTGAATCGGTTCGTCGACGTTGGTAATTTTCTTCAAGCGCGGCTTGTTAACGTTCGAGTTTCGGATTCAAGGTTCGCGATTCGCCAGCGAGTAATTGCACGCCGTGATAAAATCGATTTTCAAGGAGACCCTGGACCCATGCTCGTCGTGCTTTGAGACCCGAAAATAACAAGTTGCAGAGCCGCGCCTCGTCAAAATCGGAGCCACCGTTTCGACGATGGATATTCTTCTTACGCGAGATCCGGTCCGGCGGACGTTTTTTCGTTCCGCTTTGCGAACGTCGGTTGGTTCGCTCTACATTTTCTTTCGGAGGACAACGTTCTTGACGGTTTGCTCGACGTGGAAATTTCCTCCGCGTTGACGTCACACTCGCAGGAATTATCTCGCGGATAAAACGTCCGCGTTCTTTCTCCGGTTGCGAGCGTTCGCGAGACGAAAAAAAGGAGTCATGAATTTTAAAACGGTATTAATCTACTTCTCGAGTTACCGTTTGCAACTTTTCTCCCCGTCTTCTGGAGGAGTTCTTTTTTCGAGTTCTTTCCCAGGAATCGGATCGATACACTCTCGAAATCAGGATTAACGTGCGATGTATGTTTAAACGACCGAGAGGATAACGCGGATTTCCTTGAAACGTCGATCGCGGTGAACTCGCGCTTCCTATTTTGGACTTGGTAACATTCGCGCTTCCTCGGCGAATGAGTCATTCACTGATTCACGGGAAAGGGAAAGAAAAGGAAAGAAAAGGAAAGAAAAGGAAAGAAAAAGGAAATGAACAGGGAGTGGGTGAAAAAAGATATAAAAGAAAAAAGGAAAGAAAGGAGTTTCCGCCGATGCAACTCGCGGCAAAGTTTAGGTTTCCCTGGGAACTTGGCGTCGCGGCCCCCTTTCAATCTTCCCGGGCGATGTTGAAACTGTGCTGAAGCTCAATGGTACTCGATAGTTTGGATGATATATCAGGAAGAACTGATAATTTCCTGCTTCTCTACGCGGTTAATTATCATCCGTTAAAGCGACCTCTTATCGTGGCAAGAGAGCAGAGCAGGCCAGAGTTCCTCGTTGGGAACGACGCTTGGATTGGTAGAGATAGTGAGAGGGCGAGAGGAAGAGAGTTCCATCGGTTTCGCCAATAATTCAAGCAGAATTTGCCCAGGGATATGTACGTATTTCTGGCCAGCTCTCTGATATATCGGCGCAGTGATATATTCACGGATACAAAAATGTCTTACACTTCGATTATCGATTCAGCTCTCCCCCCTCCCCCCTTTTTCCAGCGACGATCCGCTTTCGCGTGTCGGTGTTACTCAGTCATACGCGTTTCACCCTCTTTTCAATCTCGTGGACTATTTAGTTAAGGGAAAACTTTGGAATAAGTTTGTGCTCGTTCAATTTCATTTATCCTATTCAGCTTCCACTAATCAATTTAATATCCCTTCCTCCTTCTCCTCCTCCTCCTCCTCCTCCTCCTCCTCCCGTTATTCTTCGGAACGACGGAATTATTTCAAGTGACCTGACGTTCTGAGCCTCTTTAAAGATTCGAAAGCCAATCAGCGTAAGTCACTTCTCGCTGGAAACAACTTGCGCCACGCAATTTATTGTCACTTTCTCATATATCAAAATCTTCAGTCGGAATGCATTGAACTTGAACGTGAAAGAACGTGTTTTCACGTGGTGCCAAATGACTGCCTTCTGTATAATTTCGAGATCATCCGCGTTAATGCGCGTTTTCATTCCATTGAAACGAGGCACTGTGAAACGTTTGGTATTGCGTGCGAGTTTAAACGAAAACTCGGTTTCATAACTGCGTTTTGGCGCAGTGTATTTTCGAACAATTCGTCGGATTCCATTTACCCTGTACCATGTACGACATCGTTTCCGCGATTCGATTTAATATTCTTGGAATAATGAAGAATTACTTCGCTCTGTATACATATAATTTCGAGTTGAGCGACGCGTTGAACGGTCCCTCGTATATTTCTCTCTCTCTCTCTCTCTCTCTCGGCGAGGAATTATTCTTCACCGGTTTAATTAATAACGCGTTAAATAATCGACGACACTCGACTCGTAAAAAGCTATTAACCCAGCTATTAACCCAGATCGCGGAATTCGGCCTATCGTTTGAATAGCCATCGATGCATGCGCGTTTCACCGACTCGACGAGCATTCGACGCGCGAAAAAAATATCGCTCGGAGAACTTTCATTTCTCTAGGCCGCTTTCGTTTCTCTGCCACGTTCTCTTAAGCTTGTCTTCGGCGAGGGCTGAAAATCATTCGTCTCCATTTGTCACTCGGTTTCTGTTTTTTTTCTTTTTTTTTTTCTCTTTACTGAAACATTGGACAGATAATTCGATTTGTAGTATAGGTAGTTTTGATATAGTTTTCCGGATTGTTGATACTGTAATTTTGTTGCGTGTTTCTGGGCCGTGTATCTCCCGTTGTCGGGGAATTTTTCGAGAGAGAAATTACGAGGGAATTGTTGTTGACGTGCGTGAATTTTCATTTCAGTTTTCCTTCTTCATGTTTCATGAAAATTGAAAAAAATAGTGGTGCGCGAAGGTATTAATTTTCGACGAAAGGACTGCTAGAAATTTCGAAATTGCGATTGAAAATTTCGACCAAGATTGTTTCTGTCGATTACTCGATCGTTAATGAATTTTGATAAAACTGGTTCATCGTGCTTTATTTCTTTTATTTAGTAACTCAATACTTTTTTAATTATAAATTGTAATTATCCGAAATTTGTTTCTTTCTTTAACCAAGCATATCAATTATTTATTTCGCAGTTAAATTCTGTACAATTACAATGCCGTTTATTCATGACAGAGAGAGAGAGAGAGAGAGAGAAATTATTTACTCCATTTAAAAGTCATTTGCTATTTTTCCAACGATTCACTGATGGAATACAATAATGAAGCAGTAAATATTACGAACGTGTGTGATATTTAATTTCCAATTTATACGAAACGTTGAAACAAAGTGTTAATATATATACACGCGATAAATTAATTACCGGGAGAAACAGATTTAAATTTTCCAAAGCATGGAACTGAAAGTATATTTCGGGGTAAACGATTCATGGGTGTACATACACTTTCCTTAAGGATGCGAAATGAGAGGCAGTAAAATAGATCTTGCACTGTCATATTTTATCATGTTCTTTTTACAGTACCTCCTGTCTACGACAGCTGTTGCGACGTGTCGTTAAACGAGACACGAAATTAATGTTGAAGTTAACGTTTGCTCTTTCGTTGCATCTTAAATGCGGTTATCTTGCTTAACGGGGACATTACATTCGACAGTTTCTTGAAATATCGAGCAAAGAAATTCTCGTGAAAATAAATGCCCACGTCCCCTTGGCAGAGAGTAAATTATACGCGGCGAATGGCATTTTACACGGCAGCCACTTTTGTATTCGTCGTTCGTTTTAAAGCTTAATTGCACTCCGTTGAACTTCCCTTGTTTTTCACTGCCGGCTCTCTTACTTGCTAAAAAATTCACGAGTTTCTCCCTCGCTTGCGAGATGAGCGAATCGAAAACACACTTTAAGGGATCGCGCGCAATTAAAAACGTACGGTATAGTTTTCAAGAAACTACGCTTTTGTCGTTGTCGAAAATTTCCCTACGGTCAACCGTACAGTTGAACGTGCGCTTACTATCGGGCGAAATTACAGAGACGATGCGAAATAAATGACGATGCGTCTGCACAAAGTTCTCACGGTGGAAACTGAAAAATCGCGTGTGTTTGGGTAATTATTGAACGTGCGCGAGTGAAACTATTGAACGTGCAGGAGGGAAAATAAACTTCGTCGGTGGTGCTGGACTGGTCACGCAATGATTACCCAGGGGTTTAATGATTCTTTTTTTTTTTTTCTCCTCGAGTATAATCGACCTGTTGAGGGGAAAGTTCTCGCGCCTCACGCGAGAAGTTACTTGCACACCGGGGAAGTAACTTCCCCCCTGATTACTTTCGTTTACAGTATAGTGTCTACACTGTAAATCGTAGACGCAATATGCTGCCAAACGATAACGCTAATTTCATTATACAGTTGCAAATGCTTATGTAAATTCATATTTCTGAAGAGAATCAGTATCTCGATATTTCCATGTATCCATTTTTGTGTAATTTCATTTAAAAGTTTATCCGAATATTCGATTGGCGTTTAGCGAGATGCGAGATGCATTTTGGCAAATTAGAAATGAATTAGAAATTAAAAACGACGGCGAATTGTTGAAAGTTGCGGTATAATTTTGTTTTCTTTTTTGACTCGCGCCGTTTAGTTCAATACAACTAAATTAAGCTAATATCCGCAACGGATGAGGCTGCGAAATTTCGTTCAAATTAATGTTTATTTCACTCACGTAATATTGAATTATTAAATATAATAACGAATATTGTATTTGCGGATTATATATGCTCCTTTAGATTTCGCGCAAATGCATCAAAATTCACAGGCCGTTCATTATTATTCAAACCTGTGAAATTCGTTTGACCTGATTCGGTTTTGTCTACTATTTCCACTCTTTTGTATCGAGGAACATTTTTGGAGAGCTGAATATGGAGAAGATAATAACCGTAGAATTATCCAAGTTCCGTTTATTTCCGGAATTTCAGTTGGTGCCGAATTGAACGACCTTTTGCTTATTTATACTCCATTCATTTATCTAAACGTGAACTTCTATCAGATGAACAAAATATTACAGATAGCGCTGGAACTTCTATTATGCGCGTAACTCGCGTATATTCCCCGATTTTACTCCCCGTGCATGCGTCGTTATTTAACTTTTCCTTTAAACACACGCAGAAATGTACCGTTCTAAATTCTCTCTCCTTCTGTCCTCGCTTTACATTAAAAAAATATTTTTAACGAGGAAAAATCCAAACGCGTGGAGGCGGAGATTTAATTACTCATTTAAACATTCGGAGAATGATCGCAATTAGAAAATAAAAGTGGAAAATTATTTCACGTACTTAGTTGCATTTTGTAAATTCTTCCGTGTAATTTTTCCGATATGTGCGTACAAATCCGCGATCTAATTGTTATGCCAACAATAATCGCGAGATTCACGACGTACGTTTTGTTCGCGCGTATATTCCGAAATATTCGCCGGATGAAACGAACTTTGAAGAACCTTCTACGCGCGTACACGCGTACATACGATCGATCTAACAACGTAAGACTCGATTTCGCGTAAGCTCGAACAGGTGCGTGGCGGTATTGCGTGGAAGTTCGAACGCTCGCGGCGACTGCCAAGTCGATCGCCGATGGGTCATGCTATTAAATGAATGGGTGCTGTTTGTTAATTAAGGGGATTCGCGTCTGCTATTTGGCGAGCTACTCGACGAGCTATACGCATTCGGGTAACGTCATTCGCATAACGTCACGCCCTTTGTCACGATTTTCATCGTGAAAAACAAATCGACCTTCCGCGCGATTAATACACCTTTCCTCCCTCCGCGTTCCTCTGTTTTCTCTCTGTGTATATCTTTCTCTGTTTGTTCAAAGACCGAGCTTTCCCTCGGTGAGTAGACGCGCACGTTTCAACCATTGATGGAGAAATGTACTCACGCGTTCCTATTGACAATGCTGCTGCGCTGTGTGATTGCAGACGCAAGAGTGGTTGAAAGAGTCAGGTGAAACGAACGGATACCATCGACGTTCCCGTCTCGAGCGAGCTGCACGATGTTTATGGCACGAAGGGCGGCATGCTACTGGCCAAATCATCCCTGTCTCACCCCCAACTCACCCCATTATCAGATCGACGGCAGCGCAGCTACGTGGTGGTTGCAACGACTATAATAGGCGCTCGCAGTAAGTCGAATTTCAAACCTTCTTCCTCTTTCTTTCTTTTTCTTTCTTTTCTCCCACCACGTTTATCTCGTCCGACTTTCGTAATTTTCTTTTTCCCTTTTTTTGCGAAATATATTTCGTATTGTTGTTTCGTATTTCCCAAGTTCGCGCGACGATTTCTTTTTAAGAAAGGTTCGCCTTTCGCGCAATTTGATATTTTCAAAAGGGAGTTCATATCGGCGAGTCGTTGGTGTCCATTCCCTTGAAGTTCTGAAAGTGAAATATCAGTATTGTTGGAACCAACTGATATTCTTTTACAGGAAGAGAACAAGAACGAACGTATGAAGCGCGAGAGTTTCGATTTATAATTCACTCGGTTGTTCTGAATATAGAAAGGCTACTTTCAAGCGTTTCATGCCTGTTCGTTGCTAGTACTTCGCTTCGGATGGAAATTGGACGTGACGCCTACACGATCGTTTAGAAGTAAGCAATTATTTATGCATCGATCGGGACTCGCTTTCTTTAGAATCGCCGGTAAACTCTAAATGAAAATTTCTCGTTCAAGCGGAGGCGCCATTTCGGCGAATCTCTAATTCCTTCGAACAATCCGCCGCGCGGATTGACTCGATTTCCTTCGAAACGTAATTACTAGAATACTGTGCATTTCTGGGAAATGTTTTTTGCGTATTTCTAGAAAATTGCATATGACGCGAGAAAATAAACATAATAAAGTATATAAATTATCCGATAACCATCAATGATATTTGGCAAGTGAGACAATTTTATTTTTTTAACTATATCCCCAGAAATATGAATTTCAGTGTCCAAGAGTGCAATATTTAATATAATATTTAGTATGCGAATGATTCTGTTTTTGTTTCAATCTTGCACATTGAATGAAACACTGCACGTTCTCGTAAATTCAAGTTTCCTCTTCACAACGAGCCCTTAAAACTCGCTCTACGATTTTCCTTCTATGTTTTACAAAACTTTGAATGATTCGAGCAAAAATTCGAGAAATCCTATCGCCATTTAATCCTGATGTTTAAAATTTGAAATTCATATTTGTCCTAATCCTAATACTTGAAATGTAAAATTATTCAATTATATTTGAAATTCAATGAAATGACGAAGAACAGTCATACAGAAAATTTTAAGAGATCGTTGCAAAGAGGAAATTCGAACTTTTGAAACCGATGGTGATAAAAAGAATTTTTCAGTGTTTTTACAGACGCTTGAGTTTTTACAATTTTTTTTTTTTTTTGAAGAAAAATATCCTCGCTTTTCCTTTCGCGACATTGCGTTAAAACTGTGTCCGCGAGAAAAAACAAACTCTGGACTGTTGAAGTAGAAGCTTCAAACTTTAAAATGAACCCAGTAGATCATTGTACGATTTCTTTTCACGACGTTGTTACAGTTTGAAGTAACAACAAATTTTCATCGAGCGTTGAAATACTTTTCGAAACCTTTTTTGAAACTACATTTCGATATAATGTACGTAGCACGTGAAACAATTTTTCTACCAAGTTGAAATGAAAGCTCGCTGTTTAAATAGTTACTCGTTTCTTTCCATCTGTTTAATATTAATAGTTGGCCAGCGCGACCATTCGTATATCAATATTCGTAATTCGCGGTAATATCGTGTCAATCGATAAAGCAAACGGCTTTTAATAACCGGGTACACGGTTTCGCATGGTGGCCAGGATTAATTCGCAATTTTAATTAAATTCTCCATGAAGAATCGTTCTGTGCTTGCCGTAACAGGCCGATTGATTCTCCCGGTTTTCATCCGCGGATATTGTTCTCCCTTATTACTGCCTGTTTCCCTTATTGTCTCGCGCGGCGTGCGCGCGTATTTGTCCCGTTGGTCAAAAGAAGAACCGACGAGCACAATGCGTGCCTGTATTATCGCCGTTTCGTTCGGTTCCGCCGGGAATCGATGTTTCGAACGAGGAACGAACGAGCGAACGCTATTTCTTGCCTTCCCCGTTTGTTCGGTGAAATTGAAATTTGATTTTCGCAAGTATCGCGTGCACACCGAGCTCCTTTGTTCTCGAGCGCGAAACGACGATACGAGCTTCTTCGCTTTCTTCGTTCCCCGCTACTGTCTTAGCGCTAGCAGAGAATTATAACGACATGGTCGAATCGCATCTGTCTCACGCGGTGGTGACAAGTACGAAACAGTCGGGTTTCCATGAAAATTTCATCTTCATGGACTTATCTTTCAAGGGTGGAACAGCTATTCGTCGTACCTCGCGGAGAACGTGTTTTGGTTGTGACATCGTCTGTCTCGTGCAGGTCGCATTTTTCTATAATCGCGACACGTGGACGACGAACTCCTCGGAGGATTCTGCATTCGACGATTTTCAAGGTGTTATTGTTATTGATCGAGTATTGTCGATGGAATTTTCACTAGCGTTTGGAAAAATTCTTGGGGTTGCTTGTGAATTTTAGAAATAGCACAGTTCTCTCATTTGTATTATTCTCTCTTGTACTTGTTTCTTCTTCTTCTTTTTTTTTTTTTGATTTTTTTTTCGAAAGAATTTTATGAATAATTAACGAATGGGACGCTCGATTGAGCGAGTTTAAAAGCACGATGGAATATTCGTTTCTGAATATTCCGATTGAAATTTACAACAAACGACGTTCTCTCAATTCGCTCTTGCAATCACCTTCCAAAGATTTATTACCTACGTAAATTCTTGGTATTTACCTGGTATTAGGTGCATCGACGTTTTTTCGTAGAAAAAAATTCTAGAATCGACGATACTCGTTCGGGGAAGAACGAATTTGAAGGGAACCTAATTGCATTGCCCGGGACGGGAAAGAATATCCAAACTCGGTCACGTTCTATTTAAGGTGTGTTCAACGATGTCTTAAATACTGCTTCTTACGCTTCATCGAGCTACCACGAAAACGACGTAATAATATCTTTCCAGAGAGGAACCATTGAGGAGCTAGGAATATTCTTGAACACATAAATCTCCGTTTAACCCTTGTACAGTATTTCCAAAATATCGAGGTTATCCAACAGGCGTAGAAGTAAATTTCAGGCGTCGCGTCGAAGCTTGCAACCTTTTCGTGAATTTTCGTCTCGTGCATTAAAAATATAAAAATACGCACAGGAATATAGGAATACAGTGACGTAGAAACTAAGGGACGAGGGAATTTGAGAATATAATAGGAATTTAAAAACATGGGAATATCTGCGGCTGTAAAGTAAAAATGGTAGGAATATAGAAATATAGAACTGCAGGATTGTGG
Source organism: Tetragonula carbonaria (assembly GCA_032399595.1). NCBI lineage: Eukaryota > Metazoa > Arthropoda > Insecta > Hymenoptera > Apidae > Tetragonula > Tetragonula carbonaria. The sequence continues at coordinate 7,171,154 of JAUCRC010000014.1, forward strand.
AAATACAGAGATACAGGAACGTAGGAGTTCTCAAAAATCCAGAAATACACCGGTAGATAATAAAGGAATGCATAAAGTAGAAAATTTGCTCAAAGAGATATTAGTACTCTAGAGTGACGAAAATGACAACCGTGTTATTTGCAGTTTATTTATTTATCTGCACCAATTGAAATCAAAATCCTAATGCTAACATCTAACAGTAAATCTTAATTCCCTGATAAGCAGTGAAATCCTGTCGGGACGTGGCGCAGAAGCGACGGGGGAAGTTTCCTGGTTGGAGGGTTGTGAATGTTAATTCATTGTAAAATACCGAGTCCCCCGGTGCCTAGAGTAAACCTTCTCAAATTTCGCGATTGCGAGTGGAGTTTCGGGTCGCTGTAAAGACACCCGCGGTAGTTTGCGAGTGTAGAGAACGAGAGAAACTTGAGCACTAAAATGTGCCACAATGGCGTCACGTTTGCGCAGGAAATGGAATTTGACTGTTGTTCTGCTCGACGAAAACATTAATCTACCACGCGGGGAACCTGATCTCAAACAGACTCTCCGCTGTTCTGCTTTTATTCGCTTTTTAAAAAATTTTCTTTTTGTTTTTCTTCTTTTTTTGTTATGTTTTATTCCGCTGTTTCATCGTGCAGGTTCCTTTGAGCGATGTTGCTGGAAAATTCTCTTTGCACCGTAACCGTCCGTTAATGATCTCTAGGTCATCAGTTATATTCGTCCGCTGCATCAGAGATCATTTTTTAATACGAACGACAACACAGAATAATAGATGGAAATACATGGAAATACGTTTCAGCGTAGGAGTTTGATACGTTTTCGTGCTTTTCTTTGCGTACGTTGTGCAATGTAAGATAATTTTCCTTCGAGGATTTATATTCCTAAAAACTTGAGCCAGTTTCTTTCATAGATGTCGTTTGTCTCTTGGGCGTGTCCAAAGCCCAGCTTCTTCTTCAACAACGTAGATGATTGATCCTCGTCCTGCGACAAATATTCACGTACGTTCCTCGCGGAAAATATCGAAGATATTAGAGAGCACGAGTACACGAGCAAGGTCTCTTACGACTTATCAAACGGGGAGGAACAGTTCAATTCTACTCACGATGTTTCGAATTCGGTTGTAGTCCTCGTTGTAAATTCGTGGCCCGTTCTTTCGATACCCTGGCATTCTCCTGGTTCCGTGTAAGATCAACGTGAACGCCTTTATCGTTCCGTTATTCTCTTCCGGTCCAATCTGTCGCGATGAAACGAGTACAGAATTGTACAGATTGAATTGGTGTTTGTTGCCAATTGCAGCTTTATTATTAGTTCCTAGAACGTATAAATCTCTCACCTCGTCGAGGATGTCTAGAAACCAGCTGCCACGTGGATCCTCGCCCCATGATGCCACGGACATAAATTTCCACTTCTCGAATCCGGCAGCTGAATCGTCCAACTTCCTTGGCTTTAGTACCTGTACCTTTGTCCCTTGGGAAGAATACAGGAAAGAAAAAAGTAATTAATTTCATTGGATCGCGTAACGAGCAGATCTTCTTCTTAGGCAAATTCATAGTTTCGAGAACGTGATTAAGGGAACAGAATCTTGGTAGAAGATTATAGAAACTGTACTTTGAATATTATTCTTTCAAATTTCCTATAATAATGCATAAAAATCCATCCAGTCTGGCGACGAGTAGAATGCAATAATTCTCGTATGATTATTATTTGAAAACGTGACTGCGAAATGTATGAATTTCGCGCTTCTGAGTTGAAGAAATGAAGATAACTAGGCTTAATGTAATATATTTGCGCGCATTTAATTTGATCATGAACTAGCATCTCGTGTATCTCTTGTAGAACTTTCCTATAGTATTTCCACGAGCTTTTCAGCTCTCTGATTTAAAAGACTTGAACAGCGAAGTGACGCTCTCGTGTATGCTTGATGAATGTGGGTTAAAATGTTTGTTTCGCTCTGTCGCGTATTTATTTATCGCGGAGTGAAACGGATTCCATAGCGTTGGATTGGGATCAGAAGAATGCTCGCGAGGGTCGCTCAGAAATAAGATTTTTACTATGTACACAGATGCGATCGAGGTATACGTTGCCGCTCGAGATCGATTTCGTGTCGCGAACTACCGTTTCCAAGCAGTGGAACAGTCAAGATTTATGGCTCACCTTATGTAACACCTACCAGTTTCTATGGAGAAATTTCGCAAAGAATCTTTTACCTCTAACCCCTCACCGTCCCTCCGAACTTTCTTACGTCGAGGCGAGAGATGTATTAATACGTCTTGCACCAGAGAAACGCTTTTTCAACATCGTTAAAGATCGAATGTACGAGTGGTCCAATACGATTCATGTCCTTTGTGTTTAACACCTATACAAAATGCTCTCTTCCAGTATTTGTCGTAGACAATAAATTTCTCCAATTGTAAGTACATTTTACAACAGAATATATAATCGTTAATATATTTCTGCAGATTCTTCGTTGCGTGAGACAAATGTTTTTTTTAGTCTTGAAATAAATGTGCTACTTGTTTCAACATTTTTCCAGCTCATTCAGGTCTATTAATATCTTGAATAATTCTGATTGCATCAACTAGATTCCAATTGTAAAATTTCTTTTTGAAATGAAATTTTCTATTACTGCTATTACTGCTACACGTTTTTAGTATCATTCTCGTATTTAATAATTAACTTCTCTTTTTTTTTTTTTTGGAACGTAATGCTAAACTTGTTAACAAGGCAAGACAAATTGGCCTGCCGCTGGGATTATCTCGTAGACGTAATAATTTATTCCCCGTATCTTTTCTCACGTTGTCTCATTTCCCCTTAGAAAGAAATTATCGTCCGTGTGGTTGCGTGAAATTAACCAATTTCAACGTAAATTTATGAACTTTATTAACTCTGAGTTACTTGTAATTGTAAACATTTCTCGTAAATTGGTCTTTGGAAAAAAGTAAGAAAATATTTTCGAGTGCAATGTTCGTCATCTGATGCTCGAGAGAAAAGATTGTGCAAAATGATTGATATCTCAATTATAAAGAATAAATAGAGGCATTAATTCGCCGTCGCCTTCGCAGTTTAACACTACAAATACGTAGCTTTCTCGGTGGTAGTATGCTCAAAGTATTGCAAATCTAATTAAAGGCTTCTTGATCCTTCTTGTCCCTCTACATTTGTCAAGTAAGAAATTCTCTGAAACATTTTTTCCTCTGCATTTTATGAAATATCAGTTGTCGTCGTTGAAAAGACTCGCCATATGTGACGCAGAAACGGGACATTGCGGATGATTTCACGGTAGTGGAATTGAATCGAGCTAATTCTAATGAATCGGACAGAGATTGGCCCGGCCATTGTGCCGCCACGTTTAATTCCGCGCACGTTCGCGCATTTCTATTATATTAATAGCCCCATGCCCGCGCGTGGATCCGGCGAATATTCGATAAAACAACGAAGTTCGACGTAATTTCGGTCGGCAAACGGGAACAGAGAGCTACGTGATTTCCTCCGGTGCATGGCATTTCCGCTGCTTGTTTTTCCGAGGAATGAAATTTATTCGCGTTAATTGACCCGCCTCTCGATTTTCTCTGTGTTTCGTGCGCTTGGAAATTTTCGAAGCCAAAAAAAAAAAAAAAGAAAAAAAAAGAAAAAAGAAGAAAGAAATTACTTTTCATATATGATATCGAAATTGTGATAAATTAGATTACTGTTATTTACTTCTGTGTATTAGGCATTACGTGCAGTAATTTGCATAGTGTTTTTGTTTCGTTTATATACTTCCCCACGAATGCATGAAAATCCCGAATTTAATGAAGATTTATGAAGTTATAAAATGGTAATATGAAAACTAGATTTTGTATAATGATTTTTGAAGTTTACATAGGGTATTTATTGTCGCCAGTAGAAAGAGTTTGACGGTAGAAAAATATTCTTCGACTGTAATTTTAGAAATATAAGGAAATTGTCCTTTTGATAGACATAAAAGTGTCTGTCGAAGTATTTTCTCGAACAAATCCTTTCGTCTTGTTCCCCCTGTGAGCTCGGGAGGGTAGAATGGACTCACCGTAATCCCTGCGTGTCGTAAAAGGCGACTAATAGGGAAATTCAGTTCGTTACATGTTTGAAAATTCCACATTTTTTTTCCAGATTTTTCCACAATCTCAATCAGCATTCGTTACAATTAGTCGACAACTCGTAATTAAGACACTTTTACTCGAAACTATTATGATACGTCTTACTTTCAATTCATCGTGGTTAGTAAAATCACGAATTTTGTAGATTTTCAATGTTTCCAATTCTCAAGCAAATGTTTGTCTCAATGCTTACGTGTGTGCATGGAAACGAAAGGGAAATCCTCAAGCGAGATCTTCGAGGGAGGTTGAGCTTACGTGAAAAAATAAAGAGTGCGTACCCGAGGGTGCAGTCAGATGCATCTGAAGTGCGCCGCGAAGGCTGTACTCGAGGGTGACCTCGATTTCCACGTGTTCCAAAAACGTAATCTCGTTGCCTGCTGATCGACACTCGTCCTCCGTTTCGAATCGCAGCCGCCTGGTGTTTCCATAAGCCAGCTTCTTGTCGATTCTAAGCCGGAACGGAACATTTTCTTATATACACACGTGTATGTAAATTGCGGGCCGCTTCCGCTCATAGCCGTGTCTTGTCAATAGAGCTGGTTGAAACTTCCTGGGATATTGATTGTCAAGACCGAGACGCGTTCTGTTTCGTTGGCCAGTCGTAAATGTCATTTTAAATGTCATTCGATAATTGTGTTAGATATCAATTACTAATGAAACGACTGTGGGTATTTTTTTTTTTTTTTTTTTTTTTTTAGTGAGAAACTGTTGTTTGACAAATTTGTGAGAAATATCTTGGTAGAAATATTTTCCAACGGAAAATGGAAATTGTTCAGTGGCATCGTAACTAAAGGAGAGACAAAGTTACGGTAGAATTTCGTGTTGTTTATTTAAAAAATTCTATTTTCCAGAATATTTTTGTTCAACAGAAGAGAACGATATCCGGACAGCTGTCCATTTCGTATAATGTTTTGAATTTCAATTGATGGCCGAAGAGAGTTGTTGACACTGGAATTTCAGTGGAACGCTTTTCGACGAGAAACGCGGCGACGTGGAAACCTGCACGTTGGCGGGGAACTTGCGTGAAAGCTGTAGTTTCCGGCGCGAGGCGTCAGGGCACGTTTAGCTCCGCGAGAAGAAAGCGAAGTTGCTTTTTATCTGAGGAGAAAACGGTAGAACCATAGACGTGCGAGCAACGTACGAAAAGTCCTCGAGACGTTCCACTTTTTTTTCGACTGCGCGTTCCCTCTTACGGTGCAGTAACGAATGACTGAAGAGCACTCCCCGGCATGTCGAGTTTAACGACGTAAAAAGTCAGCGGAGCTTCGCTGCGCTTTTCAAAGGAGCAGGGACAGACACAGACCTGGCCACATCACCTGAAGCAAGGTGACTGCAAGAAAGCGAATGTACAATGTAGCTCGCGGCTCTGTTTTCTGTTCTTCTTCTCGGAGACAGCCCTGTGTCCTGGATCGCCCAAGGAAACGGGCAACTTTAATATTCTTCTACCGAATAAAGAAAATTATAAGAAACTCTATGCATGAGACTGGATAACTCGGATCTCTTCGCTTTGCAATTTAATTGAGTTTAAAGTCAAGCTGAAGTGAAATTAAAAGATAAAAGGATGAAATTGAATCGAAGAATGATAGAAATCTAGAGTTCTCTGAGACTAGTTAGAATTCGTTGCTCGTGTACGTTGGCCATAACAGTTTTCTTATTTATCATCGATCCTCGATTCTCTGATTTAATTTGAAATCGGATTGAAACGAAATTGAATCCGAGGACGGTTATGAATTCTGATATCTATCAACTGTGTGTGAAATTTACGATCGCGGAAGTGTGCGATCGAGGAAGTCCCTGGATTAGGTTAATAGAAAGTGGAAATTGAGACGCAAGTGTGTGACGCAGTTGATAGTTGGCGAAATGGCGGGTGAAAGTTTCAAGTTCGAAAGCTCGAAAGCTTGTTTCAGTATTCAGAGTTAACGGTGTTTAAAGCAGCGTACAGAATCACGTTCAACTATGGTAATCTAAATGGACCGTGAGTGGTAAATCCTACGTGCGCAGTATTTGCATGTAGTTGGTTCGACTACAACGAGACACGTCCGTATTATCGATTAACGGTATGCGTATCTGTGTTGCATTCTATATAAGTCTGATTAGTCATTTTCTTTTTTCCCTTGACCGTGTATAACACGTTCTCATACGTTTTAATGAAAAATTTAAATTAACATTCGTTTCTACTTCGCTTTAATTAATTATTTTTTTTTAGTACCAGAACCAGCAGAATGATCAAAATTAGTCAATTAATAATTCGTAGAACTTTTATATATTGTTTAACGATCGATCGAGTAATTCTTCGTAGGACTTCTTTTATATATCGATCGATTTTCGCAAAATTTCGCATTTAACGATCAGTTGACAATTCCATAGAATTAGATATGTCGAAGATTCGAATTTGATCTTTCAAACAAATATGTACTAGTAAATGAAATTCACTCGCTCGCGCTACAATTGGAAATTCGCAAATTTTCGTCTAATGGAAATACGAATTTTTTCAGCAGTGTCTGCCGTTATCTCTGCAATTGATAACATTGGTAAAGAATTTCGTCGTGAGCGAAGAGTAAAATTTCCTCCTTGTCACTTACACTTTGGCCACGTCCGCTTTACAGATGGCCTTGTCCGGCACAGTGGTCCAATTGTAACTGGCCGAGACTAGAGCGTACGCGTTCATAAGTCCGTAGCCGAAACGTGAGTTGAACCAGAATCCAGCGGAATTTCTGAACCAGCCTGGATTCTCCCTGGAAAGTTGATGCAATTACCGAGGCTCGCCGGTGCGAAAGAAAGAATGACCAACGTAAAATGAAACGGTTTCCCGCGTGAGCCGGTGTAATCCCTTTTTACAAGCGGCGAGAAGCCTCCATTTTGCGTTTTCAGGACAGTTTTCCTGGAAAGTTTTCGTTTAATAAATTCCGTTTCTAAATTAACTGCTGAATACTTTTCCCTTGAAGTTCTTCTTAAAATTCTTAAAAAAGATACTTCGACTATTTAACATGATACTGCATATGTGTATATTTCGGTTTATAAGTGTTGAACAAATTTGATATCCAGCGAAGAATCTGAAAGATGATTAGCAACTTCTCAGGAGTTTTAGAAATCATCTTGCGTTATGTGCGTATAACACTCGTTCAACCGATAAAAATTGTTTACATTCTATTGTTATTAATTTAATCAACTACAACAAACTTCGATCGTTATTTGAATCGATAATTAATGAATTTCCTGTTTCTCTTTGATCCCGTCCGATCTTCAAATTTCGCAATGTCTTTGAAATGCACGAAATATTCATAGTTTGAGACTGAAGAATATTCTGATTGTAACTTATTGCGCAATTTCCTTAATGTTTACGAATTTGCGCAAGAATCCGCGATGATAATGCAACGAGGATCGACAATCGACTACTTTCGCGAACATCGATTTTAGCCGCAAACGGTTTCATTTCAAGCGATATCGGCGCAGGATAGAGCATTGTTCGTCGAAAGTCCGATACAATCGCACAATCAGGTCACTGAATTCGAGCTATCGCGCGACTCTCCACGCCATGAATGAAGTTGGAAATTCTTAATAAATCCAATCCCTCTTCTCGCTCTGTTTTCATCCGCGTCCTCCCCTCCCCCCTCACCCCGTTTTTGTTTTCTTCTTTTCCGTGCAGATTTAATATCTTTCGCGCAACAGAAATCTTTCCCAACAGAGAAGTTATGAGACCATTCGCGCGTTTTCTTCGTTGTTTGTTCTCTTCTTACACATTAAATCGATACACATTTCGTTTCACGTAGAAACAAACACACACAGAGCACGTCAAACAAAGTCACAGTGAAATTCCGGCGAAGTCAGAGCAATTATATCGCGGAATTAATTACAAATGTAATTACGCCGTTGTAATTTCAATTACAAGCTCAAGTTGTTACAGGCGATTGTAAATGGGAATGGGAAACGGGATGGCGCAGGCTCATCTTGACCCTGACTGGGGGTTGGTCAGGTGCGCTATACAGCCGGTGTGCTACCTACCGCGATCTCTATTTATCTTCAACACAGAGAAAGAAATGATCTTCGCTTTCTGTTCGTTTCACTGCAATTATCGTTGCCCGATTCGAAACAGCACCGTCGACCTACATTTCCTGGCCGTTGCGGAACGAATAAGAATGACACAATGCTTTAATCCGGCGACGGTTCGCGATACCCCCGAAGGAGAAAAAAAAAAACGAGATCGACTGCTTCCTATATTCCTAGCGGGAAAAGCTTTTTCCATCGGGGCTCGGGAATTCGGTGATATATATATATATATATATATATATATTCTCTCGGATAATCTCCGAGCACGATACGTCCGAGTGATACGGCCGGCATGTTTGCGAAATTAAACGTGGATTTTCACGCGCGTAATAAATCTCGCGAGATTAATTAAAATTGATGACGACGATTATTATACAAGGTGTTTTGGCAAAGTGTTTCGCGAAACCGGCGGTGAAATTAGCATTTTAATGGTTTCAATTGGCTCGAAGGCTGCAAAGGATGCGCGACCCAATTATTTCAATCGCGCGGCGATAAAATGACGAGGAATTCGCGAAACTGATCTGTGGGCTGGCCGATATGAATTCGTTGTTACTTCGCTGCGTTTTCCAGAGATGAAAGGAAATTTCTACGTGCTGTATGCTCATATGTACAGCGGCTGATTTAAATTTTTTGGTGATCTAAATTTTTACGTGTTGTCACAGTGTCTGCTGCGTGATAACATCTCTGTTCAAAAGAGGATCCCCCTGTATTTTATGACTAAAGAGAGATTACTGATGCAGAGATGAAAATATGACGAACGCCACGAACAGCTTTTGAACGAAGTGTTTCAAGTGTTATATCAAAGTTAGGGTTCGGACGTCACGAACAGTGAAAGACTTGATGAAGTCGTTTTATTGAAAAGAGATTTTAATTTATTTTCAATTAAATTACGTCAATTTGTATTCGCTCGAGATTTAAAAATTGAAAATTTCGCGGCCAGGAAATTGCATTGCAAATATTTATTCGAATATTATTGCGTCGTATCACATTACGAGAAGCGATATTTAACCACGAAAGGGGATGAAGAAACAGATATTTAACCGCGTAATTAAATGGACAGTTCTGGTAATATTGGATCGAACTTTAGAATTATTGCACTGTAAAGAACAGAAAATCGAAATATGCGTCACAACAACAATGTCGTCAAGCATACCTGAGTGGACTGTATTCCGAGGTCCAAACGATGAGATGCTGCACGTCCCTCCAGGTCAGATCTTTGCTTCAAGAACAATACGTGAATTGTTTCAATGTGGATGAAGGCACGTGGTGCTCGCGACGCACGTAGATGAAATATTTTGTAATCTAGTTGGAACACGGAGTTAAAGCAACACGAGGGCAAGGGGATTGCTCAAGGCGTTTTTCTTCGCGGCTTTCAGCAACGACGGCTCGTTGCCATCGCAATCTTTCGCACTTTTCATAGAACCGAACGAACACGTGACTCGTTTGAAGTTTCCTTCTCGGTCGGGGGTGGGGAGGCAACGATAAGTTTTTAATCGAGTTTCGTATTATGCTAATTGCCCCGCGGACGGATTTATGTTGCGAGCGTTCTCTGTGCGTGCGGGCAACCACACAGATTTCCGGTAACAACGTTTTCATAAATGAAAAAGAGATTACGGGGGATTCGTGGTGAATAAATATCCGACGCGGAGAGGAACTTTGCGCACGTTTTGTTTTTAACTTCGCGGAAACAACGGTCGAGATACCACCCTGTATCTGCAAAAGGTTGCTTGCACGTTGTACTAATTAATTAAGCTCGCGTAGGTTTCGAATTTCCTATTAATTCCGGATTGAAAGAAAGAAAAAAGAGTGGAAAGAGAGATATTAAGGTAAGAATAAAGAGGGAAATAATGGGAAAAAAGTGAAATAAAAGTGGGCAAAGTGGAGAGAAAATAGAAAAGTGAAATAAATGTGGAGAGAGAATAGAACAGGGAGAAATGAGAAAGAGAGGAACGGAAGAAGGAAAGGTTACTTTTGCTTCTATCGGTTTTGTAATTTAAAACAAGAAAATTAGCAGATGACGAAGGAACGAAGGATCGACAGAGTGTCGATGAATCAAGGAATGTGAGAATAAAGAAAAGAAAGGAAATTCTCAGTATTTTTCTCCTGCTAACTGCGATATGAGAACTTTTTCGTCCTACGTCACTGCTCCGTCCTGTGATAAAATTTTTGGTAACGCGACTTGATCGTGCATGTACTTGAATTGAACTTGGATGTCCAATGTCTTGGATGTCAATTCCACGGATCCATTTGAGGTTTGTCCCTAAAAGCTACTTGGAATCTCAATGGAAAACTGAAGCATGGTCGCGGTAATGCGTTCAACGATTCTCCCTGCAAATTTTGTTAGCCCGTGCCCGGCTTAAATGGGACAGATGTTGCATCGACTGCGAGAAAAAGTAACAGTAACGAGCTCGTACTTCACTTGCAGAGCTAAGGCCAGGATTCCCGCGGCTAGTGGAGCGGACGCGGAAGTGCCCGTGTGGCCGGTGGTGCAGGTGTTCCTTAAGTCCGTTGTAGCCTGATGGCAGAGAAACAGAGAGTTTCTAGTTAAATTATCCCGTTAGCTACTTTCCCGTTCGCTTTGCTGCAATTTAAAATTTTTAACGATTCGAGTAATCCGCTGCAAGATTAGATTTTGCGTGGCTCGTGTCTCCAGGGAGAAGTTAAAAATCTTCGAATGGTGGAACGACTTGAAGATTCTCGTATTGGATCGTAATTTCTTTTTTCTTTTTTTTTTTTTTGGACCATCAAGAGAAGAATGACGACGTTTGTTATCTTTTTTTTTGATAGACGAACTTTAACAAGTCGTTTATCTTTTGTAACGAAATGAACAAATTGACGAGATCGATTCTGAACTTTGTTCCACCCAAGAGGCTGAAGCCGATTTTCATCGAGTTGCCAAGTATCGACTGTGACATTGCAGAAAATGAGAGATACGTCGCTTACTATCATTTGATCGTGATAAGCACCGCTGCTGTACGTAGTGGCCAACGTGGCAGGGCAGCTTTCACCGTACCATGGAAATCTTCCAGTTTGACTAGCGGAGCCCACAGCGATCGTGTAAATGCTTCCTACGTATCCGTCGCATCCACAGTCGTCCGATTTCAAGCCTCCGTTCCCAGAAGCCCACACGTAAATGCTACCTCTGCCATTCCTGCCCTGGATAATCGTACGAGATCGATAATATTAAGAAGCCGCGTTATAAAAGCACGTGTTACGCGCTCCCAACCCCGTATTCGTATTTTTACGCCGTATCGAATGAAACAATGCAAATCACGACGGAAACTTTTGACAAATATCCATGACATAAATATGCATCGTTGGTTCCTCGACCTTCTCTGCGCGATTTATTCTTCATGAATATTTAATTCTTCGTAGCCACGTCGTATATTTTCATGAAACTGTTTCATGGTGTATGTGTTCGTTTTCTCGTATGAAATTAATTCGATCTCCGAGGGACAATTTTGAAGACCAGATGGAGACTCGAAATTTATACGAACTTTCATTATTTCGACTAATTTTTCAGGCGGAGGAGGGGGATGCTCTTCGTGAGATGGAAATGTGTTATAACACCCTAACGGAATATTATTGGTTTCTGAGAGTAACTAATCCGTTTACGAAAGATCGAAGATACAAAGACACGCAACATGCAGAAAGTACTAAAATATACAAAATGTTAAAAGTAGAATGTTTCGTAGATAAGAGAGTAATTTGTTGAGAGAGACGAATTTGCGTAAATATGGTATCCGCAGACTTAATCAGCGGCCAGTAAAACAATTAATAAATAAATTAATGTTCCAAGTAATCTCGAGCTGAATTTCGAGCCTCTATACTTGCCATCGCGATTCCACGTTCTAGCGCCTCGGTGGCCAATCTTCCAGGTGCCTCTAAACTTTTCCCATCGTCGGCCGGGCCCCACGAGGCCGTGTAAATGTCTACCAATTCTGGTTTGTATCCGAGAGCTTCTCCCTCGACGCGATCGTTCACCAAACCGTCGAGCAGCTTGATCCCGCCGACGGAAGCCTCGAAGGCGATACCCACGCCGCACTTCCGGTTGTTCGCCTCCATTGCTATTTCCCCCGCGCATCTCGTTCCGTGGCCGTTTGCTCCTGAGGACGCGTTGAATGATCGCGTGAACGCGTGAAAAAAGTAACGTTCGATCGTAGAAAACGTGACTCGCACGTCTCTCCAAGTGTTTAGAATTTGCACGTTCTTTTCTTCGATCGTATTTCTTCAACATCGTTGGACAATTTCTCAAGTTTCAGCGAAGTACGAAAGAATTTTTGTAAAAGTCGTTTCATCTTTCTTAGACTTGCGAAATTCGCGGATTCTCGTTTGTGTCTGCCTCAATAATGATTAAAATAATTACTTTTGACGAGTTTAAATTTGGAAATGCCTAGAGAAAGTCGTCGCCCTTAAGTTACTTAAATTACAAAGTGTAACTCCCTCGAAAATTTTTGAATTTCAAAATTAATAGTTTTTAGAGATCTTGAAGGATAAAACTAGTTGAATAAAAAAAAATACATTGGCCAGAGCTATATCAATAAAATTGATATCGATATTCTGATGTTGGACAGAATGGGGGGGGGGAGGTGTGTAAGTTTCGAAACCACGTAAATCAAATTTGTCAAGTTTTAAACTAATTTTGAATGTCTTTGGAGTTATAGCGTATCCTGTACAGATTGTCAACAACAGTTTACTACAGTTCGCCTGTCAGTTTCTCTATTGGGAGACACGATAACTTGCGAGAATTCTTGATGCGGAATAGATTTGATACGTGAATAAACTATCTTGATCGCTTGATCATACAATAAATAGTTAAAAGAATGGAAAGCTCAACTGAGAACTTGTCATAAAGTTTGTCAGTTTTTTCCTGAAGTTATATATCATGAGTTTATAATTAATACCTGATAATTCATATCGTGGCAGAGGATCGTTGTCATTTTCGTTGACGTCGTAACTAATGTCAGGATCCTAGTCCAACAAATTCACGATGAGATTAATTAATAAATCATTAGATAAAAGTGTTTGACAGATGAAATAGAATATTTTTAACCCTTGTAGACTATCATATTGCTTCGACATTACGATATTTTAATATAACATTATCTAAATTCATTGTATTACACTGAAGTGAAATTTCACTTCTTACGAAGTTTATTTTAATATTCCCGACCTAGAATAATATTATTGCAATGCTATTTATATCCACGGCGATCAATAATTTTTCTACTTTGGACAGCAGTAAAATATTCATCGCTTCTGATGTTATCGACTTCTAAGCTAGGAAGATGTACTATGGTGAGATTTCACATAGGATAAAATTAACTTATGTTTCTTTTGACGATGGCTTTCAAGGGTTAAAGAATTCGAGGGTGTAATTCTAAAAGGCCACTCCTGTCATCTGTGAACTAGAAAGCGTAACTGATGACAAAATTGATCCAATATATTCTTGGTAATATTATTTAATGAGCTAAAAATCTTTGATAGATGGAAGAAAAAAAAAGAATAGAAAATTCCTAAGAAACATCAGGGTACAATTTTAAGTGACCAAAGCACGCACTTACGTAATTATTTCGTAAATCATCGTGGGTATATTCCAACCCATCGTCCAGAACGGCGACTCTCACGCCTCGACCAGTAACCCCCAGTCGATAGAGAGGTAGTACATTCAGATCCAGCTTGGGTAGTGCTTTGTTCGATCTCGTGTCTTGCTGCAACAGTTGATAAGGAAGTCCTATCTTATCGTCAGATAACAATCATCACGCCAAACGTTTTACCAACAATTCCTCTTATTGATCTCGCTTCATATCGATTTCCTTCTATTCTATTCGTTTTACTATCTTTATATATATATATATATATTGTTTCTTCTTCGTTTTCAAGTGTTAGGCAATTTTAAAGAGTAATTTGAATACGTTGTTCCGTTACCAGATACCATTCTTGATCCCAAAGTTCGTCATTGAACATCAATCTGGAGTCCAGAGGATCTTCTCGCCAAAGTTCCTGCCAGTCTTCGTCGTTGTTCTGTATACTATTCGAGTAATGCTGATCCATCCTCAGTCTCTTTTCCCTTATCAGTGGTTTCTCCGAGTCAAAGCTAGATAGTGGCAAGTAGTCGCGTTTGTGTCGCTCGATCTTCTTCTGCTGGTCCGCCCAAATAATCTCCAGAACAGAAAAATCGTGCCAGTGGAGATTAATATTTTGATAGTTTGGAAAGAATTTAAGCCTTTTCAACGTTTTGAAGATTTCTACTTTTTCTGCTTACTGCTTCAATGCTACAAAAACGAATGATTTCTTTAACAATAATTGTTGCTATTAATTTTTTTCTCTTGCAAGGATCGATACTATAAAATTTTAAAGACTTTTCGTTTTTCCAAGTGACGAATTGCTTCCTCATCCTCATCAGTTGAAGGATTAATTTCTAATAAAATTTTGTTCGACAGAGAATTGGAAATCGGTAATTAATTGGCTTTGATAATTTCAGCCACGTTACCTTGTCGCTCGAATTTAGTGCTTTCGTTAACCAAACTCCGCCCCTTTTTTTCTGACCACCGCTGTCATCTTTGAGCCAGATATACGTGTCCTTGAAGCCCAAGACCTGAATCAAGAAACCACGATGCATGGTGGAAACGGGAAAGGTTGCAATTTTCGGCGGAAAAATTCAAATTAACGCGGGATCGGCACGACAGCGACTTCATAAAAATTTAAATTAACCTGATGGCGACGCGCAGGTATGCGTATTGCTTTCATCTATCTCTGGTGTTTTTTTTTTCTTTTTTATTTTGATTTTTTACGTTCCCAATTCGATAATCGTGTAACGCGACAGTACCACCATCGCAGCACCATTTTCCCAGCCAGAAATTTAATAAAACACCTCAAACGAGATTGCATTTAAATTTTCAAGCGACAAAATGGACCCGCGGATTTCAGCAAATTACTGTGGAAAAAGAAAAAAAAAAATGAAGCTGAAGTTGAACACTCGGAATATTCATCCGAAGAGGATTATTGTGTAATTTCGTCGACTTTCGGACTTTCGATGTTGTTTGACGATTCAAAGGATACGTTTCATATAACATAGCCTTTGAATCAAACAACACATTCGAGGAAGGCTTTACTTTTGATCAATAATTCAAAAATGCAAAATCTACGGAAATTTGTATTCTTACGAACGGTCTCTACTCTGATACATTTCTGGTAATATTCTCAATGTTACCAAGCTTAAATTTACCAGAAAGAGAATATTGATCGACGAGATGTCGAGAATTCCTCTCATACGAAACAACGGAACAGAAATGTAATTTACCTAAAGCCTTTCTATCGTATGGAGTCGTAACGTCTTTAAACTCGAGTATCTGTTGGTCGTTATTAGTCAGCAGCCTTCGCGTGAAGCAGCCGGGGTGCTCGAAACGACGAGGGTGGGTGTGCGCCGCGACGTCGCAACGTTTCAGCCCTTGGAACGATCGAACGGGACGCTTGGAACAGGGTAGCATGAACAGAGGGTTGGTGTCTCAACTTTAACGAGGGACAGAAAGACAGACAGAGTGGAACTGACGAAATGGCTTTCAGTGTTCGAACATCGAGCGTCGAAAGAATGGGGTATAACGTTGTTATTATCCAGGCGTCACGTGTTGGCGGTATTTTTCTATGGTATTTCTCTATGGTGTACGGTGTCAACAATTCCTCTGCGATACGAGTTCTGGACACACCTGGACGGAACCACGATATTTCCGTAACGAGCCAAGTCTGCTTTTTATTTTCGATCCAGCTCCTGACAGTCGCCGATTTTCCCACTGGCTGGCCTCTGATGGTTTATCGATCCACCGGTCGGCCTGATTGATGATTGTGGTGGTGACTGCGTGTGCTGGTGCACTAGGCTGCGACGCATGGGAATACGTGCACGGGGTGACGAGGAGTTGCAGGTGCAAAGTGGTTTATGGCTTATCGTAACAGGTAGAGAGAAGAATGGAGAAATTGGTGGCGATTTCCCGGCTACGAAACGTCCAACCGGTTCGCGTGTTTATCGATCAATCTGATTTTTTCAGTTATTTATCGATTATTTTCGATTACATGAAATACGTATGATTTCGATTTCGTACTGCGATATTTGAATTTGATTAATGTTTGTGGATTAGCGGTGATTTAATAATTATAAGCGGTATGTAAATTTGGATTGTTTGCTGAAACGCAGGTAACGATTATGTATTTCACTATTCGCTGTATAAATAGGTACAGTCTGACTCGAAATTCAGGGATTAACTTTTCGTTCCATGCATTTGTATTTCTTTCCATTGTCAGAGCAGTATTTCAGATATTACTTGGGTAATTCTCTTCATTGTCATTTGTGAAGTTCAATTTATTAATTCGGCTATTTAGTTAAGTGGTTTTTTTTCTTTTTCTTTTTTTCTTCTTACAATTTTCTCTATAATTCAAGATACTCTGAAATGCTGGAGCTTATAAAATGCTCCGTAAGGCTGTCGTAATGAAATAAAAACTCTTCTCAAAGACGGAACTGTCTGTAGAAATTGTGCAGACGAGGTAACGGAATAACAAAGTAGTTCTACGAAGTTCAACATTTACGATCGCCAGATTTCACCATTGTATATCCTAGCGAATAAGTGCAGTTCAATTTATTCCGAATTTCGCAATTAAGGAGTAAAAACACCGGCTCGGTCAAACTCGTCCGGTTACTTTTATCCAGTTGTGTGCATAAAATGGAGCGCGGAATATAACGTACCGAATGTGTATTTTACTTTCATCTCTTTTTTTTCCTTTTTTTTTTCTTTTTTTAATCGCAAACATCGCAAGTATTGACTTGTCGCAAACTACGCGTCCATGTTTTTAACGTGACGAATATGTCAATTACAAATATTACAGCAGTTGGTGGATTACGAGCGTTGTATAAATCGAGCGTATCTGCACGCTCGGGCCAGATGTGTATCTCCGCTCTTTCGCCCCGATGTAACGTCATATCTCGTTACATCGCGATAGATCATTTCCATATTTGCACCGTTTCAATAGACGTTTGCGATTAAAAACCTCGTTCGTCATCGATGTTTCGCGGGGAAAATGAACTGTCAGAAGTCGAAATATTTCTCTGCATTATCAAATAACTGTACATATTTTCCGGAGCAAAAGCCGTGCAAGATTCGAAATGTGGAAAAGAATGACGCGGAGATTCATTGTCTCGCAGATTTCGTCGACAGATTTCCAATCGATAATTAACAGCCGAAGATATTTGCGATAAATATATATATATATATATATTTTATACGCCGCTCTCGTCAAAAGTTTGCGATGCACAACACGTCCCGTATCAAATTTCACTCATGAATTTTTATTATTCCTTGGGAAAACTTTAAAAATTAATTGTCTATCGTAGCAACGACTTCACAGAGCAATCCAGGTTTCCTTTTCTTACGTTTTTCGAAAGCCTAGAGCAAGAAAAGGATTTTCTTTTATGTTTATTGAACTATGGTGACGCTCGCGGAATTCTTCTGAATTTCAAATTCATTCTTTCGTATCGAGAACTGTACGAATTCATTTCTACGGCGTTGCCGTATTTATAATTTCTTTTCCTTTTGGCAAAAGCAGCGTGCATCATCTAATATTCGCGCGAAATACCGGACTATGGACAACACGGTAAATTTAATTTAATATAAAGGGAGGAGAGAGAGAGAAAATAACAACGAACGACCACGATTGCTATGTTTCGCGCGATATTACCGCGGATATCGCTTGGTCGCGCGATAGGCTCAAGAGTGACCCCAATTTTCATCAAATCACATTGTCGCGCGGAAAAACAAAGGCCGGAAAAATCCACGAAGCCCGTTATGAAACAATAATCCCGCATCTGGCTTGGCTTGGATCGCGAAAAAAAAAATTCCTATAATCCAGTATCCATTATATTTGCAATGTATTTCAGCCAGAGGGAACGAATTCGATCGGTCGTTGGCCGTCGAACCCGAACGATAAACGGCCGAATATCCACGACGAGGATCCTTGCGCGCTTGTTTTTTTCGTGTTCTCCTTTTTTTTCCCCCCCTCGTCCCTTTCTGTCTGTTTTATTTTATTGTATTCTCTTTTTGTGTATTTTTTTTCCGGGGAGGTGAAGGAGAGGGGAACGAGAGGACAATTCAGTTCGGACGTGCGAGAATAAAAACGATCGTACGTGCGAACGATCGCACGTGATGGCGTAAGCAGCTACCGATTTTTACACCACTGGCTCCGATGCATCGATGTTATCGCGATTCCTGGCGCCAGCAGGAAGTCGAAGCGCGGCAATTTACATCCGCGACACCCCTCCCCCCCACCCCCACCCGGTCGCACGCAAATAATTTCGCTCGGGCATTTAAGAAGATTTATGGAGCCGATTTTGTTCATTCGACGCCCTCGTTCGCTCCAAGTCGCCACGTATCATAGATTTCACGTTTCCCGGCTGGCCGTTTCAGCCATAGTTCGCTTTATCTCCCAACCTCCTTCTGAAGAATGGACCGCGTTTCTAATCGTGACTTTTCCAGGTTAATCCCCTGGGAGATTCTTCAGCCCCCTGAGAGCGATGCTCTCCCCGTCACGCGGCTTGAATTAGAAACGCAGAAGGACAGGACAATTTTTTATTTCTTCCAATTTATCACTTAATACAAAGGGAGAATTGTATCGACGATTGCAGAAGACTGGAAGAAGCCAAAGCTTCTGTCGTTACACAGGGAATGATACTTAACGCGCACGGCACTGTCTACTTGTCGGCTTTTCAAAGCATTATATCACAATTCTTGGCTATGTTAAGATCACATCGAGAGCAGAAGTTCAAGAATCTCTCCCCTGATTTCCGCAATCCGCAAAGTCTACGGGCTCTCGTCTCTCCATCAAGGTCAACCCTCCGTTAGACGAGGGAACAGGCCCGAAATGGAACACGTTCGACGCGTCTCGCTTGAAATTCCACGTGGGAACGCTTCAAACTCGAATCCGTCTGTTACGTGATAATGGCCCTGTTCCCATCGTCCCGGTGGCAATCGACGTTTCACGCTGTCCAAAACCACCCTCGAGACGAGGCTCGCCTCTCCCTCTCCCCTCTGCCATGTTTGTCAACCTACCACCTGAAAACTAGTCAAGCCGAGTGCTCGTCTACGTGAGCCTTATTCTCATCTAAACGGTGAAACGAACGAGGCCTGAGAGATCGCAAGAAGATCGGAGTCGCTCATTACCCGACGATCAGCGAAATTCCTCTTATCGATCGGGCGAAAATTACGCCCGGTTGTCTTCCCCGGTTGTCTGTGGGGAAAATCCGCGAGTCGCTGGCTATCCAGGTCGGTCTGTAACAGCGCCGCTGCTGCAGCAAACGACTGGATTCTAAATGCGACGGGCGACGAGGGGCGGGGAAGGGAGGGCATGGTAATAACAGGAGAGAAAGGCAGTATTTTCGCAGTCCATTTGTTTTGATCGGATTTCCAACTGTCTCTCTGGTAATCCCGCGGCAGTAAGCTCCCGCAGGCATCGTCAGATTCCAATGAAAACCCTAACGTTTCTATCCTGCCGTGGAACAGGGAAACACCTTTCGCGTACAGCATCCGCGCGGCGGGATACGTGCACCCTCGTGCACGTGTCCTTTCGCTCGTGCAATCCCTGTTTTCCAACTGATTTCGTCGCTGTTCTTTTTTTTTTTTTTTTGTAACCTCGAACCGCGTCGCCTCGTGTTCTTGAACAGAACAGCAGAACATTTATCGAACGGAATACTCTGGTAACGGACTGCGGAAGCTAGCGATTGATTCTATGAATTTAAAGGAAACATAATGAACGTAATATTACCAATTGTTTGATTAGGAATTTGGGAAACGATGAAATGTTTGAAACGTTCGGATTTATATTTTTACGTCGGTACTTGTAAATTCGAAAATTTACAAGAAGAAAAAAAAGCACCAGTTAATTACAGTAGTCACTGTATCGAGAAGAATTCTCGACACCGCGGGAACTCACGACCAATCGCAATGTTGGCGAAGCAATTTCCAAGATACCAGCGAGACGATGAAACACAAAAATCCACCGCATATTTTCGCAACTGTTCCCGAAGCAGCGATCCGAATAGCTAACCGGGGAAATGAAATCGACCGCGCGATCCAACATAAATTTCCACGGTGTTTCCACTCTTTCTTCTCGAGGTGCTCGCGCTTCTTCGCCTTTCGAAGGTTCGAAATTTTTACGAGGTTCGCGCGCGAATCTACGACGCGCGTGCAGGGGATTGCACGCCTCGACAGACGCCACTCTCCATCCTGAAGATTGTTTTCTGGCACGGAGCAAACCGCCAGTCGTCATTATCGCTCGCCGATGCTCGCCAAGTTACGTATCGACGCGTAAACACTCCCCGAGATCCGTTTCCATTCGAGGATCAGCAAACTTTCCGTTGCCGCGAAACTGCCAGAGTTTCATCCGCGCGAATTCAATGTGTATAATTGAATTTGCCCGGGAGCTTGAAGTGGCAGGGAAAGAGGGCGCGTAATCTCGTGGCGCACGCACTCGGCAAAAGCGTTTGTAAGCTCGAGCCAACCCTGACGACGTTGAACGATGTACAAGCGATTATTATGCTCGGGATATTAAATGACGCGACACGAGCGCGCGATAACTGTGAAATTTGTGGAATTTACGCGACTTACAGGCAGCGAGAAACTTGCGCTGTTCAACCGCGCGCAGTTGTTTAAATTCGTATTTATTATTCGAGTGAGCGTACATCACAAGCATGGTGTGAGTGGACACAGTGGACTCAGATAACTGGTTGAACAAACTTTCTTTATTTACTTTCTGTTTTTAATTTTTATCGAGCGAATCGTACAGAGGCGATTTTTGGAATTCTTAGAATCGTTTCGCAAGTGGGAACTTCGTCGAAACCCTTTGTCGAAATGAAAATGTTTTTTCGTTTTTATACGGAGATCCAAACGAGGGAAGAATATAATTCGAAATTTTCTTTTTAAATTTAACATTCTTTGCCAAATTTGACAGAATAACGACAGTCGGGTATAACGCAAGAATTAACAAACATAGTCCGGTCCCTTTGTCGTTTGGAAAAACATTGAAAACGAAGAAAGTAATCTTGGTTCGACCTATAAAGAGACTTGAGATGCCAAAGTGGATTTGATTCGTCGCCTCTTTGTAATTGTTGAAACGAAACGAAAGCTCGGCAGCGTGCTCTCCGAATTGAAAAAGTTCATGCTCCTCGATAAAATTAGAATTGAAAAAGTTGTCGATTTAGAGGAGGATCGCCATGGTGTCTCACCATGGAATCGTCCGTTTGTGCCGCGGAGCGCAGCCGGCGGCTGATATAATGCGTGGGAAATTGAATTAGCAAAGGCAATCTTCGAAACTACGGCACGTCAAACCCCGGCTACGTCAAAGTCAAAGTTTTAATTGAAATCAACGCCGTAACCAGCGTCACGTGAATTTGGTCAAAGAGGGCCCCGACTAGTTTCATACACTCGATCTCACTTAACTCTTGAACCTATTAGTACCGTATCGATTATGTTATGTATCGGAATTATGTGGCTGACACGCCGCGCTACCCCCCCCCCCCTCCATAAGTGTGCGCGCGTAAACTAATATCTAATTTCGCAGCGATATAAGCCCAGAAAGTACCTGTCTGCCACAGTATCAGCGAGCTCAACGTTGTCGCCAATCAACGTATCAATCTTTCGCCCAAGCCAACTTCTCTGCTTTCCAATGACTCTGTCAATTAATTAGTTGCAACAGTTAATGACTGTAAATGCAGAATGAAATTGCAATTTGGATTCCATTAGTTTTGGGGCTAGCATTGTGTTCATTCTAAGCAATGTAATCATTGATAATGTTTCGTATCTCTTTTGATTCAAGTTTTTCATAAGGATGTCAGGCTGTCTGTTGCCTCGATATAACTTTTCGGAGATTATATCAGTGTTGCGAGTGGGTAACTTCTAAATTTAAAAAAAAAATTTACTGAAATTTGATGATGATTCATTTATTTATCTTCTTTCTCTTTTGTTCCTTGTAATAATTAATTGCATTGATTTTATCAAGCTTCAAATCGACGTCTGCTAAATGTTACTCGACGACAATTTTAGTTCTCAAAATTCTGAATTTTACGCTACAAATGTTGCGTTGAATCGCGCGGACAGCCTGGTTAGGCGTAAAACGTGTATTCGCAGTGTGAAGCATGTTCTCACAAGGGAAGAGCGCGTTTCGTACAGCGTTTCGATAGTGTCCGAGTGAAAAATCCATAAATTTCAGAGAACGGGACGCTCTCTCGTGAATTTTAAAAGCAGGCGGCTGAAGTATTTAAATTGATAAAATTAGATTTATCGAGTGTATCGAGTGTACGTGCAGCATCGAAATTAGTATTGGAAACAGCCGCAAATTCAGAAGCGAATAAATGCCGATGGAACGTGATATTTGTCATGGTGGCTGCTGGACGGGGGTTGCACGATCGAATTGACGATAAGAAATATCGGGGTCGAAGTTTCCCAGAGATCGGAGATCAAATATCAAGGTCTACTTGAACCGAGATTAAACCTTTCTGAAGGTAGGAAGCTAACGAAGGCGAGCACCGAGGCGGCAGGTCGCTGTGACATCTGTCAACCCCCGTAACGGGGAAGTTCATTATGGCGTTCAGCCAGTGGCAGCGGGACAGAGGCGCGCCACGTCATTTATTTCAATTACTGCCAAACGCTAGAGCTGAATCGGCAGACCTTCGAATCAGCCTCGATCATTTATGAACGTACGTCATTAATGTCTGCCGCCACGAGAGCGAACCACGCTGAAAGTGTAACACTGTCGTGTTAGTCGTCTTCAACGTGCAGAATTCGTCAAAGGAATTCCATTTCGCGCGCGGTTGAAATCAGTTGAAATGCTCGTTTTAATTGAAGAACTAAACCGGCTTGAAAAAAAAAAAAACGGTACACGTGTAGTTTGCACGCGTTTAACGCTAAATGATGAAGTAGTGTGAAACTTCTATCAAAGAAATTTGCGATAGAACAGAGGTCATTGAAATTTCGATGAATAATTACGAATTGGTTATTTTAATGTATTCTAGTATAAAAGTCTGGTGGTTGTTAAAATACTCGTGTCGTGTCTTTTCGTAAACGTAATTTTACTTAATTGTAGTTTATGAGCTCGCTCTTTAGAAAAAGAATCTGAAAAATCTTTGTTTCTCACCGTTGGACGAGATGATCGCTTGCAATTTATTGTCTTTTGTTTGAATCGAAGATCCAGTCTGTTCCTTCCAAGTTTATCTTTAACTTTTCACACGTTTCTTTCATTTCCTCGTACGTTATACGTACTCTTTGGATTTTCTCATCTTTAAACTCCCCATAAATGCATAAAAATCCACGGTCTACTTACCAATGTTTTATCGTCCTTTATTTTTAACAAAAGATTAATTCGTTTCTTTCGCAATTCCCCGCTCGTGTCAGGAATATACAAGGTTTACATTGTTCTATTTTGTGAATAAACATGAGAATGCTCGACGCACTATGAATATGAACGCGTTGAAATTTCATGAAATTTATTTCACTTCACAAAGGATCCGGGTCGAACAAAGACTGGCTGCCACGTTCAAAGGGCAGCCAATTACTTTTCAAAGTCTTGGCGTCTAACGATACACGATGGTAAAACGGTATGGAATAATTACGCGTGATTGTACACGCTCTACGAAAGTTACTATTGCCAATAATACCGAGACGTAGGCGTTCAATATATTCGGCTGAAATTTGGACGTTTAATAAATTCTCACAGCCTAATTCCCTCCCCCAGTTTAGTACGATTCCTAGTGTCGCTCGATTATACCGAGAGAGTGAGTGGATGAGAGCGAGAGAGACAGAGAATAAAGAAAACACTGTTATCCGGCCCGTTCCGGAAATTAATGTTAGGAAATTCATTCCAACAGTTTCATAACAGCTCCTCGATAACTGGATTTCAATTTTCCCCGAGGCCAGGCTTGATTGAGCAATCTCGTGCCTTTATAATATATGGTGCTCGTGTAAGATATATGATAAACTGGAGTAACTTGGACGTACGGGAGTTACACAGCGAGTAATCAGACTGCTTATCGGATTTTCTCCTGCCAACGTATAGGCAGGCGACAGACTATAACGAAGGCGTAAGTCACGCGTTAAAAAACCGTAGAAATATAGTAACAGAGAAAAAACAAAAGAACAAATTGTAGAAACTTTTTTTTCTTTCTATAAACGTAATGCGGATTGTTGAAACATTGCGTTAACAACACAGAATTAAGGGAAAGAAGAAACTCGTTCTCTCTGAACTCGAGTATCACAACGACGAACATCGTTTCAGACGAATTTTCGATGCCTGTTTTAGATTCACTTTAGACAGCGAATAATCGAGTTGGCCGAGTATCGCAGTTAATGCACTTTCGATCGTTGATGTCCAACCGATGACGTACCAAGTGAAGGAATTCTTGTTATCTTTATCGAATATAATATTGGAAAAGCAATTGGAGAAATAAGATTGGGCAGAGGGAGCATTCCACGCGAACATTGTATAGAATCGAAAAGTGGTATTGGTTTCAAGATAAGATAAAGGGGGGGAAAAAAGGAATCGTCGGAACATCGAACATGCCAGTCTCTCTCAGAAAGATTGTCTTTCGATTAAAGACGGATATCGGAACGTGTTAAGACGATTCTGCTGGAATTTTTGACTGGTAGAAAATTGAAGTTTCTCCAGTCTACGAAAATAAAAAATATATATATATATATATGAAAACGTTTCACACGGAGACGAGATACGTTGTGTTCCGGGGAGAAGTATCGACGAAATTTCACACGTCGCCGAAATCCTGAATAGGCAACGTTATATCGAATGGTCGAAAGCTTTCGAGGCGACGGAAGTTCGTTCCCGAGCCCGATGAATAATTACTTTTTCCCCTATTCCACGTCCGTCAGTCACTCAGTTTCAGGCGCGTAGCTGCGCCTGAATGGACGTAGACGCGAGAAAATCCTAGAAAATTTCAGCGACTCTTTGCTCGCTCTTTTGTCAGACTGTCGAATAAAGTGATAATCGGTGGGAACTAATGAAACAGAGAGATACTCGAAGTCTTGGAAGGTATTAAACGAAACTCGTAGAAGAATATTACGAATCTTTTGCCAATTTTCACGCCATTCTACGATTTAATGTAACATTAGAAGTTGAAAAATTCACAAGGTTTTTTTCGTGGAAATCAAAGATACGATTGTTTTATTATGTTCGATAAATTAAACGCAGAAGTAATTTTAACGTGCTTTTCTAATATTCTTCTCAGTTCATGTGCCATTTATGAGAACACTTTTGTTTCAAAAATTATTTACTCTAGAGTCGTTAAAGTCGTCATCAGTCTCATGTTCATCGAAGATGTAGATTACAGCAATGCCTCGAATGTACAGTCGTTACAGTGCAAAAATTTGCATATTTATAAACGTGATAGTTGTTGAACGAGATGAGAATACTTGAGAATAATTGCGATACAGAATTTGGCAAGCCAATACTTCCGGACCAGAGTTATCTCTGCAACGTGTTCCCTTTCAACCCGCGTGACGTATAGTAATGTAAGAATCTGTAGTCAGAGAAATATTGCAGTTGCTGGATGTTGTTTCGTTGCCAAATCGATGGCACCTAAACGTCTCTTACAATCGTTTAGCAGCAGGACGTCGCGGTGGAAACGATTCACGCAAGATTCATCATTCACTCTACCTCACGCGCAAAAACCCCCATGAATCCTTTCCTTCAGGCTGTTTGACCCACAGAATCAATCAAACATTTTAAGATTTATTTCCCACTGTCTCTAGTATTCAGTTATTTCCCAGCTTTGGAGTAGCTAATTAATTTAATCGGGAATGAAGGTAGTCAGAATGAATTGTACGCTATCTTATCAACACTAGATTGACTCATCCTACATAAAGTTTATTTCACGCGAGATTTCAATGATTTTGTTGTGCATTTTTCCAGTTGATTGATTTTTTTTTTTAAAAAAACCTCTTTGACAAATTTTATTAAATCTCTTGCATCACAATGGGTATACAATTAAAGATGATATGTATCTTTCATTAAAACTTACACAAATTCTCCATACACGTCAGTTTGCGATCAGTAGCTCTACAGTGAATTTACTTCTAACGCAAAAGGCGTTCGCCCTCTCGATCTA
The DNA here is from genome assembly GCA_032399595.1 of Tetragonula carbonaria. Lineage (NCBI taxonomy): Eukaryota > Metazoa > Arthropoda > Insecta > Hymenoptera > Apidae > Tetragonula > Tetragonula carbonaria. The sequence continues at coordinate 7,197,461 of JAUCRC010000014.1, forward strand.
GAGACCGAATAACCCAAGATTGTAAGATCGTTGACAACGTTCACACTCCGTGCTTGCGTTGGATCAGTAGCGAAAGAAAGAAAGAAAAAAAGAAAAAAAGAAAAAAGCAAAAGAAAGAAAAAAAAGAAAAGGAAAAGACGCGGTTCGAATGGTTTTTTTTCGCTACGTCGTTGCACCCTTTTCGCCGTTTGAAGCCGAGAGAGAGAGGGAGAGAGAGTGAGAAAAAGAGAGAGAGAGAGACCACGTGAGCTTAATTATACGAAATAATTACACGACGTGACTGGAAAATATACGAGCGAGCGAGGGCACGTGAATCGCGCTCACCGTTGGATTGCGGTCGGCCGCGAGGCTGCTTGTGCAGCTGCAACTGCACCAGTCGGTGAGCTGCAGGCTGCAGGGGAATGCAGTTCCACGGACGCACAAGCACAGAGTGCTCGACTGGGTTGACGGCACCCGGCAGCGCGGCAAAGCGGTTGAAAAAGGAGAGTCACTCCGTTAGCGTAATTATGCCGCGTGCTGCCCACTTGTATTATGCCGGTTGATGTTCAAAACGGGGGAAAGAAAAAAATGGAGGCACAAGAAAGAGGAAGAAGAAGAAGAAGAAGAAGAGGAAAGAAAAGAACACGCGTCACTTTTCGCAGACACGAAAAAAATGATTATGGTAATTGCGACGATCGTGACGAGGCAGCGCCTTTTCATAGGCCGACGTCTTCCCCGCGGGGGGAAGAAAGTGGATCAAACTTTTGACGCCGCGTACGTCGAGCGGAGGGGAAATTTCGCGGAGCGTGCGGCTGCTCGCCAGTTTCAGCACACGTGCGTTTCTTTCACGAGGGTGGAAAACTCCTTGTTCGGTGACGGGGTTGCTGGCAATTTCATGCCAGGTCTATTTGGGTCACCCACCTTATTGATAAAGAGATGGAAGTTATAATAAAAAGCGTGCCCGGAAAAGCTTTTAAGAGACACGTTGCACGTGTGCATGTACTCACGCTATGGAGACGAAGGCGAATGGTTGCTTTTTGTTTCGAATAAAATTTCTTTTTCATAGGGAGTTATTTGTTGGCAAATGCCACACAAATGTGCTCACTGGAAGACATTGATATGTGGATGTGTTTAATATTTACGATTCGTTATTCCTTGTTCGGTTGCGAAGCTGCAGAAAGATTCTTTCAAATTGATATGATGAATTATACGTTCAATTACGAATATAACGTTCGACTACAACATGTCTGAAAATTTAATAAAGACTCGATACACTTTCCACCGAAACAAATACACTTTCATCTGTACGATACGACGCACCGAACGAAAAATTCTATCCTATCTTATTAGATTCATCTTGACGCAACAAATTCTCATCCATCCGCGCAACTCGGGCAAAGCGGTACCATATTGCTCGCTTCAAGAGTTATCATACTTACGGCACGGCTCCCGTAAAGAAAGGAGAAGAAAAATATGTAAATGAAATATGATTCTCCTCTCTCTTATACTCGCATAGGCTTGTCGTTACTTTCGTTAAGTTGTGTTCTGGAGCTCTGGTGAAACCCTAGAAGAGAGAAAGAGAGAGAGAGAGAGACGAAGAGCGAAGAGAGTCATCGTTATTCGAAGATCACGGACGCGTCTCAATTTCGTCGAAAGAAGTTTCCGCTTTGTAGCCCCAGTCAAATACGCGTGGAAAGAGAGGGTTCCCGTTCACTCTAGGAATTTTCCCCAGCTTCTCCTCCGGGCCTTTGAACGCGAATCCCGTACATTTTCCCAAGCAACTCCTCCGCTACCTCTGCCTCCTCCTCCTCTTCTTGCTGTTTCCGTTGGCCTGGTAAATCTGCGCGAAAGCGAAAACGTATTTCAGGCCTTCGAGATCCAGCGAGACGTGAATGTGGCGCGGGAGGGCATTGGGGGTGGAAAGCGTGGAAAAAGTGCGGCCAAATCGTTTCCCCAACGGCGCACGGATCGCTGCAAAGAGATTATCTCGGTAAGCAAGCCTCACGAACCATTTGATCGCTCGTTCCAGCCATTCTCTCCCTTCGTTTCCGCGTCGAGATTCGCCGAGACATCGGCCAGATCTCGCTCCCTCGTGGTCTCTCTCTCTCTCTCTCTCACTCTTTTTTCTATTTCTTCTATTTTTCTTCTCTCTCTCTCTCTCTCTCTCTCTCTTTTACTTCTCTTCTACTTCGAGGCTCTCGTGCACTTTGCAAAACGAGTTCTGCCTTGAGATCAAGTCGCGCGAGAGAAAACGTCCATCGACCAAAAAGATATCGAGCCAGGCCGTATCTTTTCCCTTCTGACCTCCCCCGAATCGGCCCGATGTTTAGACGATCGTCTCGTTTTCTCGTTTCCTTTCCGTGTTGCTTTTGCCTGTTTCTCGCTGTGCATCGCGATCATCGTCGATCAGACAAACGTCCCGGAAGGCGATTTTTCGTGCCGACGTTCGCGAAGGTTACTATGAAAGTGACATAGAAACAACTGTTTCTGATTTCTCCATTACTTCCGAGAGTGTTTTATCGCGTGTTCTTCTGAAGCCAATCCCATAAATTAAAAACTCGGAACATCATTTTTCGAATTTATGCAGCTATCTGACGTGATAGTGTTCATTTTGTAGACTGTAGAGTTAATCAATTTAGCTTCTGAAAGCTAGATTCAGCTGATTCATATGTTAGAGATAGATAGTCATTATTAGTGCAAGATCTGGAGAACCCGAGACGGGTTAATGTATTTTTTTTTTTATTTTAAGAAATGGATCGAAACGTTTCCGTTTATCTTTCACCTTTTAAAAAAATAAATAGGAACACGTACTGAAACAATCTGAAGATCAGAACGATTTCGACATAGAACGACCGACTGTCGTTGAATTTGAAAGTTATTCTTTTACACGTTCCTTTACGAAACGCGACCTGTTACGTCAATGTTCCTTCGCTCTTCATTTGTATTCCCGTGATAATTTCTACACTTTCTGCAAGCGCCTGTATTCCTTCGCCTCTCAATTATTCTCATTTCCGCAAATGAAAAGATGGGATTGGGAAGAAAGCATCCGCTCCGGGGGAATTACACCCGGTGCCCGCTAAACCGGAATTATATGTAAATATTATTTATCGATAAAACGTTCGAGGCTGCGCCAGCAGAAATTTCGCGTCTCCTCGCGAATCGAGAGAAGCCGATGAGCGAACGATCGTCGGTAAAATATTCTCTCGCTGAAAGTTTGCTCAGGGTATCTGAATTGCTCGTGCAATTTCACAGCAACAATTACGCCCCGGGAATCTCGAGCAGGCAAAGAAATATCCTTCCCTTCTTTTTGTAATTTTCGTTTTGGAACAAAGTGGACGATCCTTCCTTCTGGTCTGCAAAACTTAGGGAAACTCTTGACGTTCGTTGTAATCTGATCGATCGTTTTTCATTCAGGGGAATTATTCACGCTGTAAGAACAAACAATCGCGATTCTCTGCGGTAACATACACTGGTTTCCAGAGCTAACGCACGACTCTCTTGGCACGTCGCGTTTGCGTCACGCGTCAGATCGACCGGATCGCGGCGCGTTTTCCGCCGCTGTTTATCGAACACTTGAGATTAGAGTGACTCGTTGCGGATTATCGTACGTGTAAAACGTCTGGTTGTACATCGCATATGGTGTCGTTCGGCACCGTTGCCAGTGCTGCTATTAATTAGTTTCGTTTCGATGTACGACACTCGAGCGTTTTCTCGATGGTGTTTGTTGTATCTCGCGTTTTAAATTCAATTGCTTTGCAATTAGATCTTTTTACGCGAGAACTGTCGATCCGTAGGATACTCTTTTTAGTTAAACTGATAGTTTATATCGGGTCAATTATTTTGTAATTATCTGAATTGCAAAGGTTTAGTACAAGTGGCTGGTTATAACGTTACATTGGAATTAATAATTCAGAGTTCGGTTGGGATAAATTACTTGGGAATGATAAAAGAATTAGCAGGAGCAAGTGAAAGAACGATTGCAAATTTTCAGCCGATAGAAATCAATGTTAATTTTACTGGAAACGTACGCATCATATCGGTGTTTGTAGAATTTGTAAAAAGTTTCATATTTTCAGTAATACCAGAATTATTAACGACTAACGTGGAATAATTGTATCTAGAGAAATTAAAGCACGAGCTTTTACTTACGTATTTAAATCACTGGAAACGCATTGTGGAAAATTCATTTCGACTGCTGTTAAATGTATAAAAATTGTTGAATGTCGTCTACTGAAATGACAGGGATTCCAAGGTTCTTCACCGGGTATTTTTGCCACGTTCTAGAAACGATTGAATTCGTTGAGCGGGGCCAGCGCGGCTCCGCCGGTTTTGTTTTCGCCGATTTTCCAAGGAATAATTTCGGTTTCGCGGCAATAAATTCGCCGGCCGGTTCTCTCCCTACCGTTCAGCGAGAAGAAAGTTCGTTCGCGACTACTTCTGTCTGAGATAAACACGAAAGTTAAGTTACAATGGCATGGTGCTTTGGTCGAAGTTAAACTAGAATTCGGCGTTGCACAAGTGGCTAACAATAAGTTATTAAGCAGTTGTTCAAGTTTTAATTGCATCTCACAGTGCGCCCTCTCCCTTCTCCCCTCCCCTCCAAACGTGTTCAGACGGCTAGAAAGCTGTTCTACCTAACGTTGACGAACTTATTCCCGAGATTACCGGTGAATATTCCATGAAACGAGCACTACCGCGCTTTTTTACCCATCCCTCGCCTCGCAAAAACGTGTTTAAATATTAACTCTGTGGAACACGCGTCCCTTGAAAAATGAAACCACTAACAGCGGCGTCAAGCGTCACGAAAAAAAAAAAAAATGAAAAAAAATAACAATTTCCTGCGTAATTTCCGTTGGATTTGTTGCAACAGTACGAGTACGTAAACCGACCGAATTCCTAACGAAATCGATGACGAAAGAGACGCGTAAATTTTCCGTAAACGCAGCATGTACATATTAAAATCCTTTATTACTCTGTTGAGTATGAAAATTTTTAAAATTATCGATTGACGTACCGGACCAAGGTGCTTGTATCCGCTCTGCAAAGCCAAAAGGGATGCAATTTGGGATCCACCTCGAATTCTAACCACCCATTCCTCTCGATGATCATCGCCGATACTCGTCGAAAATTTATTCAGAATGATCCAACAGGTGACCAGCCAAAGATATACACTGTGAACACGAATTCACTGTGTGACTCACATGCACGTTCGATCGATACGAAAAGATACACTTTGGATTGTAATTTGAGGGCCAATTCTATACCTGGCCATATCGATCGTTGAATTTAACAGTAATTAACACTATCAACGCGATTGGAGGATTTTTCGTTCGCCCGCGTTATACGTATCTCACTGGATTTTTTCACTGGAAGAGAACAATCGGTATAACGAAGTTCCCTCGGTGACTATTGGATCTCGAATGACAAGTGACCGGACAGTGTGTGTGACAATTAGTTGCCATCCTCCTTTTTGCTCGTAGAGGGGCTCACTTTCCCCACCAGGCTTGGCAGATAGCCTGAGGGAAGGGTCACGCACGTGATAACGCAAACAAGCTACGATTAGAAACGAAGAGTGATTGCCTGTCCGTTTTAAAAAGACACCATTTGTCCGGGGTGGCTTTGTTCCCATTTTGTCCTTTTCTTCTCGGGGCACTTCGAATTCAATAAATGGCTCTATTGTATAACTCTTGCCTGCAATAGGTGGTTTGTCATAACATAATTGAATTGATAATAATATTTGCATTGCATACGCTCTTGCTCACGAATACCGTGATATCTTTTCGTTTCGTGCGACATGTAACAATTACGTTCCAATGATCGAGAAAATGGCCAGTCGATCTTAATTTCGCATTCGTGCAAAGTAATAAAATTTGTGAATTTGTAGAAACCGTTTGCAAGAGAGTCACGCGATTGATTAAGAATTCGCAGTTTTTTTAATTAATTGCGTATAGAATTTCCAGAGAATCGAAGTAAACTCGTTTTATAGTATTTGTTGCCACGAATTCTTCATTTATCTTAAAATTCCATTATCTCCATTTTTACGCAATTCTCGAAGCGAGATAATAATCTCTCGATGACTCAGTAATTTCCTAATCATTTCTGGCCATTCTGAAACTTACGAGCAACGACCGCGGTTTTATTTTTCTTTTTTGTCAATGTCTGCTCTCGGTCTGGGCCGATCTGCAGCTCTTTCGCGATTAATTTCGACTGTGTTTACTCGGGGGGGAGCATTTAGACTGCGCGCTGAAATTTCCAGAGGATGTAACATAAAGCATCGAGCGGTCCGCTGTAATTCCGCATCTCAATTACAACCTCGGTAGCAAGTCAATCTCGCGAGAAATGGCTCGGAATAATTCCGCCATTTTAATAAATATCACGAAGGCCGCGACGATCAATCGAACAACGATTGTTCCACCCTCTGCAGGTAGTATCGCTAAAATCTACGGAACGATTTTCACTTCTCTTTTATTTTCGCGGAATTGTCACGCGGTTGATAAGTTTCATTTAGCAAAGTCTTTATTGGTTAATTCACTGGCAAATCACACTCGCAGTCCCCCTGGCTGATGTGATTTTTGCGCGAATTTTTGTTTCAAACTCGACTCACATCACCGAGATTTTCCACGTATGAACGGAATTTTCTCTTTATTTATTTATTTACCTCCGCGGTTTGTTTATTCGTAGGTATATTCAGTGTGTCTATTTGTAATTCTCTAGTTACGTCGGTACATGTGGCGCGCGACGTGTTAACATTCACATCCCGTTCTGTTTCCTTTCGCTCCTGCGGGACAATAGTTACCGAAGGCGATTTTCACCCGAAATATATTTAAAGTTCAGACGAAATTTCGCTTCTGTTCATGTTCCATAGATAGGACAGAAATCCCGTGGTATCCTTCGGGATAATCGGTTTAATAGCGCGAACGTGGAACCTGTCGGTTTGTATTGATTAAACACACGTTCGACCGGCTTTGCAATTTTTTTCGTTCCCCCCTCCCCCTTTCCCTCGTTTCACTCCTTTTTTTCGTTTTTCTTTTTCTTCTTTCTCAAAATGTAGAATGTCTCCTTTCTCATTTCTTTATTTTCAAAACGACCCGACGTTCCATTTCGATCTGCAGCTTTCTAAACGAACAACTTGTAAGTTCATTACAATTTTGCGAATGTTAGTGTTGATGTAAGTTTTGCTTAATTGCACTGTGCTCTCGTTCCCATTAGCTCTTTGACGATTGAAAATGGTAAAATTCTGCGATACGCCAGATATCTATATATATCTATATATATATATATATATATTAAAGCTGTGTGTGAACTAATTATTGATATTGTTTTCTTCACTGTTTCTTCCTTCATCTAAATATTATAAATTATTCTACAACAAATTATTAAACTTTGATGAAACTTTGTCTAATTTCCGAAGGTATTTTAAAACATATAATTTCATTTCCTTGCTTAATTTTTGAAAAGGTGTCGGAATTCGAAACGAAGCGTGACGAAAAATTATCACCAGATGAACCAGATTTTTATTTGCCAAAGTAAATGCAAGATAAAGGCGGAGAAATTCGAAGCTGACGGCAGGTACTATCACACAGTGGAATTATTCGTTGAATATTTCGATAAACTCGCAGGGAGACCGTGGCATGGAAATCTAGATATAATTGATGGACGGGGAACGTGGACAGGTAAAGAGGATTTTACAGTTTTCCGTTCGGAACGACTTCACTTCGTCGTCCTCCGGAGGGTAGTACTTATAAATAAATTCGGGCTCCCTTACCGGCTGCCTTCGGATAGATATACACGTAAAGACACACCGAACGATGGGCCGATAAAGGCAGAAACAGAGAGGCGGCAGGCGTCGTAAAGTTCGTAGGGAAAAGAGACCGGGATATCTGTCGATAAAGGGAACTCGTTTTGCCTCTGCTCACGTCGAATTCGAAATAAATCCGTGCCCGCTTCTATTTGCTAGGATTTTCCACTTTGGTTGACAACATTGTCGCCCTGTAACTTGAGCCTTCTCATCGCCAAATTCCTTATTACAAACTGGATAGGTAAACTCTACGTGCACTTTTTACACTTGAAAAAATTGTTTTTTTTATTTTTTTGTATTCTTGTATCGCGAGGAATATTCTGGAACAGAGTATATGAGTCATAGAAGTATTTGAACTTATGTGGGATATTTCATTGGCACTGTAATGAGACTCAACTCAGTCAGAATTATGCTGACGATTCTGAAGATATACGTGGAAGCTGTATGATACTCATATAAGGATACTTGCAGTGATATAAGAAATATCGAGATGTTTTCAATTCTTTCGAATGTGAGCCATATACAGTTACACACTTAAAATTACGTACTGGAAGTCTGCCAACAATTTCATCTCTGCGTGATATTATATAATTTTCCTTTGTCTCTCTGATAAGGATTCGAAAAGAAAAAATTTCGACGTTTCATTAACAAACAGGTAATAAAATGAAAAGAAAAAAAGAGAAATTGTATCGAAAACGAGTATATTTTATATTTGCAGAGAAACGAAATTCACGTGATAAGCGCACAATTACTCTCCTCGTTTTTGACTTTCCGCTAGAAACTTACTGTATTCGATGATTTCCAGGCGAAATGTTTACTCATTCTATTTGCGGGTGGCCGACCGTGTACCGACTGATTCTACTTGCGACTACTGACCGTACGCTGACTTATTCTACTTGCGGGTGACTGATCGATTAATCGAAATCCGACATCAACAGGAGTTTCGCATTTCTTCGCAGCAGTTACTTCGAATATCGATTCTTCGTGATTGCCTCAGTCAGGATCGTAATGTCCTTAATGTTTTTAATAGTTATTTTCAGGCCCGTTTCAAGCTCCTACTTTCACGAGTGACTGCAAATTCGTGCGGCGGTATACACATTAATTTGTCTGATATTTCCGACCGACAAAACGAGCAAACAGCAACGATGCAAATTAATGTCGAGTGATTCGTTTGCTAAAAACGTACGAGCATTTCCACCGACAGAATTCGATTTACCGTGAACGTTGGAGGACATTCGACGGAGACTTTCCCCACTGGTGGCCCGCAACGACGAGTTCCAACTATTTCGAGGCAATCGTTTACGGCTACGAAACATGCATTACTTTCCTGTTAACGGGTATCCGTGTTCGTTGTCACTCGCTGACAGTTTTCAGATAATTCTGTTACAATAGTTAACGGAAGTTTGTATTCCATTAAGGTGGCGTGTATTTTGTGTATTTCCATTTCCACGTCTGCGCGTATCACGTTCGCGTTATTATCGTTGGGAATTCTGCTAATTCTCTGGACAGTGATTGTAGAAAATTTAATGTTCGTTCCACGATTTCTCGATCAGGGAGTCCGCTTTCGACGCTATTTCGCGCTAAGGTTGTTGAAATTTTTGTTACAGGGCACACTTCCACGGAGATCTTAAAGTCGAAAGAAATCCTTCGGAAAATTTCCAAAATGAGCGGAGGGAAAGGAGGAATTTTACCTCTTGCCTCGACGATGCTCGTCAAACTTGGTGGAATTTTTATGCGCATTTGTAATTAGAGAAATGGACTCTCCCGTCACTGTCATGTTTACTACTTTAACGAACTACTTTATGTTTGTGCAATTTTGACATTTCAAATTTTCCAATTTAAATGTACATTAAACGTGATAACTTTTACTTTCCTGGCACAAACTTCCAGCGAAGAAATACAATTTCACTAGCTACGTTCATTCAATAATTAATTAATCTGTTCTACAGTTGTATTCTGTTTTTTTTTCTTTTATTTTCACTTGCGCGCGCGCGCCCTTTATTCGTTCTATCAAAGATACCATTAGAAATCAAAAGTTTCCCCGAACGATCGAAACCAATTTCAAGTTACCAGCAAGAGAAAAACGCTCTCTCGCGCTGAATGTCGTTCTCGTGCACTCTCGTATTCGTTACGAGAGGTTAAGTTCGATCAGCTCTGCTCTCCTTCGCAGGGCATAATCAGGCTCGTGACGTTTATTAAGCTCGCTGGCAGCGCGGCCCGCTCGCAAATTCCTCGCCGGCCGGTCGAAATAGAACGCGAAAGTAACCGTAGAAAATTGGAAAGTTTCCGCGCGATAAAATCGGACTTAATTTTCAATAAATTCGGCCGGCTGGGGTTGCCCCGGAGGAGGTGGCTGGTTGGTTGTTCCCGTGCGTGGTAGCGGGCCGGTTGGCGAAAAGGGGTTGGCGAACACTGGAGGAAGGAGGAAGAAGGGTCGGAAGGCGCGGAGGAAAGGTAATTTACTTGGTAATTATAAAGTTACCAGCTCCGGCGACGCGCGTAGTTGTGAATATTCAAATGTGATTACATCTATGATCGCATAAATTATACGTCGCGGCACCCGCCGCTTCTTGCCCTGCCCTCCCCCCCCCACCCATCCGTTCGCGAATTTCGGGTGTTCCCTCACGCCCCCCCCCTCAGCCACTTTAATGCAACTTTGGCGAAACTTTCTCTTCCACGGTTGTACACGAGGCAACCCCGGGGCAGTCTGCCGACAGTTTTTCACCACCGACCTTACCAACGAGTTGTATTTTTCTCAAGGCGGTATCCAGACCTGTCCAGCATGGAGGAAACTTCCCACCCAACTCCCTCTTTCTCTCTCTCTCTCTGTCTGTTCGATCGTTACTCTTTCCGATGGGACGGCCGCGGTTCCTGCAACCCCCTCTCCTTCTCTATGATCGTGGTTTCTATAAATTGAGATTGATTCTCGTGGGTTTTGGCAACTTTCGTTGGTGAAAACTTCTCCGCTTCACTTCTGTGCTTCGTTTGGCAAAGCGTGTAAGAAACGAGTTGTGCTCTCTGTTGCTTTAAAATAGCACTGACAAGGGAAGTTCACGGAAACTTGTAATTCGCGTCAGTGGTATAAATTCCTATAAATTCTTTTGTTTGTAATTCTTAAGAACTTGTCACGACAATGACACACACATACACACACACACACACACACACACATCGTGGAAAGTAACACGACTCTCTCAATTCGTCTGTCTACGTTCCTTTCTTTGAACAATTTTCTCGAGAAAGAAACTCTCCGCCGTGTACTTTTCTGACGAGCCAGACGAACATTTATACATACGTGCGCTCGTTCTTCTCTACGATATTAATTCATCGTAGAAGCAGTGATTACAACGCAAGAGAAGATCAAATAGTATTAGTTAATCCCGATCTAATCCAGTCTTAGAGCTTGCTCGACTTAACTCGGACCCAACGTAGCCCGAGCTCAACTTCCACTCTCTGCTCCGGCAGTTTGTTGTTTCAACGAGGTATTTATAGGAATTAATTAATTCGTTTTCACATCACTGGCAATAGTCTATCCAATCTTCCGCGTTATTATTCATTTCCGCATATATATTATGCGAGACGTTCGACTCGTTTCGCTGGAACAGAGGTGAAGAAATTTACTGGCCAATGGGGAAGGGGAAAAGATTCTTTAAACATCGCGAGCATCCTAGACATTACAGCCGAGAGCTGTATCGAGCCAGATAAGAGAGCTCGCCCGCTATATCGTGCTTTTTACCGCGTCGCTCGCGAGACAACAGGCAACTGTCCGCGAAACAATATTTCTCAACTCTTCTTTTCCTACCCCGTCTTTTTTTTCTTTTTTCATTCCCGCTTCTCCCTTCGGCTTCTGTTGAACGCGAAGATCTCATTAACCGTTAAGAACGAGCCGTTTGTGTATCATCGCGGAGTCGCGGCGAGATAACGACCGGCTGGAAACAACAAGGCTGTAGCCGTGTTATCTTCATCGAATAATTAAGAATTGTTTAATTGTCCGCGGAACTGCTTATCGCTTATCGCGCGTCGACAACGAGAAGCTCGCCCCGTAAATTGGCCAAGTGCGTGGAAATTTGCACGGCGTTTTTCTTTTTTTTTTTTTTATCTCGCTGGGGAAGATTATTTTTCATTCTTAGTAGTTTGTTAAACTATTAGGAATATTAAAAAAAAATTCCCCGAGATAGAGGTGGGGAATTAATCGAGTTGCATTGGAAAGTTTGACAACTCGGTTTTAATTGATAACTGCACTGGCTTCTAAAGAATTTTATTGTCCTTGTGTTTAGAGAGCAAGGCGAAATTTCAGAGCTGTTTAACTATTTGACTTGTGAATTCTTTTGAATTGCAATAGTCGACAGAAAAATATTATATGTAAGATGTTCGAGATAGATTATTCGTGACATTCACAATAGATGTAACTTGTACCCATAGTTTTGTGACAATATAATGAGAATTGTCCTGTTCGAATGGATTATAAATCAGATACTATCGGAAAGGGATGTCCTGATTCTGATAAGCTTCTGGTCTTCGTAAACCACACGTAAGAAGTGACTCCAATTGATACATACGGCAGGCACGTAAATTCGTATCGGTGTGCAATTGCCGCTAATTTTTGTCATAAATCTTCACCGTGAAAAGATCTCTTCAGACTTGAAGTTCTCGCAGCGAAATTTCAGAGGCGCTTGGAAACTTAATGACGAAAACTTTGAAAACTGATCCCGCGATGTTGAGCGACAAGAAAGAAAATTCCTGTAGCGCAAACGCAGAGACGCCGTAAAGATTTAACGCTGAAGATCCACGAAAATTGCTAACGCAAGAGATCCAGTAATTCGTTGAAACTGTGGATTTCAAAGTAGCTTCTTCATTCGGCGTTATGGCAGCGCCAAGTTCGTTGCAAGCTGTGCTTCTCTGCAGCACTTTCGGAAAGGGAATTTTAAACGTCACCCCTTTCTGAAGCGATAAATTTAGCTCTTCCCTGCGGTTTAAAGAGACCACGGCTTCAGTTAGTTTTGAAGGGGCCCTGTTTACTTTCAAAGTAACACAATTGCGCGCGTGCCGGCGAAATACGGGCGTGTGCTCGTGCCGTGCTCGAGCGGAATTCTATTTGAAACCCAACTTTTCACTCGGCAGAGCAACCAACCCCGGCGATCAAACGAAATCATCTGCGATTAAAAACAATAAACGTTCTTCGTCTTCGCCTGTGGGGGAGGCGCAACGAAAGCGCAGTGACCGCGGCCGCAACAGAAGAGAAGACGAGAGGAGAGATTAAAAATACACCAGGAATTTTGCCGTTACTCGCAGTAAAGACTCGCAACAAACCCTTTAAATAATTAAATTCCCACTGCAAAACGCCGAGATAAGAGACCCGTGAAGGCGCAGGTTGTTAGGTTAGGTTACGTGAATTCTCGTCCGTCGAGCAATTTAAACCGCGATTTCCGGCTCGTAAACGGAAGAAGGATGATTGATCTCGCCGAAGGAGAGCAGCTTCCAGATCAACTTTCTGGAGAAAGGTCGGCTCGAGGTTCGGAACGTTGCTCCATAAAATGCAGCCCTCGAGCTACATTCATGGCGACCGAGGCGAGCGTTTTGGTTTCCCCACGGGCTATTTAGCGCATCTGCCTCCACCTTGGCGAGGCGATGGAAAGGGATGCTTTGGCTTTGGAAGGGCGACTGTGTGTGTGTGTGTGTGGCTCGCGGAGCAAGTTGATGGAAAGAGGAGACGAGAAAAGGTAGACGCGAGCCGGCTACGTGACCGAAAAACCTGGCTCGCCTCGCACCGATTGTTTGGATTCTTCTCGGCCAAGTGCTTTTAATTAATTTGCTAATTCTTTTCGAGCCGCCACGTCCGACGAATCGGGAACCAGAGACGGGAATTCTCCGACTTCTCCTTTGAAGGGAGAAAATTTATTGGAAAATTTATTAGATGTTTGTTGCTTGCAGTGCATGCTGCTATTTAACCTGACGGTAGATCTTTTTTTTAGAATCCACAAACATCCACGAAGGTTGATCACGTTAAACGTAGAAACGTAGAAACGAATAATTATTTCTGTCTATTCATAGAGACACTCGCGAATCTTCACTGACGAACAATCATTTGAACGAAAGCTGCAAAAACATGGCGAAAGTTTCGACGAAAAATTTCAAGGCAACTCTCGAAGACGCCGCCAGGAGGGACAGAGTAATGGACAAAAGATGTTTCAAATAGCAGCGAGTCACCGCCGAACGAAAGCATCGGTGCTCCTTATTTCGTCATTTGCGAAGTTCCGCAGCGTATATCTCGGGAGTCTTTACGCCGCTGTAATTTTAATTTCCACCGCATCGGTGCACGAATGTAGATTCCTCCGGGAGGGATGATTACATTCTTTGAGGATACAGATCACTTTGAAACATTGCACAGTCTCGTTCCCCCTGCCGTTGGATTTCTCCCGCTGGAAAATTACCAATGCCCGGGAAATATTCTGGGAAACATTGTTGCGGATACTACAGTAAGATGAGATATAGAAAGCCGGAGTTTCTCCTCCTCTTATCATGCACTGACCGTAATCTTCCGTGAGACAAACCGGCACCATGACTCTCTCTCCTTCTCGCTGAGTGTGTGCGGGCACACGGACACAGGATCACACAGGGGACAGGTATCGGTGTTACGACCCTGCGGGACAATGGCACGCTAAATTAACAAATGAATTAAAGCGCCAGGTTAGAAACTGAACAATTGCGGTTTCGGTCGCGTTTGTTGGTCACGTACGCTGTGACCGGGCTTTGGCAGTGTCTTGTTGCTTCTTTTACCAATTATCTTCGAACGCCGTGCAGCGGGAGGGCTATGGAAAACACAGGAAAAGATTCATTACTTTGGATGAATTAACGACCTCTATCTTTTACCCTTTTTAACGAGACTCGTGTTATCGGGCTCTGATGAAAGTTCGCTGTATATTTCTGCACTCGTTCAGACGATTGTTCAAAACACTCGATGATCTTAACCTCTTGATCGCCGCTGTCTTTTTAAAGACCGCGCATCAGCTAGCCGCGTATATTCAGTTCTTTAAAAATGTACCTTTACTAATAAATAAATAATTTAAATATTTTTTACTTACATAATTAGCGAGCCACAATCAATTAGGATATAATTTGCACAAAAAAAAGACACTTGACTTTCACTAGGGTTGCCGCGCAATAGATCAAATACTAAATATTAAAAAGAAGTTATATGCACGTTTGTTAAATTTGAAATGTTATAATATTATAGTATACAAATATATACTATACACAATAAAAATATTTATCTTGGGTGTGGAATGCTTTGAAGCAAGTAGTTGGGTAGAGTGGAATTTTACAGTTTTCGCACGCGAATTTTGTTTCTTGCCTTTTTTTCGAAACAGCTTTCGAATATATCCAAAATCAAGGAAGAATATATATATATTCTTTTTTTTCGATTTTTTTAGTGTTAGAAAATGATTCTAGATGTCACCGTTAAGAAATCGAAGTTAATTTCGCTTTTATTTAAGGTACAGGGACGTGCACCGGTGCACGCACGGCGATCAAGTGGTTAACTTGATTGTGCATCTGTAACGTGAAATAATCGCTAATCAATTCCCATCCAGTTCTTTTTCTTACGCGGAATATATTTCTACTCTGTATATTTTTACTCTCACCAAGGCTCCTTTCTCTTTTTTTTCTGAAATTTCTGCACTCCGCGCTTGCCGGATTCCTCAAGTTGATGTAACTTTGATGGAAATCGAAGCGCGATACTCTTGCTCGGCCGGTTCCCGCTGGCTGGACGTTCGCCTTCGACGGTTGTATCTCCGAATTTTCCAATGAATTTCCTTCCGGTAGTCCTTTATAAACGGCAAGCATAAGGTATTAGCGGTACGCCGATTTCCTACGTATTACATTTCAAAATCCCCGGGCATTAGTGCTGCGGTCGGACAAGAGGCTATTTGCGAGAGTCCGACTGCTCTCGATGGAAGCGACCGGAAAGGGCTGGCAGGCTTTCAGGGCCAGAACGACGGAATTGCGAGAGCAATCCGAGCTGCACCAGCCAGACTCTCTGGCTAACTAAGCGACCGGTTGAACGGCGAACACGGATCCTCCGAGGGCGTCAGAGATGCCCAAAGAGGAAATGGAAGCAGATTGCTCGTCCGCGGAAGTCTTCTCATAAATGTACCGTCATGGAAAGCTGGATTATCGCTTGTCGCGCGCAAAGTCTTCCGAATCGTTGCTCGGCATCTTGATTTCTATTCTGACGGGAGATTTGTTTCACGATTCCATCATATTCTCATCCGTGTTATTTCAATTCGTGTCTGTGGCGTTTTACTCGTTTCTGTTGAATTCGTCAGTCGCCGCTTAATTCGAATCCGGTTATTTCGAAACTGTGGACTTTTTCATGCGAATGTACATTTTTGCGAATGGTACCACGATAGAAAATTGTTTCACACGTTTCGCGAATGTTGGGGGAAGAACCACACTTTGCATATTTTTTTACATGTACTTTGTACTTTAGAATTTGAAATCCATGGTCTAATTATTTCGGAGTATTGGCTAGTGTCTAATCGAAGAATCGATGTGATAACGGACTTTGTTTCTTTTCTTTTTTTTAAACATATGTATAGATTTTTTGGTCCTCCAAGATTGAGGTAAAATCAGTTTGATCTTACGTGTCCTCTGGTGGTAACCTTTCGAGTTCGGCGGCGATAGGGTGAGTTCAATGGCTAATGCAGATTCCTGCTTGATCACAAGGCAATAAAAAATTATGGGGATAACACCCTCATCGAAGATTATATTTCCTAATAGTATCGAATGGCACACGTGATTAGTCTTTATCTAATCTTCGCCCTTCGCTTACCTCATTTCGACGCAGTTTCCCTCGTCGAAATCTATTTAGTTCTTTCCTAATTGCCTTCGTAAAAATGTAAAGCAGCCCCATTCACGAATCTCTCAAGTACCCCTTCTCAAATCAATCGTTGCGAATGTTCTTTATAGCCTCACGTCTCACTGTCGGACATAATTCTCCCCGCATTGCTTCAAAGTTTAACGAGTGAAACGTGCTTGCGATCCAGCGTAACATAAAGAACCGAGGGGAAGTACACTTGAGAAGAACGATGGAACGAGGAACGAGGAACGGGGCGTTCGAACGGCCGCGCTGTTCCCCCGTCGGACGAAAGAAAAATCGGCGCGCGGAGCGTCAGCGTTAATTCAATTCCGGAAATTCAATCAAGCGGTTTTCTCGTCTCGTCTAGCCGGCCGAAACGACAAACAAGGCCTGCGAACTCGCGACCGCGCTCAGAAATGGATTCAATGGATTTAAAAAATAATACCAGGGGGAAGGAGGGGGGGGAGGAGAACTTCAGTCCAGACCATCGAGCGGATATATCGTTTGTTTTCCCCAAGTGGGGACGCTGCAGCCGACGCTTGAAGGAGATATAAAAATCCCAAGCAGCATAGAATTCGCGATTCCTTTCCGCGCAGATGGTACGAAATGATCCTTTTCACTCTGCGTTATATATTGCGGCCACTCCATGCATCTCTGACCCCTTCCCCTGCCCTCTCGAGGAACGTAGACAGCGCATATTTCGTTGTCGAACTACCGGCGGCCACTGTGCATTCGCTTCATGCGCGATTTTCGACCGTTGAGCTCGAAACGTCGAGTTGTGAAAATGAATTAAGGATATCGTGGACGCGGCAGAAGTGTTACAGATAGAAGTGGAATTTTATAATGTTTCTGGTATGTGTCCTTTAGTTCAGTAATCTCCCGAATGTTACAGGTGGATGATTTTTACGATGACTTTTGTTTCTCTGTACGCGATTTCCAACTGTTTCGTTCAAGAGGTAATGAGCGTTTCTAATTTCACGAATCTTGGGATTTATTTTGTTTTGAGTATGTTTTCTTCTTGTTCCCCCTGTGAGCTCGGGGGTGAGAATAGGCTCAACGTAGCCCCTGCGTGTCGTAAGAGGCGACTAATAGGGAATTTCAATTGATCACACACGAAGAAATCTTCGATTTTTATTTTACGATCGAGAGATTTTTCGAAAATTTCCTACCCTTTTGATATTCTAAACTTTTCAGAAATTTATTCAGAAACCTCCCTATCGTATCAGATTATTAATCTCTTAATATTTATGCCTGTAACATGTACTTTCATTTAGAATTTGATACTCGTTACTTGCTGACGTAGTTACTGAAATCAGTAAACTACGTGCAACATCTTGTAATCCGACTTGTAACATGTCAAAATTTCATCCAGAACCAGTTTCCATTGCAACCACGTTCTATTGAACTCTCGTTCGGATAATCGTTTCAATCCAAACGTTTCAAAATTTTTCTCAATCAGCAACATTATCTCACATTCAGCCAACGCCTTTACTAGAACTCAAGTCACTGATACGCTCTGCACTCGGCCGGCCCGCGCTCGTAAGCGATACAAGTGTCATCGGCGGAAGACTTTAATCCACCTGGTTCTAAAATATCCTTCGCGAGTGCATGAATATTCTCTCCCTAGATCTCTCGAGGTTCGCACCTTGGCTGGATTTACATTAACCTGGCTCGCGTTAGAATGCCGTCTTATTTACGTGAATATTCATCAAGCCGGTTGAAACATATTCCCCGGGAATTGACGCGCGTGTGCGTGCACGTGCACCGCATATCCGACGCGGCAGTTCAGTTGCGTCGCGCGTCTGACGCGCCAGCGTCTCGCAGACGTCGCGGGTATCGGTCGATGTTCTCTCTCGTTCTCTCTCTGTTTCGCGTCTCTCTCTCTCTTTCTCTCTCTTTCTCTTACGTTCTCGTTCGGAGAACGACCGCGTAAACAAGGGCACGCGAATGGCTGTGAACTCAAAAATGGAACAACAGCCGCATCCGCCGGCTATTATTCGCCACGGAGGTGAGTCCTGCGCGCCGTTGTAGAACCAGACCCTCTCTACCCTCTCTCTCTCTATTTTATACCGCCTTCCATTTTCCATTCTACAACCCTCATTTCCATTTTGTTGCCGGCACAATTTAAATCTCCGCCGGCCCGATGACACTCCTCGGGTAACGTACGTCCACTATTTTTCCTCTCTTCTCGTTTCCTTCCCGCTTTCTCCCGTTTCCCACTTTCGCCAGCGTTCCTGCGTAGAGAGTCCTCCTCTCTTCTGCTTCACAGACGCATCGCTTGTCTTTACTTTACTGCTTTTGCTTCTGTTTTTCTTCTCCTTTGTTTTACTCACTCGCTCTGTCTTGCTTGTTCCTTTTCGTCTCGCAACTTTGACTGGTTTTGCTATTCTCGTTTGTCGTATTTGGTAAGTTACGGTTATGTTTCGTGAATGTTTTGATAACAGCAGCCGTTAATGCGTACGTTCAGGACAGCGACGTTGCAATTTAATCAATTCGTAATTGGCTCGGTTAGAAAACGAAACGCCGGTAATGGACCGGGATTAAAATGCACCCGAGTCAAATTGTGTCGAAGCAAATCTCACAACAATCGTGCGATTAATTGCGCGTGGCTGTCAGTTGAATATCACTATTCCACTTTCTTCTTCTTTTGAATGACGTAACATTCTCTAAAAGTTTAATATTCCTTCTAAAAATCTCGCAGAGTAGAGCCTTTCTTTCTCGTCTGACCAGTCACGGACTCATTCTACTTACACTGAAGTCAGTAACTCTTCGGAGATTTTCTTCAGAAACTGTCTGCAAAAAATCTCTCTCGGTATACTGAGTGTTTCAAGAACGCAAATTCCTGTTCACGTTTTGTTTCGTACGTAAATATGAAATATCGTTTCTCATTTACGCTGCTCCGATTGAAATTGTTGCTCGAAATAACGCGAAGCCCAGTTTTCGAAATTAGCGAAATGAACGACGATGGAGCCGACGGTGGATGCGCGCGTAGCACGGCTAATGAGATTTATTGGCAGAGCTTAGGTAAGAAGCGAGAGAGAAAAGGCCACCAGGTCCTTATCGTCCGGTCGTGGGTGAAATACTTATTCGATGGAAGTATCTTATCCCCGAAGGTTATCGCGGACGATCCTCTGGGACTTAAACAAAGTTGCCCTGGCGGAGAGAAGTGCCGAGTGGGACCGAGGGGGAGGTCGACAGAGTATTCCTTATTGAATCATGGATCCAACGACGAGACCAGACACTAGATCCCAGAACGGATATCGGGTTACTCGTTAGTCGCGCTGCGTTTCGCCAAGATTTATACGATTAGACGGATTTCCTTAATGTAATTCAACGACGTTTTCGTCCTCTGCTTCGACTTATTTGAAAAACGAGTAAAGGCAAAGGCGATGCGAGCCGACGGATTACATATTTATTAACGAAGTCGAGTGGACAAGCGGAATCGATTGTCTTTTATTCGGAAGGGACAGAGGTAGCTAAAAACAGTACGATCGTTGGAAAATGAATCTGCAAGAATCTCATCTCGACTGTGAGAGTTTGCGTTTTTGTATCATCAGATACGATTATATTGTTCTACTTGTATGATCGAGCTGCTCCTAGCTGCATGAAATCAGTGTCTTGATCAACGATCCGATAAAGATCCAACAAGAATCTTCGTGATCGACTGTAAAAGTGTACATTTTGAAACGTTCTTTTTTTTTTCTCCCCCTCCAACGCCAAACATGAACTTGTTCTACTCGCACAATTAGAGATTTGCCTTCAACTCTTAAAATGTAATATTCTACGAAATTTTCGTCGCTCGCAAAATCTACCATGTACAAAGTTTCAAGGATACGTAAAATTGTCTACAAACTTCTAACTGAGTCTCGTTAGTGTGGAGTACCTTTGTTCTCTCCATGCTGGTACGTTTGTCTTTTATTTAAACGGAGCAGTAGCCAGCTGCATGATCATACGTTCTTTTCATCGTCCTTGAGTAATACTAAAAAAAAAAAAAGAAAGAAAAAGAAAACTTGTCCCAAAGAATTCTTTGCTCGAATCGATCGTGAAATTCCGGGATATATATATCCTACTTTCATTTATCTGATCAAGCACGGCCCTATTGTACTTGCACCGCTCGAAATTTACTTTGAAACTTCAAGTCCCGACTGTTTAAATATAGCATTGTGCGAAATTGTCTTTCAAAACTCCCGAGTTCCAAGATAACAAAATTTTTCGCGCGCTGTTAACTGCAGTTAACTTTTTGTACAGCGTGTAACGTCGCTATTCTCTGTGCGCTATCGTCTCTTTTATCTGTCCCATTCAAAGGAAATTGGAAGACTGCGGATTCTTATGCGTTTAGGGGAAGTTCAAAGATACAGAAGTGCAAAAATGATGTGTTATTAAAACCATGTCAATAGTATAATTTTTATATTACGTGCAACTGAGCTTAAAAAATAGAAAATTCGCAATCAAGTTGTACCTAATGTGCCGACGAGACAAATTTCATTTAATCTCCGTTTCATCAAAAATATAAAGATGTATAAGAAATCGAAGTAGCTAGTTGATCGGGTACACAATTTCGAAAGCCACGTGATCGATTATAAAGTTATATATCTTGGATATCGTATTTCTCACCGTCTGACCGCACGTGGTACCACGCTACTTACACCGAGAGCTACGGTACACCTCTAACTGTTGAAAACTGACCATGCGCGAAATTTTCTTGGATAACTCGCGATCGTCTACAGTCACTGCCCTCGAGAGTTGGTGGCAATAAAATTTCTCACACGTTTGCAACTTTAAGTTTCCTGTTAAACCTTTGTAACGATGGCCGACTTTGTCTACCTTTCTTCTTTCTTTTTTTTCTTTTTTTTTCTTTTTTGCATGTAGCGTCAGCGTCCTCTGTACGCCGGCACGTCTGCCGCCTCTTTGCGATCGGATAGCGCGGCGGACGCATCGAAACGAGGACAATAAAGTCATTCTCATTTATCCCGAGCCCCGACAGCCATTCGTTCGCCGCACCACCTTCCCATTCTCGGCGCACGGTCGAGAATACAGCATTGTGCAACGACATCGGAACCAATCGATCGGACGCCGGTGAATATGACGAGGTGAGAGAACGAAGGAAACAGCGAAGTATGCTAAACATAGCCAAGAGTCGAATCTCGAAGTAAAGGAAAACTGATGACACTTTCGTGGTGAAATAACAGCGAGAGAGAGAGAGAGAAAAGAAAACGATAGAAAACGAGGGAAGGAGCACATGTTGAGGGAAAAAGAGATACGAGCGGAAAGATAAATCGTTGTAGAAAAAAAGTGGAGTTTTTGCTATTACACGTTCTTTTTAGTAGAGTATCTTTTAGTCGAAGGAATTCTCGAACATTACAGATGGACGATTCTTACTTATCCTCCGTGATTTTCCAACGTTGCATGCACGTACAAAATTTTTTGTCTTTAATATTGAACATTCGTCGAACTTTCCAAATTACGCACGCGTGTCCTTCTGAACGCTTCTTCTTGCTTGTGCGAATCATCGTTCAATACTTCCTGTTTCATGAAGCAGACCTTTAAATCTCACTAACTATGAACGCGTTGAAAGAAAGGGCCCGGCTACGAGGAGAAATCGTTAGAAAAGAAAGATGGAGTTTCATAAAAGTGTAATTAACTTCACGCAAAATGAAAGGTCAGTACGAAGTTGGTCAGTTGGTTGGAAGGGGCTTGAACATTAAGTGGATACGGTCCTGAACACGACCGGGCAGAACGAAGACGATGAGAGAAATTAAGGGAGCCACCGACCGACGTTACTTACCGGCCGCGCGGCGCAGTTTCTGCGGATTTCCTCTTCATTTCGTTAGGAATTATTATGTCCGTTGCACGCGCGTGATGAGCCAACTTTTTGCCACCGCGGCGTCCTCCTCTGGATGGTAATCAAACTTCCGTTAATGAAGAAAGTAAGAGGATATTTAATTATTGCGTTTGAATTTTCTTAACGCGACGGGGCTCTTACAAAGATTTTAATGACGACGACCGTCTTTGACTCTCTCTCTCTCTCTCTCTCTCTCTCTTGCCAAACTTGGCGTATATTTAACCGCGTGGGGTGGGGAAGGGGGGATGTTGTGTTGCGAATTTTCCTGCTTTTTGGCAAAGTTAAAGTGCAGTGAGAAACTGTCGGAGATCTTCTCCGAAAATTAACACTCTTCCTGAAAGTTTGATTACTCTACAATAGAAGACTTTTGATTCTTGAAATTTCTCTGAAAGTTCTCTCGGCTACGAGTGAACCTGAAAACTGCAGGTCGTGTCTGTATAATAAACCCAGGTTGAAACGAATGGCTAGCCGCTGGTAGAGGACAACAAATCCAATTGTTTCCACAAATTGAGGATTTCTCTCTTTCTCAGATGCCGTTCAACGATTCTAAAGTTCAAAACTCAAACGAACTCGGCTTGAAATTAACTGCTCACGCCGCTGCTAGACGACATGAAATCCAGTTATTTTCCCGGATTATTACAGAGGAATCTGGAGACGATTAACTATAGACGCATTCCATTTGAGGAACGTATACGGATCAGATAATTAGATCGAGCAAGTGACGATACAATCACAGAGTAACGTAACGTTTAGCCAGGTTCCAGGCGTGTGCCCACCAATCAGCATACTCCATTAAGGTCGATCGAATATCGATTGGCGAACCTAGTCTAAGCTGAGACACGTGAGTCTCAAGGAAGCCTGGAACCGATGCTAACTTCGTCTCGGCTTGGGTCAAGTGTTGACCGGTCCCCGGTTGTCCTTGAGGCTTTCGCACCCGCGGCTTCGTCCGTCACGATACTATCCGCGCCGTCTGCTACGTGACGAAGATCAAATCTCTTCGAGCTGCGGGAGGGAATCTGATCGAGCCAATGGCCGACCGTTTCATCGGCTTGTTACGCCTCAAAGGGTCGGCGCAACACGGGCTCTGTTTCGCTCGTCGGGCATTTGTACGACGCGAACGTGTAGAAATTGTCGACCACCTTGTGTGTCCATCGTCTGTCACCTGTGATTCGAAGTTTCTTCGATTCGTAGCGACCGTTCGTAGAATCGTCTGTCTCCCTCGGACATCGCACCGATATTCGAGGGAGGGGGGTGGGGAGGGGTGAAAAATGTTAGTCGAGCGGGCGATGAAATTTTCAGTTCTTCAGAAAACGAGTGACTCGCCTCCGGCGAAAGTTCCTTTATCGTAAGAACTCTCGATCCCTGTAAATCAGATTTATTGGTATTCAGAATTCGGGAACATATTTTTCTTTTTTGGAAGATACTATTCTTTACTATCTGTAATTCACATTTTTTTCTATACGTGAATGCGTGGATCTATTTTTCGAAATTAGCGATGTTTGTGACAGTTTAGCAGAATGAAACTTCTAGCTCAGATATGACCTTTAACTCTGTCGTGTCGTCGATAATGCCACTGAGCGAAACACAAAAGGAACAAACAGAAATAGGACGACGAGCAAGTGCAGAGTGGCTGAATTGCTACCTGGAATGACGAGGGATGAACGAAGTGTCCATTCGTTTGTTCGGCGCCGAAACAAAGGTGTCTCGCATGACAAATGCCGAGCGGTCAACCGGACAGAGTCAGTTCACGGTGGTTTCGCTACCGTGTTGAAAAATCGTACGTAAAACCCGAGTGAAAACGGTTCAAAGTACTGACCATGAAAAGCAGCAATTGGTGTTTGACTAACGGCAGTGTTGTTCTACTTGTTTCTGCACGAAGACGTGCCTTCTGTACGAAAATTGCTAGCAAAGCGATATACGCGTGTCTGGCCAATGACGATGTTCCATCATTTTTATGAATTATGAAGCATAATAGCGAGACGAGATACGCGCGTCTGTCCAACGATGGTGTTGTTTTACTCATCTGTACGAAAAACGAGCTATAAAATGTAACAGCAGAACGAGATATACGCGTGTCTGACTAATGACGGCGTTGTTCTACTTGTTTCTGTACGAAGAAGTGCCTGTGAAAAGTGAAGATGATACGAGATGACACGTGTCCGACCAATGACGATGTTTCTCTACTTGTCCGTATGAAAAACTATCCATGAAGCGTAATAGCGATACGCGTGTCTGACCAGCGACAATGTTACTCTACTTGTTTGTGTGTTAAACTTTGCTATTTGACTTGCTTGATAGTAGAAAGTTTTATTCTACTTGGCTAAAAGTTTGGCCTTATTTTAGTTGCCGAGAGAGAGAGAGAGAGAAAAGAGAGTTTTAACTCCGTTTGCCTGGACAAAGACGATTCTACTCTACTTAGCTGATCTAAGAGCTGATTCTATAGAACGTACCGATAACAAAGTTGCCGCGGTGGCAATCAATCTTCGCTTCCGAATGCAGTCAGATATCCTTGATAATCCTTGAAAAATGTCGATTATTCGCGGGCCGCGGTCGATTGTCGGCGCTGACTGGGAAACAAACCCGACGAGTCGACGTGATTCGCTGCCGCCAAGTTATTGTATCGATGTCAGGAGAAAGATTTATTCCCCCGCTGTGTTCTGCTTTGGCAAGGATTAATAGATCCGTCGTGCCGTTCATTACAGACTGATACGGTAGTAAAATATTACAAATTGGAATCGCTGTTATTCTCCCGGAAATACAGCGATGTCTTTGGAATAGTGGCACTATCAATCATAGAGTGATTACACGTGCAAAGGTAAATCAAAGCAGAAAGGAACCGGGGGCTTCTTCGCTCGAGGCTTCGAATCGGGTTTGAAAATTTGTCAAGCGTATTTGAATTTTTTGATTAATACCGAAGGCTGAAATTAATAGCGAATAATCGACAGATGTTAAATTCTTCACGCTTCGTTTTCGAGAAAATTAAATTTGAAGAATTTGTCATTCTTCGGACCGGTTCTCAAGTAAACTTAACTTCATTTAATTAACTTGCCAATATCGAGTTTTACCAAGGAACCTTACTTATTGCTTGCCAACTCGCTTCTTAACTGGATCTGATTGAATTAAATCTCTTAGAGAATTAATTGTAAAAAATGTTATTATATATTTTACGCTCTATATTTGACGCTCCCTGCCTGTTCACCGAACAGGCACTGCGCGATAACGCGACGATTAATTTGAAGTATCAATGGTTCTGCCGGTAATCCGACGAAGAAATTCGGTTCCATCATTCGCCGTTGACCTGTACGGGGCGCGGATTTCTAGCAAACTGCGTTTGACAGATACGATGAGAGAGAGAGAGATCACCAACGGACGAACCTAATTTTTCGTTGGGCGAACGAAAGAGATCTCGGAGTGGCGCGTCTGCCGTTTCTCGCGTGCAATTTAAACTCACGGCGCGGGATTGAAGTGTCGCGGATTAATCGAGATTTCGATGGTGCAAGTTTTCGAGAGGCGCGCGACGACGAGAAGGAGGTGGAAGAGGAGGCGAGAGCGAAAAGTCGTGACGATTCGCGGGCAGCACGCGCCTCCTCGACCCTCGTCGTTCGTTTTCACGTTGTTGTTTGCGAAGTTGCGCCGGTCGCTGCGGTTTGCTCGGCCCGCCATTAACTCGACAGCGCGGTGAAGTGGCGCTGATAAGTCTCCTATTAAAGTTGATTACTTCTACCCATAGATCGGCTGTTGTTTCCTCGATGGATTTTCAACGGCCGCCGCTACAATGGCCTATAATCTGCTCTTGACAGCTATTGTGCTCGTGAGAGAGAGACAGAGAGAGACAGAGAGATCGTAGCATGAAAGAATTCGTGATAACGTATCCGCGAGCCACTGATAAACCGCGCTGATGCGCATCGAGTTTATGTGATTCGTATCCGCTGCTTCAAACGCGAACCAGCACCGCCAGATTTATATTATACGCATTAGGTTAATTAATGAACGTTGAGGCACGCTTGTTACGCATTAACAATCCATTACAACGATCCCAAATATCAATATGATTATTATACCGCATGTTGCGCGGTGTTTCCATACGACTTTATGAATTTCGTAACGAATATCGAATACCTCCTCTCGGAAATTCGATTCTCATTTCGACTCGAATTGCTCGGTTTCTAGCGGTAATTCCTTGCACGAGTGTTTCAATTACCGTGGCCTCGATCATGAACACAATTATCGTGGCAGGATGTACGATGTCTTTCGTTAGATCTCTGACGCGGGCGTTGCATCTTCTCTGAAATTGATTTCTGATTTTGATGGGTTTAATCATCGACACGTTATATTCCGATCGCATTGCGTCACAATTTCTCTGCCTCCTCTAAAATTATTCTCGAATTTCTAATCGTGATTTGATAACACAAGTTTTTATTACAAATCTGTGCCTCGTCTAAGTAGATACTTTGTATTTCGATTTGTATGTCGAATCATGTCAAATTCGATACTAATTCTCGCTAAATACTCGTCGAAATCGATGGATACAAGTGGATACAAGTATGTACTCTACGAGTGGACGAACCCATTCGTCGAAACATTCACCTAGTATCAGCTAGGATCGATATCTCGTATCTATTTACATTCCCTTGGGACCTATTGCCACCGATACTTACGTTCTCTCGAAATTGCAGGCCGTTCCGCAAGCCAGGCTGCGTACACGTTTGCAAAAGCGGCGTGATCTCCGAACGACGAACGACAACGAGCGTAACGACAATATTTTCGTACGATCCAATCTTCCGCAGTGTAGCGTTCGCGATTAGGTGAATGGAAAATATCCCGTTTGTATAGTGCCATGTGCTTCTGCATCCGCTCCGTACGTCGTCAGGTGCACGCGAGTTCCCACGCGTCTCCAAATTCCAGCCAGTGAAGCGTCGGTGCTTCTCAAATTTATTGGCCTTGGGCTACTTCGACTCGGGCGCTTCGAAGTTTCTGTTCCGTTCAGAGTCGTTTCATTCGCGGACACAGTGGAGAGTAGATTATTTTGATTTTTGTCAGACAACGTTCGGAACCTCCGGTTTTTCGTACGTGACTGCATGACTATGTCAGAAAAATTTGAGATCAATCGGAGGTAAAAATAAATGCCAAACATTGAAACCTATTGGCTGACTAAATACATCTTCGATCACTGCGAAATATGCAGAATACCAGCAAGTATATTTCTTGTAGAGGAATAAGCACGAATGTTATGTATACTTCAGTATGATAATTCAGTTCTTTTCAGACACTCTTTCTCTGAATATTGAGACTCGTTGGTATATTTTCGCTTCGAACGTTGTCGAATAATTGTTGATAATCCAATTTTACTACATTGTCGATGAAATTTATTTTATTTGAAAATACTTTAAAATACTTTATTTGAAAAGTATTTTATTTACCTATGTATTTGGACAGTTTTTCGAGTAACTGCACACGAGCGTCGTAAACCGAATCCGTGGATGGATGTAACTCTGGTAACGTGGCAATCTAATAACGTCCCACCGCGTGATTTCCGTGGCGTAGTAATTTTAATTTAGCTGACCAAGTATCAGCGACGAGTACAACGGGGTATATCGATGGGACCTGGATGGGCGTCCGTGGTGTCGGAAACTTCGAGAAACGCTGATCCGGAAAGCTAGGCCGGCCACTAACATCTGGCGCGACGGCGGTTTTCCGTTTTCGCCGTGATTCCAGCCACTTCTTCTGTTCGAAAAGTCCAGCACCGAGTCGGCATTTGTCCGGTAAATTCCCTGAAAAAAGTTTGTCGGAGAAATATGATTCGGTTCACGTTTTCCACCTTTCCCACGTACGTGGTGGATACACCACCACCATCACCGCTACCATCGCCAACCCTTCTTCACCTTTTATTTCGTTTCTTCTCCTTCTCGCAAGAAATTCTTCTAGCGTCGTACGTTTCGTCGATACTTCATTACGATCGTACCTCGGACATAATATCCGAAACGTGTTCCATCGGGAAACGAAAGATGTTTCTTTTACGAACTTTCTCGCAGTAGTCGTTCCTAAGAGGTTTGCGACCCTTCGAACGCACGTGAGAGACAAAACGTAATGCCCGGTAGACGTAGACTCGCTCGCTCTCACGGCCAAATAAAAATTTCCCGCCGACGATTTCATCGTAGGGGAGGGGAGTAACGTCGCGTCGATAGTTGGAAGAGTTCGTTCGAAGAATCTTTTAGCCCTTGGTGAAAATTTAACGCAAGCTGGAAATACCAGCCCCTCGACGCTCGGATTATTCGCAAGCTGTTCGAGCGATATAAAAGGATTGATACTTGGGGAGATAATTCGTACGAGTTATTGTTTCTTTTCGTTAATCGTCAATGAATGGCACGCGTTCCAAATTTCTTCGTAATTTCAATTTGTTCCTCACCTACTCCGACGTGTATGTCTCGAGCTCGTCCTCCAATCGTGTCACACCATTCGAGCGTGTAATCTCATTCATATGCAAGGGCAGTGCAGTCACGAAAAGGTGCGAAACTTTTCCGCGTTCCCTTATCAAACGTTCGTTCCCGCATAACGGATGCACACGGCGCGCCATTCGCACGGTGTTACGGCTTTCGGTTATACACACGTAGTGCCGTATTACGTCTCCCGAGTATGATAACGACGCTGTATTAACTGAATTAGCAGCGATATAAAGCCCACTTGCGGTTTAATCTCGACCAGGCTTCACGGCCTGGCTCGAGAATATGAGGTCTGATGGTTGCACACTTAACGCGGTGCACCGGCCAATTTTTCATCTACACCCTCTCTCGACTATCCGCATCCCGGTGAATTTAATATCCCCATTGGATATTAAAGAATAATATTCCGTCGATAATTTGCATCGCTATCAGTCCGCCGCGACGTCGCTTTGGTCGTTTTCCGACCTGGCGACGCGGAAATATCCCCGCAAGAAAAATATCGCGCAAAAACAATTTCCCCTCGCCTTTTTCGTTACTTTGCGTTCCTATTCGTCGAATTCTGCGCGCAATCGGGTCGAATGTTCAATACGAGTCGCGAAATACTGCAACGTCCCGGAAACAGAATCCGATACGAATTCCTTTGTTCTTGACTGTTGTCAATGACAACAACGCATGGTAGTTCGAAAGATAGAGACACGCTTCGTTCAATTCGGAGACTAAGAATCGTCCATTTGGAACATTAATTCGACAACTAGAAAGAACTTTTTGTATAATGTACAAAAAGACGCGTGTGTTCAGAACGCGGATGCTTAGTTCCTCCAGATGCACGTTCTCGAACCGATTGTTGAGAACACTCTCCGTTTGTTCGTCGTCGGCGAATATCAAGCGACTATCGACGTCGAAAGACTGACGAAATCACCGTGGCGATGCTTAAATGAGGGGTGAACGAACCCACCCGTTTGTTTCAACGATGGCGGCCACGCGTTAACGACACAATGGGACACTCGAAGGCGTGGATCGAATATCCGAGCGGCGTCGATGAATCGAGACGCGCTGCGTTCGAAAAGTAATTACTCGCGATATCGATAATTCTCGCTCCTTCCACCCCCTCCCACTCCATCTCACCCGGTTTTCCCTCTGTATCTCATATTGTGCGGCTGGTATTGTGTATATCGCGCGACCTCGATCGCGTTTCCACGAACGCACAGAGCACGGTTGCACGCGCGAGTGGGAGCGGTGTCGCTCTGATAAATCGGTGAAAACGATTTGATTAACTTCACGGCCATACGTCACGGTTGTCGATCGATAGGCGGCTGGTTACGCGGTTCACACGTGTCCTTACCTACCTTAACACGTGTGCGCACCAGCCCGGATATCATCGGAAGATTTACTGCCGGTGTGCACGCATGCATAATCGAACTTTCATGGATACCTGATCCGCGTGCCCGATATGCAACCTTCGGCTTTTACGACGTTTACCGCCGATCATCGCTCGCCGGTTTAAGAAGGAAATCGCGTTCCACCATTCTTCAAATGGATATCCAACGCCGTGGAATTACCGCGCGCGTCCATCGTTTTCACGCCCGCGAGAATCCAGACGTTTCCAGATGTTTCCGCGATATTTAAGGAGGAGCGTGGATGGTTGATCGAGAGGGAGAGTTTAATGAAAGGCTGCCAAGTTCCTCGAGGCGTTGGACGATTAAAGCAGGCCGTGTGTGCGTGTGTGTGTGTGTTAAGTGTGTTTGAAAATGATCGCGTTAATTGATCGAAAGGGAACGAAATTTTATACCAGTGGCGAATGAACGAGGTTGGCTGAAGTGCGTGACTTGATACCGTCAATGATTGAAACACGTTCGTATGCGATGCTAATGTAGAAGTTCTACTAACGAGAGGAGAGTTTTCCAGTGATGGATTTAAAACGGGACACCTACGCTATTTTTGCACGGTAAATAATTTAGAGATCGAAAATCGTTTTCCCATTTCCACAGTGTCGTGTTTTTAATCGTTCTTGTTGAACGTCCGTATAGTAAAAGTGTTCGTATAGCGTAATAAAATAATATCGCGCGCGAGCCATTTGATTTATCGCAAAGAGCTCTGCAGTTGTAACAAGATTTCGAAATGCAATAAAATGTCGGCTGAAGATACTCCCCGCTTCCGCGAGACCGAGTAACCATAATTCCTTGGTTACTTACACAGTAACTAGTTAACACTGCGTACTCCCGGTTAATTCGCGTAATTCAACGTGTTCCGCCGTATTTACATTTATATAATCCCGAAAATTGACTCGTTCACCGTCGCAGCTTAATTAACTGCCACTAAAATTCAATCACCACCGCAACGTAATCCAGCGGAGGCCAGATCAATCCCATCGCTTCCTTAAACCACCAACGTCATCAACGTCTCCCTCTCTCGGTTTCGAACGAGAGACGTCGGGCTGCACTCTCGAAAACGCGTGCATGCACGCCGGATGTTCGACGAACGGATGACTGGAGGGAGGTTAAAAGGAAAGAGACGAGGGGACACTGGGATGCGAGAGGCATCGACATTACGAATTCCGCGTGTTCTACATCTCTCGCCTATATTCCGGGTGCGTTCCATTTATGAATACATAACGAAGTCCCGAGGAAAACTCAGTCGGACGTGGCGCGTTGCTCCGTTGCCGAGTTACACTAACTAAGGGGACCTGTGCCGGACCTCGTAAATAAGGGTGTTAGTAGCCGGCTAGTCGACGACTTTTTTCCTCCTCCTCTCTCTCTCTCTCGCTCGCTCGCTTCTTTCTCTTTTTTCCCTCTATCTATTTATTTCTCTCTCTCTCTGCCTGTACCTCCCTTTGTCAATTCTCGCACGCCTCTCTCCGTCGAGGAGAACTGTAGCCTCGTTCTTTCGGAGAAGCGTCGGCGGAGCGTCGTTGTCATTAGCGCAATTGCGAGGAAACAGTTTCGCGTTTGGAAGGTTCCCCGAGGTCGAAAGCTCTGCCATGCCTTGTTTTTTTTCCTTTCTTTTTTTTTTTTTTCTTCAGAGCAACGAGAGTTACTTTATCTTGAGGAGTAGGAGTTCTCTCGGAGTGGTTTTCTTTCACGGAGGCAAGAATTTGCCGAATCGTGCTGGCCGAACGACAGGATGGAAATTCATAGAAGGGCAGACGAGAGCGACGAAATCGGTATCGCACAGAGACGAAGGCTGCGGTTAAGCGGCAACTGGACAAAGCTAATTGAAATTCCGGGATAAAATTCTTGAATGTTGCGATCGCGACGTGAACACGCTCCGCTCGCGATTCTGCCTTGCCCTTGTTCAAAGGGCCCATCGGATTCCGATACTGCGTAGTATATAATCTATCCTATGAAATAACATCAAAAACCGATGGCGATCCAGAACGATCCATTCCGCGATATGGAGCACGTCGATTTAATTTAGTAGGGAAGGTACCTCTCAAATGGACAATCCACGGGATCGTCGTTGCCACGATGAACTCGCAAATGAACGACGATGGTTTTCGAATCTAAAACTATTTGTCTCTCGTTGTTAATTTGTGAAAATTAAACCTTGGCTCCGGATATATCGTGATTAACGCAAATTAACGAAAATTAATTTCTCACTTTAGTTTGGATTTTTATTTTACCTTTGCTTCTTCATATTTAGATGTACGCGTACAATTACGTGTAATTTGTTCATATTTTGCACTTGATACGGTGTTGCAAGAGTATGAAATTGATAATTGTATGTATAATTTTATATGTACGTATTAATATGTATGGTATTAATTTGAACTAGTATGAAATTTGAAACACACCGCGACAGAATGATCGTCGAGAGAAAACATTTTTCATGTATCTAACAGGGGCTGAATCATAATCGGCAACGATGAATTGGCAAAGAGATGGATATCGATTTCCTGCGAACGCTTTGTATAATACATTTTCCGCGATGAGAGATCTCTTTATTAGGGTTTCCATTCCTTCGCCACTTTTCCACAGCCTCTCTTTATGGACCCTTTAAAAATAACGTCATTCGTCAATTGCTGACGTCCGCTTTTACGGCCGTGGAAAACGCTTTAACTGTTTATTTCGCGCATTCCGGTTATCCTCTTCCATCAACGGGCAGCAGCGGCCGCTCGCTACATTTGATCGAAATGAAACGTTCCTTTCCGTGTAAACGTCCTCATAATCCTCTTCCGTTATCTCCTCGAAAATTCGTTTCGCCGACAAGTCGTCCCTCGATTTTTCCGTGTTTGTCCTCCTAATTTGTTAAAACAACGCAATACGCTTCAACCCATTAAGGATTGACGTCCCATTTTGACGAATTTCGCCCGGGGCTTTTCCTTTACTGTTAATTTACGTTAATGGACTCGGCTTTTCAGCATCGAGTGGATATTTCACTCGAAATCCTTTTCAGTCGCAGTGCCTACTTCCGGATGGATAATTTTATTAATCTTCAATGTAAATTCCTACTAAACGTTTCTGTAAGCAGCAGGAATACTTCAGCTACGTAAACTGTTTGTCTCCGGACAAATTCCGCGTTTTGATAATGTAATGTAACAGTTGCTTCGTAATTCTCTTTACACCTTATCTCGCAGTTCGTTTCTTGACTCTCGTTGCGAGAAGAGAAAATCGGAGAAGGAAATTGCAGCGAAAAGTAGAAATAATAATAAAAAAGAAAAAGAAACAGTGAAGATAAAGCGGGATGGAGGGGGAGAGGTGTCGAATGGCAGAGCGGAAAGTGATATAAAATATATCCGTATTTTTTCAAGGGATTCGCGAGTTCTACGGTCGGCCGGAATCCTGGATTTGGCTCTGATGAGTTTTCCCATTCCGGCTGCTTCTCCATTTTAACTCAGCCGAAAACCTACAGTTCAATCGCGACCATTGAATACCAATGTAAACGGTCCCATGGATTTCTTTCTTTCTTTCTTTCTTTCTTTTTTTTCTTTTTTCTTATTCCTTGTGTTTTCTGTTCTTTTCTTCAATGAGAGGCCCCTTTACGATTCTTCGCGGTTTCTTTGTTTCGTGGCTCGCCTCTTCTTGGTCAGTAAAGAAAAAACGAGATATTTGTTTTGCTCATTTTCTGATTCATAACGCACCATGACACGTCGTAAAGGAATATCGGACGATCTCATATTCGAAGGGATTCGACGGCGTTCGCGATTCATTGGCTCGAGTTGCCCCAATTTGAGGAAATGCGACGATTTCATCTGTTTCACGCATAGAATCCTTTTGCAAAATTTTTTTTTTATGAGAATAGAAACGAGATGTTGATAGTACGGAATTTAGTTTAAATTTTTGCGATTAACCTTAGAATTCGTTTGGCAAGGAAATGATATGAAATTAAAAAATTAATTAATTTTGAGATATCCGTAGATATTTAAAAAAAAAAGTGAACTATCTTCTTTTGATTTAATTACACAGTCAACTGCAAACATTGTTTTAATCTTTTCTTTTGTAGCCAAGCTTAGAAATTCATTAGCTAAGTTGCAAAGAAAAGTATGATCTCGTTGCCAAATGAAAATGATGTAGTTGCGAGTAATTATTTTGCTTCGAATCTTTTACTTCGAATTTATTTCCTGAAAAATTCGCTTTTTCGAGGTGTGTCACTCTTCTGTCGAACGGCGTGTTTACCCCGGCAGAATCAATTTTGTACTTTTCCGTCGCTCTTTACAAATGGGGAAAGTGGATAGGATAGTTCCTAGTATCGATATTGAACGCGTTTTATTAGATTGACATTTAATATAATTGAATCTTTTGTTTTTTGTATCTGCCTGTATTTGCGACAGCGCGACCCAAAAAGGGGAATACATTTTTACGTTGTTAGCACGTAAATACGTGACCTACATTACAGGAATTTCAAGCCAGACCATGTGAAAGTAACTCTCGCCGTTTTTTAAAAAAAGTCGGATTAAGAACTGTCCGTTCTGTCGAATTCAAAATTTTCAGACTTTGAAAGCTCCAAAATTCATTACACTCTGGGCATAAAGTTTGGAAAATCTCACCGAATGATTTGTAATATATCTACATTAAAGCTTAGAAAATTCCTGAATTAACAGAGAGGCGTAAGATTTACAAAAATTTGCAAAATTATTCACAGTCAGTCAATGAAAGATCTCTGGATCTACTTTGAATCGCCTGAAAGACAGCGAGTTGAAAAATGTAGAAAAACTCAAACAGAAACTCGACATTTGGAAGTCTCATGGTCTCCGGATCGTTCGGAATCGATCGAAATCGGTCACTAATTTCAAATTTGCAAAATCTCCAGACTGATCAGCGAGTCAGCCGGGCATAGCGTTGCACGATCAGAAAATTCACGCGTTTATCGATCGGTCCAGTTTGGTTCCGGCACATCGAAGCAGAGAGCGCACACACGCTACGGCGTGTACGGTAAGACGCGTACTACGAATGTGTAACGAGCTCGAGAACCCGGGCGGGTGCCCCTATATTTGATTTGAAATCACTTCGCGCTCATCCGACCGACATAATCCCGGCCATGTGGACCGACGTTGCTCTATAATTCCGCTATTTCCACGGACGTTGCATCAACATACTACGTATGTACTACGTATATAGATCCGACTGATGGGAACGTAGAATCGCTCTGACAAATACGTACGTACGTACGATCCTATCGATCGGCGGATCGTCGATCGATGACGCCCGCGTGTCATGGAATTTGGCAAGCGCCGCCGCCGTTTGCCTTTCGCGTTCCACCATGTTTCAGCTTTTTCTCTCAGCGCGGATCGCCTGCCGATTTTCCCTCGTCTAGCCGATTCAACGCGCGATTCCGTCATCGATCCGGTTGCGACCTCCGGTATCGCCTTGCTGGATTTCATCCACCATCTCTCGGCGGCCCGTTTTACCGTGAAAATCACGTGTTCTTCGCGTGTCAAGGGATCGTCTACGGACGACGTGAAGGAAACGTCGAACGGGTTACGTCAAACCTCCCCCCAAGAATACAAAGTCCAACCGATATACCCGAATGATTGACGCTTGTATCTCTTCTATTTCCTTTTTTCTTCTTTTCCCCCGCCCCAGTTCTTTTTTTCTTTTCTTTCTCGTTCCGGTTGAAATAGTCTTTCAAATAGTCAACAGCTAAAAGTGAAATTCACCGGTTCCACCGAGTTTAACTTTTGATCGTTTGATCTTTGAAATATTAAACGACCATCACCGGACCACGGGGTTTCGTGCATCGTCTGTGCGAAATTTAAAATGCACGTTACGCGCATGTAATATGCAAAACTACGTAAAACGTTCGGAATAATTGCGGAATTTTGTGCATTTTTGAAGAATCTCAGCACGCGGATATGCGCAACGTTTACTTGATATATTCATTCGATTACAATGCAACATGGAGAACGCGTCATCTGTCACGACTCGGTAAGATGAAATAATTTTCCACTTAGCTTGGCTAATGATATTAAGAGAGTCAGAAATCTTCGTGAAAACCGACAATCGTCCAATGTCAAGTTGATAGACTTACTCGAGTCAAACGGTTATTTGTCGTCTTTCAGGATTGCGGGAATTTTCTTTCGTAATTAAATTCGTTTCGTTCTCATTCACCGGGACTAATTAAAACAGCCCCATTCACCGGGTAACATTTAACGTGTTCCTCCCTGTAATCTATCGCTCTTATCTCGCGCGGTTTACCTCAAGGAGAGCTCTCCGGGCAATTAGCAGAATAATTGCAATAAATATTCAACCGCGTTCCTCTCCGTCGAGAGGTATATTCACTTCCGGTGAAGTATAGAAAAAGAAAAAAAAAGAAGAAGAGAGAAAAGGGGAAGGGTATCTCCACTTTGGCGTACCCGAGGCTGTATTATCGCGATTCGTGGCGCCTCGTTTACGAGCGATCGATTTTTCCATCGTTGGTCTCTCGCGATTTTCGAGGGGAATCTGATACCGATATTCGAGGGTTCGCGGCGCCGATGAATGTTAATAAGGCTGGCGGTGTTCCTCTCGCGAAAGCGATCCCTCGTGGCGACGCATCGTCGCCGAGTGAATGCACCGTTCCACGGTGAAACGCACACTCTTTGTAGTTTCGAGTGGCGTGTGCACCGCGAAATGCATTCCGCTCGCAGCGACCGGGTCGTTTGTTCCGAATTGCAGAGATTTCTATTTACAACGGCGCGATTGACAGTAGCTATCGATTGATCCAGGCATTGATCTCTTTCATTTCTTTCTTCCTATTTTTTTTCCTTTCTTTTTTTTTCTCTTTTTTTTTATTCTCGCTCGTTCGCCGAGCAGCCACGGTTCGAAAAGCGAAACATTTTCGATCCGCGAGGCAAAAGTCTGGCCACTTCCTTTATTCTCAAATTGCCAGACAAAGTACCGTTAATTCTGTTTTCGGTTCACTCGACTGTTTTCTCTCGTCGCCGTTCGTTCGTTCGATTGGGTCAAGTTAGGGATTTCTCTCTCTCTCTCTTTGTAATTCGAACGATCCTCTTCGAGTTTTTTTTTTCAATTTCACCGGTCGAGCACGCATCTACTACTTTTCGAAAGAGCGACGAAAGGTGAGGCTAGATTAACAATTTCCGAAGGAGAGTTTTGCAAAGTTTCAAACGCGTAATCTGCTTCAATTTTGCTTAACCTTCGCTGTGAATTTTTCCAACAATCTAACAACGCAGTGAGTAACTTGAACGAACGACGAAAGAACAATTCGTTCGTGACAGAAAGGATACAAACACCAGAGATATTCGTAATTTTCCTCGGAAGATTTCCATAAATACTTGACTATGTTAGAATCGTATCGTATCGTATCGTAAACTTTTCTTGTCCCTTGTACTCTTCATACTTCGATCGTCGCTGGTTCCAGCAATGTCAATGACCACTCAAACCGTGCGCCCTTTTCTAAAAACTACCACGCGAACGCAGTTGCTTCTTCCACGCGTATTGCAAACGAGCGACAAGCATCCGAAGGAAAAATCCGTCACGGAATCTAATTAGCGCGGAATTCATTAACGCAGCGAGCAGCGCAACGCCCGGCACCATCCTTCAGTGTCATCGTTATCAACATAGTTATCGTGCCATTATCATAGCCGAGTAACAGCCGCGCCGTTACGAATCAGAAACCGCATTCACGTATTATTATACGCGTGCGCGCAGCGTGAATCATCGCTGCCCAGCGGTGTGTATGTGTGTGTCTGCTGCGTCTGACCACGCATCCGTCTATTCCACTGTCTGCGATTCGTCTCGCGGATCGCGGCGGGAATATTTTTATCCCGGGGATACGCGCGAGCGATCGCGCCGATTTAAAATTCTAATGCCGGCAACTTTGTTCGTTCTTCGCAGGCATGGATACGCAGCAGCGAGCGGAAAATAGGTTAGCTCGTCCCTGGCAGAGGTGCGCGCTCTTGTTTCCACTTCTTATTTCATTTTCTGTCCTTTGTCCCTCCTTCGCCTCTCGCCCTCTCTGCCACTCTATCTCGCTTTTTCTCCGCTTTTCATTGGCCGGGAAATTCGACGGGCGGGGAAGGGGGAAGGGGGAGAGGAAAGGCCGGAGGCGAGACTCTCTCTTCGTGGAATCGGACCCGAAGTCAAAGGGTTATGCAACGCGACCAGGCTCCCGGGCTGGGGAATGTCATGCAAACTCGATTCCGCTCGGTCGAGATCCTTCCTTTCGGCAGCTCGGCTCGCTGTTTCGCGCTTTGTCTTCGCGTTTTCTTCTCGCCCGCCGTGAGAATTCTTTCCCCTCGAGTGGCTACGGGCCGCGCTGTGCCGAATTCTTTTGCGGCCAATGACGGCCCGCGATATAAACCGGCTCTCGACCGCACCTATTCCGTGAGAATGGAATACACCAAGCGAGACCCAGATATCATATCGCGGGGACGCCCGACATTTTGAATTTACCCGTCTTTCTCTCTCTCTCTCTCTCTCTCTGCTGATGAACGCCGTGTTTCGACGTCAGTTAAAAAAAAAAATTTCTTCGTTTGCTTTCTTTGGTTTTTCAACGAGTAGAGATGAGATACAACACTGTTTCTAAGTTCAGAGATCAATCGTGTATTAAAAATTTAAAATTTCGCGCTTAGATGCTGTCTCGACCGGTTCTAGATGGTGATTGTTTGTGTAAAAATTCGAGGAAAGATGTTCCGAGAATTAGCTGCTCTCGCCACGGCAGATCGCTCGCCATTCGCACGACGATGATCATCGAACCGTACGGGATTTAGAAAAGCTGAAAACACGAGACAAAAGCTCAAGGACACGTAGATCCGAGAAATTTGCTGAAAAGCATAGCCGAACTACTCCTCGCTGATTTCAAATATTTCGTCCCTGTTACCAGCATGGCGCAAAACAACCCCTTTTCTCTCTTTCTCTGTTTCGCTATTTTCTCCGTCTGTTTTTTAGCCGCGAGCATCATCGAAGGGAGGTGAATTTTCGTGGATGAAAATGGCAGGGAGGCTTAAGCCTCTCTGAAAACGCGAAATATCAACCGACGCAACCATCGAGCACAAAAGGGACCGAGAGACGCGAGGAGAGAGAGAGAGAGAGAAAGAGAAAACAAAAAAAGAAAGAAAGAAAAAAGGGAAACAACGATCTCGACGTATAACCTTGCCGCGACCTACATTTCAAATCGACTAAATAAAATGGGTCGTTCTGTATGCAACGCGACGATCCGGAAATCCTTTCTCTTTTCCGCGCTGATCCTCGCGTCGTGGCAGCCGAGCTTCGAATCTACAGTCTCTCTCTTCCCCCTCTCCCTTCGACTTGCACGTCAATCTCTGCCTCGCCATATACCTGCGTATCTCCGACGAGAGGTTCTCCGTATGTCGATACGATTTCCAAGCAGCTGCAGCACCATGATATTCGCCCACGTGCACTTCCCATCCAAATTACCCCCTTTCTTTTCTTGCGCGTCGACTTCTTTGGTGAAACTGTGAAACCAGGGTAACTTGGATTCGGGCTGACCTTCGAGCTTGCGTGAAGATTCGAGGATCGAAATGGATGCCACGTTTTGCCAATGGAACACGAGCGATTCGGACGATATTTTTTTTTTTCTTGGAATTTATTTATTTCTTGGCTTTTTTCTTTCTACCGGTTGTAATGGTGCAGAACGAGTGGATTCGCTGTTTGTTCGATCGATCACTTAACGTGATGGATCGCGGTACCCAGCGGTTGTAATACTTAGAGCTCGAGTAAATCGAATTTCGCATGTCGCGAAGCTACCTACCTCTTGCATCTCGTTACCATTGCTTACCGTGGAAATTGAATTTTTCCTCGCTCCTCTTGTGTAATTTACCGCGATTCTTGTTTATGGAAGAAATACAGGGAGCATCAGCAGAATTCTGCATTTATTGCGTCCCGAGTCCGTGAATCTTTTATTTGCAAAGGGAACCGTACAACTCAAATATAGATTAGATTAGCCTTCGTATTTTGTATTTGCACGAAGAATTAAATACTTGAATATTCGTAAACAAACAAACAACCAAGAAATCTATCGGTTCACCAATTTCGACTGTTTCGCGTTCTTCTCAATCTTTTTTAACTTTTAACTTTTAATTTACAAATTGTATTGTTTGCGATTTCAGTGGTTTCACACGGTCGTTACGAGGGAAAGACATGAAAATCATTTCTATTATTGTTTCTTCCAGACTGACTTTTCCTCTTTTCTCCGTAATTGTCAAACGACTGAGACCGTTCCTCTCCTCTTTTCTTTTTTAAATTCGTTGCAGAATCTCGAATATTCGATCTGTCTCGCGCGCGCGGTTGACGCGGAGGAAATTTCGATTCGGCGGAAAGGGTAAAGAAGAAAAATACCGGGCAACATAAATCGTTGCGAGGGATCGGGAAATGTTTGTGATCGATTCTAGGTCGGCGAACGCGGAAGAAGCTTGAACGCTCGTGATTTACCGGCGCGGCGATTTCTGTTAAGACAGAGAGGCAGAGAGAGAGAGAGAGAGAGACTTTACTTCACCGAAGCGCGGAAGCGATTCGTCATCGATCTGTTTACTCGATCCACTGGCAATGCCCATTGACTCCACCAGGATTCTCAACTAATTCCACTTGTTTCTGTTTCCTGTCTCGCCGCTGGGAGCCTCTGTCTCCCACGCACATACCGCCCCCGCCGTTTCTTCGCGGTTACGGTGGAAACTCTAACAACTTGGCTGATGCGAATTCTCCGTGCCAAATTGCCACGATTCCGAAGTGAACGTTGACGCCGTAGTCTAAACGGGCTCGCGGCCGAAACGAGTGAAATTTCTTCGAAACGAGTTTCCACCGTGGCTGCATACTGATTACCCACGTTCGAAACTGCACAGAGATCCGGGTAGAGAGATAATTCGCGGTTTTTCATTAAAACAAACACGCAACATCTTTTTTAATATAATCTTCGGCACATATTCTTTTTTTAGTTTAAGCAATCCGCGTATAACAGGTGAAGAGACACGTATGGTCAGAAATACACGGGTGGCCATGTATTGAAAATTACGAGGAATTGTAATCTGGACTATCGTTTCTAACTCGCGATTAAAGAGCTTCGGAGATGGCGTTCGCACGTAGAAAATTACGAAGGGCGCGAATATTACGAGGAACAATCTCGTCGATCGGGTTTATTAATAAATGCTGTTTATCAGTGTGCTGTGTCGACGCAATGTCGACGGTGACGAAATGTCGTCTAGATCGGGATTTAACCGATGGACGGAATTTTTATTAGCTCTCTCTCTCTCTCTTTCTTTCTGCCGAACGTGCTCACAACTTCCAATAAAACCCTCATTTCCGTGTTCAATTGCATACAACGATCGGATCGATTCGAGTCGAATCGTCCAACGTCCGTGGAACACTGACGCGAAATCAATTATCGTTGATCAGAATCGATCGACGTTTGGCCGGCAGGAGGCTTTAATTAAATACAAGCAACGGCTACGAACATGCAACCGTGAAAAAGAGAAGGAGAACGAAAAAGAACGAGGGGAACGGAAAAGGGAGAAAAAGAGAGGAAATAAGGACACGAAATAAGTGTGATTCGATGTTCGTCGTCGCCGATCATCGAGTCCGCGTGGAATTTTCCCGTGGAAAACTTAAACGTTGGAAGCCACGCCTCGAAAGGGTCAAAGGTTAAAGATAAAAGGCAGCACAGAGGGAGAGTGCATTTGTCGAGATGAATCGAAAGAGAGCAGGCGGGAGGAGGAGGAGGGGGGGGGGGCAGCGACTCAGCTCGCGAACAGGAATTTAATCAGTGGTGAAAATTACGCGTGGACGATAAAAGTCGGAGCATGCGCCGACCTCGACGTCTCCTTTCATCGATATTAATTTATTTCATTCCTCTCTCGCGCTGCTAGAAAGAACATCGATTATTTTACGTTGATTCGAAACCCCGTTACGTTTCTCTCTTTTTCGGTAACCGATATTTTCAGAGACGTGGCGGTTAGTTGAAAAGTTTAATCGACTACTTTATTCATTTCGTTTTATTTATATTATACTATTATATATCATATTTACTTATTTCATTTTGTCACTAAGGTCGAAACGACATTTTATTATGTATTGATTTTTAGGGATATCAGACCTCGAAGTGTAGCGTGTTCTTTCCTTTGTGAGCTCGGGGATAGAGTAGGCCCAACGTGCCATAAGAGACGACTAATAGGGAAATTTGTGTTATAAATTTAATTGGAAAATCAGTTTCAAAACAATTTTGTTTAACAGGGCCTATTCTGTCGAATATCTATCATGTACCACTTGAGAATGGGGTTCTGACGATATTCTTAAAAAAAAAACAGAATTATATTTGACAAGAACAACAAATAAACGTAACATACACTTTTGATATAATGTATTCTTATCGATATGATAAAAAATAAAATTATTGACATTGTCAAAAAAAGAAGAAGAAAGAATACGACA
Source organism: Tetragonula carbonaria (assembly GCA_032399595.1). Classification (NCBI taxonomy): domain Eukaryota; kingdom Metazoa; phylum Arthropoda; class Insecta; order Hymenoptera; family Apidae; genus Tetragonula; species Tetragonula carbonaria. The sequence goes on from JAUCRC010000014.1 coordinate 7,240,194, forward strand.
TATTGAAATGTTGAAATAAACTAACAATTCTTATCTTGATATACATTAAATTTAATACCAGAAGAACGATCATTCTCTCAGGGAATTCTGTTGATCGAATATTTGCCCTTTAATTAACCGAGGTATGGAGAAATTCTACTGCAACGTGAAGTTTGAAAGACAGCCACAGCCCGGTGCTTAAATATCGGTCGCAAGTTTCTCCTCTCGGAACTTTATGAATCCCGGACCCGTTCGACTTCGGCTAATAATAGAAAATTACAAATAAATACGATTCGTTTCGAATTTACTCGGCCAAAGATGGATTAATTCCGTTCCGGCGAGAACGCGTTCACAGTTGGATGCCTCTTTATCACGGCTATTTTATATTAAACTTCCTTTCATCCTCGTCTCCCCAATCACCGCAACGAAAGGAAAGTCTCTCTATCTATTATTTCCACCCCCCAAAACAAATAACTGCTTGGCGGACTTGCCCCCCTCCTCCCCTCCCAACCCGTTCGCGATTCAATTTCCAGCTTAGGTCTTCATTTATCCTTTCGCTGTCACATCCACCGTCGATTCGCCCCTTTCCAATATTTGCTTTCTTCTATACGTAATTTCCAGCTGGATTCTGCTTATACTCCGCCGGAATACGCCGATATATATATATACCGCGCGAGTCGATATTCGATTCATCGGCGACAAGGATATTTGAAGAATGAAATAAATTACATTTTCACATTTTTGTTCTTTTTTTTTTCTACAAGGGTTTAGTTGCGTCTTTACTGTGCTTATTTCATCCAATAAGTTCTATAATTCGGCGCTACTTACTCGTGTTCACATTGTTACAACAGCAATGTGAACATTATGCGAAATTGACAAAAAAAACCGCTTTAAAAATTGGAGAATTCTTGCAACTTGAAAAGTAATCCCGAAGCAAATTTGTCACGTGTACCTCACGGTCCTCAGGCCGATTCTCATGTAAATTCAGCCCCGAATTATTCTTTCGTTGGAATTATATTCTCGTCGTGGAAACATTTCAAAGATCATTCGCGTCACTTGCTCTCGGTGCTCAACGCCTGGACAGAAGTGCTCGTTCAACGTTCGACTGCTCGATATCGAAACTTTTCGCTCCCGCATTTTGTGTGTGTGTGTGTGCGCGCGCGCGCGCAACAAGCCAATTTGTTCGAAAAAGGGGAAGTGTCCGTAAAAGGATTTCAGCGAAATTTCACAGATATCGCGTTATCCAACTTGGCAAACGTCGCATTAACAAATAAAGCCGAGCGGGGCGCACAATGGACGTGCAAAAGGTGGACGTTCGAAAGCTTTCCGAGAAACCTGGTTAATTGGCCGCAATTAGCGCGCTTAAACGAGACACGCTTTCATCTCTCGTCGTCCTCGAATTGAAGCTACCGTCCGCGCGCAAGACTCGCCGGACGTTCGACAAAAACACGGATCTGAACGTCAAAGAGCATGGAGGCTCGGTGGTTAGACGAAGAAGTCTGCCAGCCAGAGAGAGGAGGATGCCGCGAGGGTGGAGGAGGACGGTGGAATCGGAAAGTGGGATAATTCGAATAAAAAAGGACAGTCTCGAGAACGGCGCGAGAAGGAGAAGACGAGGAGAGGGAAGAAGGAAGAAATAAGAAGAAGAAGAAGAAGATGAAGAAGAAGGAAAAGAAGAAGAAGAAGAGAGAGAAGGAGAAGAAGATCGAGCAAGTGAATGTAATTGGCTTGAGCCAGCCAGCTATCTTGCTAGTCAAGCAGTTTCTCAGCTCGGTCGCTATCAGCGTGAATATAAATTCAACTCCTTTTATTTTACCGCCCATCTCGTTCTACCTCACCCCGGTTAGACACTTTCCCACTCCTCTTCTTCTTGTTCTTCTTCCCCGCCCTTTCATCGTGCCCTCCTCGCGCTGCCAGGATTAACGGCGTTAATTTGTTTTAAGTACGCTCGGCGAAAGTTTCGACTCCCCGGGCTCAAGTATCGATGGCTACCGCCGGGTAGCCATCGATACTTCCAACGGTGTGTGCAGGTTAGTGGTAGCAGCGGTGAAAATAGGGAAAGGTGAAAAGAGGTGCAGCCCCGGCGTTTTATTTCTCAAACGACTTGCCGCGCTCCGCCGTTACGAGAATTAGCGAGCGTTCGAGTACTTTGCCGGCGCGTTAACGTTTCCGTTTCCGTTTTCGTTTTATTCGGTCACCGCCGGTGGCCTTCCCTCTTTAATATGTTAATCGATATGCAAATCACCCTTTCGCCTACGATGTGGCTATTGACTGGCGTCGTCGTTCGATACTCTGGTAAACGGCTGCGATTCACTGTTACTAGCTGTTCGGTTTTCTTCGTCGCTTTACCTTGAGAAACAGCATCGTGATTCTTTAACGTTTCGAAGTGGTTTCTTAACGAATGGGATGGGACGTATGGAGCTTTAATTCGACTAGATTAACGCGAATATCTCTTCCATTCATTCATTAGGTATTTGAGGAAGATTCACATTGGTGACTGATCAGATCAAGCGAATATTTCACATTTTAGTTAGCCTTAATCTCTTGACGCACTCGCCCGAGTTAAGTTGGATTTAAGAAAACGATTTTTTCCCGCGCGCCCGAGTTAACTCGCGAGACCTGCAGTGGTTTGGTTTTCTATATAAATACAATCAAATATACTCGTTTAGACAGTGTTGTGCTTATTTCCTCTCACCCGAAAAAATATTGCCACCGGTGAATCCGAGCTTTTTAATTGGTGCGTTAAGAGGTTAAGAACGTCGTAAATTTCCCGGACAACAGAGGTGTCGCATTTTGGCGAGGTTTGCTCGTCCGATCAGTAACGTACCATTTCTACTCGATTCTACGGGCGGTTCATATCTCATAACTCGTATTTCGAAACATTAGTGCACCGAGATCGGGTGTCTGATCAATGACGTTCCAGTTCTACTTGAAATGAATTTACTACATCACTACGTAACACTCGTGGCCGAAAATAGGCATTCCGTAAATTCCTGTCTCGTTATTACGAAGTCATATCAACAGGCGGAAATCACGGCGAGCATCGATCTCGTTACAATTATCCACACGAGTGCGAATTTAATTGGAAGTTTCTCGACCTATTTTTCAACCGGCGTTAACAACGTTTGCTTCTTTCTTCTTTTCTTTTTCCACGCCCGCCTCCTCACTTTTCTCTTCTGGCGAAAAAAAAATGGAGGGAACGAACTGCTTCGTGGAAGATTATCCACTCTGCAATTACAAGGGAGCGTATGCAATGACGTGTTGAGTCTTAACGAAGGTGACGTCAATGCGCTGTAATCGTTCACGCCAATATCCTCGCGGTGGAAAAGTTTTGTGCTTGCGTCGTCGTTGTCGTCGTAGCCACCGTCTCTCTCTCTCTCTCTCTTTCCCCCTTCGAAATCGGATAAGAGTTCTATTGAGAAGAAGCTGCGATTAATTGTGCCCCCGATTAAAGCTGCTCGATATCCAGCTCGCGTATCCAGACGTGTTTGTCGCATTTGCGTGGAATTTAACCCGGTTGGGAATTTCGCAGCAAACGAGCCCCGTCTGGCATTATACCGGAGGAAATTACGATCGTGTCGATCTCCGAGTGTGAAACGAGAAACACGTTTCATTATTCGATCTCGCTGAAAATTCCATTTTCAGCAACGCTGAAGTTGAAACTTTTATTTGCCTAGTCAACAAGGAATACATGGGGGGGGGAGTGGTGAGGAGGCGGTGCAGAAAAGGGGCGAAATTCTTGAATATCGTTCGTTGGAAATTCATTAAACAAGACGCGGTGCGTTTGTGATCTATCGTCTAAATTTAATTATCAGCCCGGGATGGCTTCTTTTAGCAGGCGGCGGAATGTTTCTTTGATTAAAAACACGTATAATTGTACAAGCCGTGAAGACGGTCGGCACGTCGTTTCCCTCTTTCGCCTCTAATATTTTACTCATTTTACTCGCGAAATCTTGCGAACAGTGCCGCGTGCTGCAGTAATTATTCATAGCAATTACGCTGTTTTCCGACTTGCACAAAGGCGACACCTTTTTACCCGCGATGCCCGGGATATTGTTAAAAATAATGTCGCCGCGTTTAACCTAACATCGTCGTGGAATAATACGCGACGTTTCTCATGTTATTTTCTGCTCGCGGTAAATTTGCTACCGACGATTTATAGAGTTTGCAAACGTACACCGTTTCTAGTGAACAATGGACTATCTCTACGATATAACAATATAATTTAACGGATTAAACTGTAGAGTATTACACAGTTTAAGCTTCATTTTGTCAGTCACGGTATTTCCACAGATTCTCGTTCTTTTAACGGATATTCTAAAATACTCTATTAAATTTTATATAATTTGATAATCATAATATGGCATAGAATTTAACAGATTATTTTAATCAACACTTATACTACACATTCTGATTACGTACCTCTGAATCGCAAAAGAAAACATAATGGGACGTCACTCCCCAAAGAAAGAAATCCCACTTTAAATAGAACGTGATTTCAGATTCGCAAGAGAATCAACGTTAAAATCACGACCGAGACGTTAAAGGAAAAACACAGTTGAGCAGGTGGACAAGAAACGTCTAATTAACGCCGAATTGCAAACTTTCAACACGTCTCACACGTGTTCCTTTTCCCTTCGGTTTCGGCTTTAATCGATTCTCGCCCATTTCCTACATATTTTCGACGGAACGTATCGCGGGGCCAGTGTTCGCTACTTCGTTCGAGACTCCGCCTCATTTTATTTACAGTCGATCGAATTCACGCGAAAAGTCGCGCGTTCGAACCAGCGAAATTGCGATCGAAGATCGAGGGGCTGGTCGAAGTCGCTCGTTAGCCAGGGGAGGAAAGTCGTTTCGAAGGGATATCCGCGTCGCTTAGTGGCGAGGGGCACGTAGTGGAGAGAGGTGGGGAGGCACGAAATGGAGGTAGTTCCAGATCCCCTGAAGTTTTATTCCGCTGGTCTTTGGGACGATTTAACGCCTGTAAATTTGGAAGGATGGAGGGAGAGAGGTGGGCGACCGTAGTTCTTGGCGATATTGGCCTTGGCGCGAAAAAGACGCGAATTATCGCGAGGGCACGATGGCTAGAGGTGAGAAACGGTGAAATTGTTCGATATTCGAAGGACGTCGTAGAATGGCACGCGCGACGACCATATCGGACTAGTCGCGAGGGATTATTGCCTCGATCGTGAGAAATGGACCCTCTCGGTAGAGAAAGTTTACCGAGGGATGCCTTTGCTCCCTTTTAATTTCTGCCTCATCGTTTATATCATCGCGCACTTTGCTTCGATCCCATTCGAGATTCCCTCAGTCGCGATCCATTGCCTCCGGAGATTTCATTCGTCTTCTTTCGAAACTCTCGACTTTCCACTTTTTCCTTTCATATAATAACGTTCTTCAATCGTGTGTCTTGTAATGTGCGATTTCTGATACATTGACTCGTGAACGCCCATAGAGACGAATGAAAATTTGTGAAAATTTTCGAGAGGAAGAAGTACCTTCGTTTTCCGCTGAGTAACGTGAGAGAAAATGAACGATCATGTAAGCAGATCAGTTTCACGATTCTTCTTCACGAAATTACAACAGTTTGAGCGTGTGAACAATTTTCCATCAAAGATTAAACAGCCCTTCAATTTTGAACGTTAGATTTTCTTAATTCAATAAAGTTAAGTTCAAGCGATTTTACTAAAAATTAACGTAATCATCTACCAGCCTGAGGGAATATTATTTACAGATTCTTCGTTGCGCAGAGTACAATTTCATTTGTCCAACTTCAAAAACAGACCGAAGACGAATTTTCAGCAGAGGCGTGAATGTTTCTCAACGGGAGTTGCGAAATTCCCAGCACTGTGAAATTCCACTCGGGAATCCGACGAACCTAAAGCTCGGGGATCGTTGCATTCCGCGATCTCCGTTTCCCCGAAAGAGATCCACCCTTGCCTGTTAATCGTCCGCGAATCTTTCCCCGCCGGCACTCCGCCTAATTAGATCGTTAATCACCGTGTCATACGCTGCCGTGTGCCACCACCGGCGAGATTTAACGTCACACGACAATGTAATAAACGACCAATCTATCCACGTTGAGGCGACACACACAGATCGGCTAGCACGTCGTATGGTATCGCGCATGGCGGCGCGGGCGGCTTTGCAAGCGTATAAAAACGTTTCGCCGCCGTACAGCCGTTCGGTCGTTCCGCCTTTCATGACTATCTGATGTACATTGCCAACGTGATAGATGTTTATGCTTCGCGCGACACTCCATTTACCCTTATTTTCCGCGAGTACCGTGCCTTCGTCGACGACCACCATCCCCCGTGTTTACTCCCGCTGTTGCGCGGTTATGTACCGTTGAATAGTTGCGTTCTTTATATTTTCAAAGGGAACCAGCAGCGACGTCTCGCGCTGGAAAAACGCGGGTAAGAAAACCGGTTGTTTTCTTTCTCTCTTTCTCTCTCTCCGAGCGTTTCATTACGCGCTGCGTTTCCGCGTCCGCGATACACGCGTGCAGTTACAAAGGGAGCCGCGTGCGAGCGAGCAATCGTCGTTCATGTTCGATTTAAGGAAGACTTTCTTCTTTTCGGTACTGAAACCCTTGGCTACTATTGGCGCCTATAGGTACTCAATTTGCTTTGCAAAAAGCGACCGGTAAATGTTATTAACTGTAACAAAAAAATATTGGATCAGACGTAAGTGAATTCTAATTCAACAATTACGACATCTTCCGTTGGTCATACGTTATTTAAATGTGATTGTTTGATTGTTGGTTAATTTATTTGATTATCTCCTAAGATGAATAAGATGTGGTAATAAATTAATGGCAAAAAGACACAAATTTGTGTCTCAAGTGTGTCGAAAACATAACGGAAGGAAAGAGTTACGTTACGAATGCAAGAAATGTGATGTAGGAATTTCGAATTGTATCTTTACTTAGATTATTAGATATATCATGAAATAAAGCTTGCTGTTAAATTTTTAGCACGTACGCTAACAATTTAACACAGAATACGAATAGATAAGTAATATTGGTTTCGTGTAATGCAGTTCAGCAGTGGTTCGATTATATCAATATACTTTTGGAGAAATGTACACTCATTCTGACGAAAAATTTCGCCGTTCTCAGTGAAGATCACGATTCAAGGTCTGCCAAGGGGTTAAATATGAGTATCGAGCTGCCGAATAATTAATTCGATGACTCGTTTCCTCGCCTTCTTCTCTGTCTGTTTCTCGTACATGGTTTGTTGGAATTGAGTTTTGATACAGCGTTCGTTGAGCAGAGTTGAGGACAAGATTGATGGAACAACGATAGAGAATCGGCTGCCTCTGTTATCGACGTTTTTAGACGCTGTTTGATGCGATCGGGAAACGTTTCGCAATTGACAAGTCTTTCGATGAATCTTGGATTCGTTCTACGTCAAGATTCCACGATCTTCCACGGTGAACACCGTCTCGGAGAACACGGTGTATTTATTCAGACTTAGTTTTCGTCAACGAGCGGTCGATTTATCTCGACGTGAAAGCGCGAAGACCCGCAAAATTGATCGTTGAACGCGTTTCCGCGTCGCCGCTCTATTATGTTACCTGTCGACGTAACGGCGCTGTAACTCGGTGTAATGTACTTTTCAAGCTGCTATTTCGAAAGAGCTTGTTCTGTAATTTGTTTACGCGTCGCCTTTTGTCGCGGGCGAGGCTCGCGCCGCTCGAAAATATCGCGGAACGACGATGAAATTGCGAAATGTTCTTGCGCGAGAACGAGCGAGTTCCGTCGAGAGCAACAGAGAAATAAAATAAAATAAAAATATGAATGACGAATTTTCTTTTTTCTCTTCTTCTTTTTTTCTGCCTGGCTCGTGAAATTGGCTTCCTCCGAATCGACAAGTTGAATTTAAAAGTATCTGATTTCAATTTTAATTGAATGTTAATTTAAACGAGAGTTTTAATTAAACGGCAGGCGTTTGCTTCATTTATTTTTTGAACTTTCGCGCGAGGTTTACCGGTAATTGTAATGAAGCGAAAATTTTGTAGTTCGTTGTAGTCTCTGGCTGGTGTAATCGTCGACTTTTGACGATTCGTTCGAGATTTCGTCTGATCAGTGACGTGCTGTTTCTACCCAACTACGGATACCGATATTCCGATATAAACTTGTAAACACTTACCGTGCTATTGTCAGTTGTCTAATTAGTGACGTGCCAATTCTTGACACGAACATTTATTATTCTGAAAATGAGCCGCTCGTATTCCGAAATGGTTCCAGTTTCGAACAAAACTGCAGCGACTTTGTGACAACCAAGAACGAAGAGTAAGTTACACGCACGAGCGATAATTTGGATTCTCGAATCGTTTGCTATTATTTCTAATTTTCCTCTACAGTTCTTTAATTACGTTTCTTCATTACTGCGCTTGTTAATCAAATAACGAAGTTCGGATGTAGTTAACCCAAGTAAAAAAACTCGTGAAAGTGGTAGTTTGATCGCTCTGGACTTCGTCGAGATCCATGCGCTCGGTAACCGCGTAGATTTTTGCGGCGAACGTTCGGCAAACATTTCGGTGTACTCTTTAACGAAACACGAGGAATAATATATCTCCGGCCGGCTGAACGCGGGACGCGCCGCTGAAAATTACGTCTGTATGTAAATTTTAAGCTTCAAACTATAGCCGGTTGTATTTGCATAGCGTCGTAAATCTACTCTTCGAACGGCGACCGACTGGTTCCGCTCGAAATTTTCGTTAAGTTTTAACGCGAAACGTTCCCCTCCCCGATATCGTCTTTTTATCTGAATGAAAAGATCAACGAATATCAATGAATATTATTTAGATTTTCGTTCGTCGATTGTATAGCGCGTACCGTAAATCCACCGGGGAAACAGGGGAAAAATATAACAAGCTATCGCAAGGTTCTGCCGCCTCTCGCGAAAACGCATCAAATCGATTTCCACAGGCGCGATTGAATTAAATTGAAGTTGGCGAGTTCTGAGGAACAGAAGGGGAAAAAACTTGATATATTCGTAAGATGCTGAAACTAAATTTCACAAAGTGAAGTTTCGCGTTCTGTGCTTCGGAAGTGTGAAAATAATGATCGCTTCGTATTCGATAGTAAATCGATTGCGAAAACAGTGGAATATTCACGAGTAATGAGTAGATAATGACAACTCTGTTAGCAGGAATTAATAGGAAATCTTTACACTGGATGTTGCAATTAACTAGTAAAATAACTCTGCCGTTATTTCTAACTTGGAGAAAATTGAAACGTAAATCTAGAAGTTACGTTATTTGTATTTCACACACACACACACACACAAAATGGCAAATTTTTATCTGGCAATTGTTTGCCGAAAAGCGCTCGCGAGTTCTGAAGAAACTTCTCCTCCGAAAAGTGTTCTACGTTTAGTGATGTTTCGGCGTGAACATTTTTTCGACATTTACAAGCGCGCGCCGTTTCGTAGACGAGCCATTGCGAAATAAATGAGTTGACATTACTAGATGAGCGGGACGTTGCACGATAACGCGGTATCTCGCGCGTTGCCGGCCGCGTGGATAACATTTTGGACAAGCGCAAGATTAACGTAGACGCGAAACGGCGCTGGGATATCACGCGATAAGCTCTTTTCCAATTTATTCCTCGTTCGAATGCGAAGCCAAAGACTAATGTCGATGCTGGCGTTAATCCAAATCGAACGTACTTCGACCCAGTGTCGGCCCCTATTATGTAGACGACCCTCTCAGCGGAAGTTTACCTCGTTCCGACCTGACAAAGATGCTCACCGCGCCGTGATGGAAAAATATTCTGACAACGCGTCAGATTTTCCTTTTTTTCGCGTTGCTGTGCGTCACGTGCCGGCGTTTTTTTCCCTTCGCGAGAGAAAGTGGAATTTAGTGAACGAGTTTACTGATTCCCTTCTGAAAATACGCACGAGCGAATATACTCTTCTGTAACAAACTTTAATCATAGCTAATCGAAAATTTATCGGGGACAAACTGTTTGAAAATAGTAAAATACCATCGATGAAAATTTCTGAATAAAAATGAAGAAACCAGAGTCGCCAGTTTCTTCGTGTATTATTCGCAATTTATTCTGATAGTTTCTGACCTTCTTCTTGTTCGAAGAATTTCGCTGGTTTTGACGGAAACTAATCTGCGAGACGTTTTTCGCAATTCTACGTCGCTCCACGAGCAGAATCCATTTAAATCATTTTGAAGGAAGTGAAAACTGTCCCACCGGGACAGACGGACAGACGGATGCTAGAAAAATTCTTATCCAAGCGTCTGATGCGCACACCGTTTTTTGTCTGACAAGCTCTGATATCCGAACGTTCACGCGGGATCTTACATTTTAATATTAACACAAAAGGAGGAAACCTAGTTATTATTCCTCGTTCGAACGAATATTTCATTTAAACGCTAATTCACTGTCAGTTACTTCAAAAAGATAATCAATCCAATTTCCGTAAAGTAACAAAATTCATAAATGAAAATAATTAAAAGTCGATTACTTCTTTCTCGATTTCTTATCGGAAGCAAAGAAATAGTGGAAAGAATTATCACGAATGCGATTGTCGAATTATACGCGTCGCGGCGCACCGGGTCGTAATCGCAAATGGGTTTAATGGTTTTAGCATTTGCCTCGCGTGTAATCGTGGTTTGTTCGTAACAGAACAATCTGAAAACAATTTGCGAGACACATATGTACACCGTCGAAAACTATTTACTACATATGAATGCGGTAATGGGCGACGATGCGCGGACGAATCTCCGGGCAAGCCGGTTACGAAGCGTTGTTCCCTACGACTATCCACGAAGTCGATATTAATTATTCCGGCGTGGTCCAGCAATTTATAGGAGTTATTATTGTTTACCGCCACTTCAGACGGCCTTGGTGTGGCGGCCGAGGCCAGAAATTTTCCAGAAATTCCCGTACGCCCGATCGATTATTATCGCGCGCCGTTATTTCGTTTCATTAACAGTTCTCGAACCGCCACTGCAGGAAATTATCAGCTCTGCAATCTCTCTCTCTCTCTGTTCTTCTTCTTCCCTGCAAATATGACGAATTAATTGTCGAACAAAAGCATATTTAAAACGCATTACGGCGCATGCACCGGCCAGCCAGAAATATCGATAGATATTTTATACGTGGTTTTTCGTGGTCTTCGTTCCACTGAATTTTGTCGCGAAGCTGATGCTTCGATGCGCTATCAATCCTTCGTGGTGTCAAATTTCCCGAACACTATTTCGTGACATTTTACCCGTTTCGATTTGAGTTTGTAATTTCTAAACACACGAATTGAAAATATTGTTAATAACTTCTGTCGAAGTGATAATATTACGCAGCAGCAAAGATATTTATAAGATCGCGTTAGAACACATCGTTCAAGACTATCGTTAGACTTTTTCAACACCAATTAGTCACGGATTCATTGGCTTGCAAATTTAGTAAGGTTCACGCTTGCATATTTATTCGAATCACGCGTGACGTGAAAATTCACGTTGCATCGACGGTGTGGTACTCGCACGATACCATAAGACCGTTTAGATATCGATTACTGGCCTATCCTATAGAGATGAGCGATTTGTATATATAGGGATAATCGATTAGTCTGTTTACTGTGCGTGACCCTCGACTGGATTATGCCTGCAATCGATTAACCGGAGAATCGATCGACCACATTCGGTTAACAGATACTGATACATCCTACTACAATTAACCGCTTAGCGGTGTACTCAAATTACCTAATACTCTTCGACACGTTGTATTGACTTTGAACCGTGGCCAGTGCGGCGTTGCTATAACGATCCGACATCGGGAACGTCTGTTGATCGTAAATCTGTTTCTAATCGAAAGTCTTTCAATTCGGATCTCAACCCGAATCTCTCCCTGCCCCTCCCACCCCTCTATCACCATCGTGCTGTCCAGTTTCTCCTCTGACAAGTCAAAAGCTATCGCTATCGAATAGTTGAAGATTTAACTTCACGAGGTTTGACGTTTATAAAAGTAGTACAGGTAGCCCTCCTACAGCACGGCATCTTACAACACGGTTTCGCTCTAACACGATAGGACAAATTGTGAAAACCTTCGTACAACATTGTACTTCTGCAGCACTAAATAACATGATTTTTGTTTGACACATTTAAAAATTAAATTACCTTAAATAATGATGGGAAGGAATAATGAACTATAGTGGCTTTACATAAAAATGTATAAACAAATTATAATTTATTCATTTATAACTCTATTCCGATGTCATAGCGGAAAGCGTCGTACACAGTTTACACGCCGTCCGCGTCGAGGCTTGCCGTCTCAGAGATACAATGTTGCGAAAAGTGCCACCCTGTGTTCGTATCTAAAAGGATAAAGTTCAAAAAACGCTCACGTTTGATTGCACTGAGCAGTGATGAGAAAGAAGTTTATTAAATTAAAGTCGCATTAAATGAAAATAACATTTTTTTGTTTCTTTTCGTTCTGTATTATTATACATTTATATTTTTAATAAAAATTAAGTTGCTTATATGGAATTTAAAAAAAAAATTTTTGTTTTTAATAAATTTTCTGAACGTAACCCCCCTTTTTGTACTGGCACTGAGTCTCACACAACACGGCATTTTCTAGGAACCTATCTACCGTGTTATAGGAGGCTTACCCGTACCGTAAATGGTTTCAACATTTTTCGAAACGTTTAGAAAATTGGAAGTTTCTGCTAACATTAACGTCTGAAGATGAGTCCTTGAATTTTGAAACGCGACATCGACAAACTGGATAATTACATTTTCTAATTATATCTCGTTCTCAGTTCTTCGTTGCTAAAAGAACGTGATAGTTTCACATTCCCTAAACATTTCAAATACGAAGGAGTATCTCGTTTCCATCAAGAGCAACGCGATCAAACGACGCAGCTCGATAACAAAGGGAAACATCTGTCAAAGAACAATTTAATCCCCGCGAAATACCCGAAAAATCAGGTCGAATCGACGAACATTCCGAGCAATGGCATCTAAGAGCTAGGTGGAAGGACAACCGGCAGTGACAAACGGCTGGGGAAAGCTTCTCGTCGCAGGCAGACACCGTGGTTCCTGACAAATCAGCCCGCCAATCGGAAGAAAAAGAGGAGAGAGACGCTCGTCGTTCGCGGGTAGACGAGACGTTCCGGCTCGTCGTCTCGAGGAACAAGCACAAACAGCTTGTTCAAACAACGACAAGCATGCGAAGAGTCGTCAGCGGGCATTGACAGTGCATCGAAACAGCCCCATTTGGCGAGCATCGTGAACAAATCTTGCTGCTTCGAAGATTTCTCTCGTTCGTTGGGGCTCACGCGTAAACAACCGGTTCCTCCAGTAATCGTGGCGCAATCGGTAAGCGAGCGATTTTATTTTGAAATTTATTCGTACGAGGCTTCACGTTTGAAAAGATTCATTCTGAAAATTTGTCGGGTACACTCGAATTTTTGACAACTCGAAGACAAACAGCACAGATCAGTTGATAATTATTCCATTGGAAATATCTTATTAATCGATTTCGTGGATTATTTTGTAACTTGACAGTGTAGAACAACGTTTCTTGGTTTGGATATTCCATTCTCTTTGACTGGATCTATGTTTGACTGATTTTTAATTTCAGAGGAAGATTCTGAGCAAACTTTATTTTCCATTTATTCCGTCCACTCGTTCTAAGCCTAGAGAACCTATATTTTTTATTCGTTCCAAGAGCCAAGTAAAAGTATCTTCTCAAATTCGTCTCGAACTCCAAACACTCAGTTCTTATTCATCTTTGTAGGAATATAAATTTACAAAAGTCTACAAGGAATTAGAAACCTGAAGCACCCGCATTCCGGTGAAAGGAAAATCTGACAAGCAGTGAAGAGAGAAATTAAATTATATCTGACCCAGTTGTCCACCGAGAGTTGAAAATCAGGTTTACCTTGTTTTTGCTCTGAACGTCGCGGCACTTATGAACGAAGGTGTTGACGACGACATCGGGGGGATCAGGAGTGTTGCTTTCGTGGCAAAAAGCAGAAAGGAGGGAAAGAAACTAGAACAGACTGACGGGGTTTTCTATGGGAGAGAGCAGCGTCGCGACGCCACAGGTGGCCGGTTTGAAACGCTTGATTTACGGTCGGCCTCACCTACGAACTTTAAAGTTCAAGCAACGGCGGACGGGTAAACAGGCCCAACGATCCTCTCGCCGCCTCTTTTCGAATAGCGAGTGCCTCTTCACAACCTGCCGAAAGCACTTCAAGAATTTGTCTATGACCGTCTTTTTCTCTCCTTTCCTCCTACGCACGCTCTCCTACGAACGGTGTCTCTCTCTCAATGATCGTCGTACGATCGACAGGAGAATCTTAACGTCAAAAAGCAAGTCGAAAATATAGGGCGATAATTTTCTGACGTGACGTTTCGTTTCTGGTCAAATCGAGTTTGAATGTCATTTGGTGTACGAAGAGCGGGAAATGAATATAGATGTTAAGGAAATTTACCTAATATCTCCCAGAAATTTTCTCTCGTCTTTCTCTCGTAGCCTGTACGTAGTTATAATTTTGATGCTTCATCTGTACATTTACCTCATTGTTTCTACGAGCTGGATGCGTGTTTTATTGTTCGTCGCATAAATGCAACTGATAAATTCGAAGAGAGGGAATAGTGCAAAGGACAGGTACGCAGGTAAAGAGAAGAAGAACTGCCGATTCCGCCGGTTCACCGTGAAAGCGAGACACAGCCACCGTGCTTACAATGTTGCTCAAGCTGACGTGGTCGGAGCTACTCCTGGGAACGAGCCTGGCTGCCATTAAGGGATTCCAGTGGCGTCCGTCGGTTCGAATGACGACCTCCAGCGATCTAGAAAATAAACCTCCCGTCTCAACCTTTCCCATACACAGTGTCCCACGTTGCTGGCCGAGGTTATGAACCCTCGCCGACGACTACTCACTTACTGCCAACGACCAGGGAACCGATCGAACTCCCCTTCTTGCGACCCATGGACCTCGTAAAGGAGTCCAATCGGCTCACTAGCCAGCCAGCCCCCCTTCTGCCTTCTAGTATCTAGTGTACGTTGGTTTCGATCGCCTTCTCGACGCGATTTCTTCGCCTCTGAGATCGACCGTGTGACCTTGCCGATGGGAATTCCATGGGATATAAGCCCTCGCGCTTGTGTTTAGCAGTGGCGAAGCATGTGTATTTTCCGGCGAACTGGCGTGTGACGCTGTTGATTGCCGAGTTGCCAGGTCGGGTCAATCGGAGCGTAAAAATCCTACCGAAAATATTGAATTTCATTCGACACGAAAGCGATTGTATTTCAAACGCTTTCCCTTCATTCTCCCGACGAGTATGCTTCTCGAAAATTCTAAACATTCTCGATCGAACGAAGTTCGTTCTGCGTTTCTTCGCGTGAGATTTCGTACGGCCCTAATTGGGAAAAATCGTCGCGCGAGGTATTTTCGAGGCGAACGGTGGGTTTAATAGGGCGGAAAGGGGAGCCTGACCGTTCTCGCCGAGGCGTTAAAACAATTAAAGTAATCCCGCGGAAATAATCTTCGCGACAGCGAGACGAGCCGAGGAGCCGAGGCTTTAAGCCTCGATGCCGATGTATCTCTTTAAGCCCGAGATAAACGGGCGGGAACAGTTCAGAAAGGGAGCCTCTCGCTGGCTTTCGTCGTTTATCATCGAGGCATAGCTATTTCGGGAACAATCCGACTCGTTTTAGTGGCTTTCAAAATCAGGACGCAGCGGGAAAATGGGCCAGAAGAGAGGGGGGGGGAGAGAGGCGATTCGACGACGACGAAGAATGCCTCCGGAGGAACCAGCCTGGATCGAGGCGGAGGGACGGAGGCACAAGACAACGAGATCCTCGAGAAAGAAGAACAAGGGCTCTCTTATCCGTATAAACGTTAAATGATTGCCACCGACCGACGAAAATTGCGAAGAAACAAACCGGCGTGCTAATACGAAACGATAAGTCAACTTTGTCCTCTTTTCTCTCCCCCTTTATTGTTTCGTACGGGAGGGGAAACAGTCTTGAGCCTCGCGCATTCATCTTCCGGTTTCAACGGCTCTCTCGCGACAGTGCTTCGTCCGACACTGGAAACGTAAATTAATTTAGAGGCTTTATGCTTTCGTTGGCGAGTCTCGTGTCATTTTATCCTCTCGTGACTCGTTGCACGCTGATAAGTCTTTGTCTTTGTGTGTGTGTGTGTGTGTGTGTGTGTGTGTGTGTATGTACAAATATATATATATATATATATATTTATACATATATTTATATATATATATATATATATATATACACGATGCAAATTAGTTAAGTCTTGAAAAGTTTCCTACTTATTTTTCGTTCCTTTTTTCTTTGTGAACTAATCGATACTCTTTTCGTCGGGCAACGACGTCGACACTGGGCCAGCGAAAGGGGTAGAACGACTCACCCGCCGTAGAGGAAGGCGTAATTAGAGGCTATTTATCGCTGGCCTTGAGGAAATTTCTCCCACACCCTCTGCAACATCTATCTTACTTTCGTGCCTGTTCCACCTTCGGCCGCCTCTCGTCTCTTCTATTCCTTTCTGGCCAACGAGCAAGCTCTCACGCGAGATTTAGCAGTATTAACAGCATTAGCGTCGAATAGAGGACCGAAGAGTTTAAGGGAAATTGCGAAGATATCGTTGGAATGGACGGTTGCACGGGTTTTAAGTGTATTTATAACCTCTCGGCTTGCTAATTACACTCGAGGACGCTCGATGCTTGATCTTTCAACAATGGGTCAGATTTTACGTACAAAGTATCGTAATACGTCGAAAGTTGATCGTATAATACGAACGAAATCGTGCCCAATCGGACGTTACATTGAAGCTTGAAGCGGTTGCAAGACTCGCGAGCGTCTGAACAACTGTCTGACCATATACGTTCCGTTTCTACTTGCAAGTGACGCGCGGTGAGCCGCGAAATTAACACTGGAACTATTCGTATATCAAGTTTCTTCTTTTAATATTCTATAGCTTCGTGTTGACTGAAAAATTTAATGTCTCCACGTTTGTTACGTGATTGCTACGATTTCCAATTGACAAAGCGCGCCTAATCGTTTCCATTCTGCGGACAGCGTTATCAGAGATTTCGTTCCCGTAACGCATTCGCGTCCACGATTACGCGTCGTAGCGTGGCAAAGCGCGCTTTGAATAAATTTAGATGTACATCTTGCGCTGTGGCCACGGTTCTGTCTCCTCTCCTTTTCTTCCGAACGTCTTCTCTTTCCCAGCAGGGCATCGGGGGAGAAGAGGCGGCCCCGTATTATTGGCATAATGAAATTCAGAAAGCAAGTGCATTTTTAGCAGGCAGTGGGCACAGCGAGCTTATGTCCCGCCGGAAAGATTATGCAAAGTGTTAGACTGCCGGTTGAATCTCATTAAGGGCGGACGGTGATGCGACGGTGGGAGAAAGCCCGGGGAGAAGTGTGTTTTCATTTGCCGGCGAATAGGCAGTGTCGAGTAGGTAGTTAAGGGGGCGAACCTTCAAGGCGACGGCCGACACTAATATAATTGTCCCTTCGATCACGTGATTTCGTGCCGGCTAATGACGTCATTACGTCACGCTAATAGCCTTGCCCTAACAGCCTGTCGAGGCCGAAGACGTCGAGTTTCGCTGTCTACCGGCGCATTCTGTTTTCAGTTGCATTCTCCTCTTCTCTGTCTGTCTGTCGTTGTCTGACGTTGTCCCGCCATCGACTCGATACTCGTACATTTTCCACCGACGTGCAAGCCTGTGTTCATAGATATTGGAACACTTGCCGTAGCTGCAAAAGGGTTTGCAGTATTTAACGAAGTTTAAAATGTCACGTCTTGTTCCTTCTCTAGCTTCATGGATTCAGTTTCGTTACGAATCTGATACATATCCGATGCACGAATTTTTTTCAATAGTCGGGTTATTTTATTCGTTAGCGAAACTCTTCCTTCTACTAACACTTCCTTCAAATGCTCGATTAAACGAACTGTCATCTATTTCGTTATACCCTTGTCTATTTCTACTCTGTGAAAGACTATGTACACGAATTCGACCGATACTGGAACGCTTGGGAGCTGAAAACAGTTGGAGTATTTAGCGAAGTAAATTGTCACGTCAGTTGTTCTTGTTTCTTCTCCAGTTACGCGTTTTATAGATCGATCGTCACGAATCAATCCGATGTCTGAATTTTCTCAATAGCGAGATTGTTTCATTTGCGACGTGAAGCTCTTCCTTCCTTTATATCAGTATAAATTCCTACTAATAATCAAAACTTCCTTCGAATGTTCGACGAAACGAACTCTTATCTATTCCATTATATCCTTGTCCATTTCTGTTCTGTAGAAGAATATTTATACGAACTCGAGCAGCTTGTGTTGTAAACGTTCTACCGCGTTCTGCCGCGCTCATAATCGGCAGTGCACGTAAACGGCGCTGACTTTCCCTTTCGCGGCTCTTCGCAGCAAACAGGTCAGCGAACTAGAAAGAAACGAGCTGGATCTCGTCGCGCTCTTTAAATGAAGAAGAGAAAAAAAAGAAAGAAAGAAAGAAAGAAAGAAAGAGAGGAAACAGAAAAAAAGCCGTCGTTTGTCAGAAATTTGCCGCGTTGTTGCAACGCGGACACGTAGCGGGTTGCTTTCTCTCCGCGCGACGCACTTTCGGGATATTTTTTTGTACCTTTTTTCTCCAAGCCTCGCGTGGAAAAGGGAAAAAGGAAAGTGGTGGAGGAGGAAGAGGAGGAGAAGTCCTCTCGTCAACCCTGCTCTCTCTCTCTCTCTCTCTTTCTCTCTCGGCAAGATTTTTAATGCGTTTTCCCTGGGCGTTTCACGGAATTCTTAACGAACCACTCGTGTCTCTCAAAGGGTGATTACCGTGGCAACGATTACAGCGTGATTCAGCTGCTCGCTCGCTCACTGGCTCGCCCGGACCGCGGATGCAGTTCGACGCGTTTCCGGCCGGGGACGGCGCGACAATGGCCGCGGCAGCGAGGGAGAGACGAAACGTAAAAGTATCCTCGAGGCCCGGCGACGCGTAAAATCAAGCAGACGAGGCGAAACTTGATTATAATTACGATTTTCCCCCAAGTGCACTCGAGGCGCGGGAGTAACGAACTGCACCCAAGAGCCACGCCAAACATTTGCTTACCTGTATGCAGTCGCTGCATTCTCCGCATCTTTGTGCAACAGGGTTGTGTGCACCCGTTATCCAAAGAGAAGTTTCCGTAATGCCGAGCGTTCTGTGCGCACGTACACCTTCGCTTCCACGCACGTACAACACACGTTTGCACACGATCGTAAGAGGGTTTCGAGTGGTAGCCTCGTGCACACGCGTACACACACACACTCATACACGCGTGTACTAGGGGGTATAGTAGCTCGGAGCACACAGCGTTTCGCATAGACACGATTAGGGTGTACTGACGATAACGATGTCGGCGCGTATCGCTTTCGAGGAGTCTTGTACTACTTCGAGGCGAACGCTTGCCACCGTAATTTTATAATTCGCGTGGTGCATAGTTCTCGCTGAACTTCCATTTCGTTTACCCTCTCCCCCGGTCTAACAATCGTCGTGTATAATTTTCTGTCAGAGATATCGCCGTGTTAATGTTGTGCTACACAGAGCGGTTCGTGAAAATATTCGAACGCTTCCACGTATTCTACACCGTGTAAATCTGTCGAGGCAATCGAAGCAATTGAAAGACGCGTAAAAGACTCGTAGAGTCGATACTTGCTGTCCATCGTTCGTTTGCACGTGCTCTTCATTCTGCCACAATTGACGAAATTTACAAATCCACGATCGATAAGAATCTGCAGCCTATACGCTGTTAGTCCGACGAATAACTAACTTTCAACTTTCACGTACATTTTTCATTGACGATAATACAATAATATCCGAGTCACCGTGTTAATACCGTGGCAATGAAATTTAACAATGCTCCACGTAACACGAGCCACCATGTACATGGACTGTATTACATTCTCTATAGCAACCTCCTTACACGTTCAATTATCGTTATTCTTACGAAAATCGCACGTGTCGTTTCGCATATCTCTCTCTCTCTCTCTCTCTCTCTTTGTCTCTCTATTTACCGACGCTCGTGTGCCGGGTTATTATGCAATGACCCAGATGTTCGCGAGCGTCGCTACACGAGTACACTAATTTATATCGGGTTGTGTTTCACTCTAGATTTCCTATAATTATCCTGGTAGATTCAGGCACGCGAGGAGGGGGTTTGTGGGGGTGGTGGTGGCGGTGTAGGTCGTCAGCGACGAGAGAACCAATACGAGAGAAAGGGCGGGACAGGGAGACACGCGCGGAGGGTGAACGCGTCGAGTTTGCTGCTTGAGTGAAAGGCGGCACTCGAAGCACTCGAGACGCGCGTATACATCCTCTGGATATTCTCGACGACTCGCGACCTACTCCTCTTCCTGCCTCGGCAAGACGAAACCCAGAGGGAAAGAGAAAGAGAGAGAGAGAGGGAGGGAGAGACGAGAACGCAACCCGGCTGAAACACAAACAGAGTACATCATTATTGCCGAACGTAGATTCACGGCCGATCGCTTGCCGAAAGCTTCTGATGCAAGCCTCGTTAAACACGAGAAGAGAAAAGAGGACTTCATTGTTACCGTCTTTCCACTCCGTCCTCCCGCCTTCTTCTCACTTTCTCCCCGGGTCTCTCTCTGCTCAGTTTTCGGTCCCTCTTCCGAGCGCAACGCTCTGCTAACTTTCAACCAGCCTCGAGTATCCAGATGGTCGGTGGTCATTACCTGGCTGGCTTGCCTTCGTCTGTGAACGAGACCGTAAACACAGTGTGTGTACTCACCGAGAAACGGTACGTCGCGAATACAAATAAACGTGTGTGCGTTTTTAAGTCGAAACGACGTTTCCCTGCCCCTACGTTACTCTCGCGCGTAAACTCGCTAGTTTCTCGGTCTAGTTCGTCGTGTACCGGCTGATTAAGCCAGGCTTTCGTGCTTTCGCCGCTGCGTTACGTCACTCGTAAAAACGTTTTGAGCATCCGTAGCCTAGCGTTGCCTAACGTTCCTTTTTGTCGAGGTTTATGGCTCGCTTCTTGGCTTGTTCTGCCATTTTTACGAGGGGCGAGAGAACCTATTACGCGGGGGCAGGGCAGGGAGAAATTATAGTCGATGAAAAGAATCGTTCGTTTCGAATACTGTTTAACTGTTTGTAGCGCGAATTCCTGCGAGAAAGATGTCTGACGCGAAATGGCACGAAAAATTGCAGTCGACTGGAACTCGATTTAAAAAGCGGCGAGTGTCAATTGACGACAGTTACGTTACGTGTATCGAGAGAGTAAATCGATAGATTAACAAAAAGCCAAAGTTGATTAATCTAGCTTCCGCGAAGGTTTCGATCGGCGGGGGACTTTAACTCAATCGAAACTTTCCAGTATCGTTTAGTCGTTTATAAAAGTTAATAAAATCAGTTTGGCTTCCGATGAGAGATTCGATCGATGAAAGAATCTCGTTCAATTAAAACTTTTATACATTTAGTCGTTCATACTGTTTATCGTTTATTGACGTTCCTTTCCCTTAAGATTTCTATATGTTTCTCGGGCTTCCTGCGTATAGATGCTGTCTTTCACGGAACGTCAGTGAAATTTCATTAACTAATTCAGTTCAGTCGAAACTTTTGAGTACCTACGTTTAGTCGTCAAGCTTGTTCTTAACAAACTTCCGATGATACTGAGAAGTACAACTCGTTTGAACATAATCGTCGAAAACATTACAAAGTATCATTAAAAACAGAGAGAGAGAGAGAGAGTAAAAATAAAAGAAATAGAACGAGATAGGGACAGAGAGTTATCAAGCTGGAAGCTCAACGATCCTCTCGTTTCATCGATGATCCTGCTATTCGTTTTCTCGTTCCGACATTGCGATCATGTTCCACCATGTCGATAAAGAACGTAAATAGATGGCGGAACGAGGGCGGAGGAAACGGATAAGGGTAGGGGCGATGAAAAAGTGGAAAATGTATTCCCGGCTTTCCGCTGGTCCTTTTTCTTGGCTCGATTCCTTGTCTATTGGTTCTCTCGATTGCGGAAACTCAGTTATCTGCTCTGATTCTCCTAAATCGATCGCGGGCGGAAGTCGATACTTGCGGTGACTCTTGTAACCTGCATAACGAGCCAGCAAAATAACACGAGCACTCCGACGATGCGACTTCCGCGGAGCACCGACGGCTCGCGAAACTTCGCTGTTTCACCGTTTTCTCTCTTCGGGCTGGTCGACGTTTTTACTGCCGCGCAAAGACAGACAGGCGAAACTCTGCCGTTTGAAATAATTAAACATAAACGGGACGGGACTATGCTCCTTCTTGTAGAACGTTGTAAAACTTCGTTGTCCCTTTTTCCGCGTTCCGCGCGAGCCGTCGAGGTTGAAACTGTGGTTTGTTGAACCGCGTTTAGCGGAAATTTTCTCCGCGTATGGACGAATTTGAGACGAAACTGAAAGGAAATCTGCGCAAACGATGCGCAGGATGATGGTTCTCGAAAATGTATGTACGAGTGTCTTCCTTACTCTGTGCGCACTTTCGGTTTCAAATTTGACCACACGCTTGAAAATTTTCCGTGACGAATTTTTTCCGCAACTGAAGAGACAGAAATTTGCCAAATAGTGTGACAAATATCCCACCTTGAATATTTTTACGTTTTTGCATTTTCTTCAGATTCTTACGACTTGTCAATGAAATTTCGAATAATTTCAGATTTTGTTCACGAATGGTTTCTATAATTGCAAGCTACCGTATGATGTATCTTTTTCTATCAGATGTATCAGTCTCGTAGAAACTGAAGAAAACGGAAGAAAAATTATTATCGTTTTTCTCTTCCTTCTGTCTGAGTCTGATACGTGTTGATTAGTTCCCTTAACTGCGAAGCCGTTTCCTTGGTGGACCTTCAACTTCGCGAGGTCGATTGGAGTCGGAGGCCGATCCTTGCGTTAGCTTTTACACCGGAACGGTATCCTTTAATTGAGACTGGCCGCGTTGCTGTTAATTGAACACGCTCGAATCGTTACTTCACGCTTCTCTTGGCAATCTCTCCCTGCCAGTTTCCACAACGAAACCTCTTCTTTCGTTTGTAGAGTTCGCGACGCGATTACAAGAAAAAAAAAAAAGAAGAAAAGGGAAAAAACACGTATCACTTTTTCTTCACCGGCCGTAAGAAAAATTTATATCATTTTCTTTTCTTTTTTATTTTTTACCAGAAGAGTTGAAATAAGTAAGTTTCAGAGACGTTTGATGATAGCAATTAATGGAAAGCGAGTATTCCAGAGCCAGTCGCTAAAGTAGACATTCGAAATCGCAACGCGTAAAAAAGTGACTCCACGGTTGGACGGTGAGTTACGTCTGACTATACGCGGTGTGTTTCTACTTACGTCTCGTTTCCCTGCCGTTAAACGCTTAAATTTCTTTCCCAACGATTAAATGGGATTACAACGGGTACTACAACTTCTAAATTACGCCCCTTAAAGGGATTACTCGTGCCATCCGAAGGGATTGGAATTACTCAAAATTTCTTGCGCCACCAAGTTTTAAAAGCGCGCGGCGTAATGAAGTAAATTAAATTGGATTAACGCTAATTGCCGTGATCGTTCACCGTCGTGCAAAAAACAAGACAGACTCTCGAACAATCCGCGGTTGTTATGTTGTGCAGAAAACCGCGGCGAGAGTTTCTTTTATCGACAGCTGTAGGGAAATGATCAGTCATATCCACACGCGGCTGGAAAACTTTCCCCGCGGCCACGAAATTTAGAAGGGTCTGGGCACGAGTCGCTTTATACACCTTAATTGCGTCGCCGAGTGTAAGGTAATGTTGTTAGCGCGTGGCCCTTTGAACTGGGAATTCAATTATTTTATAGCGTGCCCCGCTACCGCCACTTAAGGCGAATACACACATGCACGCACATGCTCGCAGACAGAGCTAAGTCCAAGTTCCTCGAAGCGAGAATCTATATGATTCCTTGTTAACGTTTCAAATGTGAGACAATAACTTTGAGAATTTTATAGAGTCTGTCCCCGAACGTATCCTCGAGGTATAATGCCGTCATCGACGTCACTGTACAGTCGTTCATCGCCTGTCGCACAGACACATTTTTGGCTCTCGGTGTCGGGGTCTCAGGGCCCCGAAAACCATACAATTTGGAATTTCAAGCGGAATTTCTATCATCTATCGGTATACAGCGATTTAAGTATTTAAATAAGCAACCCGGTTGCCCGATTTATTACGCCCATATTGAAATTCCGACGGCCTTATTACTACCACGTCGTCTGGCCGACGCATTCCGGCTGCTTCCGATATATCGATTCCGCTCATTTTTCTTCAAACGAGATATCTTTCGAAACATAACCGTTTCGGAATCATGTATCACGTGCAGACTGTGTAACACTGCGGTACAGACCTTAACTTAATAGGAAATA
This sequence comes from Tetragonula carbonaria, assembly GCA_032399595.1. Taxonomy (NCBI): domain Eukaryota; kingdom Metazoa; phylum Arthropoda; class Insecta; order Hymenoptera; family Apidae; genus Tetragonula; species Tetragonula carbonaria. Next base: position 7,264,575 of record JAUCRC010000014.1, read on the forward strand.
TCTGGCAGATGTCACACGACAACCTGCGGTGGCTTCAATTTTTCATTTCTTTTTTTCTCATTTTATGAAGTTAGCCGACGTTCGCGCAGTCACAGTACCAACGCGACGATTGATAAATAGCAAACCGGTTGTCGCCTCGATACGCAAAGCGTCGTTCTTGCCGGAGGAATCCAACGTTGGAATCCAGCTTCCGGTTGGAATGGCTCGATAACTGCCGCCTCAATGGAAATCTAACGAGCAATACTTAGGCAACGTAACCCGCCGACGAAAGTTTCGTCGGATAGTCGCGACCAGACGGTACGGGCCAGAGGTATAGCGCTTCACGCTGGATACAGTGATTTCACAGGGAAACCTAGGCCACCAAGCCGACGTCGTTTCGACTGTCGTTCTTCTGGCCTTTTCCGTCGAAATCGTCGTGCTTCTTTCCACCAATCCCATTGACATGGGATTCGTTCCTCCTGCCTTCGTAACTCGCTCCGCGCGGAGAACTTGCATCGCCTCGTTCTTCCCCAGCCTTCCTCCTCACCCCACCCCCGAGGAACGGCGAGAACGACGGAAGCACGAAACTTTGTCCGCGACTTCGACTTCGTGAGATCGTCCGCTAGCGTTGTTGAAACTTTGGAAGCATCGCCGCTCGGCTTGCCGCAATCATTGTTCACCGATCCTGACCACGTTCTCGTGTGTAGGAGACGGCGACAAGGAGCGCTGGATTACGCGTCCATTCAAAGGATTCTCGACGTCGTTCCTGATTATCGGTAAATCGCGCGGCAACGGCGCGCCCTCGCGCTCTCGCAATCCCTCGGGGAATTTCGCGTTTCTTCCACGCGGCTTCTTCCTTTCGGGCGTAGTAATGCTCGACTTGACACGTTGGCGTGAACTTGAGGTTCATATTACATTGTCGCTCGAGTTTTTTTCTCTCTTTGCTTTTGTTTTTCATACTTGTCGCTCCGGTCAATTCAAACAGGCTTTAGAAAATGCACCATCGCTGTTCAACAAACAGATATCGATTTTATACGTACGAAATATAAATATGTGCCTTACTTTGAGTATTTCAACAGGTATACGTAGGATAAATTGTTCTTGCGCTACCTGGCATTAATGACTCGATTTCAGTGAAAGTTACCTTTTTTAATTTAACAGCTAGCTTTGTCACAGGTGTGTATTTTATTATTCACGTCCTTTGTTGCACGAAACATATAGCTTTCCCAACTATGGAATCTAGTGTTTGTCCAGAGACTTTTCAGCGAGGTACAGAATTTCGGAGTAGATAATTCTTTATTGGTCGAACATGTTCATGTTCTACCTAGTTTCTATTTAAATCAGACGTCGGCTGTTCGTAGCTGATATTCCATTTATGCTTCCAATTTGAATTTGAGAGGATGTAGTAATGAAGTTTTGTGCGTGTATAACTATCATCAGGCGTCAGTATTAACTTAAACTAATAATAAATGTTAACCCCTTAGCTTACAATGTCGTGTCAGAACCATCGTGGTAAATCGACCGGGTCAAACATAAACAAGTCGTATTAGAGACGTGATAAGCTGAACGGGCCAAATATCAAGAAGACGTGTCAGTGACGTGGTGGAGTGGTAGCGCCAAATGTAAATGAAATATCTCAGAGACGTTGTAGAGCTGATCGAGCAACGTAAAGTCAACTGTACCATACACGTGTATGTATAAACCATAGGACGTCTGCGATTTGCACAACTTCGAACGCTCATCCAAACTGTGAATGGCACGACGGTCACCTTGCTGTTGTTTATTGCACGCGCTATTGGAAATGAAATCGTAAGGCAAGAGTTTAAGATTCAGAAAATTTCAATCCCCTAAAGTGTAGTTCAAAAAACTTAAATTTCTATAAATATAAACAAAATTTCTATTATAAATATAAAATATATATTATAAATATAGAAAGAATTCGCAATATTTGTGTCTAATAGAATTGACGAATCGCAGTGGAAAGTTCACAAAATTCAAACTACTTGTCACGAAGATTTGCAAGATATAAATCGCCTACAATGGAAATCGATAAAGTTCAGACTGCTTATAGCGAAAGTTTTGAAAGTACAGGACGTCGTGCAGTTAAGTTCACTATGATTCACTGACAATTCATGAGATTCGAATCACGTTCGATGAGGATTCGCAATCTTCGTACGGAAACTTTTGTCTCTTTTTCTTTTTTTCTAATCCGGGGTTACTTGGGGTGACGCGGGGTGGCAGTAAGTGGTATGGTATCCTGTAGTAAATATTCGAATCGGTTACAGTATAACTCACAAAACTTAGATCGTTTGTGATGAAATTTCACAAAATTTGAACTGTGTATAGCAGAATTTACAAAGATCATATTAACTACAATTAACGCCTTTGCTTAAAATATCGTGTCAGAGACGTGGTATGTCGACTGGGCCAAACATAAACATCGTATTAGAGAAGATGTGTCAGTGACGTGGTGGGATGGCCATGCCAAATGTAAATGAAATATGTCAGAGACGTTGTAGAGCTGATCGGGTAACGTAAAGTTAATTGTACCTTACACATGTATGTAGAAATTATAGGACGTCTGCAATTTGCAACTTCGAACGTTCATCCAAACCGTGAATGGCACGACGATTATCTTGCTTATGGTACGCGCTATTGGAAATTATATCGTAAGGCAAAAGGTTAATTTCGGGCATTAAATTTGTATTTGTAGTTAGGTTACAATATTTCGTAGTTTAACGATAGGTTATTCCGTTGTTATTCAGACGTGATTGTGATCTTCCTAAACAGATACTCGCATCAGCGTTAAATATTCGTGTTCGAGATTCTCGATCAAGATGTAGGTATGATAATTCCGTTATTGGTCACGCGAGATTCAAATCTCCTTTCCTAATTGAATCGACATTGAATGTAAAGCAGTTCTTAATTCGAAGTATGAAACTCGAAATCAAGTACAATCATAATTATTTATCCCAAGTATAGTCTTGTTAATCGAAGTCATATTTTCTATTATACAGTAAAAATCCAAAAATCCAAAAATCACTTCCTACTTAAATAAATTTTTTAAACTTTTTTTGCAGATTTTAGACACACAATGAAGGAATCATGTTTGAATTTAAATTTAATTGAAAGTTAATTGTCAGTTTTCTCTTATATTTTGAAAGAAGTGGGTGGGAAAAAACTTTTGGCCCACCTTGTGGAATGAAACGATACATTCGATCGTGGACGGCATTTCGATCGTTTAGTAGCGCCAGTTACGTGAATATTATTTGAAAACGACGGTGATAAACGTGACACGTATCCCCGTTCAAGAAAAGATCGTCTCGCGGCGGAGCGTATATCTTTTATAAATGAACGTTACAGAAGAACGGCCAGCCCATTAATATAATGGCACCGACGTGCACGGACTTCTATAATCTTTGTCGCGGAACAATTACTTCCGGTGAACATTATCTTGGTTCCGCGACTTCTTTACGATTCGTTGGGCACAAGCGAAACTCGATCCGTTTGTATCGAGCTTTATCAAGCTGCTACGCGTGTCGTGCGTCCTCTTCTTCTTCGATATCCGCGCGATACAAATAACCAGCATAGTTTCCTGCACCAAGCTACCTACGTCCGTATTGTTTTGCGATCTGTCGTTTTATTTTCAACCGTTGTCCGTTGTTCAGAAAGATGGAAAATTACTTTCGCCTCAGTGAGAAATATGATAATTATCAGAGGATAGACAGCGAGTTTCTTTATTAGACTTTCCTCTCGTCGAATATTTCAGCATATTTTCGAAGAGGAAGATGGACATTTCTCCACATTTCCTGCTTTTTACGGTGATCATCGTCAACGTGACACGATGGTAGAAAGTACTGTAATTAATGGAAGAATATTTTGCCTAGAGTCTGGAAATTCTGCTTAGAGCCAGTCTAACGACCGCGATTATATTATATTAGGGAGAGAGAGAGAGAGAGAGAGAGACAGAGAGAGCCGCGTGCCAAGCTTCTTATAAAAGATTGGTAATGTAATTGAATTGCGAAGCCGGTGGCCTTGGCGAGCGCGCGCAAAGAATGTCTAGGATTTATGAGATTCCGCGAGATGTCCTCGGACTATAGGAGGTTAGATGGGATGTCTCCTGCGAGGAGACTCGTGGAATTTCTGCAATAAAACAAGCCTGGACCCCGGTAACCGGTGTTAACGCCATTGAAAACGTAAAAGTTTCCGTGATAGATCATTTCGGGGTCGAGAGGAACGTTCCCGAACGAATAACGGAACTGCTGGTGAATATCCTTTATTACGCGTATCTCCTGTTTCAGAACGGGAAATTGCCATTCAGCTCTCCGTCCAACTAACGTTTTCGAATTTCGTTTACTCGCAAGAGGAACAGATTCAATTCTACTTCAGCTTCAAACGTCATTTTGTATTTTCTCTAATGATATAATTAATGAAATGATATAATTCAATTTGGACGTTTATAAGTTGCGAAATTTGTAACGAACGTAGGGAAGTTTAAGGGCAACGAACAATTAGAAAATACGTCTCGGACACGTTGACGAATATAATTTTTCGTCGATTATTATCGACACTGGTAGCAGTGTCTACGTAACGCGCGTACACGGGATATAATTTTTCTTTTCTTTTTCACCAATGCGAAATACCAAATACCGTCCATCTCGTATGCACGCAGCATTTATTTAGCTTCATTGAATGATTATTTTTCTGCTCCAATTTGCATGATAGAGCGAGATAGGACGCTCGAGCCACGAGCACCGGTGAATGAACGTCTAGAGACGTCACAGCATGAAAGCCGCGGGTGACCATCGAAGCGATCGCGAAAGAACGGAGCTCCGCGCCGTGTAATCATCCCTGTTCCAGATTGCGTTTCCGTCTCGATGCATTTTCGAGTTTTCCGGTCATCGTAATTAGCGTGTCTCTGGTCGCTGCTCTGATGCACACCCGCCGGTGAAAAGCGACGTCGGGCCGGGCCGGGACAAAATAGAATTGGCCGGCGTCGCGTGAATGGCGAAAGATCCCCTCTCATGGTAATGGACCCGAGAAAGTCGACTTCGTTATTAATCATCCGGCCGAATTTAGCCGGAGGTTTTACAGGCGTTTCCACGGTTCAGCCACGCCGCTGCTCTACCACTGCTCTTACAATTACTCGGAATCGGGACGAGCCAAAGCCTGAAACGCCTGGCTAATGCTCGCGAGCTGCGACGCGATTCACGCGAAGTGGAACCGGTGGCAGCGGTGGTAATGTTCGTTGAAAGCTATTGATACGTCTGGCGTGAGCCAACGCTCGCCACGCGCAATCCCTCTGATTCTGGCTTATTGAGTCGCGAAAATACGAACGCTCCCCTGTTCGATGCTGTTCCCCAGCTGTTTGTCACGTCACTTGGCCTCTTATTGTTCTTGAAACAAGCCTCTTTTGGGAAAACTTTGATCGGTTTCGTGAATAAATTTTTTTTTTTTGGTTCACTAATGATAGATTCACAAATATATATTTTCTTTTCCGAGAGTTTCGATTATTCATCATCAGTCATTGATACGAGAACTATCGAAGTAGTTGAAATTGTCAGTTTGGAATTATAGAAATTTCTCTTTCTCCTTTCTTCAATGTTGCAATTTTATTATTGTTAAATATTGGCAATACTCTTTTATTGCTGATACGTATATACTTCAATCGAATGTGAAAAATTCAATTTTATTAAACGTTGATTAAATCAAATATGTTCGATAAGAACAGCGTTCGATGTAGCACCCATCGGTTCTAAAATTCATATTGATTTTATTTAAATAAATATACCGAACGTTTCGATAAATATGACACAATCCAAACTAATTCGATGCTCCGTCAAAAGAATATTTATACTGTTAAAGTGACATTTCAGGAGACATAAAAAATTACAAAAATATTGCTTGCATTCCTTTGTCAACATTGTGCGAATCAAATGCTTTCAAACGGTTCCTGCTTTTTTTCTTAGAAATTCTGCACGTGCAATTGTTCGCTTTTTTTACAACGTGTCATGTTGAAATTGCCCATTCGCGAAGATTTTAGTACAGTTCAAACACACACAAACACGATGATTCTTAAAACAATGCAATTAATTCAACAATTATTATACAATATAATAACATAATTCAGTATCTTACGATTCGCGGGAAAAATTTTATCACGTGTCGTAGGACTTCTTTCACTTGTTTCCAATTGTCTTCTTTCCTCAACGTTCGTGAACTCTATAAATTACGGCAACAATTATTTTCTTGAAATTTACCGCGACAGTCAGTTAAACTGTCTTTCCGTAAAGAAAAAAGGAATAAATAAATAAATTCGAGCGGAAAGTTTCTGAGTGGAAGACCCCTCGGTTCGCAAGTTCTCCATCAATGCGTCAGCGAAACTTGCTTGATTGTACAACAACGGCCGAATGCAGCTGGGGAAGACCGATGCAGGCGCCTGTATGTATCTAGCCTGAGTAACAATTCCCGATGGCGCAGCTGCAGTTCCTCTGCACTCGCTAATTAGGATGACCGAGATATTCGACAGGAAATTTTTCTTCGTAAACAATTCCCCGCCTCTAATTCCCGTCACGCGTTTCATTTTCCGTCGTTCGTTCGTTTCCAACTCGTCCTCGATTGTACGCGATTTTTCATCGACGTTCAGTGACGTAACGAAAGGGGAACGAAAATACATCGGGTCGAGTAACTTCAAAAAGAACAGAGTGACTGATTCGCGTTGTCTAGAATTTATCATCGAATTTGCAACTGAATAATTTTTTTCTGATTCTTGCAACAATATTTGTACTTTCATCTTTTACTCGAGCGAAAGTTCTCTCTTTCGAAACGCTTCGAGCGAAAATTATTTTCGCATTAATCGGTAGCGAAATTTTTCGAGTTCTATGTAGATGCAGTAGAATTTTAACAACGTATCGTATATACATTGCGATAACTCTCAGAGGCGCGTTAGCTAAGTAGGATGGAACCGAAAATGCTGGATCGTAGGTGTAACTACGACTTCTCTCGTGTTTCTCAAATATTTATTCGAGGAATTCCCTTCTCAGAACCTCTTCTCCGGTGTCCGAATTTTCGCACTTGCTGAAGTTTCGCCTTCCGAAAGTTTTCCTTCTCAGCTCGAACCTTTCCTTCGAAAATTCCAATGACATTTTTGGAATTCTCGCATTTGTTAAATTTCTTTTTTTATAAATCTTGACCCGTTCGAATGGAAAGTTTAAAATCTCTTTTTGGAAAATTCCTCCCTCAAGTTCCTTCACTTTGTCTGGCTGACATTGTTCAAATTCTCTGATTTATCGAATTCGTGCTATTCGAGGAACTCCCCTTCAAAGTTCAGCCTCTCGAGTTTCATTCTCCTCTTTCTGGTTCTTGCCAAGAGTCTTTCTTGTGTCGAGAATTCTTGTTGCTCTGTAAATAGATAGTTATCATTCGCGTCGTAAGAAGCACGTGGCTGGTGGTTCGATTCGATAATCGATCGACGTGGCGGAATTTCTTCTCTCTCTCGAGTGACAAGAATTCCCTTATGGGAAGGCTGGTGAATATGCAAGCACGTGGCATACGTGGTAACTATTCCTGGAACCGTGTCTCCGGCTGTCTCGTATCCCAGTCTGCCGCGGCTGCTGCGTCACATCGGAATGCGGTCACAATCGTACTGTCTTCCGGTTTATTTTCACTCCTCTCTGAAAGGCACCCTCTCTACCCTCCCCCAGCCCCTGTTTCGTCGATTCGTCTTCCAATTTCAATTTCTTCTGTCGTGCTGCTACGAATTTCCTTTCAATCTTCGCGCAACTGCGTTTCATTGCTTCCGTTTCTTAAAGAAAATATCGCGATACATGAGGGAGAATAAGTCGTACATTGTCTGTTTGGTAAAATTTAATCTAACTGTGGAAGTATAGAAATATTGTGGAAATTGTTGTAGTACACAGTAGTACAGAGTTTCTTGAGAAGAGTGGAAAGTTTCAACACACCGAGATTAAATTATAATTAGATATGTTAGAACAAGTCCTAAAAGTACAACCGTAAGATAACTTAATAACTACTGTGTTGAAGAACTATCCCTGGCACGTGTGTGTCTCTCTCTCTCTTTTTCTCTCTGTGTTTTTATTCAATACTTGTTACCAGTCTACTTTAACTTACGCGAGTGTTAACTCTGATAAGAAAAGAATACATTAATGCAAAAAAACTTCCAAGATTATTTCCCGCAATACTACGTAAGAAAAACGTATGTACGAAAAACAACTGACGATAAATTGCAGCGGCCAGTTCTAATTCAGTTTATTGTGACGACAAATTCCCTAGTCAACTTTCTTCGTCTGAGAGGATCTTAACACTCGCACTCTTCCTCTCTTGAGACAAACTACGCAGACACGTTTCTCGTCAAGACAGGCTCATATTTGTCCCGAGACTTTAAATCTTCACATATTTTTCTTTACGGAGATATTTCTTTCTCTCTGTTTCAAGTATCTGAAATTTCCCAGACACGTGTGAACTTCCGTGACCGACCGTACATTCAAATACCTACTTCGCGACATTTTCAGAGTCGTCAAACATTTTCCCACTGTAATCGCTGCGATGGTTGGGTGTCGTTAATACGTAGGAAATTAAAAAAAGATACTAAAAAAAAAAATAATAACACACGTAACTGTTTGAAAATTGTATAAAACATCGTTGTGACATTTACTAGATAAAGCAAATTCTATTCTTTCTATTTGTACTCAAAAAAAGTTTGAATCTACGTTGATCACGATATCGATAGAAACACACGCCTGTTCGTGAAAACCTGCGCGAATACTTTCACGAGGCACTGCGGTATCGAAAGATCATTTACCACCGATAAACGATCGGTCGAAATTGTTGTTGTCACGGGATATACAAGGGGGAATTTTTATTTTTGTTATTAATCGAATGTCTCGCTGGAGCGCGGTGGCCGCGATCGATCCGCGTTCCGTTTGTCCTGACTCGTAAAGTGTCAATCACTGTTCCAACGTGAACAGAGAATCGACCCCTCCCCCCCCCCTCCTCTCACTCTGTCTCTTTCTCTCTCTCTCTCTCTCTCTCTCGTTTCGGCCAGTTCCAGAACCGAAACTGTTCGACAGATTTTACCGTCGCCGACCAACGAGGTTTCGCCCGGCGATCGTGTAGCGCAGAAATTTCGCCACCGGAGAGGCCGGTCAAAGTGCTGGAGGATGTGCATTTCGTGCGGCAACAATTCCCGCAGGCATTACTGCGCCCCGATGCACTTGCAGATCTCCTCTTGCCGCTATTGCTAATTAGAATCGCGTGAAACGGTCGACCGTCCGATCCTCCCCTGTAATCTGCTTCCATTATAATGGCCATCTTCTCCTTTTACCGGGGGATCAACGCTCTCGCCCGATGTTACATTGCACGCGGCAAGATTCGTACGTCGTTTGGCAAATTTCTCTGTTTATTTTCTTGGAATGTATCATCGAATCAGAGATTCAGAAATTAGATGGGGTGACTTTCTCTTGGTTTATTGGCAGAAGAGCCAGAAGCAGAGACTCATTTATTAAGATTGATTTGTACTGGGAATAAATATTTTTTTTTTAAATTAATTAGTTTGTACGCAGACCAAGTGAGACAGCGAAATTCGTCGTTAAAAAGAAACACTAATTTCATCAATTGGCACAAAAATCGTATCTTCCAGTAATTTTTCGAGATATTTGACAAGTTTTCACCTCTTCGACATCGATGATTGTCGATTAAAAAGAAAAATACGTGTCAAAATATTTTTTCGAAAACTACGTTCATGCCAATTTTCATTAAAATCAGTGATTGACACTTGGCTACGTTTCCTCGCAAGTAAAATACCGTGACTTTTCCATATTTTTTTTAAAACGAGATTTTTTAAAACTTTTCATCTTCAACTTATTGTTGCGATATTTACAGCTCGATCAAACTTGCCGAAGGTTTTAGAGGAGCGATCCGTGACCGACTGTTTTGGCTGATTTATTTTTGATGATATGTCCCCTTTGTAATTTCACACCGCGTTTCAAGGATGTCGAAGAACGAATTTGTCATCCGGCGTTCGTATTTTCTGATACCAATACCCGAATGGCATTCGGTCGTTGCAATCTTGTCCATCAGAGAGATAGAAGCCAAGATATTGGGATGACAATTGAACAAACGTTCAACAATTTATCAATACCACGTCGCGATGCTGTCGTTTGATGTTCGCCAGCTTCAGTCCGAACGGACAGACGTATATGGGCACGTAATACGAAAAGTATTCCAACATTTTTAAACCTAATCCTCTCACAAATGTATGAATCTCATCGTGCACCATCGTGAATATAATACCTGCTGCATTTCCGCGAAGACTAAACAACATTCCGAAACATCAACGCGTTGCAAACGAACAATTGTTTTGTGCAGAATAGCACAAGCGAAATGTGTGTTTCCAGATCGCAACGCCGGTTTATAGCTCCGGTTATAGCGTTAATAAAACTCCAAAATATTTGATATTCGTATAAATATTCTCCGAATATTTCCAGCCGCGGATGTTTTTATCAAAGAGCAAGCTGCCGAGATCGGAGGGTCGATCGAGACGAGGAATAGAAAATAACGAAAGACAGGATGAATAGGTTTCGAGGGTTGGTAAAACCCGGATGGGATTTGATTTCGGCGGAGGCTCGGTTCCGCCTTTAGCGTGTTGCCGCGTCAGCGTTACACCCCCACCCGGCGCTCCGTTCCGCGATTTACTGCTAAATAATATCTAAACGGCCGCATTCACCATCCTGCGTTTTCCAACGTTGGCGTTGTCAGTTCCCTGCGTATATATGTGTGTGTGTGTGTATATATATATATATATATATATATATATATATACTCCGATCTCCGAGCCTCGGAAATTGCTCGACGTTCGCCGTCTCCAACGACTAACCAAGCTTTGTCTGCGTTCACCTGCGTTGATTAAATATTTGCCTGGATTAACAATCGCGCGGAGACAGCCGGAAACATTTTCGCGTTTCAGTTTCGCCGATCGAAATCTCGGCGTAACGACTCGGCGTAACCCCGTGTCGATAGCTCTGCTCGCTAATGGCTAATCAACGGTCTGGCCCGACACGATTCGCCGCGGATTCGATGAAATCCGGACTTCAACGAGGTGTCGTCACATCGTGGTTTAACTGCGAATCACCTGTGTATTAATCGCGCCAATAATTAGGGATTATATCGATCCCGATGGCCAGGGGATCATACGTTGATCGTCCTGATCATTGCGAAGAATCGAGTACCAACGGTTGATCACAGCTTTCTGTCGTTTCATTTCATGGCGGACGGTGTTTGAGATCCTTTGATGGCTCACCGGGGGCTCTGTTATTGAAATAGCTGGCTGCGTTTGACGTTACAGATGTGGAATAGTTTAACGAAAGATGCCGAATTAGGCTGCTCGTTGCTGCGAGCAACGATACGAAACATGAATGTTGACTTTTTTCAAGTGAAAGTATCCTGTAATATCTACAGTTTGTTTCTTTTTTCTTTTCTTTTCTTTTTTTGTAGTTTCGGTGCTCAAAATTTGCAGCTGCTGCAGTTTCGTAGAAAATAATTTACGCAGCAAGTATTCTATTCTGGATGGTCACAGAAGTTTCTCCAATTTCCCTTAGCAAAGAAATCTCACCAACTCTTTTGTTCGATGTTTTTTTTTTCAGAAAATTTAATGAACGATTATTCATATTCCGCGGCAACGACATCTGTATTTCCGCGTCGTATTTTCTCTACCGATAAAATTCTCATTCATATTTATCATCCATCAACTTCCTGATTGATTGTTATTATCAGTCGGACGATTATGAGGTTGGTGCATTCGAATTCCATGTTTCATCATCCTTGGCAAATTACCACTGTCAACCGTGATTTTGTAATCCATCAAGCGTCGGCCTTCCGATAGCATATTTCCTACTTGTGCTCGCGGAAAATTTTATTAAACGACGTAATACCGCGACATATTTCTGCGGTTGTCAGAAATATCGTAGACGAGATTGAAAAAATTTTTAACGACATATCGCTGCCCTCTCTGTAAACAACATTATTTAATTGATCGCAGTACGCAAGACTTCATCGAGAAATTAAGAGAATAAACGTTTATTGGATTGTTTTCTTCGAGCACATACCTGTGTTCAACGTTCCAAAATTGCCGAAAATCGAACATCAAAAGGCCGAAAGTACGGAATTTCAGCTTTTGTTACTATAATAAATTCCAGATTCTCGAAGATACAAAAATTTTACGTATTTTTGACTGTTCGCGTGGAATTTGCATGAGAATATCCATGATCCGCCATCATAATTCAACCAGTAAAAGAGTTAGAGTTTTCAAGGACACACAGATATACCGATTTCAAAAGAACCTCGGTCGTAAGTTGATTATAATCCCGCAAGGACGAGAAAAAGAAGTGTTCTCCTCTCGTTTTGATCGTGTGGCGTCCTGTAAACGAAGGACAAAGACAGAACGCGGTGCAAGACAAACAGGTTTGACGCGAGAAACGGATTTGTCATCACGGGAGGGGAAGGGGATGATGTTGTGACGCGTCGCGGCAAAGTGGATGTTAAACGGATTGGCCGCCCTACGCGTTGTCAAAGCGTTTTTCTCGAAAATTGCCGCGGAAATTTGTTCAGCCCGGGCACAGCCTGGCCGCGTACGCCTCGCCTCGTCTCGCCTCGCCTCGCCTCGCCCGGGCCGATAAGCGATTTTCACGCTTGGAAAAGGGAACAGCCCCGGGTCAGTCCGAGCAATTCGTTTCGCTGAATGTAAATTCGCGTATTTATTGGCGGCAGATAGGATCGCGGCGGCAACGGGAATTATTTTATCGCGTAAACGACGATTACCAACTCCTTCTACCGGGGCAAAGTGCGTGCCTCTTCTTCCGTGATGATGCTTTTAACGACAATTGACACAGGGGTGAATTTCGCAATTTGCAACCGAGTAGAATTCTTCGAGGTGATCGGCTGTGAAAACCAGCGTTACGAGCAACATTTATGTAGCTTGACGGTAAATCGAGTCGTCAAAAATTGAGTCATCTCACAGAAACTCGTTTTATTTGCTAAATATTACGACAGACGCGTAGCTAGTTGTCGAAACGAGGAGAGGGTTGTAATAGGAGAAGCGGTTTCACGAGGAAGCAAATAATCTTGCGCCTTTTGGCAAGGAGAGCATCGCAGACTGTCTGGTAACGCAGAGTTTCGTCGTTAACCAGGTAATATCGTTAACCTATCAGAGAGCAGTTGTGCCTGCGTCGCTCTAATGCGTAACTACGATATTCCCCAATGACCCTGGCCATTTACCACCGACCCACCCTCTTACCGTCACTTCGCAAACCTCTAGCCTCTCGTGGGATACACAGATAATCGTGCCATCATTTCTAATGCACCGCTACTTTACAACGATGCCCAGACACGGTTTCCCGTAAAAAAAAGAAAAGAAAAAAAAAGAACTCTTCGTTCCACTTATTTTTTGTTCGCTCTTCCTCTACTTCTTTTCGCTATCTAGAATTGCGCCAGATAGAACCGGAGGGAGATTGCTCTCTGTAGTCTCTCCGTGTCACGAAAGTGTCTCTCCTCTTCTCTTTTTATTTTTTTTTCAGAAAAATTCGTTTCTACTCGGCATTTGAGTATTCCTTATCATGGTGAAATTTTTAAGCTTGTTACGCACGCTTGTCGTGCGAGAATCTTGTGGCGTTTTATTCAGATTGACGCAATTTACGAATTTATATTTCTGCGAAGAACTTGAACTTGTTTGTGGATTTTCATCGCGCGTGATCTTGAGGCGATGAGTAATTCCAAGACGAATATTTTTGAGAAATTTGAAGTTCCATGTGTAAATTTTATTTAGATTTGACAGTATACGATGGTCGAAAGATATATAATTTCCTTCTCAAGCCACATTCCTTGAATTGTCTTGTACAATGAAAATCCATGTGCAAACTTTCGACAACCTTTGTGACGTTCCTTCCCGCGGCCAAGACCAGATAAATAGTCGACAAAGTCACGCTTTTCGTCGAATCCGTCGAAACGTGAAAAAACCTCCTCGTGGACGACGCGTTGAGAATCCACGAATCCCTAACAAATTTCGTATCCGATCCAATATTGTTCTTTGATTCATATTGAGTTGTGGAAAGCAACGGAGTTGGGCCAACAGAATGTTGACAATGGAATATGTCAAGGGTTCGTTTGTCCACCATGGCAAATAATCTCTCCATCGCCATTTCTCTCGTTCCTCTCCCCATCCCCTGGTCTTTCTCCCTTTGCTTTGGTCAACGGTCATTGCGTCGCGGTCTTTCTATCTTTTCTGTCTTTGACCACGAGGATACTTCAGGAAAACCAGCCACTCTTTTCCAGAGCTCGCTTCACCCCGTCTCCTCGCCTTTGTCCCCGAATTTGTCACATACGCGCAACCGTTCTTGTCTACCGGACACTCTCCAACGATACTGACGATACACATCTCGCCTGTACGTCTGCGCGACGTCAGATTTCAGCCGTGTGTAGATCCATTCCACGCCGAATTGTAAAATATCTAAGATAATATGTAAAATATCTAAGATGGCGTACGAGGCTTCCTTCTCGTGCGCTACACGCGATCAAAATAAATAGAATTTTTTCCGGCGTACGTTCGTTCGAGTCATTGACGATGTTTCACAGGTACCTTATAATGTTATATCGCACGCAATTTCAATTTCATACTCGTACATTCCTTTTTCTTATGTACGTTTCGATTTATTGATTTATTGAATATTTATTGATTATTTATTGATTTACCGAACTACCGAAGGCAGAGACTTATTTGGAAATATTCGCAAATGTAAACACGGATGCGTGTCCGATTGAGTCGAAGATTAATAAATTCGAATAATTATGAGATGCTGTATGTATATATTACGTTGCCAATATTCCCATGCGTTTGTAATAATGATATTTGAATTTGAACATACGTGAAACGTACGTACGGGTTGTCGAATCGGGTTGGAAAACTCAGCTTCGGATGGATCCATCTCGAATTGGACCACTCGAAAGGATCGAGCTACCTGAATCGAATCAGTTCTTCTGAAAAAGTCGAGTTTCTCGAAAGGATCGGAAGGTTTGAAGTCCAAGTCAGACTATCTGTCTGAAAGAAACGATGTACTCGTTTCGAGTACATTGTACTCGTTTCGAGTCTAGTCACCCAAACTGAGAACATTCGCACGCGTCGAGTACTCGCCTGACTCTTCTCGATGTTTTTCCTTCCAACCGATAGAGACTTGACTCGATCGACGATTTCTCGTAAATTTCAGATGCGCCTCCAGTTTTCCGTGATATTTCAGGATTCGCGAGAACTATTCGGGAGATTCATCGACAAGTGTGAAAGGACTCCGTTGCTAGTTGTTTTCGGCCCATTGTGCGTCGTGTTTTTTATCAACAGGCAAACACAACGACGATATTTCATCCCATTGACTCGGACGCGAGTGCACTATAATTAGTGTTCGTTCAATCGGACTGGGGAAGACACGAAGGAAAAAAACGAGTGACAAAGAAAGGGAAACAACCGCGCATCGGACGGAAGCAAAAAGGGTTGCAGTTGAAATAGCTCTTTCGTAATTAGGTGAGTTTAATTAAAATTTCTTCCGGTTGCCACACTTCGACGGTCGAGGATTTGTCGAGTTATTTTTTTCTTTTCTTTTCTGTTTTATTTTCCAAATTTCTCCTCGCTCCTTTTTTCCACTCGTTTTCCTTTTCTCCCCCTCTCGGAGAAAGCTCGACGCCGCTGTTAAAGATTGCCGCCGGTAATTACGCAACGATCGCGCGACGTTTACGGCATTAAGAGATAGAACGCGGATCTGTTTCGTCACTGCTGCCGGCCATTTGTAACTATTATCGCGCATTAATGCATAAATGCTGGAACGTAGGATAATGCTCAAGGGGCCAGGCGTAATTATTCATTATACCGGTTGCAGGCGTTCGATAGAACGTGATATATGGACAATTATTTTAAATTACTGCTTCTCCTGCGATAACCGCTGCCTTTGATTTCCTCTGGTGGAATATCAATTTCGTATCACGATCGCGCTTCGTATAATTCAATCCCCGATAAAACGTATATATATATATATATGTGTATATCTCATCTCCTAAGATCGCAGTTGGTTCTCTTTCTCTTGTTTCTGTAAATACGTCAAGATGAAATCGTGCCTCTGAATTTTCAGCGGTTTCCCGATAAATGCTTTTTCATTCTCGATGAGCTTTTCAGACTCGTTGTTGTTTGATCAAATTAATTGGACAGGAAGCCACTTGACAAATATATTCTTGTAGGGTCTCGCGCCACCGCTGACAATCTGAATCTCATAATCGTTTGAAGTTAAATTTTCTCCCAGATTACGGTACGTCGCCCGACATTTTCGTTCAACTTTTTCAATCAGTAACGGAAGTGTCAGGAGCTCGACGATCAGTTGGATAGTGCGTTATATAAGCGACAACGAGTACGTCTGTACATGAGCAGCACGGAAAATCGGTAACTGCTTTCGCATTATTGGAAAGTTTCGTCAGGATTGAACCTGGCCAGTGGAATTGGGGGCAAAGTTAAGCTCGTTAAAGAATTATATAGCAACGAATCGATTGCCCGGCGAGCATCCCCCAACCCCTCCCCTCGTTCTCGATGAAATTCTCACGTGACGAAACAGCGAACTGGTCGACTCGCTAATTATCATGCGACAACCAAGTGACCTGTTTAATCCTCTTGAACGTTCCATATCCTTCGCAGAAGCGTCACTTCATCCGTCCTTCTGTTGCAAAGCTGAAAGGCTAGCTCTCGCCACCTAAAGAAGAACTCGCGTTAACTCGCTCTAATCCGCTTCGATTACCCAGCAGTTTACTCGCTAAATACTTCGCGTAACACCTTTGTCGCCACTCAACTTTCATCACAACTCGATACCCTTTTGTTCCCCTCAATTAATCGCCATAGACGATCGTTGTTCGAGGCATGAGCGCTCGGGAAGCGTTCCTCGCTCCCGAAGTGATCAAACTTACTGGCTCGTCGTTGCGATGCAACGCCAGGAAGAATGATCGATAAGTATCACGGTTCGCGCGTGTAACGTGCAAAAGTCTCGTAGCGTCCACGTCTTTGAATAAAAATTAAAGCTGTTGGGTCCGTTCTTTCGAGTGATACCTCGTGTTTCCATGTTCGTCGCTTTTGCTCGAAGTTTCATTTCTAAATGGGAATAAAAGGGGAAATTTTTACATTTCGACGATTGAAGTTTTTATGCTATTACGCATTTTCCATTCTTAATGGACGTACATCTTTCCGTTTAATGCATTTATATCTTAACGTGTGCAACATAACGTTTTGTTAACCCGCGTTAAACACGATAATTTTTCCCAATTAACTACAAACTAAATGTCACGAAATTATTAACCTATCGGAATTCATATTATTCGCCTGCCAAATTATTAATAATACAAATTATTGAATTATTGATATTACCGACATATCAAATTGACATATTCATATAGAAATGACATTTCACGGTGCTGGCGCATAGAAAAACGAAAGAGTCGATCGAAATTAATAATTCCTACACTTAAATGTAACGATTGCTTCCATTTCGATTGAAAACATTTTCAAACATTCTCACTGCCGGTGAAACACACGCGCAGCGTACTGCCTGTACGATGAACGTTTTTCCGTTCATCCTGTTTGGAAATTCTCCCGCACGCGTGGCAACTGCGATAATAAGTTTCAATCGTTGAAAATACAGCGCCAGACTCGGTTAGTTTGGGCTCGAGTTGCAGCGAGTTCGCATCTTCTCGGTTGAAAAATTAAAGGCACGCCGCGCGGGATGAAATATTTAAGTCCCGTCGCAGCGACGGCGCAACAAAGCGCTCGTGTATTATTGCGAACGCGCGAGCACCGGCGTCGTTCATTTTTTCATGTGCGTCGTTAAAATTGCGCGCTTCCTGCGCGCTCGATTTTTACTTCTCGTCACCGACAGTCGTCAAAAACCGAGGAGAATCTTCCTGGCGCGAACGCGACAGCAAAGAGGATAATGAGAAGGAGAGGAAAGCGATTGTGTCGTAGTATCACTCAGCGAACAATATAAACGGATGCCTGACCAAGAACAATTCTACGCCTCCAGTCTTATTATCTAATTTCGTTCCTTTCTCTTTCACGCGAGTTTGTCACTGAATTGAATAAATAGGTTTTTTTTTAAAGTTTTATGCTATGCCTCGCAGAAAAGAATCTGTTGTTTAATTTTCCTCTCTCCCCCGAGTTTATTCAAAGATTTTCCAAATGTCTCTCGATGCTTAGTTGAAATTGTCGGCAGCAGTTTCGTACGATTCGTCAACTAGGATTTCGTCCGATTTCTCCGAAACATCCTCAGATCGGAGACGGTTTTACAACTTGAAACTTGTCCAAACCTTCTATCCACTTCTGGTAATAACAGATATTTCTGATACCTCTCGACGCCGGATATTTTCACGCAAGCGTCACCGGCTTGAAATCGGTTCAGTTCGGTCTGCGCTGTGTCGGGTTCTACTTCGAACGGAGAAACGGCGAAACCAGTGCGTCGCAGATTTAAGTAGACCGCGCGAGTCGGACGAAGATTCGAATTTCCGCGTTGCGCTCGTAACTCGGCGAAACGCCGCATGAAACGCGTTCACCGACTACTTTTAGGGGTTCGCTGTTTCTCGGAGGTTGGATTTGTCGATCGTTGTAAACAGGACGATTTAATCGATCTCGAGGTTGATACACTTTCCAAGGTATAAAATTCTTTATTACGTTACCTCCACTGAATTTCACGAGGCTGAAAATTTCAACGGCTGCGAGTTTTTGTGTATTCGACGATGATGGAAATTTTTACATAAAAATACAACTCTAGTCAAGAGATTGTTATTGTGGAAGCAATAAGCTAGATTCTGTAGTAAATCTTCTGATAAATGTCCATGTTGTTTACACAAAGATTATGTGTGCACATCATAAGAAAAGAAATATTGTTAGGAAGATTAAACAAGAAAACGATAAGAAACTTGGTGAATCGATCGAACGGAATTGAAACAAAAACGTCAAAGGCGATCATAGCTCGATTCTTAGAACAACGGACCTCTCTGTCTCTCTCTCTCTCTTTGTCCCTTATTCCTTTCCCCTCTCGTTGATTTTCCGGCGAGATGATTCGATAAGCCTCGAAGTAATGAAGCTCCAGTGGCAGCTACCTACGACAACGTGGCCCTGCGTCGTACCTGCGATAGTAATCCGTTGGACGGCCATATTGAAACG
This sequence comes from Tetragonula carbonaria, assembly GCA_032399595.1. Taxonomy (NCBI): domain Eukaryota; kingdom Metazoa; phylum Arthropoda; class Insecta; order Hymenoptera; family Apidae; genus Tetragonula; species Tetragonula carbonaria. The sequence continues at coordinate 7,283,800 of JAUCRC010000014.1, forward strand.
GAAACACAGAGGCCGCTGACAGCAGAGATTAGAGAATTACTGCGAGCCAATAACCGTTAAAGAGAACGACCGACAGTGCCAATGTTCCAGCCACCGCAAGCTGGCTTTAAACTGCCCAATATTAAACACCGTATTGCACGGATAGCAGGATGCAACGATGCGGGCTCGTGCTTGAACGACGAGTGAACGATCGTGTTTGAACACTTTCGGTGCCTTCCTTATTCACGCCGACGTTCCAATTGAAAAATCCAATACACGGCGGGAGCGTAATGTTTCAGAAACCGTTGCTCCCTGCTAGCAAACAAGTTCTCATGCACCTTGCGCGTGTGAAATATTTGAAACGCAACGCTCGAGGTGGTTCTCTCAATTCAGTTTTTTTTCTTTTTTTTTCTAAATTACTTTTATGAAAATACAAATTTGAACGATGTAATTCTCTATCCGGAGACTGTGCAGATCGAGACTGAGATCGTCTCGCGTAAAAAATTTGTAGCGAGTTTGTTATCCGAAATAGATAGAAGGGAGGGAGGTTGTCTGAAGCCACTTGGAACGGGACAGAAATTGAGAGGAAACCGGCGGATAAGTTTATGGATTACGAGACGACTGTCACAACACGATGACACAGGGCTTTTAAGGCTGGCTTCGATTTCATTCGTGCCTCGGCCCCGGTAGCGTACGCGCGGAATATAAGGCGCGGAAGCGTCTACGAGCATCTGCGGGCCAAGAATATTCGTCACATTTACGCAATATATCAATGTGCTTTTCACGCTTGGCACGCTTCAATGGCGGCGCATATTTTCTTTACATCCTCCTTCCCTCTTGGAAAAGCCACTCACACGGAACCGGCTTGCCACGTCAAAGCTCTTGTCAAATAAACGTTGCAGAAGTTGAACGGTATTAAGTTCACCGGTGGAATCGATGTCAATACCGTTAGCCAGCACTCGTTTAAATCTTATTCCGCCTTCTGCAACATTCGTCGCTCCGATAATGCAACTCTCTCTTTCTCTCTCTCTCTCTCTCTCTCTCTCTTCCGGATAATATACCCTGCTGACCGAAAATTCCGCTACACTTTGCAAGTTTGTCAAAGCTCTTGGTGGAGGTTTGGCTTTTTTAATGACGTTTCGTCTCCCGTGTGAGTCCCGGGGGGTAGAATAGGCTCAACGTAATCCCTGCGTGTCGTAAGAGGCGACTAAAAGGGAAATTCGGTCGAGAAAACTTACGTGTATATATACTTGTTAAGTTAATTTTTCGTTAGATTTTGCTCTACGCCTCTTGAAGTACCGGTAATAGATAGTTGGTCAGACTTCGTTGCTTCTCAGATAGGCACTAACTATTCGTATAACGTTGTGGTTTGAATTCGAGGTATAAGGCAGAGAGTATCGTACCTGCGACAGTAGAGAATTCCGTTGCCAGTCAGACTCGATTTCAGCGAGGTGAAACTTTTAAATGCACTTTTTCAGCGTACCTAAACCTAACCTAAGCTTCTGGTCGCTGATGTACATCGAAACTTTCTCTAATGGCTAGCTGCGGCGCCACAAAACAGCTGGCTTTTGTTAGAAATAGACTTCTGTATATCTGGTCGTTGCTCTTCAACCTGAGCTCGACATTCGCGCGATGTTCCAAGGGTAATATCGAGGAGGGAGAATAGCGAGTCGCGGTTCAGACAAACATCTCGCCTTCCTTCGGACGAGTGAACTCCCCACACTTTCTACCGATCTGTTTTCACGTACGCGAGAGCTCGCGTCAGTTACGCGTAACGTATTCTGGGCATCATCCAGCCGAATCGTGAAGCGAATTCCCCGAGGAAGAGCGAGCGGGCTGGTGTATTCATCGAGCGAAGGTTTCTGCTGCTAAAAAGGGGATTCCCGCGCAGGTGCCCGAACGGCGATCGTCCAATCAAGAAGTTTACGAGAGCGAACGAGTCCCTCTCTCTCCCTTACCAGGCATTCATTTTTGCCGAATCGGGGCCGACCGAGGGACAAAAAGCGAGAACGGCGGCTAGGCTAACCGAGCTCGTTCGCGCGGCAAGCCTCATCTCGAGGTTCCTCCACCGAGGAACCAAGGATTACCCACGACGAACGTATATACTATCGGGATCTTTGGAATTTATCATGAGACTTCTTCTCTGAGAACGGTCGAGAAGGAGGAGGAGGTGGAGAGAGGAGACATGTATCCACAGAGGAAGGAGGAATACGATAGGATGCGCCTTGGCTGAGAGAGAGAGAGCCGAACGAATTTATCACCCGACGGGATCCCAGCAACGAGACTTTCCGTAATCCGCGTTAAAGAGAAAGAGCTATCCTCCGACTGCAGCTGCGAGGAAGTCTGAGCCTTGGCCAACCGATCGGGGGGAGAGTTGGAACAAAGGCGAGGATCGAAGGCTGCCGCGAGATAAAGGGTGAGCTGGCGAGGGGAATGATTGGTCGTAACGCGTGTACAAGATTTACGAATTTATGATATTTACGAGGAACTGTCGTATGACTGTGGCTGGGAAGGAGACGGAAACCAGATTGAGCGAAGATGGGAGGCTAGTGTGAAAAGAATGAGAAGCAAATGACGTTCGTGAATAGCCATCCACTTTCCGCAAAAGGGCGATCAAAGCTCGAGTAATTGTTCGAGGAGTAACGGAGGCAAAGATCGAACGCTAATACAAGAGGAAGGAAGAACTAAAGTCTGAGAATGCTCCTGGTAACAGAGAGAGAGAGACAGAGAGAGAGAGAGGGATCAGTTCGGTAACTGTAGCTGGGCGCAAAGCAACGACGAAAGGACACGTCGATATTTACGAAGTACGTCGTGGAGACGTACACAGCGTGAACCAGGTCGAGTCGAAGGGACTCGGAAGGGAGAAAGGGAGGGCAGAAGCTAGCGCCAGGTTGCCAGCAATTTCTGCCTTCCATTCCGACGCTCAGCCGTCGCCAATTTCGCAGCAAGACATTCAAATCTCGCTCTCTCTCTCTCTCTCTCTCTTCATCGCTCTTCCTCCCCACCCCGAAACGACGACGGGATGCTTCTGTCTCGTGTTTCACCATTTTGGTCGCATCCAAATGTATTGGAATTCACTTTGAAGGGATACTAGGTCCGAGGGAGTTCGTCAGTCTTCATGACGAGGACTGTAAGACGCCGATGGAATCGAAAATCCCTTGCCGCGAGACAGAGAGAATAACAGCGAGGGTTAAACAGAAGGTACGACGAGCGACGAGAGAGAAAAGCGACAGTTGGAACGACACGGACAGGGACAGAGAGGGTTGAGGTTAGGAAGGGACAGAGGGTCAGAATAGCAGAACAGAGGCGCTTTACGATGATGAGGGTTTCGCTCGTAAAAGCCAATGTAACGCCACCGGTTCGGCTCCGTTCGGCATCCGAACGCGTTTCACCTCCGTCTGACCCGCTTCCTCCTTCTTCGGCGACGGTTTGCCAATGCTATTCGCGCCAACGTCTCGAAGAACCGCTTCATTATCCGCCATCGGTGATCCGAAGGAGAAGTTCCGACGAGCGAGAAGAGGCGAGTTATGTAATGATCGGATGAGTTCTTCCTTGGCTTTGCCCATTGTTCCGACAGATCGTAGTCGTCAAACGAATTCCTCTCGTGCCCGGAAGGAGTGGAAGTTCGGCTCCTCGTTTAGAGACCGTGACGTGTACACCGTCACGCAGGACAAGTTGAGGAGACGAAGATCAAGTATAAGAAAATTGTCGCGGAGTTTGAAAGTTCGCCGGATCGTACTTCGCTTGTCAGGAAAATTAAAAATGGACCAATTAACTGTGGGAAGTAGAGCTTTGTTTCGCGCGGATTTTCGCACGCGAGTTCGCTGAATTTCCTCAACTACGGTGATCCGCGATTCTCAATTCCTCGATGCACGCGTGTATTTCAGCGCGCAAGTGTCGGAAAGGAAACGGTGAGGGCGAGGAATTGGCTAGAACCGCCGACTCGCCTGGCGAGAAGCTATTTGTAATCTGCCGCCTTCGCCGCTTCTTATCGAACCGGAGGGGGAAGGTCGTTCGGTCCGTCGGGAGCTGCGGTTGAATTCTTTTATCTTCCTTGATTTTCCGCTTGGAAATGAAGCGATTTAATAGGGTGCAATGAGACGGATGAAGCTCCCTGGCACGGCTGTAAAGGGATCCATTCGTTTCGCGGATCCCGATCCGCCGACCGTAACACGTAAATGAAGTTTCCGCGGTTTATCAGAATTCGAGCAAGGGCAAATTCGAGAGCGAGGGAGGCAGTGCCTCCACCATCGAACGAAGCGGTGGGGGGGGGTGGGAAGAATCATGCTGCGCCGGTTGAAACGTGTATGAGATAACACTTTGCACGGGCTGTTGTACCGGCGAAACGATCGGTCTGTCGGCTCTTGATAATCGTTATCTCGACGGAAAATTAACGGAAAGTTGCCGAGACAATTGGGATTACTCAGCCCTCGTAGCCCCGTTTCTCCGCCCCGTGGCACGGCCACGAGAAAAGCAACCAATTAGACGGTTCGAGCACTTAAAACCTAATTAGTCGAAAGTCGTGGCGCCGTACGAAACACGAGCACTGTCAAGCGGCACTCAGGGGCCACGGATCTTCAATTAATTATGGGCCGCTACTTTCAACTCGAAACAATTAGAATCGTTAAATTATTCCGTTAAATTGCCCCGAGACAGCAAACCGGGTAAAAATCCCACCCGCTCCACCTTTCCCCATCGATGTATTCCTGCTTCGGTTTCGCTTCACTCGGAGGACCATTCCATCCACGGAGGAACATTCAAACGTGTATTTCGAGAATTAACTGTCCATCCGGTCCGGCGACGAACAACAATATCCCGAAACGCAACAAAAAATTCGGTGGCGCGAAGCGTAGGACAAATGGCACCAACGATTCGGCCACCGATTCGGGCGATATTCAACGCTTTGCGAAATAGCAATCGCTCGCGAAGTGGATGATGCGTTTTGAAAAGTTTCACGCGCGCCGAGTGGTAGCCGAACACGTACGCGCCCGACCCGTACGTAGGATCGGTGCTCTCTTCATTACGCACGATGCGCCGGCCGAGGCGAGGGATTGCAAAGTGCTCAAACAACAATCAAGCCACGAGGGTATGGCGTTCGGTACATATTGTGGAACATCACCACTCTGGGACTCGGCCTCTGGTGCCTCTCCTCTTCATCCCCTCTAACCTAACAGCCACCCATTTAACCCCTTTAACTCTCACCAGTGGCCAGGGGCTTGACACTTCGACCCGTGACCGCTGTCGTTGCGTACGCGGGGGTCCAACAGTTATATTGCTATTTGTACAGTGGCAACTATCAATTTGCCGCCATCCATTACGGCGTTAGAGAGGGATTCGCCCGATTTACAGACGTCTGGCTGCTGCAGCGTCAATGCGCGTGGCTCGCGCGCGCGTGTGAATCGGTTTTCGTTCGGCTCGATCCTCTTACAGCGGCATTACGCTTGCGATCCATGCGTTCCGTTTCGACAGGCTGAATCCTCGCGCTTCAGTCGTGAAATTCGATTATCGGCCAATTAGAGAGCCAACGTCTGACGTGAATCGAAGAACGATGCAACTTCAGTTTCCTTTTTTTTTTCTTTCCTTTTCGGTCTTTTAACTTTGACGCTTCAACCTGTACCGAAGGTACAGCAAACGATTTTCGTTCGAGGATCGGAGCAAGAAAAAACAAGATAGAATGGGCCATTGAGGTATAAGTACTTGGTGTACGATATATATATATTTGTTTTAAATCATTCTGCCACGCCCCATATCCAAAGTCGTTCCCCCCCCCCCGTGTTAAATTGTTAAAGAAGGGCGTGGAATATTTAAAGTGGTACTGTTTCGAAGTCGCCGGTGCAAGAAGAATCTCTTTCTCTCACCCCTTTGACCCCGTGCGATACATCTTACCAGAGGCGTTCTATACAAGTCCATAAATTCAAATTCGCAATATTTCACCGGGTCGCTGACAAGCTACTAAACTTCAGCCAAAAGAAAACTTGTACGTCACGTCCCCGTGACTCTGGTCGCTGTGTTGCATCATAAATTCTATCGGCGGTCGAATAAGAAGCCCTGATATCACCTTTCGCGCCCAGCCTTGATATCGAGGCTGGGTTTCTTCCGGTCTCCCACTTATCCGCTCCTAGCCATGTATCTAACGTATGTGGATGTACACTCTGATTCATAAGTGTCCGGACCGTCCGCCGAAATCTTGACGATTAATTCCAGTGCCAATCGGAATTTTATATTTTCTACGGAGAATCCTCGAACAAGCGAGACTGATCGACTTTGTTTGTTCGTTTTGCTACGTAGATTCTGCTTGGAATCCGACGGTTCAAATAAAACAATAATTTTCAAAGGTTTTAATAATTTCTCATATTACGTACTACATTTCAACTATTACGTACACAATTTCTCATATTACGTGCCAAATTTCGAAATATATTACCGATGTGTTCGGCCGCGTTCTTCAATTACACCTCGAGTTACATTTCGAAATTGGTTTCAAATCGGTACAGCCGTCACGATTAATATCGATATTCTCGAGTAACATAATAATGATATTATACGTACGAAATTTCAAGATATTACCTTTAGCCGCTTGGCACTATATTCTTAAACTACACCTGTTACGTGCAAAATTCGACATTTGGTTTTCGAAATCGCCGAGCGTCTCGCACGACATGCGTACAATCCAGCTCCTTTTCAATTAAAATCGATAAATTCTCGAACAACGGCAATTATCCACGCGTTCGAAAACTTTCCACGAGCCACTCCAGACGTCTCGATACTTATGAACATGAATGTATGTATACGGTCACGTTACATATACATACATATACATATACACACACACGATAGAGTGCACGTCCTGAACCGTATGTACAATACGTATACATCTACATACATCGTCGTGTTACTACAATTAGGTAACGGAATGCAGATTGCGGTCCGTTGCTACCCGTAGTTACCATACGAAGGGGATGCGCCGCAACCAGGGGGGTTAAAGGGGACCTATGGCGATGCCGCCGTGGCGGTAGCGCCAGTTCGACTATTCCGCCGTCGTGACAATCCCACGGGATGCAAACCAATTGAAACAGTTACTTCGTAAGGGTGTCCCCGTTAAACTGGTAACACTTCGTAACGCGCACGCTATTACCCGTTTCCCGCCGTATAATTTAACACCTCCACGAAGGAGCAGGCACGGGGATTTCTCCGTTGCAATTTGATTTTCTCTGCTTCACCGGGGGCGCGAACAGCCGTACCTGCGTCGTATTGAACAAACGGGCCGCGCGTGTCGCTGTGCGTATCACTTAATTCGGTGATTCGGCTCGCCCCGCTTGCGAAAATTGTACAAAGCTGCTGCTCCTCTCGAGGAGCAGAGCCTTCGTTTTGTTCGCTAAATCTTGCGAATTGTCGCACGGTTCTTCGGATCGTGTGGTCTTTCGATTGCAAGTTGTCTGGCACGAAATCTTAAATTCTGGGAAATTTGATACAGAAGGAAATCTTTAACTGGCGATCAGAGACGAGGACTTTGCAATTGCACGGAAAATTAGCGCGTTCGTGCAGGATTTTCGGGAAACGTGTTTGGAAGATTTTCGTCGGGGAGGAGGGGGAAAAAAGGAGAGTGGATGGGTTGGTGGAAGATTGACGAGGAAATAAATAACGGCGCCGGAAAAGAAGGGTTTAATCCTGTTACAGGATTCTCGTCGGGCACGGCGGCGCGCAAAGAATCGCGCGCACCGCTCACGCGTCGATGAACGAGCAGAAACGTGGTGCGCTTGTGCACCTGTGTCGTTCAGGAACGGCATAAATCCCAGGAAATTGCGCCCTCGGGGCATCGTCTTCGCGAAGTCGATCAGCCTGCGGACGATTGCGTCTTCCGGATTTCCTCTGTTCCGTGTAAACGTGAACAGGTTCGTTTGTTAACGATAAACCCCTTCGATCCGCCACGTTATTATCCAGCCATTATTAACTTCCTCCTTAATATATCGGTTAACAATTTCTACTTTTCTGCGCGTTTAAGAGAAATTAGAACGATGAAAATTTGAAGGCATTCATATATATAATAAACGTAATACTACTCAGGCAGTTGAAGGAACTTTTTACTTTTGAAATAAGAATATCCGAACATCCTGACAGATTTTTATGGTAAAGTTTCATCGTTCGAGAGGCTCATTGAATTTCTCTGAAAATTTTGGATGATTCGCATGAATTGTTTTCCTGTCCTCGCGTAAACGATGTAAAATGGCAAGAAAGAGAGAGAGGGAGAGAGAGAAGAGGGGGGGATGTTCGCGCGCGGAAATACAAAAGGTTTTAAAGTATGCGCGATCGGAAACGCGATACGAGGATGTAACGGAGGGTATTGCCAGAAAGAAATCAGGTGTCGAGGGATCGAGGATTTTCGGGGAAAGCAGTTTACGTCACTCCCGGCGCACAGCCATTTCAGACTTTCACGTTGGCCGGCATCAGATAAGCCAATCGGGAAACAAAGTTTTCGGCAGTATCGTAGCCAGGACGTGCTCTCCTTTCCGCATTTTCTTCCTACGGAACCAGCCAGCTTTCGCTATATCGCCGAGCGAGATCTCGAAACGACCTCGCCGTATCTCCGCTACTCCTAATAACTTCCGGTTTCTTTAATTGAATTTGATCAAGTGCCACTCTTCCAAACTCGCCCCCCTCTCACCCCTCGCTACCCCCTATGCTTCTCGTAAACCATTTGTACCGATTTCTGCAGCCGTTTGCTTGTCGATGTCATGTCCCTGCGAGATTTCGAACGTTGCACAGGCACGATGTCAGAAACGCGTTGTGAGAAACAAATTTCAGGAATCAAAACTCGTAAAATTTACGAGAGATGTTTATCAATAGGTTATAGCGTGTTGTCAAAGTACTTCAGTACGAGTTAGTTTAAATATCACGCGTTCATGTGACTATGAAAATTCGTATTCTTTGCAGCAAGTCTAACACTTTAATCGTCAGTCGATTCCGTGTCTTTCAACGAGTGCTTCATGCTGTCGAAATTTTCCACCGAGTTTCCTGATACAGAGAATTTCCTGACGCGTCTCTTGTCGCAAACTGTGACAAACAGATGACAAACCCAATATTTACAGCGACTTCCGTCGTTGTTCCCTCCGCAATTTTTATCGCAAAAAGATTCCATATTTTTTCGAGGCTCGATTCCACCTGGCCACCGATTGAAAATTACACCTGGTTTCAACGATCGTTGTTGTTTCGAAGGTTCGTCGAAGTCGGAGGCGCTGAAAGAAGTCCGAGATAAGATCGACGATGCACGAAGAAGAAGCTGCTATGAATGCAAGCCTAAGTCAACAATTTATCACCGAGTTTGGCTGGCGTTCCACTGTGAAAATACCGTCGTGTTTCACGGGCGAAACTATTGACCGGGGTAATTTCCCCGGTGAAAATCGCGCGGCGCGCTTCCTCCTGGAAGGATCAGCGCTTTTCAATGGGCATCCGAATAAAAATTCAGCAGTTTTCGTTGGACGTTTCGGTTCGATGGTTCGTCGAACGATGGGACGAGAGTTTGGCAAACTGAAACTGCTATTTTCGGGAATGGTTGTCCTCGCTCGCGGACAAAAGATATTCGGTTCCGAGCTGGAAGGATTAATGACTCGGTCGGTTCGTCACGTGTCAGGCTATCAGCTGACTAACGACGCGACACAGGAAACGTAAGAAGAGAATACTTACCTTTCACCTTTCGTTCACTCGGGCTCTAGAATCTCTAGACGGTTCTCTCTACGTTCCGTGTAATTTCCGGCGCAAGATTGGACGATTCCATGAATTAGAATGGAACGAGAATTCGCTTTCTTTTTCTACGTCTCTCTACGTTTCGTCGTGTGATTTTGGGATCGCTCGCTCGTGTCGGAGCTGCTTTTACTCGCTATATTTACGTCATGAATTTTGCGTCTAGAGCAAGCAAAGATCGAGCTCTGCTCTCGCAGCACGCGTTCCACTGTTCCATGCGATTAAACGATCCCGGGAACTCAAACAAAATGAAAATTCAAATTTCAATTTCTTTTTTTACTCTTTCTCTTTTGTTGATTTTTATGTATCAAGCGTGCGCATAGACTGCCAGAGGGAAAGAAAGTCAATTCAAGGCACTCGATTCCCGCACAGATTCCTCCGCGGCATAAAAGGAAGGTTCGACGGCGATGTTTCTCAAAAAAAGAAAAAAGAAAAAAGAAAGAAAGAAAAAAAGAAAAAAGGAAAGAAAAAAAAGAGGCGCTATTGAGATGCAACGCGGAGGATAACTTTTTTACGGCGGGGAGGGAAAGGTGCGCGAGTTCCACCGGGCGAAAATGTATAGAAGAAAGTTTCGTTCGGTTCCTCCGGGGTCATATAAAACTTACCGCGCAACCACGCCCTTGAGTCTTTCACTTGCCGCGGATAAATATCCTGCCCTGTTACCCGGGTAAAATGAACTTTTGATCGCGCCGGAGTAATCACTCTGAAAGTGATCGCGTTTAAGAATGGTCCATTGTGTCGCGACAAAACTCCCCTCCCTGCACCCTTCCTCCTCTTTTAACCGTCCCAGCCTGCCGCGTAGACACCACGTCAATTCGAAGCAGAGATTAAATAAAGTTTTCATCATCCTGTAACTTAAACGGAAAGCCCACGTGAAGAAGTTCTCTTCGTCTGGGATTTCTTTCGGCTGGAGATTCGCTGACAGTCGAAGCTCTCCATCGCTCTTCCTCGACGAGTCCGGGCAGAGAGAGAGAGAGAGAGAGAGAGAGAGAGAGGGAGGGAGAGGACGACACACAAGGGGTTACGTAGGTTACTCATGGTTACGTAATCTCCGGTGTAAATCCAGACACGTTAGACGAAGCAGTAACTTCCGATTTCGGGGATGCCGCGTTGCCGCAAAGCAATTTCGACCAGCGCCACCGTGTATAAGTGATCCATCGATCGGAGAGGTACACAAACTTGTCACTTATTGCGTAACTACGCGCTACGTCGTCGTAAGGGTAGTTTGTTACGATTCCTCCTTGGCCGTCTCGTACGTGAATCCTTCTTCCTCTCTGCTTGACGCGCGGCAAACAAGCCAGCTTCCTCTCTCCTTCTCACTCTCACTCTCTTTCGTTTCGTTTTCTCTCGCCTTTCCTGTCTTCTCACCGGGTTCCTCCAGACGACTCCGTGGAAGGAGACCCCGTGCCGCGCAGTTACAAGGCTGCCCCTAAATCCTTCCGAGTGAACGGTGCCACCGTGAAGAACGTACAGTCGTAACTTCCCCTTCTTCGCCGATTCGCTCAACACGCCTGCTAAAGGAGGGAGATGAAAGCACTGTCTGTCTGCCTCTGTAGCCACGGTGTAGCTTTCGAGATTTATTTATCGCATCGCACTTGGACCCTTGTCCTCTTCCACTGGGTTCCTTATGGACCCCAGAAGCACTCCTTTCCACGGGTTTCCTTTCCTCGCTAGCTCGGTTCGGTGAGTCGCCTACGTAACTATTCCCCGTGAACAAACTCGAGAACCTGTCGAATCCTCATAATAGCAGCGTGTAAGAATAAACGAACGCGCAGTTCTCCTCGTCCCCTTTCTTTTCTTTTCTTTTCTTTTTTTCTTTTTTTTCTCGTTTTATTTCTTCTTTTTCTTTCAGTCAGATATTTCAGTCGCGGAGAAACGTCTCCGCATGACGTGTCACGATTGTAAATTACAATCGACGCTTATCCGAAACTCGAAGGTGGAGGGAGCTGAAATGACTTTCGAGATACCGCTTCTCCTTCAGCACGAGATCGCCGTGGAAAAGGAAAAGATCGGCCCGCTACAATACGTATGAGCCCGGTATAATACATCGAATCGGGACGAAATGCCTTTTCACAAGTTCTTTTGAGCTTTCAAAGCTCGGAACAATATCTGACTTGAGATTGGGGTCGCGGCGAGTCCCTCGAGTAAGAAGTGTTATCTACGTTTCCCCAAGCCCGAAACGAGACGCCCCCGTCTGCCGCCATTCAGCCCACCTTCAACCCCTTTTGCCGACCAAGCACTTACCCCTCCATTTTAATCACTATTTCTGATAGACCCGTCGATTAGATCGGAGACCTTTTCGCAACACTCGGCGCGCCTGTTCGATTTTCAAACGCCAAGCTCTAAACCTTGCCTCGTTACCAGCCGAGCTACAACTCAACTTTCTCCGCACCTTTCTCTCTGTTTCACATCTCTTGCGTTTTCACCTTCTCTCTCGTCTTCCCGCCATCCCCTTACGGCTGATTAGAAACCATCTCCAGCGCAAGACGTTTGTCTTGTATTTTCCTTGGGCATTGTAAAACGTAAAGCGATTACAATGGCTTAAGGAAACCTGCTTGTCGCCGGAGTTAATTAAACTTCTGTACCCTGGACAATAGGTTTATTATATACGCTCGCACAACTATTATACTCCTCTTTGGAGAGCGTTCTACGTGTAACAACACTGCCAGCGAGCGTAGCTTTCTTAGATACTCGAGACAGGGTGGCGTTGCTTCATTTAAGATGGAACTTGGAAACAATGATCGTCGGACGTGGACTCTCTGCGAAGTGGCATTCGCTGCGAAATGCACGAGGTTCGTTAGAAAAAAAGGAACTTGATTACACTGTTTTAATTATTCGCGCATGGCTAACAAAGATCATTACCCGCGCAGCAATTCACGTATTTTTCGCTAGAATCTTTGTCGAAACGTCATACTGCCGTTATTTTCGTGTTTCATTTTCACGTTAACACTTACGTATTTATCGTACGTGTTCTATGAATTTTTACAACTCTTCACTCACGGACAACTGAATCATTTGAACGTAGAAGGAGAGTAACTATACAGTCATAAAACAAAAGGATTAAACATGCATAAACGTTTACAGTCTAATGATCTTGATCACATAGAGACGTGGATTGAACCGGGCCAAAGAAATGTTTTCGGTTTACGAGGGATACTTCGAAGTCCATTCAGATTTCGTAAAAGGTGATTGGAAATGTCAAACTTCCAAGAGAGACGTTCGTTCGAAAGTTTCTGAATGTAGGATATTAATAAGCAACGATGGAAAGTTCGTGGCCCATCGTTTAGGGTAAACGGTACCCCGTGGAAGCGTCTCGCAACGACGCAGCACGACGAGGCTGTGAAAAGACCTTAAAGACCGTATTCCCAGCCCGCTATTAAACCCTCGATCGTTCAAGTGCTAATTATTCGCTCGAGTCTAATGATGCCAATTAAAATTTTCCTGCGATGCCCTCGACCCGCGGGGAATTTCGTCTTGTTAGTTACCTTCTTTTCCTCGTCTAAAACAACGCTTTGCACAGAAACAATTACTTCCTCGAATTTATCATTTTTCCCCGCCCTGTTCCCTTTCTTGTCTTGTCGATTTCGACGAATACTGCACTCTTCGAAAGGGGGTTGGAAGGTCACAAATTGAGAAGGTCGTAAACTATTTTTCGAAGGGGGTGAAGGTCACAATCTGAATTTTAGAAAGGTTTCTTAATACTTCGTAAATTCATTGAAAATATATATATTACATCATCGAGATAATTAAATATTTTTCTTTCGCTTTTTCGGAGAATTAAATTAAAGCTTGATACGGCTAAGTAACTTTTTTATAATCTTTCTTATAATAATGGAATAACCTAAAGAAAGGCTGTCACTCACGCAAAAATCTGTTCATACACTTTATTTAAAATTCATGTTCAACAAAATTCATTGAAACAAAAAATGATTTATGTCCACATGTTACAATGAACAACTAACACTAACCTTGTCGTCTGATTTAAATGAAAATAGCCTTTTTTAACTGGACGTGCAAACATTTTCTCCGGCGACTGTGCAAGATAATGGAACGGTCTTGGTTATTGTTATTGAAATGTGCAAATAGATAATATCGCGGTGTGTATACACGAAGGGTTAGGTGGCGTAGGTGTACCCGGCGCCGCGAATATATCGCATGCAGTTTCCGGGTACCAGCGGGGGAAGTACGGGTGTCTAGGGTCGAGGGGCAAAGGGTACAAGGAGGTGGAAGGGACGGATTTGGTGATGTAGCAGCCTGAGATGTAGCCGCAAGCTATGCATGGAATGTTCGTGCACAAGTCGGCGGGATAGGGGGTGCGAAAAGGGGGTGGCCTGATCCCGGACAGTGCCATCTTAATTAATTTCCTCTCAATCTAGATTCGCGCCGTCGAAGGATCCTTGCACGATGCGCTGTACAATCGTGCGTACAATATTCTCTTGTACCGATTCTGTACATGCATTCTAATTAGAGCTCAGGCAAATGGCAGCGTGGCTGTTCCACTGACGTTTCCTTATGATCCAAGTTCGCCCCAATGCTCCATTGTTTCTCTCGCGGGGAAAGAAATTCCAATTCGCGAACAATCGGCGTAGTTATAATATTATATATATATATATATATATATATATATATATATATATAATTTTTTTATATTTCTACGAAGCTTTTATACAATTGGATCTCGGTATCTTTCTCAATGAGAGGCGATTATCGATTACGAAACTTTGTACTTCCATTTCAAGAATTTAGCACGTGGAAGCTGGAAGCGAGCTAACGCTGGGAATTTTCGAAGAATTGAATCTGTATTTCACCAGAGGGAGAATTATAATGTCGAGAGTGTCGTTACGAGAACGATTGAACGTTCGAACATCACGATGACGGTGGAAAGGAAAGCGCGGCACAGGGGTAGAAGAAACAAGGCAGGGTCCTTAATAAGAAACGTCCCTAAACGAGCAGCCTGTACAAATCGGATTGGGTTCGAATGGTTCGAATGGTTCGAATGGACGACTAGCCGGCCAATTGTCCATCTGGAGTGGAACTGCTGATAGCCAGTCTTCGGCTCGCCGTGGAGCACAGGCCAGACAGGTCGCCTGGAGATGTTATATTTTCCTTCGAGCCTGTCTGACCCTGACAATAAGAATTAATCGACGTCTCTCGTCGCAGCTCGCGACGGCTCTTTTCATCCATTCTCGAGGTTCATCGCCCATTGTCCGCGCGAATCTGGCAAATAATTTCTCCCGTACGTTCCTTTTCTCCCGTGCAATCACGTTCCACGCGTCGTCTTTCACCAAACCGTGATTGTAATGCGGGGAACCGTCGTCGTAACCCGTTGAACCTGCGGTTCGTAACTTTGACTGCCGCAAGAGACGTTATTTATTGTCGCCTCCGCTGCGAAAAATTTTACAATCCTCCGCACAGCCGGTGGACTTTTATTGCCACCGATAACCGGGACTTTTTTCTCTAGGTAGTTTGTTTCGAAGGAGAGAGAGAGAGAGAGAGAGAGAGAGTCTTAGCCACTGAGAGAGGGAGAGATGCAGTACCGTGTGAAAATTGATGTTCCTTAGTACAACGTCGGTATAAAGCGTAATTCCTCGAACGCGTAAGAACGGACAGAGACGAATGGATGTAGGTCGGTGTCCTGCCGTTATTGTGACTCGGTCTCGTTCCTCTATTTTTTTTCCATCTTTCTTTCTTCTGCTTTTTGAGGCTTTTTCTTTCGTCTGTTTCTTTTTTCTCTTCTTTTTTTTTCCTTTTTTTTTGAACTTCGATCCAAGTAGAACAATCGCTACCACTATCGAGAGAACGACAATCGTTATTTCGTTGGTCCTCGTTCAGTTTGCGCGAGGCATCAACCTGGTTTCTTTCTCTCTCTCTCTCTCTCTCTCTCTCTCTCGTTCACGTCACAGTTCCATCGTTCTGCAGTTGCACCTGTCTCGCACGCGGCACAAACCGATATCTGATATCGCGTTTTAATTAACTTAGTTTCACGGAATACGCTCGCAGTGGCACGCAGCACTGTGTTTGGCCATAGAGGCGGCGAAAAAAATCGGAGACCATTTTTTCTCGTCTAGAACCGCGCGACGGGTTCAAACGCTCGCTCGCAGGGAAGCGCGTGGGAAACGCGTGGAGAACGGCGTGAGAAACCGAAACGCCCACGCAACGTGAGATAAATAATGTAAACGTTTTCGAGAATTAATCGAAAACACGCGTTGTTGATTTGTTTTTCGGCACGCAGCACGTGTGTTTGCCGAATGCCGATTGTTTAACGAACAAATGTAGAATCGCTCAATATTATTCGCCGCTGATGAAGTCGAGAAAATTATTATTTGTATCGGTTTCGATTGTTCACTACCTCGTCGGCTATTGTTCTACCCTCCCCTCCCCTCCCCCTCTCCCGATCCCCCGTACTCCCCCACTCTGTTAATTATTCAACACGCTGCAAATTTATTATGTACACGGCATAGCGCGATATTGTTATTACTTTATGACAGCACGGGTGGCGCGGGGAGGGGAAAGCAGGAGAAAAAGATCCCGGGCGCGCTCTCATACGCTATTGAGTTAACTATCCTTTCGCCCATGGGATCAAGCGGCGTGCACGTTAGCGGAAGTTACAAGTCTTTAAACTTTAATTTTAAGTTGAACTCTCCGGCGGAAAGTTAGTTCAGTTCCGGCTTACTTATACTTTTGCGGTCAAGTTTTGAAACCTTAAGAACCTCCTAAGATTTTACAATAAACTCGCCGAATGGTTTATATCCGAGGTATACTGGGGAGCGGGACGATGTGTACTGGAACATATGTACCGGCGCTTTACCGTGGCTTTTACTACTTCAACTTGCTGTTCCCGCGCCGTGTAACGTCGTTGTAACGTCGCTCTTTGCACAAACATTCGTTCTCGCTCGCTCAAATTCCCGTTCGGGGGAAATTAATTTTCGGCTGGATCAACGAATCTGAATAGAGTTTCTAAAATTTCTGTTTAATGCTACTTCGTGGCAATCGATTCTGATTAATTAATCATATCGTTTATCCCAATTAGTTGTCGCGTTAATCAAGTTGATCGTCGTAATAGCGTTCATTTTTTAACGGAAGCTACGCTTTGTGCGTTTGAATTCAAAGGATATTCGAGGGAACTTTGTATTTCTGCGGAACGGAATTAAACTACTTTGTCCCCGTGAATCGTGGTATATTTTCGCGTAATATGAATATCCCGTAAATGTGAAAATATCCGCGATCCTTTATCATTGCAAATATTTTTCTTCCGATGTAAACGGCAAAGTGATATTAGGAAAGGGAGAACGCGATTGTCAATTGCAGATACAGGATTGTAGGAATTGCGTAGGGCAACGAATATTTTGTTCATTGAAAGTCGTAACGATAAATCTATAACAGTTCCCCTTGTGTTTTCTGCGAGTTTCGAATATTTCGTAAAAGTATCAAATCCCAATTATGTCAAGAATGATTCAGAGATGGCAAAAAGTGTTGAAGATTCCGGTGTATACCTTTGATTTATTGAAAGAAAAGAAGCACGGACGATGATGACGTAATATTTTAGCTTTATAAGTTACTCCAGCATATAATAATTGACATTGCCGTTACTATTGTATTTTTGCAGAGATATATTTATAATTGCACAATTATTCTCGTATTCAGATCTTTCTCTGTCAAAGAATGTCTCATCTTTTTAAATTGTTCCAGCAAACAGGAAAACTCATTGAAGGGAAAACACATCGACGAATATTATTATTATATTTTTGTTAACATCTTTTTGTTCAATTGTCCCCTCTTTATGCCTTAATTGATAATGATGCAATGAGGGTTGACAAATTCCCATGTTTCTTCTGATCTTTCTTTGTCGAGGACTTGTTTCATCTTTTTAAATTATTCCAGCAAACAGTAAAAAGGAAAACAGATTGAATGAAATATTATTGAAGAAAACACATTTACGAATGTTATTATTATATATTTATTAACGTTCTTTCACTATTGTACAATTGTTCCCCTTTATGTTTTAATTGATAACGACAAAATGAGGGTTGACAAATTCCCGTGTTTCTTTAGATCTTTCAGATTTTTCTATTTCTTTCAGTTTTTTTTTTCTTATTTATTCAGATCTTTCTTCGTCAATGAATGTTTCATCCTTTTAAATTATATTCTAGCAAACGATAAAAAGGAAAACATACTGAGGGAGAAACACATTGACGAATATTATTATTATACTTTTATTAACATCCTTCTACAATTGTACAACCTTTTTAAATTCTAGTTGATAATGATACAATCATCGGGGAGGGGGGGCGGTTGACAAATTTATCTTTCATATTTATTCAGTTCTCTCTTTGCCAAAGAGTGTCTCATCCTTTTAAATTATTCTAGCAAACACATTGAAGGAGATATGATTGGAGAAAGAAAACACATTTACCAATGTCACTGTTATATTTCTGTTAATATTCATCAACAATCGTACAATCGTTCCCCCTCTACGTTCTCGTTGATAATGATACAACGAGGATTCCTTGCCACGTCGAAACGACGAAACGGAGAATATCAGTGAAAAGAATCATCTGCAGGGTGATACGGTGGATGTAGCCGCCACTGTTACCACCCCGTGGCCGATCAGGGTGGTGGACACGGCGCGGTGAAGCGCGGGGGTGACGATTCCGCTTTGGCCCGAGTCGCGGCGACGCTAGCGCCGCGCCGGAGGCTCCAGTCCGAGCCCAGCATCACTCGTGGTGGTTTCGCGCGCGCATCCCCCGCCAAGGTCCGACTACTTTTCGAGGAAAGGGAAAGAGATTCCGTCCTGGCGATTCCGCCACGCGTTTCAACCCCCTTTTCACGCGACAGCCCCTGAAACACGCCGCGAAATCGTCATCGAAATTCAACGCCAGCTAAATCCAACGAGACACGCACCGTCGACAGAGAGAAAGAGAGAGAGAGGCGAGAGAAGAAAAGAAAGTCACGAGGATATCGTCGCTCGTTTTCCTCGAGTGATGATGACCATCGTCAGACGAAAGAAGCATCCGGTGAACGAGTGTACCGCGAGTGACCCGATCGTCACGATTATGTGAAGAACGATGGGAAAATCGGCGGCGAAGCGACACGGATCCTCGACGAGGAGCGTAGAGTGGAAATTACGCGGAGAATTGTTCGTGGAACAACACGCGTTCCCGGAATCGACGCAAAAACGCGTCGGGGAAGAAACGCGAGTGATTGTTTCCGAGAAAGCTGGAATGCGGCCACCTCGGCTCGTCGCCGCTTGGTAAACAGAAATTTCGTCGACTCGATTCGGCTGTTTATCCCTCGTTTACCGGTGACTCTGTTAGACCACTCTTGTGTTGTGTGCCCGGTCGTTGTATCCTCGAGTCAAGAGAGAAATTCCTGGAATTTTCGTATTATCGTTCGTATCACGCGTTTAGTCGGAAAGGGGCAACGCGGTCGCCGGAGCGCGGACAGGGAGGGACGAATCAGTCGAACTACGACGTTCGCGAAGATCGTTTCACGGAACACGCCACATACTCCGGTGCGCGATTTTAACTCGTTGTAACTCGGTGTTACTGTGTGTGCGGAGTTTTTCTCGCCGATCTGTTCGTTGTCGATGGAAGCCGACGCGATCTCGATCGCGTAGTCGAACGCGTAGCGCACCGACGAGTCGCTCGTCGCTAAATCGTCGCGAAGCTCGATTTACACGAGATACACGAGAGAGAGAGAAGTTCTTGCCCCTTGTCACCGCTTATATTCTCACGCTGAGAATGCAGGACACGCTGTTCGCTCGACTGCTTGAACATGCAAATGCAGGTGCGATCGGTTGATAAATAAAAAGACGTGTTCCCGTGGCGAACGCGACAAAAGGGAAAAATATACAGGAGACAGATGCTGAGAGAGAAAGAGACAGCGAGTGAAAAAGGGAAAGAAATCAAAACGGAGGCGAAGTGTGGGGCGAGAAAAATATCGAAGAAAGAAAGGAGGAACGAAATTAAAGTGCGCGCGGGGGTTGGTTACTGGGGCGCGAATGATTTGTAGGTCGGATATTTCGAAAATTGCGACCGCCAGCTGCCGGAGGGTATGTTTCACCGAATGATAGCCAGATCGTTGGGTCGATCGCCAATCGAAAGTTTCTCTCTCCGTTGCTCTTAACTACTCTGTACTCCGCCCTTTCTGCGCCCGCCCGCCCGCCTCCCTCGAGTCCTCCAGCGTAATTACAACAAGTGTCACATCGGAGAAAAATTACGGGTTTTCGTCGCCTCTCGATGGAGTAACAGCGCCGTCACGAAGCGCTTTTCCGTTTCGATCTTTCCTTCCGACCGAATATTCTTCGCGTCGAGCCGTGTGTCGCCGTGTACCGTTCGTTCCACGTCGTCGTCCTTCATCGCGAAGTACGTTCACACGTTCACGTTCGTGTCGGTCACGCGATTGAACTAAAACTGATTGAAGTGAGACCGTTGAAAAATTCACTCGGACGGGAGCCTGTGAAAGTGTGTGCGTATTATCATCGAAACGGTTCTTTTCTTTTCTTTTTTTGTTACCAAGTGGCAACGAACATACACACGTCGAGGGAGAAGTGTCGGAGAAACGATGGACGATTCGAGAATGTGCGACGCGATTTACACTCGCAATCGTGACGCTTGATTTCGTGGCATTGTCCGGCATCCCGCACGCTGTCTGCTGCATCGAAGACGGGAATCGTCCTCGCGTACACGACGACGACCAGACGACAAAGGAAATACGATTTACTTGGAGGTGAGTTTCCAACCAACTCTGTGAGTGAGTCGATTTTTTTTTCTTTTCCTTCTCTTCCTTCTTTCCTTTCTTTTCTCTTTTATCGCGTACTGTCGCGGGAACGATATTTTCTTTTCTCTTCGATTCACGGTGGAAACTTGACAAACCACCGAGAGTTAGCCGATATCGCTAACTCTCGCGTTGGTATCTAGGCGACCAACCAACTCTCCTCATTGTCTCGTAATTGCGTGCCTCGTCGCGTATTTCGCGACGCGGCAAGTCGCGTTTCGTTAGTCGAATCTTTTCGAGGACGGGTGTTATAACTGGGTTGAATTGAGGGTTAATAGCGCTTGGCGAGCGAGAGCTTGATAGCCGAGCTGAGGATTTAACTGAAGGAGTAATTAAAACGCGACCTCGAGTTTCATCTAGATTAACGCGGAAAAATATTACGGAAGGAGGTTAAGTTGAACTTACATAGAATATCCGAGAGAAAGAGAGAGAGAGAAAGCGAGAAGAGGAGAGGAGAGGAAGAGAGATATTGTTTCGAATGTAATCGATTTCGATGACGGAGGAAAGTCGAGTGGCAGCCAGAGGACAAACTTCCCTAAGGTCTTTATTAAAATTTCAGTTCGGTCTTCTTTTCCCCGATAAAGTTTACCGATACTCCAACTCGCATTAGATCCTCGAAGGCCGCTTTCCGCGGGACGTTATTAGTTTCCTCAGACAATGCCGCGTTAAATTTATTCCCACCACGCCGCGCGTTCGAATACTTTGATACTTTAATCGTCTTTCCTCGCGTGCAGCCATTGCGATTTATAAGTTCTAATCTTCGTAAGTGAGAATGAAATGGACGGGGCATTTAAACGTATCCCTCTCTTTCTTTCTCTCGGTCTCGTACGACTTTAATCTAGATTTAACAATGGCGAACGATATTTAACCCTTTATATTTCCTGCTTAAAAGCACTTTTTTTATGTAAAAACTCGTATCATTTCGATGTAGTGATGATTCCTCGTGATGCGTGAAACGAACATTCGCGAGTCGCTGGTAGACGACACTGGGAAATATGAACACAGTGGTTGCCAAAAATTTTCGACCAGAAGAATATCTCGTCGTTAATAAAATTCTTTCTGCACGAATTTTCACGACGTTGCGTTCTGTGAGTTGCGGTAGACATGTCAGACTTGGATTTTTAATTCAACGATAGAGTGAAATTGGCTGGAAATTTCTGGCAGCCACTGTGTGCTCTTCTTTCTTGTACCGTTTTCATTCTTTCTCTCAAGTACCGTTTCAAACAACGATACAGAATTACTCATAGTACGGGAAAATTCACGTAACGATACGAAAAGTTTCATAGAAAGATTCGTGGATATTCTAGTTTCTTACGTGGACAAATTATACTCTCCGCATTAAACAATTGCATTATAAAACGGAAGCAGTCGATGAAACGTTCGGCAAATATTTACGGATGCGTTTCGCGTGGCGAAATCGTGTCGACATCATCTACAAAATTTATCGGAACAGTAACTTCGTTTCTGGTCCCGAATGCAAATATACGAGGTGGTGCCCCAACCATCGACCGTATTTCTATCGTAAAATGTTTGCGATATTTTATGCACGCGGGCCAACAGCGACCCAAATCGCATGGCTAAACACCGCGTAATTCCAGGCGATTCCGAGAAATTTTTCTCTCGTTTGCAAACGAGTTACTAGCTACGTTCGAACATTTTCAACGCACCTCAGGTCGATAGATTTTGGAAATACTGCCTCCGATAATCGACGATATTTTCCCACTTACCGGTAGAATTAATTGGAATTGAACTCGTGCTTATTTCGATATCGATCTTTGTTAAAAAAAATGCTGTCGCATTGCCGCTTGACGCATCGTGTATGTAAAGTATTTCTTAAAAAATGAATACATTTAGAATTTCAAATTTTTATAATAATTTCTAAATGCTTTTTCTTGATAGTTGAAACAGTGATCTGTATCTTTCATCTTATAGGATAGCATTGTGTGCATCTTTTTTCTTTCACCATTTCATTGTTCTTTCTCGGACACGTGTGTCTAATCTATTACTACCTGCGTCATTATTTTTATCTGTTAACAATCGTTCTCACAGATAAATGACATTTACACGATTTAAACGAAATCTTTTTCTCTGGTGTTGTTTTTGTTTGCAATACAAGTTGCAATCACGTTGCTTTTAACCAATAAAACACAGTCTCGAATGTGTTAATCGGTCTTCTTCTCCACCGCATCGAGCAGGTAATTGGCTTGCCAAGCTTTTAATAGCGTTCTCATCTTGCCTCTCCCTATGAAATCGTAACGCGAACGGTAGAGAGAGAGCCGAAATTAATCCCTCGAGTCGAAATCTCGTGGAATTCGTAAGAAGAACGAGTCGACTTTGCGATCGGGGCGTACTTAATCTCTCGCTGTTCCGCTTATTATCCCCGGGTACGCGGGAAACTCATTAAAATAAACGCGCGTGCTCGATTAAGCGTGGCCAATCAGATTCAATACCGAGGGAATCTGATCATTTTTAAATACCGTTCAATTTGCTGCTGTACTTTCTACTGTTTCCCGTTTCGCGAGCACACGCGGTTCTACGCACACGGTCATGCGACATTTTTCGCAGAATAAACCGGGCTTCCCGCCTTGCCGAACAACGACGAACAGGATTTTAGTTTCAATTTATTTAATAATCCCTTCGAAAACACAATTAGTCGCTCGCGCGCGCCGATATTTCTCGGATAATTTTCCAAAACAGTCATTCGAATCGCCGCCGCGAGAAGCAGAGAATAAATTTCCCTAACTGATAATGAACGCCGACAAATAATCCCTTTTACATGGAATTATTCTTGTTACGGCCGGGCATTCGGCTTCGGGGGATTGCTCGTTTGAAGGAATATTCAATGCCCCATTGAAACTACTAAGCTACACGTTCGCTACCGGCTTTTCGCCGATTACTCGTTTAACGGTTTTCCAAATCGATCCGACGCGCTGACTTACACCGGTTCCCGAATACGCGTGATCGAGGAATTTTTTTTTCAAATAAAAAAAAAAAAAGAAAGGGAGACAGCGAACAAAAATTTTATCAAGCGCCGACGAGTTCGATGTAGAACGAAATTGCTCGCGTTTCGAGTATCGAAGCTTCGAAACGAGTAGAACTGACGTGCGAGGGGGGTGGGGTGGTCGGAGGACAGAGAGCCGAGTATAATGGACGAATCTAGCGCGAAACTGAAATGATTGATGGAAGAACGAAGGGGCGTGCAACGCGAGCAGGGTCGAGGAAACAGCTCGACGAACAAAAGGGTTGAGAGGAAGTAGTTATGCTTGTGTACCGAGCCTGGTCGACACCTAGGATGCTCGAACGCAGTTAACTCGAATGCTTCTCGTAATATTGATAGTGCTGGCAGTCATCAAGCGAATACTCCACGGGGATTAGCGAGTTCACCTGCCTTTCCCGCTGACAGGCATTTGTCATCGTTCGACTTGGCCGGAGAAATTTCTAACTTGCTCCACTGGCTGTCGGACCAAGTGCGCGAACAGTTTCTCGACAGTTCTCCTTGATCGAAATTAAAATTACTCGACGGTCGTGTGACAGAAAGTTTCGAATTCGCGAGATAGCCGTGCATATGTTTTTAATAAAAAATAAAAATTTGTCAGTGTTGGAACTGTCAAAAATACTTTTGTGAAATGTGAATTATTTTTCGTAAAATATATAGATGAATGTTCGTATTGTGTACTTTCAAATACAATTGAAAGATCTCTGTGTCATTTCGTTCTTTCACAGTCAATGGTGTGTACCATTGTACCATAGCCTTTGTTCTACTGATTTTTTCGAAGTCAGATTTTGTTACACTCTCGCGCGAATAACACGACGTATCTATCAAATCTGTAGAACGCTTTTATCTCTGTTGTATAGTGAAATAGAATCATTTGCGGTAACAATTTCCGAAGTGTTTTGTGCAACGTGTAATACAAGGAGCAGAGTAAAATTCATTTATTTCGCGGAAAAAAGATTCATATTTTGCAAACACTCGGACAATTGAATCTTGCAAAAAAAAAATCTCCAAAAAACGTACTGTTGCACGCTGTGTTCCCCATTTCGATCTCTCTGAAGCTTCGTACTTCAGTTTCAATTTACACGTTCTACAGCGACGACTCTTGATTATTTCGAGCATTGCTGGGGGAAAAAATGGACAATCATTCATTCATACATTTTAGGAAAATATTTATATTTCATAAACACTCGAGCAATTTGATCTCTGAGAATCTGGAGAAGCACTTGAGCATTTCTTTGATGAAGAATTTCATATTTCAGTAATATTAATTTGAGCTCGTGCTCTGTTTTACGCTCTTCGCATTCGCACGTCGCCACATATCGCGTATAAAACACTCAAAAATCCATGGTTTGGCGTTCCGCGAGAGTTGAACGGGTTCCCACGAATTTCTTTCCGCTCGGCATCCGTGAGAAACGGCTTCGAAAGTTTTCACCGGTGATCTTGATATATATTCGCGCGTTAAATTCGAACCGGTGACCCGGCGTGTTTTCAGCGAGCGCCGCGTCTGACTTTGCAATTATTCTATTTCGAGATGGAGCCGCGGCCGCATCAGATAAAACCGTATCACCGCCAGTGATCTAGAAACGAGGCAACGATATCAACGTGGTATAATTTTCCCACGTAATAAATTCACGATATCGCGGCTATTTGTATCAATAACGATGCATCGTAATATATCACCGGTGATCGCAATCCTCCGTTTAGGCGATCGCTGTTCCGCCCGATAAGGCATCTTACGCTACGTTCCAATACCGCGCGTCTTTACACCCCTGGTTTCAATTAACTTTGCCTAACGATTGAATCGTCGTCACAGTGACAATTGCGGACGATACCTGTCTGTTTGTTTTTTTTAGAAATAGACGTTTACGCGAATTCAGGCACTCTCCCATGAAAATTTATATCTCATATTCTGGAGCGAGTGTTCTGAATATTTTACACAGACACTTTTATACATAAAATTGTCGCGAATTTACGAAACATTCGTAGTTTAATTGTCACGATGTTTGAAAATACTAGATGCATTTAATGTGTCACAATTGGTCTACCAAGGTTCCGTTTTTTTGATAATGTATTTGCATGAACATCCTCGGTGATGAGGAATAAGATTTCCAAATACAAATTCTTTCTACGGTGGAAGATTATGTTACGAGGTATCTGCATTTATCCTTCAAGTTAATACCAAATTAATACCGAAGATCGAAAGATGCTCAACTGTGAAAAATTGAGTACACTTGCGTCCAAAATTAACTGTCGTTAACTACTCTTCTGAATAAATGCAACACTTTTCAAGCAACGCCTTAAGTCTCAGCGAACGACGGGAGCTTCCTCCCGCGAAAGTAGAAAGGTCCCGGCTGGGTCAGACGCGATTAGAGCGGGCGTTTAAAAAACAGCGGATGTGGAGGGTGCGAAAGCGTGGAACCGTCGGCGGAATATGTAATCCCCGTTTCCGTTCAATATTCAGGAAGCCGGCTGCGCCGCAAACGGGTCAGACTAATCACTCATGGGCTCGCCCGGCCATAACTATTCTATATACGTTTCAGAACCGAAGGCCGATCGGAGCAGATTTGTCATGCGACCGGGGACACTGGGGGCCCTCCGCGGGCTCCCGATTAGTGGCCCCGGTCAGACAATGGCCCGTAT
This sequence comes from Tetragonula carbonaria, assembly GCA_032399595.1. Classification (NCBI taxonomy): domain Eukaryota; kingdom Metazoa; phylum Arthropoda; class Insecta; order Hymenoptera; family Apidae; genus Tetragonula; species Tetragonula carbonaria. Next base: position 7,309,928 of record JAUCRC010000014.1, read on the forward strand.
ATGCAAAGACGGTGAACGCCGACTCGCCGCTAAGTGAACGCCGAGCGCCGAGCGTCGAGCTACCCTTGATCAATGGGAATCCTATATTTCGTGGGGAGGGAAACAGTATGTCATCCTGTGAAACTCTGCGCGTGACATCGTCCTTTTCACTTTGAAGTGGATTAATGCGCGACACGCGGGACTGATGTTGCCGCGCTTGCAACAAGGGCCGCATTACAACGTGTACTATTAGCCAAGTACACTAGACGCTTCGCCGGATTTATGGCCGTCTCGAAAAATTGTCGCCGAGCGACCGCTGGTTAATCGTCCAAGGCTCGCCTCATCGTTGGCTGCGCCCGGAATTATTTAAAACGCTCTGTTACGCCCGTTGTTAACGAGCCTCAAGTGACGCGCCGTTGTTTCACTCGTTGTTTCCGTTTTATTATCACGTCACTGTGAATTTATCGCGCGGAGTGATGCGCGGTACTTGTATGTACGAGATTGGTTGAACTCACTTGCTTGGTTGAGAACGCACTTGGGTAATTGTTTGGCCGCGTTAATTCGCGGGGGTTGGTGATTTTAGACAACGTATAATTTTAGTTGCAACAAACGATCGTGTCTGTGGAACTGTTGGCATTCGAGATGTTGCAGGATTAAGTAGAAATTTAGATTCGATAACACGATCGTGGTCAATCTACTTTGTGGAAGGGGAAGATAATTGGAAAGGGGAATATAACGCGGGCTTTCTTATCGGAATCTCACTGAGTCATCTTTTCTCTCTCGTGGTCTCAAAATATTCTAAAGAACACGTACGTACGTACTCGCCTCTAGTGTCTCTCTAACTCGTCGAACCTCGAGAACTGCGCATTTGAAACTCCAAACGCGTAAGGACGCGTTTATTTCTCGGGAGAATTACTTGCGGCTGACTCGTAAAGCGACGATAAAACGAATGTTCTATCCCTCGTTCGCAGTGTTCGCGCATCTCCCGCGCTGTCTTATCATTGACGAAGCAGTTGAAATTGGATCACGCGCCAGTACGTGGAACATTCACTGCGCGATACATACGCGTACCGACGCGTGATATTCTCTGATATGATAGAAGAACGTCGTTAATGGCTATCGGTGCTGATATACGGGACAAGAGCGTAATAAAGCAGATATATTTGACAGGGTTACGAGCGAGCGGGGAAAGCATGGAAAACGTGTTACGTCGCCCTTTTGCTACATGCACCGAACATGTTCGCGTACGTACAGCGTAAGAAATGGCGAATAGGAACTTAATCCATTGATACGGAGCGACCATCGACTGATTTGCCGGATATAGCGTCCGCGTGGCGGTCGCGTTGAATTGCAAAACGGTGAAATTTCCAACGAGACTTCTCTGCTGCAAATGCGATACATCAACGGGTGCGAGCCCCGTGTGCGTGTCCGAAATCCGTTGGAAATAGTAGCGGCGATAAATTGAACAGAACATCGCTGCGGTTGGTAGAAAAAAGTATAAATTATCGTTACTGTCCGTTTTCACTCGAGGGGGGAGAGGTGGAGGTGAAAGCTTCCATCAACGTTTGATGGTAATTGACTATTTTAAATGGATGATACAGAGATAGGGAAAATACAGCGCGAACGCTGGCTTTTAAAATCGAATTGAAACGGCCAAGGGACGTAAGTAGCAGGCTTTGAAATATTTATTCGAGAAAATTGTCGATTTTATTGTTGGACGAACTTCACTGGAATTATTGGCTCTCACGTCGTTGCGTGATTTTTATGCGTGAGATTTTCGAGCGTGTTTCGCTGGATGTTTTATTAAGTTTCTAAAAAATAGTACACCAGTCGGTCGGTCATTTACGTAAACTTTTGGGAATATTTTTTGCTGAGCTGCACGAGCTACGCTTTTATTTCTGAATAAATGTTTTTTGAAACAACTTTTAAAATAGTCATTATTTCCACTATTTCAAGGATCGTATCTCTCAGAGTTTTCCAATCGTCCAAGTTGAAACGTACGCTATTCATAGTAAGTAATTGAAATTCAAATGATTCCTCCGAGAGGAAGTACCGCTGCATTTTAAAATTATTCGACTGTGTTATTTATGATTGAAATACATTCGAAGTTAAAAGCGTTGAGAAATTAATTTTAAAATCCAAGTTGTTCAGTTTTGGGAACGTCAACTGAGAAAATTATTGAAATGATTTACGTGTTGTAACAATGTGACTTGACGTAATAAAGTGGTTCGAATTATTCGTCATTTTTATCTTTATTTCAATTGAACTTGACCAACCTTTGACATTTAAACTATTCATCACCTGAACGCAGTAGTAGGTACTTCTTCAGCAGTTCATTGTTTACAAATTTGGAAGGATCGACGATAAAATTTCTGATTCTCTGTCTTTTTCTTGCTTCTCTCTCATGTGAATTACATAAATTAAATAAATTATACAATCTGAATAATAAATTACCTGGACATTTATAATATTTCTTCGCTAAAAAAAAGTCGCTCTTTATTTTCTTCCTTCCTCCTGACATTTACGTCGTTTAGCATTTCAACCCCTCAGTTATCGGAAACGACCAAAAAAGAATTCCATGATATAAATCCTTCCACCCACGGCCACGCTTTGAATTTCTATTAGCCTTAGTCACTCAGAGGTCGTGTTGTTTTACAAAAATGTTTGACAGAAAGTTCGTTGAAATAGAATTACTTTTCTTAGAAATATCGATTTAGTTGGAATAACACGTACAATACGTAGAAAAATTTGGCAGATGTTAAAACAAAATTGAGGGCTAGCTAGGAAAGACAAGCGTACAGACAATTCTGTACAAAACGAGAGTCATTTTGCACAGAATCGAAGTTTACACTGAACTGCATTGGGAACTATAACTCCGATAATCCTCCAGCGGTTAAATTTCCAGTCTCTCTGGATTATGTCGTCACCGACATAGTGCAGGCGTGTACAAGGAGTGCGAGGCTCTACAAGCATAATTAGCCCCGTACGGAGGCAAACGGTAGAGAGTTTGCAAGTCACCGCGGCGAACAAGGCTGTGTCTTGTAAAAATTCGTGGTCGAATATAAACGCCGATTCACCGCGTGATCATTAAGTCACGCTTCTCACCGGGCTTTTCAATTGGCCGGCATTGTTGCACGCGAGAACACGTTCCAAACTCGTCGCAGCTCCGTGTCCATCTATAACGCGCCAATTAAACGTCCGGGCTTCCGCGTGTCTATTGCGAAATTTGAATTTCATTTGGCCGTCATCTTGCCGCGGCCGGCATAAATATTCATAATATCGATTGCTCGTAAGTTACCGCGGAAATATTCATGGCGACGCAATATTGAGTCGTTGGCGAGGAACATGTCCGAGGCTGACCTGCGATCGGCTCGATTAATTTCCACCGGCCGTTTCGGCGCTAATTCGCGCTAATTCGCGCCCGGGGAAAGTGTAGACGAAACCACAAAAATACACGGCACGGTTATACGTGTACAGTTAGAGGTTGACATAGAGACATTATACGGGCAGGGGCATTACACAAATATATGACGTCACGGTATAACGATGCAAAGTAGGATCTATGTTGATTTTCAGCTTTTGCAACGGTGGGTGGTGGGGGGAGATCGCGTGTTTGCACGGTCCCGGGCACGCATCCATACGCGCAATACGTCCGCTTGACACCATCCCAGAAGCGATTTACACTGTAGGTATAGCACGGAAATGCAAGCAATGTGTGTAGCGCGATTTTGCGATAGCGACACTGACACGACGACATCCTATAAACACGATCGCGCGTACGTGGGACGTATAGTTAAGAATTAGCTTCCTGTCGATCGACGAGTCAAAGCTCGATGCTTTCACGTTAAGCACTGCTTCGTACGAGATTTTTTCACCGAAGAATCTTGTCTCCTAAAACGTCGACTTTGTATGTGCTCGTCACACACGTGCGGTGTGATTGCTCGGAATAGAAAACTTGAATTAATTGTTTCTTTTTCTTTTTTTTTTTTAAGATTAGTAGAAACATATTTTGTCACGTTTCGTAATCGCGAGGTCAGTCTGAAAATCCTGATCCTGAAGATTAACAAGTACGCGAAATGGAGCAGTTGGCAAGCTTGTAAAGATCATCGTTAAAATTCCGTTCTATCGAACTCGGAATTGAATTTCCCTAAGTAAGAAAATATAAGACTAGATGACCTTCCTGTGACACGGTCCGTTCCACTTTTGTCAACATGAAAAAACTCAACGACAGCTTGACTGTTAGTCTGGAGCTTCTACGGCGACGAGCTGCAGTTTCGCAAGTGAAACAACCGCTGAAAGTCTTAGGCTAAATATAAAGATTGTGCCGCGAATCAGCGAAATGGCTGAAACTCGCGTCGCATTGGAACGAAATAAACGATGTTCTGTCGGTCTGATGTCACTGGCACGCGATCAACGAACGATTTCATTCAGGCGAACAGTCGTCCGTGCAAAACGAAACGCGCATTATCAACAGGATATAGACTTCGCTTCCGCAAATTACCCGACGATGGTACCCGGCGCTCGTCGCAAATCCATCCCGATAATGGCGCCGATTGTTCCCATTTAAACAGCAATCTGCATTAAGTTCGCTGGAAGGGAGCGAGCGCTGTTTCGATGCTTATGCGGATTACGCCGTTTAAACCAGCGGCACCGTGAAATTACGGGGAAAAACGTTTCACCGTAACGGGCTTGTCTTACGTATCACACGCGCGCGTATCCGGTCTGTGAACGAATTCACCACATGTGAAACACGTTCGGAATACGTTCGGCGGGAGATGGTTACATCGAGAGACGATTACTCGGAGAGAGAGAGAGAGAGAGAGAGAGAACGAACACGTGGGAAACCGACACGGACCAGGGGGATGTTTCGCGTTCTAAATACATACAGGTGTGTGAGGTGAAGTTCACGAATACACGTTTAGTGGGTTGTCCGCGCACGCGGTTTCGTCAGGAACGCTCTGTAACCCCGGCTCTCGAATTTCAACTCTTGATTCTTTTATTCGATCCGTGCCGAGGTATGCAGTGCTGGTACAATCTTTACCAGCTCGTTTGTACGTCGTAGGTAATGCGCTCGCTCTCTCTCTCACTCTTTTCTCTTCTCCTTCTCTGAAGTTTCACTGAAAGTCGGAGTGAGAGAGAGAAAGGAAAACGGGGGTGTCTGTTGAATAAGGGTGGAGAGACTTAACGTTACGTTAGTTTAGAAGCTATTGTCGGCCGAGGGTTGCACACGAGCGCAGCCGAGTCGTGACTCGTGCTCTTTCGCTGCTTGAGAGCGGCGATACAAGTGGGCGGAGGGGCGGGAGGGTGGTTACGGTTTCAGACTCGGATGCGACCGCTACGTGTATGAATATTTTACAAAAATACACGCTTCAAAGAACCCAGTCATCCCCTATTCACGGTTGCTCGAATTTCCAGTTGCACGCGGAAACGTGCTACCACAACCGAGAGCCGTTTCCTTGTTTTAGAATAACTATTTTGTGTGATCTCCTTGAACGTTGCACTCGTCCCTCGGTCTCGGATTCGGTGCGTGTGTCGTTCCTCCGGTCCTGACAAAAGATCCACGACGTTTCCAAACGAATGTATACGTCCTTTTTTCTCCCCCTCCGTCCGAGTTTCAGAATTTTTCTCTTCGCTGTTGAGCTACTTTGAAATTGAACTCGTCACTGTAACGAGACAGTATTGGTCTTCTCACGACACGTTCGAATATATTTTCACCACAATGTACGCGTTCTCACTTTTCCGAGCTTCGTCTTTTTCTTTTTCTTTTTTTTTCTTTTTTGGCTACACGCGAGTATGGGACACGTCACGAGGGAGGAAGTTGCAAATGAAGATCGATAAACATTACCTGAAAAAAGACGGCATGGCGATTCTTTCGGGAGAGGACAGGATAAAGTTTCTGGACTTTCGGTGCCGACCCCGTTGCAAACTTTTAAACGTGTAAACCGATAATAAAGCGATTGCACGTTGTTCGCAACAACGTACGTCGCTAACTTGCAACCCCCTCGAAACGAGCTTCCCGTCGAGAGTACGCGACTGAAATTTCTTCGCGAACCCGTGACCACGAGCGAGAAAGAGAAACAAGTTCCCGATCGTTGATTTCGGGATTAAACGGAGTTCGGTCAAACTCTCGCTTTATCATGAATTCTCTTTATCTTCGGGCGCGTGGAGCCCAAGCAAACGACATTGAACGACGTGAGATTTATTCTCACGCGTTCAGGCTCTCCTTCGATACGTCGCACGACTTAATCGTAAATTGTAGCCACCTGCGAGGGTCTTTCAGCGCCGCGGCGAGACGGGACATTTATTTCCTCGAGCTTTCTGCTTCCCCCCCGCGACTCATGATTTATGATCGCGCCGATCGGTTTCGTTGATTCTTTTGACCGAGGCTTTATCGTTAACGAACTCCTTTCCGTGGTTCTGTTTCACCAGAGTTGCTGCAGAGAAACGTGAAGGAATCGGGGGTGTTCTTCTCCGTTTCTTCTGGTACACATCCGCCTTTGTGTTCGAACGGAGGAAGAGATATCGTACGGAATATAATGTGTTACGCAATCGTTGGAGAAATGATTGGCTTGCGTTACTTGGATTTTCCCGGTTATTTCGTTCGGCTTGTTCCTCCGTCGAAGAAGAATGCAAGATTCACCAGCCAGTACCTGTGCGAACATAATTAAAGAATTGAAACTGGGTAGAAATTTGTTTTATCCATTAAATATTATATATATATATATACTTATGTATATTTTGTATTTATTACATACATATTTTGCATATTCCCGCGTACATTTTTCAAATTTTTCCATAAGAATTCGCAATTTGCTAGGATTCGGAATTTTCGAACATTTTGAAAAGATCCTTTTCCCGAACGTTCTGTCCGAGATCCAAGATTTAAGCACGACGTTCCATTCCGCACGGCGTATTCTAGATTTTGTCTTCGCCTCTTTTGTCGTCTCAGCGTTGCGTGATAAATTGTGACAACAACATGCATACGTCTCCTTCTCCGGGAAGAGAGGTCGCCTGTTATGTAAACTCGTCGCAGGGAAATCTCGTTCGAAAGTCGCTTTTATTTTTCAGCGAACTTTCGATATTTGAGAAATAAGATGTCCGCGCGAAGCGTGCGGGTCTCGATCGAGAGGCGGAAGAGAAATGAAGGGTGGAGGGAAAACGAAAGAAGGACGGGAACGTAACGAGCTTCTGCGACGACCGTCCAATTCGGTGGAAGTTCATTTGCAAAAATTTTATTGCCCTGCGCTCGCGAGACTTCCTCTTCCCCCCTCCTCGCGTTTTTTTCGACGTTTATTAACTCCTCCCTCTTTGTTTCACGCGCCTTTATTTCCCTTCGAACAATGGTACACGCGGTCGATTCTCGAACCGCGAGGGGGGAAAAAAAATCTCTGTCCCGCGATTTGAAAAGAGCTTGCTCTCTCGATTCGAAAATCGAGCACGACTCCCTAAAAATGTCCCCTCCGTTCCCATCTCTCTTCGTTCCGTACAAATGACCCTTTCACGCTTCTGCCGGGACATTCGTTAAGTTTCGAAATCTGAATCTGCAATGTGAGAAAAATGGGGACGTTGAAAGATACAGTGAGCTAAGATTGCAAGTGTGGAAGGACATTTCAGAAGCGTTGAGTAATTTGTCTTGGACCTTTGGATTGTTGTACTGTTAATAGACCGCGGACTTTTGTTCGTGACTTTTTTCTTAGTCTATATTCTTAAGAAACCACGAATTCGCGTGAAAACTCGCAGTTTAGTTTAGTTGCTAATTCCAAATCTCGTAATCGAATTGAAAGCCTCCGTTTCGAGACGGTGCAAACGAACAACGAATCTTGAGACAAAGGAAATTTTCAGGCCTCTGGAAATAAACCGATCGTGTTAAAAAAAAAAAAAAAAAAAGGAAAGGGCGTCGAAGAAATAATCGGTTTCTCGAGTGGCCTATTGTTCGCGGCTTCTTGCATCGCCTCGGAAAGTGGAAACGGGATGAAACGGTAGGAAAAATAAATCAAGCAACTTCGGCAGCAAGTATTTCTCAGTTAAATGAGATTTTGATAGAGCGAGATCGAATCGTTGCTGCCGCGATCAGCTCGGCGCTGCGGCGCTTCGATAAGAGGGTGGGATTGGCGATTAGGGTTGCTAGGGGCTTGATTTATCGGAAATTAATATGCTACACGCCGTCGGGACTCGGCGAAAACACAACCTGCGCGGTCGTTCTGCGTTCGTTGTTCGGCACCGCGTACGAAAATTTAAAACAGATCATCTTCGCGGTTGCTCTCGTTCGTTAGCCTAAAAAGCGCCCACGGTAACGAAGCGTGGATGAAACTGGTTGAAACGTATTAATGTTTCTCGAGAGCATCGGGAGTACTCTCGGCGAAGAACTTGGCCGCGGACTCGAGGGACGAAAGGACTTCTGAATGGTGAAGATAGAGTCTCGGCGAGCTCCAAGAACCTGGCCGTCGTGTCCCCGAACGAATTTGGGAAATGAACCGCGGCTCGCTCGAGCTATGATGGCTTGACTTATGGCTTCGAAAGGACGAACCCAGCGGGGATGTTGAGTCACGATGAACCGTTGTCTTCTAACTCTGTCGCTGCTTCCGCTGTAAAATACGCGCTTGACGGAATGTTAGCATAGAATGTAGAACTATCGAGAGAGATTAGGAAAATTGTTTCAGAAGAGTGAATAGGGTAGAAAAGACTGACGAATTTTCAGATTCAATAATTATTAAAAATTAGTAGAAATTATCTGTCGGTTGTATGTTTGAAACAACCGTGTGTACATTTAAAATTGATTCGAGAAACGATAGTTAATATTTCCTGCGACCGATAGAATTGACGAATGTGGATTTGGCGAGAGAGATTAGGAGAATTGTTTTCGAATAGGGAATAGAGTAGAATTCTAAGTGCGATGAAACTGAAGATTTTGAGGTTCAGTGATAAAATGAGTACAAATTACGTTTAATAGAAATTATTTATTAATTATACATTTGAAGCAACCAGATGTATGTTTGAAATTGATTAACGAAATTGGAAAACGATGGTTAACAGAGACCTAGAACTAAAGAGAGATTACCAGAGATGCTAAAATTTGTAACGCGATTAACTTGATTCGCCATTTTACTACTCATTCTTACGGGATAATGTTCGATAGAAGGCAGACAGAGGAAGTAATCTAATGCATAAACAGTGTTCCATTTATCGCGGCGAGACTCGTTCGCGGTTACAAGGCTGTCTAACGTTACGCGTGTCGAAAAGTTTCGAAATTAACATCGGTGTGTATGACGTCCGCGGCGGTAACTCGCAAAACATGTTTCGCAGGGTGGCGGAACGTGGCGGAACTTTCCCGATCAGATATAATCGAAATCGTGAAACACGTACTAATCGGTAATCTCGTTGTTGCTTTCAGCAGTTCTATGGAATAGCGACCATAGCAACGATGACCAGCATGAAGTTTTTTCGCGTGTTTCTGGCACTCCTCGGGGGCACGCACGTCCTCTGCGCGCAGCCGTCAGTATCGCCAACAGTGAAGAGTATCGGTGAGTCTTTCCTTCACGTGCCTAGCAAATAGTTTCAATTTTTCCAAAATTCAAGTATTCTGTTAGTCTTTATTTCATCTGTCAGTCTGAAATCTACGCAACAGACTTGTTCGTCTAGTCGACTTTTTTTTATGAATTTCTCCATTCGACGCTTCGACAGCATTTAATGACATCTGCCAAATGCGTTTATTTTCTACAATATTTTCAATTATTTCGTGTGTTCCAAGATTTAGACGTTAGTTGTCAATTTAAACGTAAATATTAGAATTCAATTCTAATTATATTTGTTCAATTCTAATTGTATTGCTATTGTATTTGTTTGAAATAATATTAGCGATTTCTGTTCAATTCACGATTCGTGTGAATACTTTTTGAATACCTGCGTTTGATAAAAACCTCTCTACCAACGTTGGTACATTATCAAACAAAAAGAAACAAGAAACGTAACTCGTTCAAAAAAAAGGGTGAAACAACCGATAGAAGCAGGATACTTGACAATTATTAGCATTCATCCGAGTTTTTCTGCTTAACAGGGTGAAACGTTACAACCACTTCTCGTAACGTGTTACACATTACGCGAAGACGTTGCGCCGCGAGACGAGCGAAATAATCGGGATCGAGATCGTCAACGGTTTAATCAAAATTTTGCCGGCGATGTCAGTTGAAAAAGTAGTGTAACGAAAGAGAGAGCGGAAGATCGTGTTGTGATAGTTGTTCACTTGAAGTCTACTTGACAAAATCGCAAATCACGTGCACACTTTCGCTTTAACTCTTTGAGAAATCAGCTCGTTCGCGGATTATTTCAACTCGTTGACGAACTAATTCCTTTTACAGTAGAACATTTGTACGTAATTTAGGGACTATAAATGATCATAAAAATCATATCTTTCGCAGTGACAGCGATGTTTGAAAAATTGCGACAGGAGCGAACGAAGATATTTGTTGAAAAACAAAATACGATCAAAACGTTTGAAACACACTCTTTATCGTAAGCGATAGCCAGGGCACGTGATATTCGCCAAAGTACTCGGAGGCCTCAGTCTATCGTTCAAACAGCCTTAGATAGTGACGAAAGCGAACTCGAAGGCGCCGGTTTTCTATGTAATTAACGACTATCCATCCTCTCGGCAATTATGAAGCCGAGAGGGGGCGGTAATGAAATCTCTTTAAGCAGCCAGCAGCTCCCTGCTCGCGTAGAAACGAACCGGCATGCAAACGAGTCTGTCAAGAAGACAGACGACCGATGTGTATCTAACCGTTCCATTGTAAACACGTAATTATACGACTCCGCTTGATATCTGTCATCTGTCTAGCCGTCGACGTTCGTCAAATTCGTTCGTGGCTTTCTCGCAGAGAGAAACCGTTTTTCCGGTCTGATTCGCCAGCTGAAGGAACGATCCTCTTTCAACGAGCATCGTGGATCAAAAGAGCGAATGGCCTCGGCGTTGCCTTATGCGGGGCGAGCTCTCGAGCGGGTGTGTATTCGAACGATCGAGAAAGCAAAACGCTGGCAGGGTTTCGTTTCTTAACGGAGAAACGCGAGCCTCGAGTGTCGAGCAAAGCCGAGCGTTCTGGAAAACTGTCGCTGCAAGCAAGTTTCGAGAACACGCTCGAGATCGATAACCGCCGCACGAGTCTCTTCGTCTCCAGATGTTTCCATTAAATATACCATAATTGCCACGATTCGTCGAATCGGTCAGCCACGTAATCGTTTCGTATTCGCTTTTCGTGGAAATTTTATTTCAACGCGTTTCATCACCGACGCGAATTTCATCGACGTGATTAACGTTACACGTTATGCGTTCGTTTTCTCCTCAAATCACAACGAAACCTGTAATCGTTCTCTCTTGCTCCTATTTTCATTTTTTTCTTTTTCCCCCCTCGGGAGAATAATTTTCGTCGACGACGCATGGAAATTACGCGATCGAAAGCTGTATCGTTCGCCTAGCGCGAAAGAAAGATATCGCCTCGTAAGGTAGCGGTAATTTATCGAGCGGATATTACGGTTTTCCAGTGGGAGAGAAACGGCCCTCGAAACGGCTCGGTACCGTCCCGAGACGAGACGAGACGCAGAAAGGCGAGAAGAAAGACCGGCGCGGTGGTCTCGGCCGGAATGGAAAAGGCGGACGCGATAAATTCGATTCCCCATATTCGTCATCGCGTTTAATGGACGAAATTCCGCGACGTGTTTCGAGTTTCCATTTCATTGAAAACCGATATCGATGCGTGGTCTCGAGCCCGAGACATGCCCGGATCTGTTCCAGGTATCGTGTACCAACATCGACTTCCTGTTATGGCACTCCCTCTTGTGTTGTCGTCTAGTTGTTCGAGCACCACTCGAAGCGCCTTGATTACGTTCGAGCGGAAAAAGCCAATACCGCCCGGTCGTTCCGCCGTTTTCTCGCGGTTTCTTCGCGAATAAGCATGTGTTCCACTCCTTTTTATTTTTTTTTTTCCTCTTCCTTTCCTTGCGAAGCACCGATGTTTAATCACCGGCGTGTTTTCCGCTCGTTTCCCGGAGAAAAAGAAAAGAAAAACGAATCTGTTCGTTAGGAAATATCGGTCGGTAATCAGCGAACGATATTTACTTCCATACTTTTAATCAAACGTGCACGATGATTAATAACGGGGCGTTCTCTCGTGAATGATAACTTTACCTTTCTCGGTATCGCGAGTATGCAATTTTGCTCAGGTAAGGCTGAAGCAATCCCCAGTGATTGGTATTCAATTCTCGGGAGAAACGGCAAACGCTTTGATTCCCGGAATTCGTTTGCCGGGAAGCTCTCGCCCGTTATAAAAAAGTCGAGCTCTCCCCTCGTGGCTTCGAAATTCTCATTTTCGAGTAATAATCAGAAACTGTGAGTGAAAACTTGATAACTCGCCCGTGGATTACAAATTTTGATTCCAACGCGCGAAATCCGATGACTTTTCATCCATTAGAAAGCTATGATCTGTCTGCAATTTACAAGTGAATTGTCTAATATAAATATCGTGAATAATCCATGAACTTTAAGGATCTGTGCAACATTAAAAACGGTGATGAATTCACAGTTATGGGAAAGAAATCGATGCGGGAATAACAGAATGTGGACCGAAAGTCTCTCGGAATGAGAGATGACTCGTTCGAAGTCGCGCGAATCGATTTATCAAACCCATTGATGACAGGTTGGTCCGATATTACCGTGACAGTTTTTTCCCCCGCCGGTCGCTGTGCCGGTCGTTTCCATCGAATTCGTTTGGTATCCTCATTCCGCTCGGGATTATACGCGATGGCGTGTATAATGCGGTATTCGCGATCCCGATGTCATTCGGCGTGCACGAAGGAAGAGGAGCCGCTCCTCCTTCCAACAATTCCGGGACACGGTAAAAACTAAGATTACTATGCAATGCAATCAGCGGCGTACCAGGGTTCTTTCAGATTAAAACACAGCCCCGGGATTACAGGTCGAAACTATTGTTTTGCCAAGAGCCGCGTCCAGGCAGATTGTGTGTACTCGTACCGTACCGTACGCGAACACTTGGCATAAAAAGAAAAAAAAAGAAACGTCACCGTGGTAACACGCGGTGTTGGTGAAACGGGGGTGAGAGGGAGAGGGAGGGAGGGAGGTCGAAAAGAAAATACCACACAGTCAACTCGAGCGGTACGCACGTCGTTAACAGCTCGACGCGTTTTCGCCCGCCTGCGTTTCAACTCCATCGGGCATTTGCATATTCGCGGTGGCGTGCCATTTTTACAAAAGGTTGCGAAATTGCCGCGGAGATCGTTGCCGCGCGGCGATACGCCCGCCGCCACTTGTTGAAACGATGATAATATTAGTTTTGCGGCTACTCGTGTCGACAACGACGCTGTTGATAAAACACATTTACTATCTCGCAGGACTCGGCCGCTGCCTGTTCCTTTGCTCGTTTGTTTCTCCGCTTTGTGCCGTGAAAAATTTGGGAGCCACACTCGTCGCGACAGGATTCGAAACAGTGTGCTCGGTTGAATTTTTTTCGTTTATCTTTTCCTCTTTCTCTCTTTCTGTTATTTTTTTTTTTTTATAACTAAACTTCCGAGGAAATGAGATTTCCGAGATTTCGAACTTTCGAGTCCCGAACGTCCAAGCTTCGAATTTTTCGAAATTTAGGATTTTCCTAGTTTCTCGTTACTCCTTAACTTCTCTCTTAACTTTTCAATTTTGTTTCTGGTGTGAAGTTTTTACCGAAATTTTTTAAGTGTTCCCTGTTTTTTCCCCAGATCGTCGATCGACGTATCGAAAATTTGAATTTCACGCGTGCAAAAGAATTCGTCGGTCTGCCTTTCCTGGCTTGGTGGGAAGTGGCTGCTCCGTTTAATTGCCATTCGCAATTCGTTTTCATCTGAAATAATTTCCGGAATTGCGAGCGGCGGGATCTACTTTCCGCGCAGCTCGAAATTAATCTTCAAGTGCATTTGCTTCTTTCTTTCTTCTTGTTTCTTTCTCACGGCGGTTTCGCGGCCGAAATCGGTCGAGTTTCTCTGAAAAATGTGTGTCGCTGGTCGCGGTGAAGAAATTGAAGTGTACACGAGCGGCCTCAAGTTGCCTAGTTGACTACTCGTTAACTTTATTCCGTTTTCGGACTAGTCGCCGGCCAGCGCTCTCTCTCTCTCTCTCTCTCTATCTCTCTCTTTCTCTTGTTCTCTCGTCGCGAGTACGACGAAGACATTCCCTTTCGAAATTGCTCGCGCGTTTTCTCCAGCCCGGAATTTTATCACTGGCTGCCGCGCACCAGCTTCGAATTAATGGTTATTTTATTCATACGAGGCGGTTCTGGTTCCTTTTGTTCCGTTCTGTATTTCGTAGTCCGATTGTCCGCGACAGAAATTCGTGATTAATCGCTTCGGTTCTTATCGTACGCCCCGCGCGTCCAATTCAAAACGATGACGGAAAAACCGCCGCTACTTTTCTTCCCCCATTCAATTCTCGCTCGGGGGATTCATTCATTATCCTCTCGCGGAGTGCGTCGTAAATAACGTTATTCTGCCGTTTGAAAGAAGTATATTAGCGCGAAGCGGTAAAAAGCATCGTTAAGAGCGCGGCTACGTCGGATACCGGATCATTTCGAACCTCCTGGCGAATGATTCACGAAACTCCTTGTCCCGTTCTTTCTTTCCTTCGAGCCCAGCCCTTTCATTTACAATGAGAACGAACCGGCGAGAAAAATAGCACCGGGCGCCGAGTATAATGCTGAGCAGCACGGCGTTCATCGTTCTTCGAAGAATTGTTTGATACATTATTAAAACGACGATCCGATCAAATTGCGAGGGAGATCTCAAGGCGAGAAATATTATCTCGGCGACAGTTTCTCGAATTGTAACGTCAGTGGACGTTAACAGGGATAGGTTACAAATTGCGCTACTATCTCTTATAGCACGTTAAACGTGGACAGAATGGAGGAAATTTTCATGAGCGAAAACAAGATTCGCAAAGAATCTTCCTTTCTTCAAGGTGTTTCGTTGGACACAATTCATCTATCCGTTGAACGTGCGAAACGAGGGATTTTTCCAAATTGTACAAACCGCGAGTCAGAAATGTCATCTCCAAAAGAGTTTAAACACACGCCTGTGATTTGTTCGACGATTTACCAAATTGGTTAAAAAGGAGATGATAAGGGTGGATCACGTCGCGTCTCGATAACGCGTTAAACAGAAGAGACGATTAACCGGGAAAGTTTGATTGGCAGGTACGTGAGAAAAGGGTGAATCTAGTCAATGACCAGATCGAGAGATGGCCAGAGGCAGGGTGTAGGCTAATGCATAAACAATGCGCCGTTTATCCGCGTTGGGGATGCAAGCTCAATGAATAATAAACTACCCTGCAGACACGCGGATAGATAGATCGGTTCTGGTACGGTGCACGACCGTGGCCCTGGTGGGAGGATTATCGACGAAAAAGTGCACCGATGCTCGTGCACGCGCGATGACCCACACAGCAGGCTGTGAATATTATTGCTTTCAAGATTTCGTCCGTCCACACGCGCCATTTAAGCTACCCTCCGCGTCGATCAATTCGGGCGAGACTTCTCGCGCGCGTGTGGGGTGCATACGAAGTTGCGTACGATTCACCGCAATAATGGCAAAGACGAGGACACGATCGATCGAGGAATTTATGGCGCGGATGATTTATACCGTGTTTATATGTATTTATAGAGTGCTCGGATGTGCTTCGGCAAATAACGTTTATATACTCGAATTCGACGTTTAGCATTTTGGATGAAATATGGAGCAAGAGTCGGATTCCGTTCTTTTTCTTCTTCTTTTTTCCCCCAGGATTCGATCTTCGTCTCTCAGGTGCAAATTTCTATTTACGTATTATGTTGCGTACGTATTTTCCGCGGAGATTAACGATTTTGAGACACGCCAGCGTCAATATATGTTTCGCGCTGTCACTTTATTTCAGAACTCAGCGTGGAGTCAACGAAGGCTTAAAATTGTGCGGTTCATTTTTCCACAGTAGGAATAATTCGCAACAGAAATCATTTCTCTGGATTCGTGCAGAACAAAATTCCGATTCAGGCTCCGCTCTGATCAAAGGAACTCGTCACGAGCGTGTTTGACGTGAAAAAGAAAAAAAGAAAAAAGAAAAACTGTTTCGTTCCGTTTGAATCGACTCCGCGATAATTCGTCTGCATTCGGCCGCGCGTTCCGCGCGGTACGGATTTAAAACAGAGAATACCAAAGGAAATTAAGTAGCGAAACACAGCCGCTCGAATCGCGGGGAATTAGCAGAGGATTCAGCCGCTGAGAGTTTCAACTCTTTACGATCTTTTTCCGACTTATTCAACGTTTTCGCCGCTTTCATTCGCGGTTTTCCAGCCGCTGTTAGCCCGTTGCACGCGTAATCGGCAAAAGAACAAAACGGAGCGACGAAGGAGAAGCTTTATTAACGTTCCGTCACGATGGAACGTCGTCGAAAACAGCCGTTTCGTTGAATTAAACGAACAACAGTCGTCGAAATTGCCGCCGAAAGCTGCGTCTTCGTTTCACATTTCCGGACGTCGGTCCTTCGTTTCCGCCTTTCGTCGTGTACTCTACGATTTTCAACTCTTCTCCGCTTCTTCTTCTTCTTCTTCTCCTCTCTTTCCATTCCGTTTGTTTCCTTTTTTGCTCGCCTCTTCTCGTTACTGAGAAACAGTTTACCGACTGAAAACTGGCGAAGAGAGAGAGAGAAAGAGAGAGAGGAGGTGAAGCACGCGGCGGGTTATTCGGTTGACGGATCGTTTAGTTGTTTGAATTACCACCGTCTCCTAACAAATATTTGCCAAGTTTTACGGAATTCATTATCTCGGCGCGGCACGGTGAAGGGTCGGAGGGTAGGGGGGGGGCGCTGAACAGTTTAATTGTGTAAAACCGGCGAATTACGGAGGAATAAGTCAGCGGCAGGGCGCCGGATACTTGGATAATTAAAACGATCCCGCGGGCAAACGTGGCGGTAGGCCGGCCTTTTAAATTCTCGCCAATTCCAATTCCCTTGCTCTTCGTTTTTTTTTCTTTTTTTTTTCATTTTTTCCCCCTCTTTTTTTTTCTTCCCGCTATTAACATATTCCGCGGTTCGCCGTAAATGTTACGTTTCCAGAGAATTACCACTGCGGCGTTTCGAAAAAATTTACCGTCCACTTTAACACGTCGCGTTTGGCGTTTTGTTGCCGTGGCTGGCTATGCCCGTGCACGCACACACGCGCAACCGTTTCTCACCGTGCGCGTGCAAAACAATTTCAATTTGCGCGCGCCACACGTTACCACGCCCGTGTAAAAAGCGTTCACGCTTAATTTCGCGTGAACGTCGCGCGCTATCTCGTTTGCTGTCGCCTCGGGAAACTGCGTCGCGCGTAATGCGCGCACTCCATCAGCGCGGCTCGCGACTAAGTCAGTTACACACACCTCCGTCGTGGCAAAAACCCGGTGACTTGCGCGAAACGAGCGATCATCGCTTTATTTCTCGCTGAAAATCGTTTGCCAAGCAGCGAGCTCTGCGGATTCGAGCGAGCATAAATTGGGTGAGCGGTGAAAGAATGATTATGTGGACCGTGTTTGCGGAAAGTTTGAAGGCGCAGAAATGTAGACAGTGAGTGTAATGTACAAAAATGTCCAAAAAAGAAAGAGTGTGTTAAATAACACGTGAAAGAAACGATTTTCTGTTTCTTCAATTATATTCGTGAAAATTTAAAAATACGTAAGAGTCCGTAGTCTAATGATTATCATTGAATTTTACGTTTTACCGAGAAAATGTTACTTGTGCGCAAATGAGAAAAAAGTATTTGAATGTAATATTTTCGAACTTACTAAGAGAAATATATGTGTTATTTCTAATAAAGGAAATTAAATTTCAAAGAAACGAGAGGTAAATGCGATATATATTTTGGAATAGAGCATTATTATATTCAGTGATAAGAGATACGATATTTAGTGCATCATTGAAACTTGAAATGTCGGAATTATTGGTCCAAATAAATGATGCACGCGCATAATTTTGCAACGTTCATCACTTATTTCGCGATTATTTACGCCATTTACTCATGATAAATTCATGAAAGTTGCAAAACGAATCAGACGAGCTGTCCGTATTACATGGAAATACCGGAGTATATATTTTCACGCACTGCGGCCATAAGTCAAATAAACTAATTCGAAATATATAGCAATGATTTTAACGACGGGATACTATTTGCAGAGTGAAATCAAATCATTGTCGCGTGCTGCGTGTTTCGATAGAAATTTGGAAACGCAATAGCAATTATCTTGCTCACATTTATCTATAAAAGCACTAACTAGAAAATTACAGTGAAGCGACTGTACCCGAAGCGTCATTCCTTTCAACGAGAATGAAAGACGAGAATTAACAAGTAAAGTCGAAGAAAAATTGCGAACGACAGTAACTGGATGTTACGATTTTGTAGAGATATATACGTATTTCTGTGCACAGTATGAAACGAATACCGCAGTCGTTTTTCGAAGATTCGCAGCTATTGTTCCCCAGATTCTCCCGTAGGTTGCAGGAATCTCTCTTGCGCAAAATTCTACACCGTGCAAAACATTAAACATTGCGGTATGTCCCGTCGTAATTAGTGTACGCGATATTAATTAATCACGGTAGCAGCGAGGGTGGATCTCGCGGGGTGAGAAGATTCTGGGCTCGAATCGTGCGCAGTGGCGGCAGCATCGGTGCGGCCACTAGAGATAACAGTCCAATTAAACATTAACGGCGCAAGTTGAACGAAATACGCGAGCGCCGTCTCGTTGTTTAATTCGATTGAAAGTTAGCAACACGCGTGCCGGATACGCGCAACTCCGCGCGAAAGACAGACTTAACGCGTTTAAGCGAAATTAGATGAGGCGGCAAACGTATGGGTCTGCGGGGGGCAAGTTCCTGCGAGAAAATGCGACGGCGGAACTGGGCTAAAACCTACGGAGTGAGAATTTCGGAGTGGTAATAAGAATGCGTGGTGGCTCGTGGGTGGCAAAATACGAAGGGTGAAAGGATTAAGAAGGAACGGGACGGAGAAGGGTCGGAGAAGTGAACGTAAAGTAGAGAGAATAAGACAAATAGGGAAGAGAAAGGAATAGAAGAGCGAGAGAGAGAGAGAGAGAGGGAGGGATAGGGAGAAAGTGTCGGTGGAAAGGGTTTTCTTTAACCCGATAAAACGTGATCCTCGCTTTATCAAGTTAACGTAATCCACTTATTTTCAACCAGCAACGAGGTGGGTTGTAGAGGCCGTCGGATGAAGAACGGTCGTGGAATAGCGAGTATGGGAGCGAGATTATGCAGGTGTAAAGCCCGCGGCGGGAAATACTGCCTTTTAAATTAATTTCAGGGAACGTTCGTCGTCGTATACAGAAGCGACGAGCTGTTTGTCCCTTCGTCGTGTAATTTCTCTCTCTCTCTCTCTCTCTCTCTCTGTCTGTCTGTCTGTCTGTCGGTTCTCTAAACTCTAGCTCGCCACACCTCACGGGTTTGCCCAGGCCTTCGTCTATATCACATGCTGCCGGTTGGACCGGTTCCAATTGCGAATTGAACCGTTCGTAACTGTTGAACGTGAATTATGGCGTTTATTTATTCTGGCCTGTCCCTCGTGCCATTCCCCGTTGGCTATCCTGTTCGCAGCCATCCATCCTACTACGCCCACGAAATCAGTGTTTCGCGGACGATGGCCCGATTGTGTAACGATTTCCCTTGATTATAATCGAATCGGTCAATGGAGGATCGTTTGAAAACTCTGCCTCTCTTCCACAGTCGCGCCACAGATTGAAAATGATAGAAATAAATAATTATTTGCAACGTCCGATTGCCAGCGACAGGAAGTCCGCGCCGCGCGTTAAAATCGATTAACTGCGACGCAACGCGTTTTCCGCTTTGCTGTTCGTATCGCGAGTGGAGTTGGCAAGAGTGCAGACACGATTGGTCGTCTCAATCTGCTCTATCTTTCGAAACTGAGGTTCATCATCATTTTCTTTGTTCGCTGTCCAAGGCAGGTTCGAGTATTCGAACGCGGATAAAATGAAAGTCTCGTTTTAAACGAGGTTGAACGAGGAGAACTGAAATTTGTTGTTGCTGGGTCGTTCAAAAAATGACACGAAACCAACGGTGAATTGTCAATTATCAAAAGTGCAAATGTTCAGCATCGATGCGGACCGTCACGCCAATCTTTTTTCTTTCGTATCTAATTGCGAGACGATTTACGCGTGATTTTAACGCGTACGCAATTTGCCGTCAACTTGAGTCTCCTTGACTCTCTCCCGCGGCGCACGCAGGCGGCGAAGTAGAGCGAAAATCGAACAAACAGCAACACAAAACGATATCATACCCCGCGGGACAGTTGTTTGAAATATCGCCGCGCGATGTATGCGTAAACATGTACAATCTTCATTATTATGCCGTCGCCATTATTCCGTATCAGAGCATCGTAGCAGTGCTGGTCCGCGGTGCGCAAAGTTTCAGACGTTGTCTGAGTAGTTTATGAATACCGCGACGCCGGGATGAGTGTGTCCGTGGTGGATGACTCGGGTCGTCGAGATGCCGGTGAAAACGGAGGGGAGGTACCAGGAAGCGTTTATCAACCCTCTGTCCCTGACAAGCGCGCATATAGACGTAGAATATATATATATATATGTATATATATATATGTATATATATATATATACTGACGCAGGTTTCTCTGTCTCTCTCTCTGCGATGTCTCGCTCTCTTGCTTCGTACAGTGTACGGGCAACATCATCGTGCGGCGTTATAACTCAAACGCGAAGACCCCTTTGACTAGTATGTACTGGGATAGCAGATATTACTTTTATACACGTGATACCGCATCAGTTCCTCGAGACAAAGGCAGAGCGTATATGACATTGTGGAACGACGACGGGTCGCGGCAGTTGTTAGACGAACAGTGACGTGCGCTTCAATTTGGTCGGAATGGCAGTAATTTTCTACTCCTTCCTTTTCCACCCTGCTTCACGTTTCCATTCTATGGATATATATATATATATATATATAGACAGGCTTCTTTCCTTTTTCTTTTTTTTCTTCTCCCCTCCCTCTCTTTCTCTTTTTCTTTCTCTACTAATTTCCTGGTTCACTAGACCTTCTCGCGGACTTTCCATAAGGCGAGGGTTAAACGATGAACTTCCTCGCGGAGAAGAAGCGAGCTCTTGCGGTCGCAACCCCCTTGAACTCTCTTGTCTCTCCTGACAACGCCTGGAAACGTCTCTTCCCCGTCCGGAAGAGAGTTTTGAAAACACGCCACGCGAGATCGGTGGAGCCACTTTTCTCTCGTTTTAACTTTCCAGGCTAGAATCGTGCTTGCGAAAAGAATCTTATCGACTCCTGTCGAAAGTTGGGTCAAATTTGCCAGTCGTTTATGTCGCTCAATTTTGGAACGTTTCAATTTCAATATGTTTCAATTAGTTAAATCGTTGACGGATCGGAAATAATATTTATTTATTTTCTTCTGAAAGCGGTTGTAAATGTTTGATAAATTTCACAGAATTTCTCGCAATTGTTTGAAAGTTTATAGCGAAATGATCCATAGCTTCGTCACGTGTAGAGTGTAAACTGACATATATTCCCTGAAATATATCTAACGTGATATATTCATAAAATGATTCAACCTCTAAACTGCTGTACGCCACCAATAAACGTGCACGATCCGAGCGAACACCCAAGGGTTAATACTGTACTACCATGCGTCGCGGTGTATTATCGCGCGTATAATGAATTGCCCAGCGACCGATTCATCGTCCCGGTGATTTGCGATGGAAATTAATTCATGGCAAAGCGGCTAATAAAATTCCCGCCGCGAGATTCCGCGTTTTACGAGGCGGAATCGCGACGAGAGACATGACTGATCGCGGTCGCGGGTGTCGTTTTATCGATGCACGGCAAGGCGGAAGGACGTTGACTAATGATATTGCCATAGCAACTTATTTGTTATCGAAATTGCCTATTACTTACCCTATTGGACAATATGTCTACCGTCTTGTCGCTATCGCTCGATTAGAAAGCACGAACTTCTCCTCCAAGACTTCCCTATCGATTATTGCCGTACGATATTCGTCCCCCGGTGGAATCATTCAGCTGCTGCGTTCAGCAACTATCAGAACGCGAAACTGTTTTTGAACTTAACCGTGAAACTGTTACGAAAAACTGTTGACGAAACTGTTCTTTCTAAATTCTCCTTCAGTCTCGCTAATGTTGAAACAAGTGAGAAATGGACGGTTTTAAAATTGAGTATTTACCAGCTGGACGTGAGCCTTGCTCAGATTTTTTGTGTAGCATCTTTACTATATCTCGGCTAAATCGAAATCTTGCACGAGAACTCTGCAAAGGTAGGCCCTTGGTTCAGGCATACGCATTTTGGACTCCTCAAAGGAGGGAAATTTCCAGAATTTGTGAAAACGAGATAATGGAAACGTCGTTGTTTCTTGGAGAGTTTCGCCCTCTCTTCGAAAGTACACAACTTCGCTGATAACGCGAGAGAAAGAAGAAACAAGTTATCCGGGGACAAAAAGGGAAAGAGAAATGGAACGGAACGTACGCAGATAAAGCACGATTATTTTAATTTCTTCAGAAACTGATTAGAGTTTGACCGAGCATCCGTAAAGATTAGAGTCGACAGCACGATGTGGATGGACAAAAGATTCGTCGAAGTTCTCATTCTTCGCTAAGATAGCGAAACAACTTTTTACATTTTAATAATCCAACGTGTATATTGCAGTAGAGAAATAAATCGGTACGGTGGTAAATTAGTATTATTACATCGTGTAACAAATATTTCCTTCAAATTATTTTACTTTTACGTACGATCAAATTTTCATTCGTTTGTCACAGAAATTCGCGCACGTGCAAGTTTCACGCTGTTGAGAAAATATCTTCAGTATCTCTTTATCGTGTGTTCAGTTCACTGAAAATCTGACGCGTTCGATCGGCAAAACACGACACGATCGCGACATAGAGAAGAATCTAGGATTCGTGGCGCCGGATAACGCAGGTTCGTCGTAATGGCAGGTTCATCTCGGGCCGCGTACATGTATCGGAGATAGCAATCGGCTGGTGATTAATTTGATCGTTTGTTTCGCGTCACGTACACGACTGGTGCATAAATATGCTCACGGACAAGCACACAAGTTCGGTTTAATTGAAAGGCGAAACGCGTGCCTCGAGCTTGGAAGATATTAATTAGCTTTCAGAGTTAATCGCGTTCTCCATGATGCCTGCCGCGGTGTTCGCGGGATCTATGCGTTTTCACACGATCCGGCAGTAATATCGCTGGCCGCGCTCGATCGACGGAGTGGGGTCGACGACCCCGAACGGATAAATCATCGAAATCGCTGGAGAATTCACGAGGTTCGACCAGTTCTGCTCTCTGATAATCTCACCGTGAATATCTCGGTCGTAGACTGAAGAAGAGAGAGAGAGAGAGAGTGAGAGAGAGGCAAATACGAAAGTCTATCGATATGAAACTTGGGGCTTTCCAGATTTATCTATCGAGAGAGAACTGGAATCGATATTAATAACCGAGCCGCATCAAGGAAACGCGAAAGTAGTTTCAGTAATTATTATTACGCGAGTATTGGAAGGGTTGGCGAAGCGAGTGGAGAATTGCTTTGATACGGAATTGTCGAATCATTCTGTGCTCGACTCGTTGAACAATTCTCTGAACTCTCTCTCTCTCTCTCTCTCTCTCTCTCTCTCTTCCTCTCTTTCAGAATAGACGTTCGTTTGAAATAAGTGATTTGCCATTGCGACCGTACAAACGGCTGTGATTTGTACAAATCATCCTTTGAATCAAGCTCGTTACCAAGCTGCTTTGGCAACGAAGTGTATCGTGTATCTCTGTATGAAATCAATATACGAAACTCCACCATTCCCTGTCTCGTTCGAATAACAGTTTCAGCACGCGTGTCATTTCACCGACACAGTGCATCGAATTTAATTGTCCATTAATTTCTGCAGCGATACAAATATTGAAACTATGGGACGACGAAGAAGAGACAGAGAGAGAGAGAGAGAGAGAGAAAGAAAGAGAAAGAGAGAAAAAGCAGATGGAGAAATAATTTTCATGTAACAGATTTCAATTTTTTTTTGTACTCGAATCTCGAACACCGTCTGATAATTATTATTCATATTCCATTGGCGTTTCACGCCGGCGTTTAATTACGCCTTTCAAATATTCCGATCGACCGTTTTTAATACGCTCCCATCAAACGTTTATTATCCCGTTGTCATCGTTGGGGAACAATTTTTCCCGGGGAATAATTTACACGAATCGCGTGCACGAATCGATTCCGCGCCTCTTGCGTCACGTTGGAAAATATTTGCCGAACGTGTGTTTGTCAAATCGCGCGAACTTCATAATCAGTTCTTGATTCTCTGTTGTTGGCAGGCTGCGGATTTTCACGCATTTTCGCGCAAACTGGAGAAAGACGGGACCTGGCTGAATGAATTTGTTTCATCTGCAGTGTTGTAACGAACACTTTTTTGCTTCGGATGTTTTATACATTCTTGCCCGCTACGAATATTTCCGTATCTTCAGATTTCCCACAGATGCATAAAAATTCGCTGCCCGGTCGTTAATTCGTGAGATACCGATCCTTCGTTCGTGAGAAATCTGAGTCACGTTCGCGGCCAGTTTTTCACTGTTCCGAGCTTCCGGAAAGTGCAAAAAAATTTTCCAAACTGCTCAATAGCGTGCAATCAGGTTTGGGGCCAAGGTTTTACAAATGTCGAGGAGAAATTCGCGAGCGAAATACCACTGAGGGCATTGACGAACTAACTAGTCAATGGAGGGTTAAAAACCCGCGACTGAAAATGTTCGAGCTCCGTTCCTTCTTTTCAACACGATGGTGTACATTTACTTGAACGCGACCTATCTCTTCTGTATTTTTGTCGTTTCATTTTTGTTAATATTATCTACACTCTCCCACATTAGCCCGCGTGCTTATTCATTCAAATTCCTCGCGGGCGCAAATAAACATTCGTGGTCGAGCGATCGCGGTGCGCTTTATCAAACCATAAGCCGACTAATCTCTCGCGTGAATGAAAACGGCGGAGGGGTGGGGGGGGGGTGAAGCTTTATCGCGTTGGCCGAAAGAATTTCAGGGGAAAATTGAGAACGATTTTCGTCACGCGGCGAAAATGCACCGCATATTTTTCTTTTCCTTTTTTTTTCCTTTTTTTACTTTTTTTTTGTTTTTTGTTTTTTTCCCCCGCGCAGTTTCCGTTTGCGCTCGCGTCCACCCGCAGATTTGCCCGTCAGTCCCGCGGCGCCGCGCCGCTCCGCAAGTGCAATTAATCCATAAAATAGTAGGTATGCGCGGTGTGCAACGCATGTTCAACAGCAATTTCATCGTCCAGGCTCTCCTCTTTGTTTGCACCGAAACGGGTACGCCACGCGGTACGCGCGAGGAAACGTGACACGGACATTTATTCAAAACACCGCGACACGTTTCGTTTGCGCGTCGCGGGAGTGCAATTCGCTCCTAAATCTTTTGTACCCGGCCGCGGCCAGGTGGGAGAGAAGATTTACGGACGCGTGTGCAATGACCGCTTCAATGACTGGCGCGAATAGCACAGGAGAAATGGGAGAAGGGTAAAGTTCGTCGAAGATTTATTTTACTCGTGAACTGTACGTTTCCTCTGTTTAAAAAAATCTTTTTTATCTGTATTTTTATGTGTTTTTTTTTTCTTACAAAC
The DNA here is from genome assembly GCA_032399595.1 of Tetragonula carbonaria. Taxonomy (NCBI): domain Eukaryota; kingdom Metazoa; phylum Arthropoda; class Insecta; order Hymenoptera; family Apidae; genus Tetragonula; species Tetragonula carbonaria. Next base: position 7,335,630 of record JAUCRC010000014.1, read on the forward strand.
AAAGTATAACAACATCGTGAGCAAAGTGGACAGTAAAGTGATCGTTCGTTCTACCGATTATTTCCTTTCTTATTTCTCTTGCGTTCGGCGCGAAACAATGTTACAGTACTAGCAACGTAACAAAAACGAGTAAATTGTAAATACGAACTTTTTTAGAAAACTGTATCAACTGCTGTAAGAGTCTGAAGCGTGTAATGTATATGTGTTAATCATGTTAATTACATCGTATTCGATAATTTTCAGTATTGTATTAGCGAATTCGTACCATCCACAATTAAGAGGAAGGTATCCACTAGATTGAATACGTACTAAAATCACTGTTCATGAAACTGAACGACTCTTATCTTACATCGTCTAATGAAAGACGTTGCACTTTGGTTTCATTTGGTCTCTACTGCCGCGAACATTGCAATTCGACTAAAACAAATGACAAACGAGCACCGCTGTAAGCTCGTTACCGTTAGTCACAACGGCATTAATTCGCAACAAACGGTGATTCTACAACCAACAACGTGATACCCCCAAATACGTGATATGCAATTAGCTAACCCTTTCTTGCTTAACTAACCCTTTGCGGTTTAATATCGTTTAGCGAGAATCGTCGACTATGTTCTGAACGCCACCTTTGAATGAGAACAACGATAACTCGATGGAACGTAGGGAAAAAAAGAAAATAACAAAGTGAAGCGGCACGGCTGGACTTTAGAAAGATATTGCGTGTCATGAAATTAATTAAGAAATTAATTAAATTTTTTCCGCGTTCAAAATTCATTTCGACTTCTCCTCTTTTCATTCTTGTTGCCTCTGTCAAAGCCGCGTCAAGTTTAATTGCCCTTACGACAGACGTGGTAATGCGTGGAAATATTGCACTTTACGGCGAATTTAGAGCGTTCTACTGCTTATTTATATATTAGATATTCACCACGATAATTAGCGGAATTTAAAATTTGCAAAAATGTACAAGTCGTAATACAAAGATGAATAAAACGAATTTCAACCTCTCAGCCTTCTCAAACATTTTGAATTAACTATCTCAGAATTGTGAATGTGCATACGCCTATCCGCGTATCTGTCTGCCGATGACAAAACGAGACGACGTACGGTTTGAATATTATCACAGTGCCGGAACGAGAATCAGCAAGAGGTATACCGTAGAAAAAAAAATATTTCACCGCAAAGGGTCGGTCCTAATGTCATAACCAAACGCAATTTCGCGTGGAATTCGCTAATCTAGAAGGCCTGCCTCTTCGAATTTTTTTAGTCGTTTCAACAATACCTTCCGGAACGTCGGGGTCTTCGTTCCGGGACTTACGAATTTATCTCTCTCGTTTATTATGTCGTCGATGGTCTTCACTTCCTCTTTCTCGGTCAGAGCGAATGGCAGTATGTTGAATGACGATATCATCGCGTGAGCGAGTCGTTCATCCATGGTCCTCTTTAGTTCCTTCATAGTGGGCGGCTGCGTTTTGCAATTGAGCTGTTTCATCGTGGCGACCAGAGTTTTGTGGTACTCCACGAGCAGATCTTCGGTACTGAGGTTTTCGTCGATTTCCTCGAAGATGCTCGAGTTGAACAAGTAGTGCAGGTCGACCGCTGGCGAACTGTAGAGGCAGAGCTGGAAATCCACCTGAAACAGGCCGATCGATTCCCCGATCGATGTAGCAACCGGCGGCGAATTGAATTGGAAATGAAATCTGCGCGACGCGCGACGAGCGACGAAAAGAAGCGTGCGAGAGGGACTCGTGTTTAGGAAATCATCGGCAGTCGAGGATTCGTGCTCGGTCCTCGTCGCGACAGACAGGTGGGCAATGCACCTAAACGCGATCGAGTCGGATTTATTGCATTATTCATAATACACTGTTTTCCAGCAGCGGAATTCCGACCTCTCGATACGTTTCTTCTCTCTCGCTGTCTCTCGCGCGACAGACTTAAACGTTTGGTAATTCGACAGTGACGTTCGAGTTGTTCATTTAAATCGTTCGTTAAAAATGGAAATACATAATTTCTTTTTTCTTATTATTTACGCACTGTTATCTATAATTAAATTGACAATTATCTGTTATTATTCCTCTTGCAAAAAGTGGATTTCCTCTTTATTTCATAATTGGTCATCATTACGATAAGAATAAATGTGTATATAAAGTGCCGATACGTTTTGTGTTATATTAACATTCGCAGTTTGTAACAAAAATAATGCGATAATAACTTACATAAATGTGCTCGACAGGCTTGCCATTTTTGTCGTATCGGAACATCATGTTGTTCGTCCACGAGTCCCCATGATTTATGACGTTGAACTCGTCGTCTTTGCGTTTCAGCGCCTGCATTTGCACTTCATATGCCCTTTCGGCGAATTTCCTAATTTTCTCCGCATACCTAAAGCGTAAATTTCGACGTGTCACGATGGATTTGATTTCGACAATGTAACAATTAATAGACTCTGGATTTTTATGCAATCGTAAGAAATTTAAGGGCGCAGACGAGCGCAAAAGTACTTGTTACTTGTTATTTGACGAGAACAAACTTTTACTTGGATCTTATATTTTTAATATGAAATCACATGAACATCCACAGTCTAACAACTGCATTGTATTTTCATCAGCTTCACTTTTTTCCGTCTTGTGGCCATTCTTCTACTACATCTGCAAGGCCAAGAGTGCTAGCTTTAAAGAATTGTGTCAGTTCATCTGGAGTCTCTTCGTTGATGATTCCTCTCCAATATAATAACTTTTGTTTCGGCTCCTGCGGAAGCACAGATCATTTACTGAGTGTTCAGTAAATATTGAATTATTTAATGAGAATGTACTTTATAGAAAATTTGGCCACGAAATAAAAACAAATGCACAAAGGCAATCGTCCGTTCGTTGTACTAATTATAATTTAACAAGAAAAATCACGTGTTCAATCATTTTATCGAAACACTTGAAAATTTAATAGCGAATGTGGCGATGGGACTGCGAATTTTCATGCGTTTGTTTTCATCACGAATGGTTCGATCTTTCGCCGATTTGCATAAATATTCGCAGTCCAATGATGAATTTGTAGACCGTGTCACAATCATGTTACCTTGTCGCACAAAGCAACTGAAGCTGCATGGAACCTGGCTAGTCCTCGAATGGCCAGTGTCGCGTGTTCCTTATCGAGGCCAGCGTGACGATTGGCCATACGAAAGTCCAAAGTAGCCAGATCCTCCATGATCAAGCACAGCGGTCGTTCCAGCTTTACGTAATAAGACTGTGCACTGACGCGACTGCCCAACAATTTGCTCATCTTCTGCAGTGTGCTCGTCATCATGAAGATTTCCGTGTCGAAGATTTGTGACTTCGCGATCTTACAAAACGTTCAGAAACATCTGCCGTGAGATATACAAGGTCTGAATTCACCTACCTCTACGTTCTTTGTAAATGCAATTTTTCTACCTAGATTCTGTAGCTACCGTTTAAAAAATGTTGGACATTTTTCTTTTCTACATGAATTTCTCTTTTACTGACCATTAAGCACCCATAAGTAGTGACGTTTTTTGATACTGCAAAATTTTATTTAAGAGTTAATAATAATAAAGTTTGTTAAATTTGAAAAAAGAAGAAATGACATTACACATGGGTACTCCTAATATTCCTTTATTTTCATTTTTTTTTTTTACCCTATAATTGTACAATCGTTTTTCTCCCGTACTCAAATTCTTCTCTCATTGAATGCTTTAGCTTTCTAAATTATCTCAATATATCACGATCTTCAAAGAGAAAGAATATTGAAAAATATCATTACTTTTTCATTAATTCCCTTCTAAATCGAGCTACTATCTGTGGATTAACAGATGAAGAAAAATCTTGCCCCCGCGCGAGGAAATGAAAATCTCCAGGGCCAAGCGTTCGACAGATCGAAAACTCTTTCTCTAGTCCCTAGAAAAATCGAAAGGAAAGTTGATCTCTCAGTAACTATTTACCATGTCCTTGCGCGGCCCTTCGACTATCGGCTCGAACTTGAACAAAAGCGACTTCTTCTCGGTGACCTTTGGTTTGCCCCGTTTCCGCGTGAACTCCGCCACCACTCTCACCATGTCGCTGGTGTAATTGTCGCCCTTGGCGGTGGCAGGTTTCGCAGATACATCGATCACTTCGATGCTGCTGTCGGCCTCGGCCAATCGTATCACTTTCTCGGTGAAATCGGCGTTCAGCCATGTCACTGTCTCGTGTGCCATTTCTGAAATTGCAATTCGAATTGGAGAATTCCCTCTCGGCGTGGATCATTGTACTCGGCAGCGCGGAAACGATTTCTTTACACAGAAAACTTATTGTTCGCGGCCTTCTTTCCTCCTTCCCCGCTCTTCTGTTCTTCACAATCTTTTCGTTCCGGGTTACGTTCGTCTCTTTTCTCTCTCTCTCTCTCTCTCTCTCTCTCTCTCTCTGTCTCTGTCTGTCCTTACTATACACGATTCAGCATTCGCGACTCTCGATATTCGCGCGAATCGGTTTCTCACGTTCGGAGATGGCTGTTTCAATTAAAAAACGTAATGAGAACGATGGCGCACCCTTCTCATCCGGTTCCTTTCTCCTTTCGGCGGTTTCCACGCGACGCAGCGCGTTTCAGTGTGCGAAGAGATCCCATCGGAACGGGATCGAGCCGCGGTGTTTTAAGGAAATTTACGACCGGTCTCTCTGGAATGCGCGGAACAAAGAAACGCACGTCCCCTCTTTTTTTTCTTCCCCTCTTTTCGCTTCTCGGTTTACTTTCCCTCGTTCTTTCTTTCTTTTTCCCTTGCCTGAACACGACGGACGTTCCCGAAGGACTAGAGAAACTTTCGGCGCTCGACGAGTTGGCCGACGTTTTCGGTGAGATTTAAATCAGAGCCAGAGCGTGTACGTACGCACGGGTAACAGAAGCTTTCGAACTCGCTCACTGCCGCCCAATGCGACATTCACGTTGATTTTTATAAAATATTCTGAGAACGCGTATCTCGCTTCAACTAATGTACGAAACTTGTATCTGAGAGATTGAAGTACAAGAGGTAGGAAAACATTTGTAACGCGTACAAGCTCTCGTTCATATATCTTAGCGCAAATCATTCGAGCCGTCAAAAGTACACCAGGCTGATTCCACTTTTCTCCTGGTACTTCGTCACATCTTCTAGACGAAATTTCGGCGAAACGAAAAGCGAGAGAACGTTTGTAAACACAGTGAATGTATCTGCGGCAGTTTAGAAACGTGCGTCGTTCTAGCGTTATGTTATTATTCGAAATTATTATTTAAAATTATCGACGATTGATTCGACGTCTTATTTGAACTTCGTATTACTTCTGTAGTAATCTGAAAAGAACGAAAAGCCACTCTTGACAACATCCGTGTCAGTCATCGTGTTAACACTTGATCGCGAGAGTGCGTACAGTATTTCTTACGATCGGGCGTAAGAAAATTCGCAGCAAAACGATAAGATAAAGAAGAACGAAACGTTGTACACGTTGACGAATTGCATTGAAATTGATCGGCTGAGAAACAAGAAAGGGAGAAGAAAGAAAGAAAAAAAGAGAAAGATTGAAAAGAACTGTGCCGCTATTCGAGGTTATCGAACGCTTTTTAGATCACGCGAGGGCACTTAATACGAATCGTACGGTTGATTATGTTCCTCGCGGAGAGGAATGAAGAAATCGAGGGCAGACTCGGTTATGATCGTGCCTCTTTTAGAAATCCAGTTCTCGCCCCTCCTGCCCCCTCTTTCGCCCGATTCCGCCGCGTGTACGCGCGTGTTAACTTGCCAAACTGTTATCCCGGTTTTGTTTAACCGGATGAACCGACCGATGATTTGCTCTCCAAATAGCCGATACCTTGAAATATATATGGTCCAACGACCCGGCAAAATTAAGAGCGAGATTAATGATGACGCTCGTTTATTTCGGTGCGATTAAACTCTCGACAGCCAGCTCGCGATGCACGAGCGTTTGACGCCCATCGAGAGCGTAACATAATCACACGACGCGCAATTGCAACGTGAAGCAAACTATCCTCATTTCCGAGGTCCCATTGCGCACGAGGCTCGGATCGTTCGAGTTGCCAGGTCACCGGCGAAGCCCACGAAACCGACAAACGGCAAAATCCTCGATCACTCGCTCGGTGATTCGGTCGAAATTTCTTTCCTATCCTTGTTCGGCATGCTGAATGTCATTTGTGTTGATCTTCCACTGATTGCGTTACGCAAAAATATTACATACTCGCGAGGCAAGGTTGAAAAGAACGGTAGAGTAGGGAGAGACTGGTGACACACTCTCGTCTTTTTCTTTTTCCGCCTATCTCGCACCAGCGAATCTCGCACGAACGCACGAACGCGTTTATTTACGAGAAATAATGTAGCACACAAGGGAGCACACACCATGATAATGGGGAAGAGAGCGGGCAGAGTATGAGGGGGGGAGGGGCAGAGATTCAACGGGATACTAACCTGCGAGATGTTATCGAACGAAAACCGATTTAAGAAACGTGCACGAAATAATAATCACTTCACTCTGCCTCCGTGAACGTCTGATACGGAATGAGCCACACAGAATAGACGTGTCATGTTTTATACGGACGGCCATGCATTATTTATACTCCAATCAGAGCGTTCCCGGACCGTGAACGTCACCTATTGTTAATACTATCTGATAACAAACGAACTGAAGTGTCACCATGTTCGTCGATTTCCTCGTTCGCGTTATCATCTGTATTTTTTGAAAGATTACACGATTTTTCTCTCATACAGTAATAATTCTGTTACACAGTAAGCGATCGCAGAAGTATCCGAATAACAGTCTCCAACTGAATCGTTATCTGCTCGTGGCTCTTGCAATTAGTCCTTGTACCTTACCGGCGATAACGCGTATCGCGAGCAAATTATCGGTGAGCAAACAATTATAGAATTTTCTATAATTGTTTATATTACATTTGTTATAATACATTTTCTACGAGTTTTGGTACACGTTTCTATGGTGTACGTTTCGCGAAATATTTTCAAATTTCGTTGAAAGACTGTTTCGTGATTATATTGGGTAAAATTTCAGAGCAATTGGGAAACATGTACGTGTGAAGGTTTTCTAGATATTTAATACGAGTATTTGTTTATTTTGGAGAGACCGAGAAAATATCGATCGATATCGAGTGAGAAATTTGAAAGGCAAGTAGAAGCGTGAATAATTCGTAATTTTATTTAATAAGAAAAATTCAATAGGTACGCTGTAATATGATAAATTTTGTTTTATTGACAGTTTCTACCACTGATAGATAATTATCAGTTTTAAACTTTTTTTTTTTCGTTCGCCGCTCTCTGTGATAAGTGTTCAAATACTTTCACGAGTCAGCGAACAAATATCTTCTTTGCACTTTGAAAATTGACCAATTGCGAGCATGGAATAGTTTCAAGGTTGACGTAGCTATTAAACTACTCGTGTCCCCTAACAGAGTCAGTTAGCAAACTGTGGCTCTGTACGCAGATATAATTTGAAAGATGGTATTTCAGTAGAAAATTGTTTCACACGCCACCAATTAACTCATCTAAACTCATCGCTTGAATTTCTAATCCCTTTATGTTCAATTTTTTTTATTTAGAAATTCGCTGATGCATCGTGTCATCTCGCAATTGAATCACGTGCAAGAATCAACATCTAACTGAAGCAAAGCACACGTTGTAATTATAAACTTTTTTAAATATTGAAGGTTTCCTGGAATACCGAGCCAGTTTCGCTCGTAACGCGAAAGAACGAAAGCTACGAGAATCTCGTAAGTCTGTCTTGTGTAAACATACGTCGCGTATAAAAGCAGATTTCAGACAGATCGCTCGCGTTTTGCATCCCGAAACTCGCCGCGGAACGAGCTGTTGCGAAATGACAGTGGAATCCAACGCAACGTTTGAATCGTCAAGAACTGCAGTACGTGTCATTTCAATGCAGCTGAAATCGTTGCTACAGCGTGACCTCTATCCCATCTCATTGTTTTCGCGATCGAACGGATTAATTGTAACGCGTACGATAAATTACACATTATTTTCGCTGCCTTACAAGGCTCATTCATTGTATTCATTCAGCGTACGATTATCCTGTCAACGAGATGGAATTTATGCTGCAGATTGCCGTGATTTGCTTAGATCACCACCCTTAATTACTTAGGCGACTCGTGTCATTTTTTGCTAGGTTGCGCAATTTTTATAGTTAAGATGCACTATCGGTGTTCGATTCTCAAGGAACGAGCGTTTCATCTCAATCAGTTAGTATATTACACATATAAATTTGATTTAATGATAAATTTCTGTGTAATATTCTTACTTTTGGTCCATTTTTTTTCTGACCAATTCTGAATGAACTTCAAATTACAAATTGTTTATACAATTGCAAGTATTAATAAATATTCTGGCACAATATTAGCAAGCTTAATAATAATGCATCAAGTCAGAGAATCTTTTCCTCTGCTATCGGCGATTTTCCAAAAAAAAAAAAAAAAAAGAAACCGTGTCATATTCGCCTGATACGAAACGTTCCGATATTTCTTTGATCGACGAGGTTATATATCAATCAAATACTATTTTAGACTTTCTGTTTATCAGTAAAAAAATTTGTACCAATACCCGTCTCAGATGTATAATTACACCTAAGTGCTGAACGCGGGCAAATTATTATTAGTTCGACGACGTATCGAAAATAATAATCGACTTATTGAAGTATGTGTTTTAGTAATTCCCACGTGTCAACTGTGTTTTTGCGACGAATGTCTCGCAACGGAGTCACAGAGTCGCGATAGTCTCAGCACGTTTCTTATCTTACATATTCATAAACTTCTTACACGAGTGAGGAAACCGATTTTTTTTCGAGAAATCGGTTTTTCCTATATTGTACGCACACTGCGCATTTTCTCGATAATGTTTCCACGGACATATAAGAACACGTGTGCGTCAATGATGCGAGTAATCATAAGTTTCGATCGTACATTTTGGTAAATATTATTTGCGCGCTGTCTTAATTGACCGAGTTAATTAGCGCGGCTGCTGCTGACTGATTGGTGCACCGATTGGAACGAACCGTCAGGTGTGTGTGTGTGTGTGTGTGTGTGTGTGTGTGTGTGTGTGTGTAATATATATGATAACCTCAAATATTACATCATAAAGAAGACAAAATTCGAGTGGGAGTGAAGCACTCGAATCGCGGAGATGACTTCGCCTCGCGAGGCAGTATCAGTGTTACCGAATCGATACTCGCACGCGAACTTGAAAACCGTTTACGTAACGGCGGCACGTTGATTGCGATTAGGTTGAAGGAAGTCAATTGGCGCTGTGTTATGAAAGCCACCTCTGATAATCGTACGGTTCACGGCGGTGTGCAATTCACTGTTTCCATTATCGTCGTTACGGATAGTATTATGCGATAGGCTTGATAATGGCAAATGACCGTGCAAAACTTAATTCGATAATATCGACGAAATCGATGAAGAACATCTGTTCACAAAGCTTGAAGGATGATTACAGGTATGATTACTTGCACAATCGCGTGAAACTTCTTCGGTTTTAATTTTCGTAGAGTGTAGCCAGTTACTAATGAATTATCTGCAACAGAGTGTGTATCTTGATAAGATAAACACTCGAGCTGGCAGAGCGGTAGTGACTTAATGTTGCGTAAAAGTTTAGAATATTACGAAATATTAGAAGAACGGCAAAATTAATTAACTTGTGAATTATGTTTCCCTGCTTCGAAGGTTTCTCAGTTTCTTCCAATTCGGGGGATTTTTGCCTGTGCACCAGGACTGTGAAATGGTCACGTTTCATTCGGGGATACGTATCAACGATCAGATATAATTTTGTTTGCAATAACTTGAGCTAATACGTAAAATACGTAAAATGATGAATTGTCTCCAAACAAAGGGAAATCGATATCCAAACAAAGAAGCAGTATTCGTATTCTTCGGTTAACTGATTAAAAGACAGATGTTTCGCAGTTTCATTAATACGAGATCAGGGTCGCAGTCTGTCGCTCCGTTATCGGGCTCAATTTGTCAACGCGTGTGACAAACGAATCGGTAGAAATTCTGTCGTTTAATTATTGTCGAGGGAAACGACGCGATAAAAGAAGGCGCGCGAACGGAATTTCATAGGCATCTCTCATCCGTAATCTCCGGCTCTGTGTAGGAAGCAGGTTGCACACGCGGCATACACGGCACACTATGGTCCCGCGCGTGTAGTTTTATCCCTGTCCATTTTAATCGTTCCGAAGGAAACACCGATAAGGGCAAACGCATTCGATTGGCCTGGAAATCGTGTAACAGGCGCGTGACCAAAATTATACAGCCGCGCGTAATTCTAGAATTCTAGCACGTTCCAGTCGCAATCCGGCCGATTTATTTACATGGGCCGTCCACTAGTTTTCAATTACATTATTCAACGATCACTTGCCGCGAATCGCGTCGATCCCCCCGACGTGATCGTCGAAAATTCCAATTACAACCGGCCGATACTCGATATATTGGGTTGGCCAAAAAGTGACGCTGTGTGTCGCTACGATGGATGGAAAACGATCCTAGCTGTTTCAAGCTTGTAACAATCCAGCTATGAAGAAAAATCGGTAGTACAAAATTCACGTTGAAGGAGAAACATAAAAGAGATCCTCGGAAACTGCGAGATCTCTTTTCTTTCCTAGAAGGAATAAGTGTGCTACCTGAAGACTATAAATGACACTCGGAAGTAAAGACGCAAATCAATTGGATTCTATGCGAGCTATCGAAAAAGGCAAAATTTGAATAAACCTCGAATTGTGCAAGCGTGTAAATTGTATAATTTTATGCTCTTTATCATATATTGATCTCAACTGTGTGACTGAAGAATTTATTTATTCTTCGGTCCGTAAACCGAAGTCTCAAGAACTTCTGTTTTTGCAATTACGATTTTGTTTATTCTACACTTATTCTTCAAATTATTATTTTACATTTATTATTCTTCAAATATGAAAAGAGGTCTTCAAATATGATGTGTCGAGTCAAGTGAAAAATGAAAATTTCATTTTCAAAAGAATCTTCATTCCGATAATAGACATTGACACCGAGTTGAGAAACTTTTTCAAAACAAGAAGAAGATGTAAAAATCGAGTCATAAAATGTCTCACGTTTAAAAGAAGGATGGCCTTCGGTTATGTAATGAAAAAATTACTTTCCGGCGAGCTTCGAGTTCGTGACTTATTGCAAGTTTTTTCCTCGTCGAGAATCACTACATCATCGACAATGTGTGACAAAGGAAATATTGACTCGGGTGTTATGAGGAATTAGATAGTATCCACGTGAAGAGAATATTTTGCAGAACCAATATTGAAACGCAAATTCCTCGGTGAAATATCCTTGCTGCGTACGGCTATAATTTATGATTTCTTCGATTCGTACGATGCAATACATTGCGGAACATCGTCATCGTTACGTAATACGCCACGATTCACGGAATATTGTTAGTTCAATGAAGTCGGCCTTGAGATTATGCTACACACATAGATACGTAATGTAAATCTTTTCATCGCTCATTCGAAGATGAAACAGCAATTGAATTTCAGAACAAAGATCCGAAGAGCTGATGATTACGGCTGTCTTCTTGTTCACTATCTATAATGTTTAATGAAATGTTGATCGAAATTTGAGACGTTCTCTTGTGAGATGTACGTGAATATTATAAGCTTCGTTTGGCGGGAACTTTAACAAGACTTTGACTCGAGTCGTGATTAATATTGCCGTTTGAAAGAAATCAGAGAACGTGATCAGTTTGATAATTGATCGAAAAAAATTAATTAACTAATGTTTTCTGTGAAATTAGCCTTAATATTTCGAACTATTATACTATTGCGATAAATATTTTTTAAATTTCTACTTTAGTATTTCCAATTTAGGGGTTGGCCAAGAATCACTTCCTACTAAAATAAATTCGTAATTTCTTTATTGTGTACTTTAAAAAATTTTCCTTTACAGATTAAAGTACATTGAGTTAAAATTAATAAAATTAGTGTTTTCTTATATTTTGACGTCTTGTTTTATTTAAAAAGAAAAATATACGCGAGAAGAAACCTTTGGCCCAGCCTGTAGGTATTATTGATATTATGTATGAGATATTGAAAAATGCAAGAACGTAGATAATATCGGGAATTCTACAAATAATCATGATAATCGCCTCTCAAATACAATAATAACGAGATTTCGAGTAATTGGAAGTATTGCGTATTTCGACGAAAGAGTTTCGACAAAAATTCGGATCGTTACGTTCGACGTTATTGATTGTTTCCCGTTATCTTTCATTTTATCGATCTGATGAATGATTCGGCATTTCACCAAGTTGCGCCATTTAACCAGGTTAACAATTTACACCGTTTGATGCGAATGTGTGCGCTGAATTATCGGACCCGTTGCACAATGAAAAATTACATTGCCATGTATAGAAGTGAATTTGCAATCACTCGGTTTCATCGATATCACCGTCGAATGACGCTTTCCGACCGGCGCGGTTCATACGATGCAGTTTGAAAAATCGATCGAAGGATTCTTGGAAGAATTTTTATTCTCACTTTATTCGCGACGATAATCTATTTCCAGTGATATCGTGAAATCGGGAGATTAATACCATCCAGTTTATTGGAAAAGATAGATTTCGAGATCAGATATGTATTTGATTATACGGGAGGATATTGCTGCGAAGGGAAAAAGGTTCGTCATAATACGCCGATAATGACGTGAACTTTCATATCGACTATATATGTATTATATCATCAAGAAAATGCAGTCGTAATGTAAATGTATATTAATGTACGTTAATCACCAGTTAAAACCAGATGTTAAAACTACACGTCTGATTATTCAAGATGACTTGAAAACTTGAAAGAAGAAAAAAAAGCACAGTCATTACGGCGCCTCGAGTGCAGTACAGAAAAAAAAAAGAAAAAAAAATGATATACGTCACGATGAAGGAGAAAAAGCTTGAAAATCGGGTTTGATTATCCGCGATGACTCGAAGAAAAGAAAAAAGAAACGGCGAGTCATCAAAACATATCGACAATAATACATTATATTTTAGATCATGTATTATTATCTACAAACACACGAGTGTATAAAATAGGTGTATAAATTATTTTAAGTACGTTTCTATCAAAACTCGTCAGATTTTATTCGACAGTGCGATAACACTAATTTCCATTTCGAAAGATAACTGTTACGGTATAATACGTATTCTCACAGAAAATCGTTCCCAACGATAATGAACTCAAGACCGCGCGTTATCAGTAGTAAAAGGCAACATTACCAAATAAGTCGTTCCCAGTCGTCTCTTTCGAACAAGTTTCTCGTCTTTTCTGCGTACGGGAAGCTTACGGGGAATTCATTAGCGAGCATAAAAAGGAACCGTGCCCGGAACGATCGTTTTCCAGGAGTGCCGAGTCGTCTTACTACCAGGAACCAGTGAAAGGAGCATCGATTCTTGTTGGCTCGAAGCGCAATACCAGCACGGTTCGTGGGAGTATTTTGTAACTCTCTCTCTCTCTCTCTCTCTCTCCTGAATGGTAACTGCGTTAAGGAATAAACGTTTACTGTTATCGCGATTATCGAACACGCGAGATGCTGAGACGGTCCACCGGCTGGCAGAAAGCTCGGGAATCGCTCCTGGTGTACGTTCGAACATCGAACGTTCAAATATCAATAAAAGCGGCTGCTAAGTCGCGGCGAAACGTGCGACGCGATTGCAAGCACTTGGCTTGAATACAGTCGTTACGTTCTCCAGCCCTGTGGAAGCCGTGCTAGGTGTGTGTTCATCCCCCATTTCGCGCAGACGTCGAGTTTTCTTCCTCGTCGATCGCTCGCGGAGGCGACGACTCGCTCCGTTTGCTGCTCGTTCGAGACAATCGTACGACGAGACGAGAGATTCTAGCTCTCCCTCTCGGACCGGGCCGACTTTTTGCCGATTGTAGTTCGAATTTCGCTTTCATCGCCTTTACGACTAGAGACAACGGATTTGCAAGAGCCACGGGCAACCGAACGATCGATCGATCCGCTAGCACTTTGGATAGTTTTTACAACTGGAAGATTCAGAGCAATGTTATTCCTCGACGGTTTAAACCCATTCAGTTAATAAGATCTACGCTGCGTTGAAAAAGATCGTCGATCTTCGTGCTCCCGTAACTTCCGCCCGAAGAAATCGCAATATCGCAGCTGGACTCGTTCTAAAGGGCGAAGCCTCCACTTTCGTATCTTTGAACTCGATGTTTTCAAAGACTCTTCCCTGTTGCAGAATAAAGTGATAAATTAAAGTTGCTTTTCCCCCGTTTGACTAAATTGAGACTCCTGATTGGAATGACAGTAAAAGGAAATGTAAAAATTACGTTCTTTTTTGTCTTAATGTCACGTACGGATAGAGATACGATTGATAAGATAAATGATATTCTGTCATTGTTTGTCAAACAACAGAGAGGCTGGACGTGACAATACAAGATTAAATAACAATCGGACTGAATTTCAAAATTGCTAGATTGTAAAAGGATAGGCAACGTGACTTGCTATTCTGTTGTATTCTTTCGCAAACTATGAACAAGTCAAGTTGCAATCTTCGCAATAAAATACTGTGATTAATTTCGCCTTTACGTTATGCAACGAAGACAGGTTTTCACCGCTCACTGAATTGTACATAAAAGATATTGCGAAGATAGATAGATATAGATAATATAGTATAATCGCTAGGAAGTGATTTGATTAGAGAGTGATCTGCGATTTTGCTGTAATTAAGAAGATAATTGATAATAAATGGATAAGGAAATTATTTCTCGATACGGAGAAGCCTGATACGAGACACTTTAAGATTATCAAGCCCCTAGCAAATTTTTTTTTAATCAGAACACTTTAGCTTTTTAATAGTTGAAAGGACGAATAGTATTCGTAAATATTGCTATTATATCTTTATTTTTCATTCGTTCGATCGTTCTTGCTCCCGCGCGCCAAATAGTTGATATTGAGAAACTCGGCAACTTTGTTATTATATAAGAGTTCGATGAAACGCGTGCTGAGCGATGCCTTGAAAATTTTCCAAGTGATCGCCTGCTACGATATTCGACCCTTGTCAGGATACTTTATTTAAGAAATCCGCCTTCCGTCGTTATCGTTGCTGCGTCCTCGTTCGGCAAGTTAATCCAATCAACCACCCCCCCCCCCAACCCCTTGCTCGTGCCGGATTTGCAAAATTTCCAGGCGATGTCAGTGAAAGAACAGAAGCCTCACCCGGAAGTATGGCTGGCTCGACCTCTCGTACCACTCAATTTCACGTTCTTTATCTTGCTTATCGCGTTATGTGTGTGTGTGTCTTTCCCAAATAATAGGAGTCACTAACGTGTCTGTTGGGGGAGAGTGTTGCAATCGATAGTTTGATTAGATAACATCGAGCACAACAGCTTGTATCAAAGCAGAAGAAAAATGATGTGTTGCGCGCTTAATTATTATTAATTTATCGCTGTGCATACGTTACGTTTGCCGCGTTACTTGCATTATATAATTGCTCAGCATCACTTCGTCGTCTCGGTTGTAATTATTAAATGTAATGACGATCTGATGTCTGGGTAAATTGGCTAAATTGATCAATTAGAATGTTTTTGTACGTCTATTATTATTTTTATTAGTCTAACGATATGTGTAATGGCTCGTTGAAGTTCTCGGAGAAAGGAATTATTTGTGATGCATGTAATTTTTCCGGGCTGTTCGTCGCGAGTAGGGAACGAACAATGTTGTAAATTTCAAAGGCATTTTTTTTCGAAAAATTATGTTATATAATTTAACGTGTTTCGTCGATTGACCTCGGCTACAAATTCATCACCTCTCGCGAATTATATAATATCAGGACACACTGTATCTACTAATTAAATACGATGATAATTTCAAACGTCGGCGATTAGATTGTGTAAGCTGTTATATCCGACGCTATAATTAGCTATAATTATCGAAGTATAAAGTCGCATTAAATGAACTGGAACGAAGTGAATAACGCAAGGAAAATTTTACTGCAGTCTCTCTTATAGTTTCGTTGAAGGTAACAACGTATAGAAATAAATGACGGATTTTCATGAGATAGTTCATTACCTTTGCGAGCGTGAAACATACGGAACAGGGAAAAATACCGCGGTGGAAATTTTAATTTACTCCACAGTTTCACTTTCCGCGTAGAAATAGAAATTAATTGGCAGAAACAGAAGTTTTCTTCGTCTCTCTGTTAAATATTGAATATTGACGAGAGACAAGTTAGAGAAAAAGGCTATGTTCGATTGTTCGCGATCTCGCGTCAAAGAAATTTATGCGCGTGTCGTCGGCATCGTCGGAGACATCGAGATTCTGATCGTTAAAGTGGTCTTGGCTCGACGAGCCCTCGAGTCCGTTAAGAAGTTGGTGAAATCGTGTTTGCAGTGACCCCTCGACAAGCAAGAAGTGGCTTTAGGTCGGTACGCTTGATCTCCGTGCTCATCTTAGGTTACTGGAAGCCAACGATAACACGGCAGTATTCATTCATTAATAATGTTGAATATCCGTAACATCAGTGATATCCTATGTTTTGCGAGAATTTATTTTTATCCACGTATACACGCTCATTAAATATACATTGAAAAGTTCTTCTCGCTTTTTGATACGTTAGTGATACATACGTACAGACATTGGTAACGATAATTTATCAAATTTAGACATCACGCAGTTTAAGATAAGATTTCTGCTAATTTCTACTACGGTGAATTATGCCTGCAGACGATTACGAGAGCACCGCTTCTTATCGGGCAAAATCCGTGAAATACGAGCCACGTTCCTTTGTGACATTAATTTCCTGTCGATAATGGACGAAGTTATAAAACGAGCGGCCCATTACGGGATTTTCACGGTTAATTGCTCATTCATGACTCGAACACGTTTGTACAGTCAGTTTCTTTTTTTTTTTTCTTCTTGTTATTTTCCAGCGATTTTAACGCATTCGTGATACGTTTATTTTTTCTTCCGCCGTGTTACGATACCATTTGACTGAGCGATTTATCATTTATGTAATTGACGACAATACATAGTGTTACTCTTGCGTGTTCAAAGCAATAATAAATTATACAATCTCGGTTACACTTTTATTAGAATTAATGACGATAACGAAATTCTGTCCGAATGTAGGAAAATCGTGATTTAAATTGTAAATTTATAATGTAATTAAGATTATGACCGCTTTCTTTTTTTCGAAGAAAATCATCCTCCAAGATGCGCCAGTGTAAATTTATTAATATTTACTAAATTTTAAATTCCACTCTGTTTCACTCAATTCTAGTATTATCATGATGGGACAAGTGTGATCATTCCTTTCATCAAAATATATTCAAAATATATCCATTTACAGCTCAATGTTACTCATAATATTCGCAGAATCAAGTCATCTTTTATTTCATTAGAAGTGTGAGGTTGTATAAAAAGCCTACGATCTAATGATCATTCGGGGAATTTCCATTTCAATTACCACGAACGGCGCAGATTTTCAATAGCTTCAACAGGATCAGCGAGTAATCCACTCTGTGGAAATTTAAGACACGCTCGTGTCCCGGATTCGCGGGATCACTTTGTACACGATCGAATTTATTAGGGGAAACCTAAATAAACGGTCGATCGCTATCAAGTTTGGGGAGTCGAATCACGCCCGAAACTGCTTCTCGAAATCTCAATTCCAGATCCCGGAAATGACGCTGTCCCTAAATGGACTTCGATCCCGAATCAGGGAGAGAGAGAGAGAGAGAGACCTTCCTGCTTTGTATACGGCGACTGTCTCCGTCGGTTCTTACAACAGGTGCAAGATAATGGCCGAAGCTACTGTCTAAAGCTTTCGAAACTCGAGTGTTTCAGCTAGACGTCGATTTAATTCAATTATCGAAAGATAGTCAGCCAAGCTGGGGGAAGGGAGGGGGGAAGCAAGTATAATCTCAACGAAAATGCTCGAATCGCAGAATCGAGATGGGACTTCTGGTTCTCTAATTTTATCGTCGTCATTCTCGTCTGAATTTCACTTCGTTACTTCGTTCGCTATTATTTTACTTCGCGTCGTGGTATTTAATTTACCGTTTGCTTCGTTTTGTTTAATTCGATGCGTCTACCTGCATCGTCCTAACTTCTGAATTCGGTTCATTCGTCGAGCTCGAAACGAAACTCAAGCGTCCCGTAATTGTAATTCATCTGCTTCCTCAATCTTCCGTTTTCAGAGATTTCCAACGATTTTCATAATCTCGCGCGACATTCAACTTGATCCCGGGGTACTTAACACACCCGCCCGGGATACCTTTACAGTTTCACTTCGCGTGCGGACGAAACGCAACAGTTGCACGATTGCAAACTTTGCAAATTCCAAATTATCGGGTTAACCCGCTCGACGGGTTGAAATTGGAAAACTGGAAAAGGGAGGAGCGTTTTCAGTGGGTGTAGCGATATTGTTGCCAAGTTATCCAGCGAATTTATCCAGCAACTTTTCTCGATACTCGTTGCATTAACCACTGATGCGTTTCTCCTCTACGCGGTCTTTTAAATAGAAACATATTTTAAATATAAATTAAACCCTTGAAAAATCTCATCTCACATTACTCGCTCGAATATTTATGAAATCATGTCGTAGGCGGAGATTTAACTCGGAATATCAATTATTACGTGAACTGCCATGTTCTCGCGGAGTGGATTGTTCGCCGATCTTATCGAAATTATCGAGAATCCTCGGTAGTAATAGAGAGATCGTTAGAAATAACAACAGAATGAAGAGAAACGAAGCCGTCGGAGACAGTGAAGTTGCGTTCGCGTTTCAAGGACTCGCCTTTTTTTTTTAAATAAGTTGTACGAAGCGGCTCGTTAAGTGAAAAGGAACGCTGTGTAGCATTCACAGTGCGTGCAGGAGAGCGTGCTCAACAGTCGTTGGTTGCCTCGGTTACCGGAAACGCAAGAAGAACGCTGCGAGAAAAAAAACGAGCGTTTGACGTGTGTCGATCCTTCGTCGGGTAATTTCCACGAACGGCAATTACACGACGCGTAATATCAATCGGCTTATTGTCGCGGGTTATTAAGTTCCGTAACCAATATCGCTGCATATTCATCGGTTCGCCTTCGATTGCGCGAAACACAGTTGCGTTGCATAAATTTTCACAAGTAGTTTTGTACGAACGAAACGACGACCATTGAAACATGTTGCCGATGTTTCATTAGTATCGTTAATACGTGATGTATTCTATGGTGTAGAATCGATTCTGATAGATAGACAATGAAATTAATGACGAACGTAATAATCGTCTGACTGTTCAATGCAAACCGCATCTGGCAATAATGTTTTATCATAACGATCGTGGCTAAACCGTAATGACGGCCCGATGTGTCTAATACGTTTACGTAAAACACTACACTATCATGTAATCTGCATGTTTTGCCTTCTATTAGCTGGTGCCAGTTTGTTTAACAAGCGTGTAAGAAGCGTTTCGTTGCGTGTATTGGTCAGCAACATCAGCTCAAAAATAGCGCTCGAGAGTCTTTCTATCTTGGCATTCAGTAATGTAGACAACAAGTTTTTTCATTTATCAGAAGAAACATGTAGTAGAAAAATCGTTGATACATCGATAAAGTGTCGTGGAATTTCTCGAATTTTAAAAGAGACTTTTCCGCGGGGTTGTACTTTCGTTAGTGAAAATCAGGCGATAATTCGATCTGCGTATCGTCTTACTGTATATGCGGAGAAGACGTGTGATTTCTCGAAACTTCCCTCGGATTAATAAGATTCGTGATCTACTTGAATTATTTGCCAGTCATCGGGATTACCTCGTCCCGTTCGAGTTACAAATTCACCAAGTGTAGGTCAAAAGTTTCTTGGTTCGTGAATTGAACCGGGGTCGCGAGTTGCTCGCGAGCGTGAATCCGTCAGAAGAACCGTGCGCCAGATATGGTTTTGTCCTTCGCCAGTTGTGCCACCAGCCCTATGGGCGACGTTAGATTCGCTCCGCGGTTAACAGGAAATATCATAAATCCACAGCCGGGTACCGCCGCGTTGGTTCACGGCTCACCGGCCGGGATAGGATATAATCAGGCCAAGTCGAGCTGAAGATGACGCCCAGAAATATCCCCTCGGTTCCCCTCGGTCCTTACTCCCGTTTACGTTTCATCTCGTTCCGTGGTCGCCAACTCCCGAAATTCGCGGGATTATCCAAGATATCTGTGATTAATACCACCGGCCCGAGGCTGGATATCCGCTTTCGTTTCGCCTTGTTATCGATTCCGTGGCCATGGAGAACCCAGCCATGTCCTTGCAGCCAACAGCGTGATCGCGGACATTAATTTGCGCCTGGCTTACGAGCCACCAGTTATGATTAATCCGAGCAATGCGAAACAATGCGCTGGCCCAGGGTCCTCGGCAACGTTCGCGGCAAATAACGAAGCCGGATAACAATACCAGTTTCCATACCGTCCGCTGGATGTTATAAATATCTAACTGGCTAGTGCACGAAACAAGCACCGCTCCACATTCCTCTGCCGATTGTATTTAATACTCGAGATTTCCCGCTGATTAATCGTCCAATGGAGGGCTGGCCACCGTTTAATTGCACGTGTTTCGAGGTATCGGAACGTTTGCTTTTTAATGAAATTTCGACGCTTCGGCAAATTCGAAGGTGCGAGAGAATACGCCGCAACAAAAAATACCGCGAAACGTTCGAGACGTAGCATCCGTTCCTCGTCTGAATTTTTCTTCTTTTTTTTTTTTTTTTCCTCTTTTACGAAGAGATAATAGATTCTCACTCATCCCTGTAGTTTGCCTTAATTAAGCGATAGACTCTCGTTTCTTTGCCGGGAAAATTTTGCTTCACTATATACCACTGATATCTGACGTCTGAAATTTCAATTCTCATGCAACGATCCGTTGATGATGTGAGGTGATTGACCGGCGCTGCCACTTGGAATTTCGGTCGCTCGAGCGATCTCCTCATCTTGCGTCAACGCTGCTAACGGGACGAATTGTGAGGCACATAATTCGTTGCGCAAGTAGACTCGAGTCAAAGTACAAGGCTAGCCGGAACGCTTGGTGATGATCCTTGACGTCATTCGTAATTGGAAAACTGGCTCGGTACGTATTCGAAACGGTTGACCTCGTCTGGAAACTCGGCTCCTCCAAACCGACACATGCCATCGTGCGATAGACACATAGGAACTAACGCAGTTTGCGCAAACAAGAAATTCGCTCATGCCCGGATATTTAACAACGAAATTACACATGCCCAGTTCGTTCGTTCGTTCGTTCGTTCGTTCGTTCGTTCGTTCGTTCTTTTGCGCGTAGCGGAGAGGAGCCGGCTGTACCGCGCGGCGGCCATTTGCATACTTTGCCTAACCGATAGACGACGACGGTTTGATCGTACGTTAAACCCTGGCAAAGGGATAACATTAAATCGGTGTGGCCGGTGAACATAGACGATAGAGAGGGAAACAGAGAAAGAGAGAGAGAGAGAGAGACTGAGAGAGGAACGCTTCCGTGGTTGTTAAAGCAGCCAGGCTAAAATCGTTGCTGACCGAGCAACGTCATTGCACGATCGAAGGTTTATCGGAGTCTGCAGCAAAGGCTTTAATAATCATCGTTGCCCCACCGCTTCCCAGACCAAAGTTTCGCTCGTCCTTCCACATTCTGCTGAAATTTTGTCACGTAATTAAGGCGCGCAGACTGACGCACGATGGGATTAAAGTTTCATCCTTCACTCTCTTCCCGCGTATGTGTACATCTCCCCTCTCCGTCTGTCTCTCTCTCTCTCTCTCTCTGTCTTTCTTGGTTCCTTGTTGTCTCGTCGTGCGCTCTGATCTCCCCGATATCCCCGGGAAGCTTAACCGACTGTAATCTGTTGGGCGCCTCTCGCAACTTGCCGGCTGCCGGATTTTCGCGAGTCGAACGATTACGGAAGGGCGAACGCGTGTTTGGAATATTAATTGGCCCGGTTCAGAGAAATCGGTGGTACGTGGGTGGCGAATGCAGAGGGCGCTCTGCAATCCCTTTCCAATAACCGTGAAGCGTATTCGTGCGGCAATTTAATCATTTCTCTCCGCGTTCTCTTTCGCTTCTCAAGCCTCTGGCTTCTTATCTATCGTTGTGCAACATACCGCCGCGCAAAGATAAATCTTTCAATTGCTCAGCAAAGGTGAGTATCGTCAACAGACTGTCGAATTTCGGACAAAGCTCGATCGAATTTAAAAATTGCTCGTCGACGAGAGATGTGAACAGTTGACTCTCCTGTGTCTGCGATGCGAAGGTGAGAACGAGAGAGAGGGATCGTTTTCGATAAAACGAGAAGTAAAGTGTTCAGAGAGCAAGAAAGTGAAAGAGAGAACGATCACGCTCGAATTGCCAGATTTTACCAAGCATCGGCAAGCGAGGCGTGTTCGCGTGCAACCGATTACGTAAGAAATAACCAGGAATAATGGATCCGAACGAAATTGAAACGCGAGTACACTCGAACGCGAAATTGTGTCTGGTTTAATTTGGCCTCGGCCGGCTAGTAGTGTGTAGTTGCTAACAGCATGTGCACCTCGTGTTAGACGCGAGCAAACTCTACCCTACCCCGAATACCCGGGCCACAGTGAAACATCGAATTGCCTGGAACAAACGGCCACCGATAGCAAATCCCGTGTATCTTTTAGAGAAAATCGGCCGCCATTTAGCCTCGGTTTGTTTCAGATGATCGCATTTCCCTCCCCCGACAATATGCAACACGCGTGCATATTTGGATTCGAGAACGTTAAATTCTCCAGTATATATATTTTTTTTTTCTCTTTATTCAATAGAGGAAACAATTTGCGACATGGGACAAACGCGAATTTTCAGCGTGTTCAGTTGAAGTTGGAATACTGAAAACTCTTCGCGGCTGTTTAACAGCTGTCTCTAGATATCAAGAAGCAATTTTTTTGTTTGTTTCAAAGCAACCGAACACAGTATAATATCAGTAAGAAAAAGAAAAAAATTTTTGCACTTCGATTGCAACACGGACGAACTCACTCAAGATTATTTCAACCTCGAGAAAAATTGAAGTTACGCACGCCATGTCTGAATCCCGCAATCATTTTAATAGCTTCACCCGTAAATGTCGTTCGCTAGTTTAACAGTATCGTAATTGTCGCGTGGTAAGTGTCGTATCGTAGATCGTCGACATTATTCTTAGCCGATTGTATTCCACTGATAATCCCGGACGAGGAACGAGTGTGGCGAACGTAGTTTGCTTTGTACTATTTCTCCTTTTTTTCCTTTTTCTTTCTTCTTTTTTTTTTTTTCACACAGCGGTCAAGAAACTCAGTAGACTGCGCGTCAAACGGAAATGTTCCGTTTTTGTGAATGGACGTACGTGCACGGGGGTATTGTTTTAATTCCGCGATAATTCAACGGAAGAAAGGAGCACCGGCGATGTTTCAGTCTCTATCATTTTTCATATGTACAATGCCTGGTGAAAATCTTAGTAGAGCATTAATCAAACAGAAATGATTCGTTCCCACGAATGGATGCATGCTTTATGATATTATTTTAATGCTGCGATAATTGGAGAAAAATATGAGCGTAGTAATATTTCATTTCGCGTTTATATTTTTTGACACGTATATGTATGCATTTCTTTTGCGAGAGAGAGAAAGAGAGTATTTCGGGTCATCTTTCAAATGGAAATGAATGGAATGAAAGGATGTCTGATATTGTTTCAATATCCCGGCGTTATCTTTTACGGAGTATTTAATCTGAAAGCAAACGATCGCCGCGAAATATCGATTCCACGTAAGCTCGCGCGTGCTCCGGACAGCGACAGATTTTCAAAGAATATTCCTGTCCAGTAATGTTTCGTTAAATTCACCCGCGTTCTTAATATCCCGCGTGAAAGCTGATTTCTCTGTGTTTAACTTCAAAACGAAAAATCCCGTGCGTGTCCTATCGCTTTACTCGCGTCAGAGTTCCATTTGCCGCGGTATATTTCAACCGAAATTTATGATATCAAGGGATATCCGTACGCGCGGCGTAAATAAAATTCATTTTTCCAACCGCGCATCCGTTTGGAAAAGTCACGAATCGTTCGCACGGCTTCGTAAGAGAGCAAACTTTCTCTCGCGCGAAGACGAGAAACGATTCTTTCAAATCGGAAGGAAGGAAGTGATGCTTGACGGATTCAGAGACGTGACTCGCGGCCGGCATAATTAGCCTGATTAATTCAAATCCGAAGCGGAGGTAAAGAGACGTGAAAACCCTTTCAGTCAGGCTGTCTCGATCCTCGTAGGCTGAGGTTTTATGTAAATAGACGTGTGTGAAGGGTAATGGCTCTTCCAAGTATTCCATTACGTTGTATTCACCGGCTTGAATAAATTTAATCTCTAAACAATTACCGCCGTTAATATTCATGGCGGATAAGTGGTGTTATATCCGTGCGCGTTTTATATCCGCGCTTTCGTTTGAAAACGAAACGCGCCCTCGTTCTTTAATAAACGCGAAGAGAGGCGGGTGAAAGCCGCGTAGAGTGTGGCGGCACGCGGAAGTGAAAACGTCGCGACGAAAGGTCGCACGCGTTTTCGCGAGAGAGCTTGTAACGAGCGCTCTAGTTACACGCGATAATCGCAATGGAGCTAGCTCCATACACACTTGGCAAGCGTTTCTTAAATTTTTTCTTTTTTTTTCTTTAGTGCCAGATAAAAGTTATATCGTCGTTAGCGAGGAACGTTGTTTGCGAGAAAAACTGGGACGATAGTATCACTCGAGAAAAATTTATTTGGCTTGTGTCCGATTTTTAACGAACGAATGTAACTGTAATGTTGCGTAGTATCGTTTATTTATTTACTGTTCCCTCGATTGTAATTATGCAACGCGTACTTGAACACAGTCGTTTCCAATTGTCGTTTCAAACTAAATTTTTCATTGAGTCTCTTTCTCAAACTGTGTCACTGAAATGCCAATTCAACCAACAACGTATGCGATACTCCGCATAATCTTAATCTTCACGGAGATGCAGGCTGAGGGGAATTGTCACTAAACGCAACCACGCACGTTACACGTTGCAATCACGCAGCTACTGGCGTGGCACGTGAAATCTGTGCCAGCACGAGAGATCGTAACGAAGTTGCAACGTTTCCAGTTCGCTCCCCTTGATCTAATCGATATTTCTGCCTAAAGGTGTTAGGGAAACACGGTATGTAGACGAGCGTTATCAGAAAGAAACCATCCCTTTATCCGGCGGATCGCGTGAAAGGGAGAAAGACGGAGCACACCGGTGAACTGGTTCCTGCTATCGAACGCAACCACGGTGAAACCGTGCCACCCCTTTCCTCCGCGATGGAAAAAAAACAACTGGCTAACACGAAACGGTTCTTTCCCCTTCGAGTTGATCCACCGAAAGGCGACGAAAGGCTGCTTGATCTACAGTGACCTGATTTCAACCACTCCTCCCCCGCAGTCGCGAAGGATTCACTAGATTGCCAGGAGTCGTCGTTCGATTTATTTACCCCGATCATCGAGAAAGATCGGCGAATGATCCTTGCCACTTGCTTCGATAAATTCGTTATTTATGCATGTGTATCGTTTTTCGGTCTTTGAAGCAGCCGCAAGGTTGCTAGTTATCTCTGGCGATCGAAATCGAGCGACATACTTCTGGATATTGCCAATTTCTCTTTTCAACGTGATCAGAAGGTGAAGACGAAGCTTCGAAAGCTTGGCGGAAAAAATTGGGAACTTTGCATGCAATCTAGTTCGACGATTCTCTTTTCCTTGTTCTGTTTTGCTTAAAAGTATATTTTAAAACGAGATCCTGTTGTTATTGTTTATCGTTGAAGAATTATCCGAGTAGCCGCTCAGATGACTCGTTATTTATCCGGACACACGAGCCAATGTTTAAAATATACACATTTTTTAAAACGATGTCACAGTATTGTTTGTTATTAGAGAATAATCTAAATACTCACTCGGACGATTCGTTATTTATTTGGATAGACGAGGCAATCGTTTTCATTCGAATCGCTTTCATTGGATGACCACGGTCCAACGACGTCGCGCGCTTTCCTTCCGGTCTTTAAAACAACCGGCCGGCTATTTATCTCCGACGATCGAATGACAGCGCGCACTCGAGCCAACGAGATTTCCACCAAGTCAGAAAACGCGAACGATCGTTGCATCGCGACATTCTTCTCTTTCCAACGCCAAGGTCTATACGTGGGATATAAGAAGGTGAAGATGACGACGCCAGTTGAAGAGAGGGACAGAGACAGAGAGAGAAAGAGACAGAGAGAGAGAGAGAGAGAAATTGGAAAGAGGGTCGGTGGCTGGAATCGTCGTACTGTACGTCGCGAGGGGTAAGGGAGTTTTGAAAGACGGCGGAAAAGGAACGGCGGCGAGAGGTGGAGGGACAGGGGTGTGAAACGAGCGGGGGTTGTATTTTCTAAAGACGCTTACGCTTCAGCCAGCCGCGAAGCCGCGGCGAGGAAACCAGGCTGCCGCCTATATTTACTCATTTTCTTTTGGGCATTTCTCAAAGGGAGCGTCGCCTTCTTGGTCGTCGCTTGGCGTAAAAATGCGCAGCTATTCCGTCTTGCCTAAAGGCTTAACCTCGCATGCGGTAATCCACACCCCGGCCCCTGAGCATCTCGTTTGGGGCAGCTTGGCTGGCTCTCTCTTTCTCTCTCTCTCTCCCTCTCTCTCTCTCTCTCTCTGCCCATCTCATCGAGGGAAATTTCGTTTAGACGCTTCGACTTGGACGCTCGCGCGCAAAGAAAACGCATCCTGCCTGGATTCTCGTTTGCTCGCGTTTCTCGAACGCCTCGATCCGCCGCGCCTCTTGTGCACGATCGACTCGGAGAATGGATCTGCCGAGAGTCTCTTATTTGGTGTCCTTTCAAATCGTTTCGCTACTGAATTCGCGGGAAATTGAAATTATTGAGGATTTTTCGGTGAATCGCGCCGACTCGGATCGGCGCGAAACTTTGCGTCTTCTTTATTTATATATGTCACTTTTTTCATAAAGATGCATTTTGCGTCTGATCCATCGGCAAAAGCGAAATTTTAATGAACGAATGAGAAACGAAAGACTTTGGGAATAAAATGTTGAAGTATTTCAAATTACGTCTGCAAACGTGCGGCGTTACATTGTCGCGAATCGATTATGAATCGAGTGGAAAACCTCGTAGCACGTGGAAGCCTTTGTAACACATTTTCGTCAAATTAACAGTGAAATCCGTCGATCGTTTTGGCATGAAGAAATTCGTATTTCACAGAGATATGTGAAAATCCAGAAATTAGTTCTCTTTGAAGCGAACCAAGAAAATTGAATACGAGTCGGTGCAAAAATGAAATTTATGGTTTAACGATCACGAAACGAATTACCAAAGTTAAATATAATTCAAGAAAAAACGTAAATTAGTCTCTTTTCAAATAAAATTCCTCGTTCACATTTTCACTCTTATCTCGAACGTAAAAGAAGATTGGTAGTATATGAAATTGTGTCTTTTTCCTCTTTTTTTTTCAAAGTTCTTTATACCATTGGGACGGTTACCAAGAAGTTTCCGTGGGGGAAAGTTTTCTATTTGCGAACGATTCGTCGTCAATGACAGGAAGATTCGCGCCCGTACGTTCATGGAAATAAATGAATAGCAAGATGTAAGAGGATCGATTTGGTTTCTTTCGCTGTGCAAAAAAGAAAAAAAAAAATAAGAAATGATCGAACAAACTGCTTCAGTGGGCGGAAGCGTGGAATATAATTTTCTTTCTCCGGAGAAAGAGTGATCTGCATTCACGCGATGATGAACGAAAAAGAGGCGACAAATGAATAGAGGTATCGAGACGTCGGTTTCGTGTCGACGAAATATTTCGAATGAACCGGCGAGGGGAAGTAAAGTGGACGAAGAAACGCGTGTTGGACGATACTTGTGGAAAAATGGCCGAACTTGGTTTCTTCTCGTGGTTCGTTGCCTTCCTTGGCACATTCGAACTCGTTGCAGCTTCAACTGTTTCAGTGTCTCGCTTCCGGCCATAAAATTCGTCCCTATTGATTCCAAGAAAGCGAACCGACTGATTTAAAATTTGGCACGACCTCGCGGAGACTCTTATCTCTTGGCCAATGACATTTTCTTCCGTTCATTCTGCTTAACAGTCCACGCTGTTTAGCTCGTTCCTTAAAGATCGAACGAGCTAGATTCATAAATCACGGTCGAATTAAAAGGAACCCTAAGAACTCCTGTATAAATCGTGGTTTTTTTGCGCGACGAGACGGCAGTTTCGAGCCAACGGGGCGGGCAGAAAAACGGCGTGAAAAGCAGTGAAAGCAGGAGAGAGCGAGGATCCAGGAGAAACGTCGAGGAGAGACTCTTTTTGCACGTTGGAACGTCAGGCTGCCTGTAAATCCCTCCTAAAGTCGATGTGTTCGTTAGACGATTTTTTTTTTTTTTTTTTTTTTTTGACTGGTGGACTAATCACTCGAGCACCTTGAACTTTTATGCCTATAGAAAATATAGGTGCGTGCCTACAAGGAAAGTATAAAAATGCTGCCAGAATCTTAATATTCACTTTGTACATTATTCTCGCGAAAGCGTGAATCTATAAATTATCGAAGCTTCGAAGCACAACTGCACGCACAAACTGTACTTTTCTTTCAGTTATAATCTCGAAAGCGCGAATCTGTATAAAAATCCGTAGTCCAGTCGTAACTATGCGTCTCGTTGAGAGAGTGCCAGCGTCGCAAACTCGTCTGCATGCCCGTGTTTCGCCAGAGAAGGAGAGACGTCGTTCGTTTCACGAGGTGGATCCTCGATCCTCGTTTCGCCCAACGACACAAGAAGCATCCACTTTGGATGCGGGTAGTAAACGCGATCGAATCGCGTACTCCGGATTCACGGCGAAGTTAGACGGTGCACGAGCGGGTGTATTTCGATCACGTGGCTTTGGAGAGGCGCGAGACACGATTTTATGCGCTCGACCGGCGATAAAGAAAATATCCCGGCCGGTGTTCCTTGTAAATATTTTCACTGGCGATCCGCGGCGGGATTACCGGCGATAAAACGCGACGCCGCGCAGACACACTTGGCTTAAAAATCGCGGGATGCACACGCGATTCAACGATGAATTTTCCTAGCAGCGTGCGTTCGCGTGCCAAGAGCGGTTGTCGGATTGTAAAGTTATCGTTGAAGGGTTTGCGGTTCTCGTACTCTCGTTTCGCGGCAGCTGGCTGCTCTCCCTCTGTTTTTCCAGATTGAAGTTCCCTTCGGGGATATGGCCGCGAGCGTACGCGTTTCATTTCGCGATTCGAAGAGTTAAAAGGATAAACGTATCGAGGGAATCTTTGAGTCGCGACATTTAGAGGGATTTATTTGGAGATGTTTCAGAAACTTGGTCCTTGGTTAAAATGAAAATCGCTTAACGTTACTTTCGTTTTCTTTTCCATTTTTTTTTCTTTTTTTTTTTTTTTTTTTTTTGGTAAGATATAACTGAAATTATATAGACCGTTCCTCTTTTCAACCATTTTTAATCCATTCGAGACCAATTGCCTCAACGTGACGTTTCGTTTGTGATTCCTTCCGGTCATTTTATATTATCAAATTTTTATTTCTCGTGCTGGCGCTACGAAAAGAATTTCAAAGGTTCTCGGCCGTGTTCTCTCGTGTTCTCCGCCTGAATTGAATAATTTTTCTGAAATTTCACCGAATTGAATTATTCACAACGTTATTATCTGAATTATTTATAATGGAATAATGTTAATTGAATCGCTTATAATCCAAACATTTGTAATATTGTGAATTATTTATAACGTTGAATTATTTATTGAATTATTGATAACATGGTTCGCTTGACTCTCGATTCATTGGCCGATCGTCAGAAAGGAAATTATGAAACTTCAATTTCCCGAAGTAGCATTTTGAACACCGAGCGCTAAACTTTTTGGAACGACGGCAGAAGGAGAGGCTGGAAATAGGAGAAACTGGAACGCTCGTTTCCCCTGGGCCGAGGAATCGTTCCCCATTTTCGAAACGAAGGCGATATGCCACCGGGGAGGGATAGGAAAAAATTATGCGGCTAATCAAGAATCGCGGGTGTCGTTCTCCGGTCGATGTATCACCGAGGATCCACCGCAAGAAATGGCGGTGGATCGCCCGAGTCTCGGGTCAAGGGGTGGTTTTAGAAGGCAAAGGAGGGCGGTTGGAACGGTAGAGGGTAGCCGCAGCCCACATCCGACTTTATGAGCCGCCATCACTCATAGAATCTTCGCCGCAATCTTTCGCGAGAATCCCTCAGAGAGGCTTGCACCGGGGGAGAAAAATGTCCGAGGGTTTGGAGAATCGATGAGTTTGCATTAAACATCTTCAACCGATCTACCAAAAGCTCGCAGAGAGAATTCTCTCTCTCTCTCTCTCTCTTTATATCTTGAAAGTAGCAATCCTGCATGCCCGGGAATCACGAGTTCGCGAATCGTTTTCAAGAGAGAGAACTAGTAGAGTTTCGAATCAGAAGAACAGAGCTACGTAAGAACGACCATTTTCGAACTGCGTAAGCCAGGCACGTGCATTCCCTGGAAATTAGGAAAATGTTTCGCAACTGGCGAAAGACTGTAGAAATCTGCTGTTAAACAGTTAACGAAAAATTGTTAATGAAACCGGGGATTATCTATTCAATTGAAGGAAGGTGCCGATTCAATCAACGCCGTGTAATTTTTGAATTGTTATGGAATTTTCAATTGTTGGATCAGTGAAATTTCCAAATTATGCGGGAAATGCTCGACAGAATCCTTGGAAATTTTTTATTCCTCCGTTGCGAGAGTTACGTGAACTTCATACTTTCGAATCTTCTCCACTCCTGATCTTTCAAATCGGGAAGCCTCAGATCCCCAAATACCTTGGACGAACTGTCCAATTTTCGAACGTTGAAATCTTCGAAGTCTCGAACGGCACGAATTTCCGAGATCTCGAACTCTTTCGCCTTCGGGTTCGCGAATTCTCGAATCTGAATAATTCAGATCGATCCGACTCGAGGGTATCGAAATTCGCGAACTTTGACAATCGCAGAATTGTAATTAATTTCGAACAATTATAAATTTTCGAACAATTCTACTCTCCGCAAAAAAAACAAAAAAAGGAAAAAAAGAATGAAAAAAAAAACAACGGATCGATAATAAAAGCGAACACGACGAAATGATTCTCCAGTGTTGCCATGACAATCGGTATCCGTGTAGTACGGTCTGATCCCACAAATGCCTGTGCCTCGCAATATTTTCTATGGGTCGTAGCTCAGTCACGTAGAAACGTAATGCGTATCGTTTACGTGTCCCACGGTATTTGTTCTTCCATTTCTCGAACCGTTCGTGCTGTGTACCTTTAGGCTATTATCCGTGGAACCGGATGCAAACCGGCGTGGACCGCGCGATGGTATACGACGCCCGGGAGAATACGTTCATTTTCATCGAACCGGCCGGTATGCATTCGACGCGACGCCGAACAATGCTTTTTAATCGCGCGGCCTCTCTTTTCAAATTGAATGCCCGCTGGAGATATACTTTTTCGCGAATTATACCACGGCTATTACAATAATGGATTTCATACACGCCGGTATTTATTAGCTGTTATAGCGGTCGTAAAGCTTAACCTTTGACTAGCTTTATACCGAGTGCTTCTAAATTTATGACAAAATCGAAGAGGGAGAAGGAAAATTAGGTTTTTAATGTTGTTTCAATTTCGATTTCATTTTAGTTAGTTTTAGATCTTGGATAATAGTGTATTAACGCTACGAAAGCTAACGACTAAAAAGACTCCGAGAGAAAGAATCGATCGTTAATTCTGTGGGTTGGAGTAAAGGAAGTAGGTAAGAGAAAGGGTTAAGGAAAAGAAAAGGAACGAAAAGAAAAGGAGAGAGAAGAGGAAAGGAAGAATAGAACGGAATAGAAAACAAGAAAGTGAGAAAGAAACAGAGGCAAAGTACAACCCCCTGTGAGGGGTAGGATAAGCCCAACGTAGTTTCTGCGTGTCGTAAAAGGCGACTAAAAGGGAAATTCATCGCTGGACGATATGTTTTGTCGGACGCCAGAAGCTGAAAAATCTTAATGGAGAACCCATGGGAGCGTGCAGAAGCACGTGAAATATTCAGAGTGTAATACACGTTACAATACGTGGCGAGTGAAACAATTTTCTTCTCAACTTTCGCGTTTTTAATTATATCCGTGAGAAGTATGAACTTGCGCAAACATTTTGACACGATCTGCATAAACGTGAATTTGCAATGCGCGTACTTTTTTACTTATTCAGTATTAATTTCGTTTCTCCTCGACTGCCGGCGACAAAAAAAAAAAAGATTTCCATCGGGAAATATTTCCCTCTACTTATCGGGTAATACCGACAAACGTTCTCGTTCGGCCGTCACTCTCATAATTAATACATTAAGGCACGGAAAAGGGAAAACAGCCAGAACACGCAGTGAGAGAACAAGCCTGGTTTTATTTCCAGCCGCCAACACACCGGCACATTGCCATTTCAACTCGCTGTTCACTTCCGAGCGCGTTGCTGCGGAACGGGAATTCGACCGATCGATCGAAGCCTCTCGTCAGCCGTGAATCGTTGATTAATTCAAGAATCGTTCGGCGACTTGTTTCGAAAGTAGAGTAAACCGCGGAATTTCTTAGGTTGACGAAGAATGGTGGGCGAGGGAGGGTGGTCGTACGTGTCCTGCGGGTCGAAAGTAAGTGAAAAGTAAAACGAGAAAGGCAGACGTTGAAGAAAAACGAGGACGCGGAAGGTACAAGGCTCGCCCAGAGCAATAATAATATCGGAAAGGTCGAGCTTATACTGCGGCGGAGGTTTTCCCGATAGTTCGAACCTGCCTGGGCGAACTTTCTGCCAAAGTTGCGAAGCTTTAAAGCGAAGGCTTTAACGGGGCTTCGCGCCTCGCGCAACTCTTCTTCCCCTTCTCTTCTCTTCTTTTCTCTTCTCCCCCGTGGAAACTCGCGTGTTCCAGAAAGAGGTGAGAAAGAAAAGGAGCGAGTGCGAGAACTCGAAGGCGAGAGAAAGATTCGTACGGTGGGGAGGGCAAAGGAAAAAGGACAGAGAAGAAAGAAGGAAATGATAGGTACGAGAAGAATGCCTCCCCGAAAAGTAAGTTCTGCCGCGAGATATACTGATCTTACCACGCGTTCGTACTTCATTTCC
Organism: Tetragonula carbonaria; assembly: GCA_032399595.1. NCBI lineage: Eukaryota > Metazoa > Arthropoda > Insecta > Hymenoptera > Apidae > Tetragonula > Tetragonula carbonaria. The sequence goes on from JAUCRC010000014.1 coordinate 7,368,780, forward strand.
TAGTAGTCTCGAGTGAGACCACCTTCTCTTCGGAACTTTTATCATTCGCGTATTTAACCCACGAACGCCATCGTTCGAGTTACGATTATATATAATACATACATGTACGTTGAAACATATACATATACGTTATTCTGCTAATGGCGTATATGGTAATGGCTTTCTCTCAATTCAGAAAGCTGAAAAAAATCGAATGAAAAAAAAAATCTAGCGTAGAAATTTGTCAAAATGAAAATACCAAAGATGGAGTAACAATGATTGCCATTATATGCTGGGAAAATTTAAAAAGCTAACATATTCATAAAAATATGTCGTGACGTATGTATAAATGTACGTTGTTCTACTAGCGTACGGTAATGGCTTTCTCTCAACTCAACAGGAAACTGAAATATCGAATAAAAGAAAAATCTGATGCAGAAATTTATCAGAATGAAAGTACTAAAGACGGAGTAATAATATAATTGCCATTATATGCTGAAAAAATTTAAATTCGAAAATATAAATTCGAAAATAACCATTGAAGATGGAGTAATGATAATTACCATTTTATATTAGAACAATTTACAAGGCCAATAATACTTGATAAGAAATAAAATTTCATAGAAAAGATTTATTTCCTCGTACATATCGAGTCAAGTCTGAGTCGGCTGAACGCTGTGCCTCCAAGCGTATAGAACAGTTCACCTGTCTGAGGGTTATGTTGTCGATCGAAAGTGGCCGGATGAGAGGAATCGAGCAACTACAATAGATCGGCAAGCGATAGGTGAGCGATATTTTCCCTGGCTGGCGAATTGAACGTTCGCACTCCGCGGATCGAGCGAACTCGTTTAATTCGTTCTGTACGAGCGTGCCTAAATAGGCTTTGTTTGGTGTGGCCAACTTCTCGAGCGTCAGCAAGAGGATATTCATGCCTGTTTATTCACGACTGTGCGCGAGCCTCGGCCCCGGTGTACGAGCGCATTTAATAATTCATTCGTATTAATGCGAATTGCACTTGAATACATAAAGATCTCACCGCGTGGACGGATTCATATTTGATCGTCATTTTAATTGGAAATATCAACGCGCTTGTTTTCGGTTCGTTGGAAATATCAACGCGCGTCTCGTTCCTTTTAATGCACGTGTTGCTGCCTCGATCCAACCAGCCAGCCAACCAGCCAGGAACAAATTCCTCGGAAAGATCGTCGAACGTTCGTTCGTCAACCCCGAAGCGAGTTTCATAAATTTTCACGAATAGATTTCCGTTGATTTTCTACCTTCGCGATGCAGTGTGTAATGTATCAATTAAAATCTTTCATAATCGTTGAATAGGTTCAATTCTTTTTTATTTGTAATATTATTCAGTTAGCTGTGACGTTCAACATTTTTTTTTTCTTGTCGACGATATTCTTAGTTTGTCTTACTACCTATTCGAAACACATTTGAAACATTCCGGTCACGGGTGACCAACGTTTCACGATGAAACAGAAGAATTTCAGAACTGAAAATGTGAGAAATTTAAATTGTGTTCTCGTTGGTTAATGAAGCTTGTAATTATTAAGACAAGCTTGTAATTATTTTGATGACAAGACACGTTCTAGTAATATCGAGTGGAATTGATTGACAACTCAGTGCTGAATCATCAAACTGTTTCCACGATCTTAAGGAGTAAAGGAGTATAACTCATCATAACCCATTGTACTTTTCACTAGAAATGTTTTCCACCCTCCGACAAATGGAACGGCGATATATCAACGAACGGTACAATCGATACAGAGTCGGGAAGTCTCCAAGCGCCAGTTACAATCCCTGGGAAAAGAGCAAGCGAAGATTTCGATTACGTCGGGGAACGTAATGGTCAGTAAATAACAAATGACCCATGCCTGGAGTGAGAGGAGCGGCGATCGTCATCCCTCATCGGAGTAATAGCGGAGGAGATGCTTCGAAACTTTTGTAAGCGGGCCAACGAAGGCGCGCTCCTCTCGTTTCCTTATTCCCATTCAAGCGGCGCGAATGGGAAACTTTCGGCCCCCGAACCGATCCCGCACCTCGAAGCTTCTGTTCTAATTTTCACTTCGTTGATAAATCGGTAATAAGTCCGTTCGATAGCCGGTAGTTTAGACTTCTTCTTTCGTGGCTTTCTTGCTCATCGAACACACACACACACACACACAGACTTTGCTCGATTTTCACCGAATTTCTTCTCGCAAAAGCATCCAACTCCCTGTTTTCCCAATGAAATTCTCGCCGACGGCGAGTGAAAATTGCGGAACGCTTCGGTTGCAAGTTTCATCGATTATTCATTCGAGAATATCCGGCGGAACCCTGTTTCCCGTAACGCGATTAAATAAACGGGTAATTTGCATGAGACTCGAACGGGCGTACAGCCGTTTTCTTCGTTCGTGTTGTCTTTGCATCGGGGTGTTTGCTACAGCGGAATAATCAAACTTCAAACGCGCGTATTTAAACACACACATACATATATATATAAATTATTACTGAAACGATTGAACGTGGAATGGATAGAGTCGTATTTTGATTGATTTTGTCTGGATCGTGTTTGTGTCCTTTAACACTAGACAACTGAGTGGCATAAAATTTCCATCAGAGAGTAAAAATAAACGAAACAGAAAATCTTTTGTTCGTTTCGCGAAGAATCATTCAAGTCTCCAAAAAAACAACTGAAACACTGTTTCATATCTATGAAGTATCTAAACAACATTCTCGAAGCGATATCGAGTTTAACGCTAGAACTATGAAATGATCATTTGAACATTTTTGTTAGATAATTTGTAGAAAACATACTCTACTTTGCTAGGCTAATCGTATCATATTTAAATTTCACTTACGGTTGAAGACGCTCGAAAAAGCTCCAATAACGTCGCAAATCATTTCTAACAAACACAATCGCGGCAAATATTAAATGTTTATGCTGAAACTAGCCAAGAGTTGCTAGCTACGTACGATAAACTTGAGCCGGGCCCTGGTTACGTAACTTCGCTGATTGGAATTTCCTCGAATCGTTCGGTGGTGCTCGATTTTCGAAATCCCGAATCGATTTGCGTTAACCCGAGTACATGGTACGTGTACATGTGCACGAGGCGTTTTGCTAGAAACAAATATCAGCGATATATACATATATATATACATATATATATATATATATATATTTTTTTTTATTGCAAAACGTTTCGATATCATAAAGAATTTGTTATTGTGTTTTTTCGATGGCGGAACGATTTGATGAACTGTGCAAATTTTACGAGGCAAACGTGATGAATGTACACGAAATGTGCAACCCAATCGCGTACGCGTTATTTATACAATACGGCGTGTCGAGAGGCAGTGAGATCGCGCGTCCATATATCGCGCGCACCCGCCAGATTGTTCACATTTGAAAATTCTGTAAACGGACATGGTCGATGGAACGAACCATGGTCGCGAGTTTCAATTGTAACTTCACACGGCCGGGTGACAGGCCGGCAGAAACGGGAGAAAAATTTCGCTAGTTTTGAGGTCGTTTTAATTCGTTCCTCGTGAATCTTGCAACAGGAGGGTGGGTGGGCGGCGCGAACGATGGAGCGAGAGAGAGACAGACAAATATATTCACGTTCGGGATCCTCGAGGACGTACTTACGCCGTCGTTTTGAACATCCCCGCGAGACCCGGACGTCCGTGAATTTAACCGCTGACTTGGCTCGAGATACAACGTTCCCTCGATGCACGCTAATGGTCTTCGAAAAGTTTAATCTGTACTTGGGATATCGTATGCATTAGCGACGTACTTGTATTATAAACTTGGTTACTCTTACGCGGCAAGTTTGATCATCGATACAAGTTGAACGCCTCTGGAATATCGTTAACGACACGGTAATCGGTTCTCAGCTGTTCCTTTCACGTGTTTCCGCGTAACACACCGTCCTGTAACACACGTCGCGTATTGTCGGCGACAACTGAAACACCGCGCGCCGAATTCGTCACGGACACGTCTCGTTCGCGTTTGGGCAATGCTTTTACACGTTCGTGTGTATTTTCCAGCCAAAGGTACAGTAAACTCTCTTTTCCTCGTTCTGATAAGTAATTTTTCGAACAACGAATCGAAGGAGGACAATTTCGAGTTTCAACGTAAACACGGACTCGACACGTTCAAAGCTGCGTTTCGGTCCTTTGATATTTTATTATCAGTCAAAAAATATGTACCTCTGCGACTTCTTAACGAAAGGGAAAACTTTAAATACTGTATTCAAGTCAGCTGAAACGATGAAAAGAATTCCAGCTGGAGGACCGCTGTAAAGTCTGCAGAGTTAGCTCTATAGATTCGAAAGTTCTCTCGGTTCAGGAATTCGTAACGCGTGTAGTTTAAAAAGTTATTAAATCTTGAAACGAACGCGCGCTCTCCTCCGCGAGCGGAAAGTTCGAATATACGGGGACATACGGGGTCCCCGGCGAACATATGCGCAACTATTTGGAATGGCAGACGGCCGTTTACGCGGCCGGACTTTGAAGATTAAAATGCAGCAGCTGGAACGTTTCGGGATTCGTTCGAGTTCGTTGAAAGTCCTCTCTCGGTAATGGCGCGTTCCTCGAGCTCGTCGGAACAGCAATGCGTCAGTGAGGCGCATTAATCACCCGGAATTGTCTTTAACTTTCAAGAGGAGATTGCGCTGCAACAATTTCTGTTAATTACTCGCGAGAGTGTGTTCTTGCGACTCAACGAGAAGATTCCTGTCGAAAATATCAACTGTACGAGGCCTGGCAGAAAATGATTGTTGGTGCAAGAATGTCCATGCTCGAGCACTGTATCGTGCGTTTTTCTTTTAGCGTTCTTTCGAATAATTTTCGCACGCTGTTTGCTAGATCAAGAACTCCAAAGCATCCGCGTATGTCGCGAGCCTTTTCGATACGATCTTTTTCGAGGCACCTTCAATGTTCCAGATTAATTCGGATTGGCTAGGACGAATTAGCTGGTTCGTACAAAACAGTTTTTACCAAGTGATCATCGATAAAATAGTCTCGTCAAACAAGTGAAATTTACCACATCGCGATTAGACAAAGCTAAGTCCACTGCTATTAAAGTTGAATACCCGACGTTTGAAACTCGACGAATAGTCATTGCCACGAGTACGTGCTACAATGATTATTTTCTATATACGAAGAACTTCAATGAAAAATTGAAAAAAAACTTTCAGACCATATCGACGACGAGAGGGAAGAGAGAAGATAAACGAGAGAAGACCTCGCGGCGTCTCAGTCCCTCCCATCGTTGCACGATGCCGTGCTGATGAAATTGGCGAACGAAACGGTTGCGAGAGCATATGCCCTCCCGCCGTGTGTTGGTGCGCGAATCTGTTTACCGACTCTATTTACGAGGTTGGGCAACCGTGTAAACCATCCTGCTAATAGAATATGCCCATATTCTGGCCCCGTAGGAAGCATAAGGGCTCAGACCAGTAACGAGTAACCCCCTTGCTCCGGCGCGCGTTATCGCGATTCTCGGCCGGGTCGCGTTTCGCCTGGTTTCGGTTTGAACTTTGCACACAACCCTGCTCCCCCCCGGTCCAAATCCTGTGCAATTTGCCTGGCCTGCTGCTGGTCGAAACTATTGAGTTATTTAGCAGTTGCCGGACGATTATTGAAACGAAGCTTGATTTGTGGAACGGAATACTCGCGCTGGAGTTAACGCCCGCGGATTGGATATCGACTTCCCCCGTCGTACAACATCCCGATAATACTTTATGGATTAATTTTCGCTTATTTCGTCGTGTCACGTGCGTGCAAACGACGCAATTGTCGGTCAATTAGTTATCCCGATATTTATTTTCGTTGGATTTTAGAAACCACGAGCTGCGAGAGAGAATGGAAGTCCGCCTCTTTCCAATATTCATTTTATTTACTTCGTTGAGTTTTCGATTCTTCCTCTTCAGTCGCAATTGTTCGCAATGGAACGTTATTCCAAGTTAACTCGAAACTGATGGATAGAGGGAACTGCAGTTACGTATAATCACAGATCGAAGAATTACAATTTACTTTTTTTTTTTAATTTGTCTTGGACGATTTTCCTTCTGTCTAAAAGAAGTCTTCTGTTTCAAAATAAAAGTCGGGCAAAATTGTACGCCTGCGAGTAATCCGTTTATTATTTTTTTTTTTTAATTATAAAATGTTTGCACGGACGGACGGAAATACTTTTGGCAAACTCTGTTCTATACGCTAGAATCAATCGCGTTTCGCAATTACTAGAATCAATATTTTTCACCGACCGAGTGAAAATACTGACAGATCAATACTAATCGTTTACTCTTCCAGTGGTGTAATTGGCGTGCCTTTTTAATAAGAAAAAAAAAAAAAGAAAAGATATAAGTTAGTAACGGTTCTAATTTGAATCACAATGATTTCACAGTGTGACTTTTTAATATAAGAAAAGAAGAAATGATTGAAATTAAAGTCGCAAAGTTTCGTGGAAGTGTAACAAGTGCACGCAGACCGTGTCAAGTAGAAACGGTTCTAATTAGAATCGCATTTGATAGTAAAATACAGGGAGAGGCAATCGAATTGCCTGCGACACACGGCCCTGCTGAATATTTTAATTGAGCAATTAAAATCCGTTGTTTCCCCTGTGTGTGGCTTCGTTCCTCCTCCGGCTATTCGTTTCGAAGGAACCAAGTGAATTTTCTGCCAGCGATACCAACCGCGTACCGTGGAACGAACTGACACTGATTAGGAAAAAAGGAAGGGGTGGGGGGGGGAGAGGGAAGGGAGGTGGCAGAGGTCAGCCAAAGCTCCGAAACATTTATGTCCCTGCGACTCTCCTGTTGAATTACTAAAACGCGACCGATATTTAATTACCCCGACTCCATTTGCTCGGCCGTTAATTTTAATTCAATCAATTAACGGATTGCGTTGTACCAACCGTCGAATATTCCTATGAAATTAGCTTTTGTCGTTTATTCTATTTGAATAATCCGTGAATAGTGTATAAATCTATCTAATTGTATCGCGCTCACTCGTCTGGATATTCAACTGGAAGCATCAAACGTTTATCGCGAATAAATAAAACACTCAGAGGAATCCGCGAAAGTGTATAAAGCACATAAATTAATGACGAACGAACAAACAGAGGGGGGGACAGAATGGAAGTTTATACGATAATTGAATTATTATATACCGGTGGAGTGAATTGAAATTATTTTCGCTCGGGAAACGGCACCATTCGAAGAATACTTTAATATATCCTCTGCAGCAATTCGATTTGTTAGCCTTTGCAATAATTTTGTTCTGCGAGTACGACGGCCGTCGCATTCGTGCCGGTCGTAACTCATCAATTTCCGATTATTAAGGGTGACTCTTCTACGAGTTTTCGGTGTAACTCGCAATCCATCAAATACTCCACCATGAAGAACAAACCCAAACGGTATTCTAAAAACGGTTCACTTCGGTTCTTCCCTATAACTGATTTACTTGAATATAATTGTCACAATTATATGTCATATTATACGTTGTATTTCTTGCATATGTATCTCGCGTCATGCGACGACTGAAAAATAAATAAACAAATTGTGCTCTTATCATCGAGTAGCAGTAATTCGACATTGACTCAAATTTTCGGAATCGAGTTTCGTATTGCTGGTTCAAGCTTCAAACGCGAACCGAGGGGTATCCGCGTACGATGAGAAAAGATCATCGGCAGCGTCAAGGTTTACCGAGTCTATTGGCGAAACGGAAATGCGAAGATCTTCTGCAGGCAGGAAGGGTCAAGGAGAGGAAGTAGCGGGAAAAAGAGACGGCAACAAAGAGCCCGGCAATCGTATAAATAGCCGAGGTTCGGGCTCTGGTATAACCCCGTAGGTGAATCGTTGGAACGTCACGGAACGGAACGGAACGGTTGAAAGGAGGAGAGCGGATCCTACGGCGATGCTCGAAGTGAATTCAATGCCGAAATCGACGATACGATCCGCCGGGAAAAGAGTCGGCCGTCGTAGTTTCAGAGCCAACTACCCAGCTTCGAATGGAAACTACACAGCGTGCCGACTCGGAAAACTCTGTCGTGAAACAACAGGCGGATAACAACGGTGCATTCTGTGTAAGCGTTTCGATCGTGCTCGCAGGTATCCACTCTCTGTTCCCACCCGGCTCGGCGAAACGATCGTTAAGGAGAAAGAAAGAGAGGAAACGCGTGGGCTAAGTAAATTTGCCGGCAACTCGCTGACTACTCGAACAGAATCAGAGAGAGAGAGAGAGAGAGAGAGAAAGAAAGGAAGAGACTTGGTTTATATATACACCCGTCCCTCAATTTACGCGGCAAATTTACACGGTCAGATATGTATATACATATATATTTTCCTATAAGTTTTAAAATTAACAGTTTCATACAGTCAGTATTGTGAGATCGGAACGCGTGATGCAGAAAGAAACTTTGTGTGCGTTAGGCCTGCACAAGGCGTTGTCTTTGGCCGCTGAGCCGTAGTGCGGAAGCGAACACTGCTACTTTGGACGTTGAGAGGAACGACACTGTTACTATACTGTTTAGATTTGTAATTTATATTTTGTAATTTTAACCCAGTCATGTCTAACAAACTTTCAATCACACGAAAGAAGATCACACAAAGTCGATGTCTTTGGACATCATGAAAATGAAAATTTTCAACCGACTTGAAGAAGGAGAGAAACCTACAGCGATTGCTAAGACATGTGCAATATTTTATTTATTTTTATTTATTTATTTATTTATTTGTTCTTTTATACTGACAGATTCAATTTACACGATTTTTATATTCGCGTAAATCAAACCCACGTGGAACGGATATTCGCGTAAATTGAGGGACGGGTATATATATATATATATATATATATATATATGGAGTTCGGAAGCTCAATTACGATTCCTTATCTCTCTGCGATGCATTCCATCGAGGCCGCGAGACACGAACGCGAACGCGAAGCGGAACGACGAATTTAAGAGTTCGCTTCGCGTGTCGGAGCGAAATATTGCACGGGTGGCTGGCATTACACCATATTATTTCACTGCGCTTTTCTTCGTTCCTCGTTTCGCCACCGTGCAGCGAGCATTTCCGTTGTGCCTTTTCCATTATTTCGGATCTTCCTCGTTCCAGCTTTTCTTCTTCTTTCTTCCCGCCCTCCGCGGGGGGGAGGGGGGGGAGGACTTTAAATTCACGAACGAAGAGAACGATAGAGAAGCGGGTGAAAAAGGTATCGCTGGCCGTGCTTTTGGCCAACTTCGAATCTAAGGGGCAGATCAAATAACTGAACGTACGTGCCGCGACTGGAAGCCACTGGAATTTTGGAGAAACACCAGAAGCAGAAGCCAGAGATTGCGGCGTAGACTCGGTGGAGGACCAGGTTTGTTTAAAACACGAGTCCACTCCCTTGTTTATCGTCCGCGTGTTGGTCGGAGAGGAATCAAGAATAACCGCGTAGAACAGCTCGTCGTGGTGCCCTTGGAAAAAATTCGCTGCATTTCCCTGGCTGTATTTAAATCGACGGCATTCGTACGCGTGCTACACGGCTGATACTGCGCGCACATAAATTCGAATTTGAATAAATTTGAATAAACGCAGCCGCGGAGGAACGCGCGGGGAATATATTTTTTCGCGTATCGTGCCGAGTAACCTTCGTTTCTTCCCCTCGTTCGTGACCTGCTGTTTCGAGGATCGGTTGTTCCTCTGAATGGACACCTTCACCTTGAAATCGACAGGTGAAATAACGAACGAACAACAGCACAGTGTGCATGAAGTCAATTTTTCATTGATTCATCGATTTCGATTTTCGGTCAGTCTTGCAAAGACTCACTCTGTCTCATCCATCCAATGTTTGAGAGTTAGAAATGTGAGAATTCATATTTTGAAAGGAAGAGAAAGGAAATTCCGAAATAATGAGGAAACATTGAAATGAAGAAACAGATTTCCACAGACATGCACGATGCATGTAATATACAAAAATTCGTCGTAATTCACAGCAGTGAATGAAGTGAAATTTTCATTCGGATTCCATTTTCAAATGCATGAAATTCCGGTGATTTCGTCGTACTCGAAGCATCTTCACATTCACAAACAACGTCGTTCATACGCAAAGAAAGAGGAAGATAAGGAAAACTGAAATTTCCGGAATTTTCGAGATATATCCCAAATGGGACTGGCTCGTACGTCAAGCGTTGATACATCGACGATCTTCCTAAGTGTTCTCCACGCGAGGATTCGATCGATAATCCAGCCTCGCTTTTCGTCCATTTGCCCGTTGTGCCGCGTCGTGTCTTCCTCGCTGTAGATAGGCTATAGATGCGCGCGTTTCAATTCAAAGTTCGTTTTTTGTCGGACCATCGCTCTCGCAGAGGTTTTCCATTTCGTCGGCCTGCCACGAAACACCATGCGAAAGCTACCGTTGTCGGGAATGGTAGCAACGTACGACCATGGCCGTGACGGTAAATTAATTTTACGACAACTCACCACTCGCGCTTCGTTATCGGTTGCCAATCGCTCCGCTCGTTTCCACCCCTGCGAACATATATCGATATCGTCTGGGAAATATCGTCTGCGCGATTTCCAACAATTTCGCGTCTACCTTGTAACAATTTCAATTTCTGCCCCGGTGAAATCCCATTTTGCCCGTGGAACACAATGGGAAATTTTATCGAGCGCTCCGTGCCTCCGCGCTCTGTGCTCTTCGTCTTTCACCCTGTTTCGTCCGTGTTTCACGCACACCGTCTCCTCCCCCAACTTCCACCCACATTTCGAGCCTCGTTCAACGCAGCAGCACAGTTTTTCCAACCGTTTCCACCCACTCCCGCGGGATTATGTTAATGGCGATTCCCTCATCTGTACGATCGACAAAATCCCGGTTAATGGCGAATCGAGTGATTCATATAAATCTGCTGCAGCGTAACCCAATTTGGTGGAAAGATAATAGTTACCAATTTGCGTCTGTGGCGCGGGGATGGTTTGCTGAGTCGGAAGAACGTTTCTCTCTCTCTTTCTCTCTCTCTCACTCACTCACTCGGAGGTACGATGAATTTGTTGTTTTATCTACACGCGCGCGCGCGCGCGCGTGTGTTTTAGTAATATATTCGAGAGGGATCGATGAAAATTACTGTTACGTCGCGGATGACACGCGGTCGGTAACTCCACGCACCGTTTGTATGTTTACTTCATCCGAAATTTCATTCACGCTGAAATCACGTTGATCGTGACGTATAATGAAGTGGCTCGCGAGATAAACGTCATTATAATGTGAAGTATAAATTACGTTGATCAGGGGAGGGGATATAACTGCTGGAGAAAGTTCGCGTGTACTTGAATTTTTATCTAGGGCGACTTATCTCACTTTGTCGGCGGACCTTTGCGTTAAGTACAATACCGTTTCACCGTATCGGGTGTAAAATGGCTTTGAGAGTTTGCTCGGTGTATTTACGCAGCAGGAATTAAACGAATGTAAAACGTTGGGAAATTGAACGAGCGTTACACTCGGGATTGCGAAAGATGATCCATCGGCGGAAGAATTCTCAAATATTAAACGCGTGTTATTAAATTCTCGCGATGACTTTCAAACTATTCAACTCTATTTCTGAAATATTTCAATAATATTGACTCTCGCAATGTCAATTAAATGTTTTAAGAGGCCATCAAACGATACGGGAGCCAACGGAAAATCAACGAACTTTCGTGTGATCTTCATACTGAAAACTGCGAGAACTTCGATTAATAATTTCTCTTTATTTCTCGCTTTTATTACTTCGAATTTAAAAGAAACTTTACGGACAATAAATTTGGAGTAGACACGGCGTGACCGTGTGCCATTCGACAAAATACAACACTTCGTTTCGTTTCGCAGAGAGCGAAATTTTATTGAAATATTTGCTAAATTATCGCACGATTGACGCGCCAGTGTCGGGTCAGTCGCGTTTCGTTGTTCCTGTTGTTGGCCGCGTGTCGACGATGAAATTGCGACGTAGCCTGTTTTCGTGTGCCTTAATCGGAGGTCAGCGGAATCGCTACGGGCGAAAACAGGGGCCGGAGGCACGCCACAGGGAAGCCAGCAGGCATTCTCGAAATTATTAGTTGACGAACTATTTGCATTAACGGCGGATCAAAGAAGACGCGCTGTCCCGGCGCAGCTAACACGGGTATTTCGTGAACGTTGTTGCCGTGATTGCGTGCCAGGATCGTGCACAATACAGCCGCGACGCATTAGTATTAGTCGGAAGTTCATCCTTAATCAAGTGCTTATTAGAATTACCCGCGTGCTCGTGGCTCTCTTAGTGTAAGTGTACGTTTCCACCGTACGGTGGTGAGGAAAGCGAAACGGCAGCCAAGGCACCTACCCAGCCCGAGAGATAGAACTTTTGATGTTGCAAAGCAGCTGCATCGTCTAACCTCGTTTGAACGTGAAGCTCGAAGAGTTTCCATATTCATCCAACTTACTTTGACTTACTGCGAGAAATACTCCCGCTGCTGCTCCCGCGTTGCCGTGACGCCTTGTTAAATAAGAATAGATTTCCCTTCCACCACCTCCCCCTTCCCCTTCTCCCTCTCCGTTATTTATGCACTTTCGCGGAGAAAATCTAGCCGTTTGCGTTTTCGTAGCTACGAAATTTTCTACCTTTGAGGATGTTTACCGCCGCTTCTGGCTGTCGTGAGCACGTCTCTCTCTCTCTCTCTCTTTCTCTCTTCGTGAGTATTACAAGAGTTTCGCTAGTTTCGCTACGAGATGTACTTTGGTAAAATAGAAACAAAAGATAAAGGGAAGGTGAACGATCAGAATTTCTTTCATTGCTGAAAATTACACGGAGCGAAGAATATTCGGAAAATATTTGTTGCTAATGATCGCCTATGTGGAGAAATGATTCAGAATTCGTAGAGAGTTAAAATTCTTGGAAGGTGAAGGACGTTCACGAAATCATTTATTAAAGTCGTAGAAAATTCGTGTTAGTTTTATTTACGGATGGTTTACAGTGTGTTTTGGTCTTACGATCTCTTCAAGATTCGACCTAATTTGTGGAATCATGTCAGCAAAACTGAATCGTCGTGATTCTTCATAGTTTAGTCGCTAAAATTCCCAGTTTTCGTTCCGATTTTCGCTTCTGAAGATGTTGATGATCGGTAGGCGCTACTTTATCGTAGCGTTGAGCATACGCTTCAATTTTTCGAGACGAAACGACAATACTCGGATATCTTGACGATTTCTTAATAAAATTTCAAGTCCACTTTCCGGGCAAATCTGTCCCGATGCTCCAGAGCACAGGGATGCTTGCAGAGAAACAAAGACAATTTTCTTAATGGTGCTCTCTATATCCTTTGCAGGTGGATCAAGCCTGGCGAGCGTGGTCGCCGGGAATAAACCTTTGAACAAGCCGGATTTCGACGACATCGGCCAGCGAAATGTCACCGCCATCGTCGGCCAAACAGCAGAATTGAATTGCTTCGTCAAGCATCCCGGAGACAGAGTGGTGAGTGACGACTCATTTCTCAGAAAAGATATCGCAGCATCGAGAACATTATATACCCAGGACCGCGAACCGATCGAAATATTTGTCCACCAGGTGTAATCCTCTGTCCTAGGTATAAATATAGCCGCGCCGTTATTTTCTCGTTGATTCTCGCGCTAAATCAAGTTCGAGCAAATCGCACAGAATAACTGAGTTTAATGGGTGACGGAAAACGGCCGGTGTCAGTTCTCCCGCGATATTCGCGACGATATTCGCGAAATGAGAAGAGGGGGGGAAAAACTAAGGTTCGCAAACGTTTATCGTTTATTCGCAGAAATATCGCGGGAAACTCGGGGAACAACAAGGACGGAAGGGGGGAACGGTTTTCGTTTATATTTCCTGGTATTTCATTTGTCGATCAATTTCGTGGATCAATGCGCTCGTAATGGTCGGCCGACTGTACACGCTTCTTTTTTCTTTTTTCCTCTATTTTCTTTTTTTCCCTCGCGTAATCCGCGCGCGCATCGGGAGCGTTTACAATAATTGTGTGAGCACAATCGGGAATAATTTTACGCGGGAACGCGAGGAAGGTTTGTCCGGTAGGAATTACGAAACTTTAACGAACAAACCGGCGTCGATGATTTTCTAACACAATGCAGTTCATTAAATAGCAGCGCGGTGATAGAGGGGGAAAGGGGTGAGGGGCGATGAGGAGGGGAGGAAATGGTTAAAGCTCGGCAGGAACAGCAGCGAGCCGAAATCTTCCCATAATTATTGGTATTTAGGCATTAGCATACCGGGTATAAACCGGTAGCAATACGCGTAATGACTAGTTTTCGCTTCGGACTCACGTACGCGCGGAGATCGGGCAACGTTTACTTATTGCTATGCGTATACGCATATTATTGCTACATTTTCCGGCCAGCACCTGCTCACGGTTCACGAGCTTCTAGCCTGGATACGTGAATTATTAATCATCGCGCGAATTACAGGAAATTAAGATAATGAATACACACAGTGATTCCGATCGAGTCCGTTGCCATATCCTCCGCCTATCGATTCGTCGTATCGTATCGATGCTTTTCATTTTTCATCGCAGTTACGATTCGCTACAATCTGTTGTTCTTGTTACGATTTTTGTCACCATTGTTATCACTTATTGACCGTAGCGAGGTTTGAACAAGATACACGAAAATGGAGCAGAATATTCGTTGCACTCGCGGACTATTCTTGTTGCAATTTTCGTCACCGTTATTATTATTCATCGAACGGGCCAAAGGTTCAACGTGAAATAGAACAGAATAATATCTCGATACCCGCTATAAACGCAGCGAATATAGGGGGGTATCCACAATTTCTTTCGAGGATAGTCTCGCATCTTTCACACGTCCTTTATCGCCGCAAGAAAGAAATTCGATCGACGAGAGTCGCCATTCGTTGCCGCGATCGTTATTTTCTCTCTCTCGCGAGCGAACGATACCGCTAGCTCAATAAAAATCGCCTTTCTTTCGATAGCGATCGTCGTGAATTCAATTACCTTACGCCACAGAGCGAATCCACCGGGCAAAGAACATTTCGTTCCGCTTTTATACGACGACGCTCACTGCCGGGCGTCTCTTTGACGTCACGTGTTCGGGTCGAGTCTACTTTAACGCGTCACTGAACGTCCATCGGGGTTACCAGCAAGAAAGACAGTCCTTAAATCTCTTCTCCCCCGGTCGGTTCGCGTTCGGGGTTCTCCAATCTGTCCCGAATACACCGATGACTATATCTGTGTGTGTGTGTGTGTGTGTGTGTGTGTGTGTGTGCACATAGCGTTACGTTTGTATGTGTTTCTCCCCTGTACGTGTCAATAGAGGCGGTGTCTGTCTTTGGCCGGAGCCCGTCCAAGCGCTGTCTTTAATTGCTAGACAGCAGAGTCTCGAGCGGCGGAAGAAGCAAGTGCAGGTTGGACTGGAGGATTGCCGAGGGGTGGTCGCAGGGCGACTGCACCCTCGCCAACGGCAAATGAACCGATCAAGCATACTCGGCCAAGTAGTTACACAGACCAACCCTGCCTTCTCCTCTCCTCAGTACTTGGTGCTCTGTGTACATACACACACACACACACACACATGTACGTGCAGTGAGGTTGAATAGAGATCAAAGGATAAATGTTTAATGTATTTGGATTGGGATTTTTAACGGAACGTGGGATTATTTTTACGCCTTTTCTGTTTCTGTTGCGATTTTTTTCATCGTCCGAAGCGAAATTAGGATTTTTAACGACTCGTAGGATTGTTTTGTAGCGTTTATTTCATTTTTAGCGACCACTTCGGTCGTACTGCGAGGATGAACAGATGCCAGAATATAAATATCGAATATAAATATCGAGAAATTGGGATTTTTAATGGGACGCTGGATTTTTTATATATTTTCCAATACTAGTGATATTTCTGTATTTTTCGATTTGTATATCGGATTTGGATAGTGCTCATCAGTTTCAAGCGGATTACTACACAACGAGAACAAATACTTGAACGCTCATGAATACGCTTGAATAAAATTGGCGCGCTTCAAATTTCTTCATCCGCCGGACCTTTGATCCGTTAACACTGGAACTATCAAAATGATCAGAACGATTCAATTTAGAATTTTTCGCGGAAATTTTACGTATTTTTAATACTATTTTTAGAGGCTCGAATGATTTTCGAGTATTTTCATTTCTCTTCGATCCAGCAGATAGATCTAGTGTTAAATCGTCTACCATGCATGAATTCATGAGTTCGTTCCTTTTCTGTTTTTTTTTTCTTCTTTTTTCTTTTTCACCGTTTTCAGAGACGAAACACTTTCCGTAATTCGCGAACGAAAGCGAATTCGCGCTCCGCCCGATTCTATTTCATTCCAAGTACACGTATCGTCTCGCCGCGCTTCGTGTTTTATTCCGCGTTGCGTTTAACCCGTGTTACACGCGGCATCGCGAATTGTCGGGCGGAAATCTTCTTATTAGGGGTATATACATTAGCCTGAATAATGCAGCAGCTTTGATACGGTGATGTACGAGCTTCTTAAAATTCCGCTGGGGAAACTGTTGCTCCGCATCCACTAGATCACTGTTCTCCCGTCCGCGGGAGAGAAAAATCGACGAGCCGGAATCTGCGTCCGTCTGGTTTGCCCGAGCGAAGCCTCGCAACCGTCCGGCCCCGGTTGCGATTGCAACGTGGCCGTTGGTTTCACGGAAGCGATCTGTTTAATCGAGCCCTTCCCATCGCGTGTACCGGCGCAAATAGTTGGAATGGCTTAAGCTTAATCGCGTACGATGTACACAGGCGTGATGCAAGCCCGCAGAAGGAATTCGTGATGCGCGTGGTCAACGGTGACCATTTAATTATTCCGGCGTAGCCGGTTCTCGCTTCTTCCGCCGCGTGATGAATCGCTTGGCTCGGCGTACTCGTCCACTCGTTTTCTATTGAAACCGCTGTTCGATCGTTCGCGAAACGTTATCTTTCCTGTCAGTCGCGTTAACAAACGCCGGCGAGGATCGATCGGACGTAAACGATCGGTTTGGCGCGTTGCACGTTCTCTCGATGCTGTAGTTAAATTCGTTCTCCGTGCGATATTTCGCTGGAAGATGAAAAACATACGCTCGCGTACGCGGAAATTCTTCGACTATTGCGTAGGCGAGTTTGTGGTGATATATGGATCGGGGCAGTTGGAAAGTACAGACTTCACTACCGCTGTAATTAGATTCAATTACCATGATTATACTGAAAGTTTGACGATTGATACAAGTATATATGTATGTACAATTTATATAATATTATATATATATATATATATAAAACAGTCATTTTTTCATTGAAATGACTGTTCATATTGACTTTCTGCTTGACAACTTCAAACAATTAAAATATTTACGAGTTAGTCGTACTGAACAACGTTCAAATACCTTCGTGACATATAAAGGAAAGAGAGACAGCTCGCGAACTTCGTCGAGAGAATCTGGACTCGACCTGGCTCGATGATCAGCAGCGAGTGCTGTGCACTTTTGCCCGCTCGTTGCCAAAATCAGATTTCAAATAAAAAGTCAGTCTTTCGGTGTCTGGGAGGCGACGAGCAGCGGTCACGTAACCCTCTGAGCCGCTGTTCGTGTAACTCCGATAATTGATTTAGCGGCGGATCACGAACGTAATACGTATATAACTGCTTTATACCGGATCGAGGGGTGGGGCGCAGACCCGTTTAAACTTAGTTTAATTAAACCGTGGATTTATTGGGCGTCGTACTTGATACGTACACACGAAGATACGGGCGCAGTGTCTAGCGACAAGAGGCCACTCGGTTCGACGTACCCGGCTCTATCACGGTTCTAGGGGGCTTGGCAGAGGCCAGCCACGTTGGCATCCTCCTATACGCGTGCATACCTGCGCGCGCGTTTGTGTGACGCTCAGGTGCGTCTGTACGAGTCTGTACGCGTGATCCCGTCAGAGGACAGCGAATCCTCCGAGTGGCTTCGGCCGCAGATAGCCGCTTGATTGCCAACGTCAATTGACGTAACGACGCCGATGATCCGTGAGGCAAACGTCAGCAGGAAGAATCGTACGGGATCGAGTGAAATGCCGTGGGTGAGTAATAAGGGCGGAACGAGTACAGTAGCTCGTGGAACGAAACGTCGTGGAAATTAGTCGGGACGACATATTCAGTCAGGTGAATCGTAGTTTAACGAACAGGACAGGCAGACGGGTCTTGCTTGCTCGCTGGAAATGGTAAATTGGCGTAGACGACAAGGGCGCAGTTAATTGAGATGAAGGAGTTGCCGGGTGGGGGTGGGGGGAGGCGAAGGAAATTGGGTTGAAGTACGACGACCGGTTGTTTTGTGTCAGCTGTTCAGCATGGATGCCCGTGCTGTTTCTTCTGCTTGTCATCGATCACGGCGGCGGCGTGCACCTTCGCCTCGCAGCGAAATAATTGTCTTTGAATATATTTATCCGAGCTGCTCGGCGCGCTCGATACTCCACGCGCTCGGTGCTCCACGATGAACTACGGACGACGAGGCTTCGAGACTCGCATAAAAAACAGATCCATCCATGCCGAAGTGAACTCAAAAAAAAAAGCGGGGGAACATTTAGAGAGGTCTCTAAATATTTACGTACTCGGTCGTGAAAGTTTCAATCGATGCGCGCGTCTAATCGTCGCCGACTAATTACACGAAACTGCGCAAATATAGGCGCAGCTCGATTGCGGAAGTTTCGATTGCCCCGAGAGGGCGTGATGCGCCGTGTGTATGTCAAAGACGAAACATTCGCTGTAGATGTCCGATTAGCGCAGTAGATGTCTACGTTCGTTAAAGTTCAACGAACAATTACTATTATCGGTTACCGTCTCGCTGCTCCATTGCGATCGGCGAAGCGTTTCGCTCGTTCAGTCGAAGCTACAGACATTAATGACTTAATTGCGTTAGAGCCTGCGTCATTGTACGGCGACTGTCTTTGACTGACGATATTGTCCATTATAAACGAAAAGTGGCTGCGTATCGCAAGACTTGAAACTTGCCGAGCAAAGGAACTTCGTGTCGTGGGATCTCTCTGAATTTCCAGAGAGTCGAGAAATCTTCCAAAATTCCTTTCGAATTCTTAGAAAAAAAAAAAAAACAAAGACGAGTGGAAAGAGAAATTCGGTTTCACGCGAATTTACGCGGGAGTTTAATTAAATGAAAGAACCGCGAGTAAAAAAAAAAGGAGTAGCGAGAAGCTACCGGGTGCCGCGCGAGGCAACGAATATGCTTGGTTGGACGCAATCCGGCCGGGGAAAAAGTTTCTGGTTTCCGCGCGAACCACCTGCAACCTGTGTGCCGGACACGGTCTGTAATGAACAAAGAAAATGCAAGTCAGCAGAACCAGCGTCGGCGAGAACGAAAGGGGTGGCCGAAGAGGTCGGCAGCTCTCGAGCGGACAGATGTTATCTTTGGACAGGCTGCTTTGTCATAATCCCTTCGGCAGCGGTGGCAAAAAGGTCGCCCGGTCGTTTCTTCTTAATTACCCGTCACTCTGTCCTCGCGTCTCCTGGAATCATTAGCCCTCCGGAGTAAGTGGAGAGGGAGTAATTAATAATCGAAGATGATCGATCGACGATCGGATCCGACCGGAAGTTGGCAGCACGCACGGTGAGCGACTTTTAATTGCGGCGTATTGCCGGGAGATTGTTTGCCGAACGCTGGAGAGAAATAAGCCCACCACGATTTCGCGCTAGCGAAAGGAAAAGGCAGCCCCGAGTCCGTATTTAATCTCGTAATCGACGCTTCGCCTCGCGCCGCGCCGCGTTCGCTGCACACAGGGACCGAACAGTCGAATTGAAACAATTTCTGCCGGAAGAACCGAGAAATGCAATCGTCAGCGAGCGGAGATCGAGGGAGACACCGAGGGGGATTCTTCCTTTCTAATCCTCGCCTGGGACGGGGCTGTTTGCGAACGAGCGGAGCATCCTCGTGGATTTCTGGACTCACCGATGGGAGGAGGGGGGGGGAAGCTCTCGCCGGTTGTCCCGTCTTTCGATTACCCGAGCCTCTGTCCTGCCGGAGTTTGCACAGCGATCGAAGCACCAGACACGTAAGACACACCCACTTGCACGCCGCCCTTCGTTTCCGGCAGCAAGGTATATTTGCCGATTGAACGAACGAATGTGAACGAAAACCACGAGCTTGCTATCGGCGTCTTCTAATATTGTACAAGAAATACCCATATATGTTGTATGTATCACGTATACCATATATGTACACCACACACACAGTCATCGTTTGACAGTTTGGCTAATACCGTGGACAAAGGGCCGTGGCTAGAAATTCGAACAATAACACAGTGGAATGGCTGGCGGTGAGAATGGTAGCAGGGGATGACGAGGCGCAATCGAGAAGAAGCTTTTATCTTCTATCCGGAGGATTAAAGGAGCACCGGTCGTCCACGGGCGAACGATTGCTCTCAATTAGCTTTATCTGTATTTACGGTGGCCAGAGGTGAAACGGACACCGAGGGGACCGACGACCCCGGCCAGCTGTTTGATTCTTCGGGGAAACTGGGCTAGCGAGAATCCGACTCCGTCTGTCGTCGAGGAAACCCCGATGTCGAGAGGATACAATCGTCGAGAGAATTAATCGTGAATTAAAATTCTCGTCGATTCGAATCAGCTGAACGAAAGTGGCCCCAACAGTTTTCTTCCTTCGACGACGAACGGACTTGCATTTTCCATCGGGAATTGTTTGTGACTAGATAGGAAACTACGAGATACGATACGCGTAGAGTGAAACTGTTCGGATGATCGTGATGAAGACTGTCTTTTAAATTTATCTCAGATTTTATGATTATTCGTTTCGTTATCGTACAACGAAATCTTTAACGTCGTTTGTTTCTTAGGAACTGAACGTAAAATTACGAAGCTTGTAAAATACGGGGCGTTTATAGCGTATAGGCTATCCACTTTTTACAACATCCACTTGTGATTGCTACTTAAGACGAGTTGTTTTCGCAGGGTTGATCGGTTTTGCGCTTTTACGCGACTGACTTTTCAACAATCACTGCGCACCATAAGCCGCAGAGGCATTGTCGCAACGAATCAGTAACTTCGTTTTCAACGTTTTTCGTATTCGACAAATTTTCTGTCGATATTTCCATCCACATTTTATCATCTTGGTTTCTTCCAACATGCGTGGGACAGCAGAAAGCACATAAAATTATATGATTCTTTAAGTCACGGGATTCAATTTATCGACGTCGCAGTATCGAACCTGAAAGTTAAATATGTCTCGGTTAATTGTATTAGAAAATATCAAACAATTCATCTTATGATTCTCCGATAAATTCGCTAATCAAAATTGAAGAAAAATTCGCAGAAATGTAGGGGACGTGTATCAGTAAATATCGAGTAGCACTGAGAATTACAAACGCGCGAAGGAAATACTCGATAATCTGTGCAACGAGAAATCGTTACACGATCCAGTCCAATTAGCTTTGTTTACGGAGATTTGGCGCGGACACGGGGCACGAAATAATCCTCGCGAGTTCGCAAAAGCGGACACGTAACAGAAATTACCGGCTTGACGCTCACACTGATTGTGAATCAGTCGAATTCCGTTGACCGAATTGGCTTTATCGCCCGTTTGTACCTGCTCCGCGAACAGTCTGAATCGAGGTGGATGTTGCGGTTGCACGCCAGAAAGACACGAGGCGAACGAACCGGCCAAATCGGACTCGAGAGGATGTTGTCCTGTTTGTCCCTTCGCGATTCCACCGGAACGATAAGGAAGACCCCTCCCCCCTCACCTTCTTGCTTGCTTCATTGAAATCTGACAAATTGCAACGGCGATAGGCACGTTTACCATTTAGCGTGGTAATTTTCTGACGCTTGAAAGACGAAATAAAGTTATGAGAACGGAGAAGTAAAAGTGGCCGATCTTCTCGTTGATTTTCTGCGATTTTTGCATAAGCTGAATTGAACGCTCGTGTAAAATGTGTTTGATCGACAAAGTAATTCTCTATCCGGATTTTCCATTCGCAACGAACATTTGTAAAAATGCGAGTTTGTAGCGCGATTAATTTGGCGATTGATTAACGATTGATCGACGCGAACGTTCGTACGTTGCAAATTATTAAATCTTTTCAGTGACTGAAAAAAAAAACGGTGGTCATTGTCGGACGAGGATCATGATCAGTCGATCGTTGCATAGTTAAAGAAAGTTCATTAGGACAGGTAAAAAAAAAAAAAGAAGAAAAAAAACGCGTGGCGGGTAAGCAGGGTGGGGGGACGTATTTTCAGTTGTAACAAATAGCCGGAAGACTGACTTTAAATGCAAAACTTCTTTAAACACTCGGCGAACGACAGTACGCTTCGTTAACTCGAGTAGTAATCTCGAACCGAGACTTCTCGAGTTATCAAACCATTCTAAGAGAGCTGTCTGTTGAAGGCGAAGGGAGTCATTTTCCGTCGCGTGGACGGCGTCTCGACGAAATTATTTTCTTTCAGCCTTTTATTGCCCAGAAGTCGTTCAGATTCGCTCGTCTCGAACCATTTCACGAGTACTGAATACCCTCTCCCTCTGCCCCGCCCCCCTGCTTTCTTCCGCTTTGCTTTTTCTCTCCGTTCTACTTACTTATACAGCGCTCGAATAACATCGATAAATAAATGATCAAGCACGATGAAATCTTATTTCGCGAAGACGTTTGTCCAGCTTTCTCGAAAAACTTCGCAGCTGCGACTGCAGCGCAACCGATTTCCCCGAATTTTTCCTCTACGCGATTTCTCCGAACACGACGAACGTCTTTCGTATCGTACGCATTTTACGCTGCGGGAAACGTTACGAGTTTTTGATTTCGCTGTTAAGAATTTGAAATCTTCGTCGTAACCCAGTTCTCCGCCGCGGCGTTTGTATCGGTAATACGTCAGGAGCTCTCCAATCTCGCAGCCGCCTGCCGTAAACCTTTATCGCCGTCCAAGAAACGAACCCATCGAACATTTCCAGTTACTCTCTTCTTCATAATATCCGCGAGACTTTACTACCCGGCTTGCCCCGCTTATGAAAACGCTGATACACGATGGAGGATTATACGATTGCCGGGTAAAAATTTGAATCTTCCACTTTCAATATCCGTACGCTCCGTCATCACGCTGGCTGTTTAAATGAATGAAATTTTAGAAATAGGGGACGCGTAAAATCTTGACGTATATTATAGACGTGCAGATATTAGCGTGCGGTTTCTTTTTTTTGAAATTGAAAATTGAAAAAAATCAATGCTTAACGAAAGAACTTTCGTTCTTTAAAAAAAAAATGAAATTCTTCTTTTCGAAGAAGGTATCTTTTACTCGAGACATCTTTTCACGTTCTTTTGTTGCAAATTTACAGCAAAAGTAGATACAAGGAGGGGGGGGGGATTCCTTAATTAAAAGTTCCGTGTTTAATTAATCCGCATTGCTGTTGGATGTATTTTCTAATTCTTCAAACGACAGATAAACGAAAAGACGCAATTTGTCTATGGAGATGATTGATTTCGTTGAAACTGTTTTTTCCCTTGGAAAAGAGAACAACGAAACTCGTTATTATCTCGAGTAAGAAAAAAAGCAAAAGAAAAAAAGAAAAGAAAAAAAAGGAGAAGAAAAGAAAAAGAAGCAAATCTGTCGTGGCGTAATCTATTAAGCCAAGCGAAATGAGTTACGCCCTGGCTGGTCGATATCGAAAGAGGAGAGAGTTGCGACACGAGCCGGAGAAAAAAGCACGGAAGCTCGACTCGAGGATGAGAGAGAGAGAGAGAGAGAGAAAATGGAAGGGGGATGAGAACCTGACGAAGAATGCCAGGCGTCGATGACGGCCGATGCTAAAAATGCCTTCCAGCTTTTATCAGCGGGTCGCAGACATATTTTAAGAGAGAGAGAGAAAGCGCTATTAAAAAATGTGGCCTCCGGGACTAGAAAGGAGGGAGAGTGTCTATGAGACATCGGTCCTCGAACGCGCGAGAGGCTATTAGAACAAATTTTTCAAGTACGTGAGTCTCCTCGTCGTAATGAGTTCGTCACTTTGTCGTATCTCTTCTGTCCCGTTAAAATGACGGCGGCCTTAATGATGATCGTTTTATCACTTTTTGCTTTCCATAATGTGATTCGCGTTCGTATTTTCACGTTTCGCTTGATACATTGCCGAGTATAGTAACTCGTGGAAATTTATACACTCCCCCCCCCCTCCCATTTTATTAGAAAAGACTACAAGGTTCCACTTGGTCCTGGAATTGGTTACATTCATTTTTAATTAAAGACTTCGCACGAAGTCTGGTTCTCGAGCAACGTGGCATAAATTTCAAATTGCCTCGTCTCGTATATTAACGTCTTTCCGTTCTCCGAAGAGGAATTAAACAACTTGGCTCGTGAAAATCTCGGGCTGATATAATGATTGCATGTTTAACACGAGGTTGACTCGGTTAACAGCAATCCAAGCTTCGAGCGTAAAATTTGATACCGCTTCGGATTTGGACAGGTGTGCGCAGACATTCACCACTGACTGTAGACGTATTTATCAGATTGTTCAAAACTTCATACACGGATATGATCGATGAAGTTAATCAGCACTGAAGAGGGAACGCCGACGATTCGTTAATGAAGCGATATTAGCCGTGTCTTTGTAATGAACGCATCGCATATTTATGAAACATTACTCTACCCGACGTAATAAAAGAATATTAAAAGAATATTAGCGATCCTCGGCGTACGCCGAGTTTTCTCGTTCACTTACCGATTTAATTATTCCACGATGAACCGTGGAAAAAAATTCCCGTTTCCCCAAGCGAATTAATCGAACCTCGTCCGTTCTTCCGCGCTGTTCATCCGTCAATATCACGCGAGATGTCCGCTCGGCCATTAACTTTTCAACAAGTTTTACATTACTCCACGGAGGAGGGGGGGGGCGCGTGCAATTAAGGTTGGATATCGTTGACGATTGCTCGATGCTCGTTGCGCGTAAAATATACAGAGCGATCCATTTAAGTGAGACTACCTAAACATTATTTCGAATTGTGCAAAATAATACCTTTTTCCTAACGTGAATGGTATTTAAAGGCCCATAACTGGTAAGAATATTTTTTTCTTCTCGTAAAACTGTGTATACATTGTTTTTTTTTTTATTATTATTTATATGTATCGTGTAGCTGGCAAAAGAATACGTTCAGAAGAAAATAAGCCGTTGTGGATGCATGAAATCGAGACACATGAAAAATTCTCGCGATTTTCGCTGAAAACGAAACGAGCTTCACCTCTTTCCCGTTCTCGGTTTATTCCTCGCGATACATTTCTTCGGGTAAAATCAAATTTACGCGTGATCCCATTACCATTTCCGTTGCTGCATCGTTGCTCGTTATCGCCTCGATCATCGTCGTATCTGACGTACCGTCGCGGCGAAGAAAGAACGAGAGTCAGAAAGAGCCGACTCGGTAGTTTGCTGAGTCTGCTAAACGACGACTAGACAGAAAGGACTGTGAGCGTTTGTGTAAAATGTTACGCGATACTCGGTCGACTAGGTAAGAAAAGCGGCGTATCAAGCAGCCACGGCTGAACTAATCGTATCCGCCATTCGTATCCTTTTGTTGTGCCTGCTAGTCTAATGACGCGGCCATTGTACCAGGATTCATGCCGCGGAGATACGAGAATCTTTCCTTAATGGAAACTCGATGTAAAGAGCTCGACGCCACCCAGTCGAAATCGCAACGATCGCGACTCTGTGCTACCGGGGAGTTAATAGAACGTGACTTTTCTTTTTTTTCGTTCATTTTTCTTTTTTTTTTTTTTGCTTGACGGCGGGCTTGATTGTGGCCAGTTCTGTCGAAAACGAGTTTTCGTTGACGCACTGCAAGTATTCACGCATAATGTAGAAAATAACTTTCAATGTGATGTGATTGGAAATTATTAACGTTGAACATTCGAAACAAGCTACGCACAAATATATCGACATTTGTCTTTCATTTCTCTTTTCTTTTGTTTTTAAATTTCGTTCGGAAAATATCAATTTGCGTAAACATTCGCGACCTAGTCATCAATGTGGGGGAGGGGGGATGATTTGTAGAAGTAAAGTATCATGCATGCGCGAAATGAAGAGCGGTGGGATTGGAAAAAGCTGAAGCTGAAGTTCATGTTTCAAAATTACATTTTGCCCGAAATGTGGGCCAAATATTACACCACCAACCAGTTCAACTTTCTGCTGAGAATTTAATTTCGAAAAGTAACCACGTTAACGGATAGATATACTTGAAAAATGTATGAAATGCCCAAGGCGTACTACGTTGTTAAAATATTAAAGTACTCAACGAATCTCCACTCAAGCACAATTGCCGTAAAAATTCACGGTAAGGGAGAAATTAAAAATCTTGACACTTGACTCTCCTACGTGTCTTGTGTGTCTTGAAATCCGAATAACGGTTCGGAAAGGAAAGAGAAATTTCCCGTATCTGAGCCGTGATAGTTCCGCGAGATGTATGCAGTATCACAGAGGGATCAGTTAATACGGTTTATTTCGCGATACAAAAGGAGACAGGTATTAATTTCTTGTCTTCAGTTTGTTTTTCATAGGGAATAATACTTTCTGCCTCGGTTATTTACGAGTAACACGGCACTCTACAGATTTGCCAGATTAAGGGCGGGGAGGAGGAGGTCCGTCGGCTATAAATTAAAACCTTAAGCTCGTCTCTCCTTTTCTCTTTTTCCTGTGTTGAGACTCTGTCGAGGATCTTGTGTTGTAAGTATCCGTTGCCGGCGTTCCTATCGGAACCTAGTCCGGTTCAAGCGGTTTTATTCCGTTCCGAGATTAATTGCGAACTGACGAAATGTTTTCGACCGAACGCGAAGAAAAAGAAGAGAGACACCGGAAGGTATCGTTTTCTATCCTGTAGGACTCTGACACTTTGACGAATCGATTCCGAGGTGTAACATCTTCCAGACAATTCTCCAGATCGCGGGTTCGAATTTTTGGTTCCTCGATTTCTCGAATTCTCTTTCTTGCCGTCGTTTTTGGTACGCCAAGCTGCTGTTAAATATTCGACGGCCAAATTTCTGACCAAGTTCGTCGTTACAAATATTTGGTAGCCTTCAATATGGCAAACGAACGCGTTGAAACGAACGCGTGTTGTAGCAGAAGATTAATTCGGAGTTCTAAATATATATATATATATATTCTTTAAATGGTATTATTTCGAACGTTAACGTGATATTTTATTTACATTATCAAATTCAGGTTTTTCGCGTCGCGTTCGTGAAATTCGATATATTTCTCGCTGCAGTAGGTCCCGAAATTTCACGAATCGAAATAAAGTATCGAATATTTTATCTCCGAAGTTCAATTCAAACGTGCAACAATCGGAGGATAAAATTATACACGCAAAACTTTAGTAGTATCTTTAGCAACGTTTCCCCCAAAAATCCCTAAGGGTTAGGTTGATCATTCAAATCATTCGGCAACGCAACAAAATGAAAGCGTACACTTCTTGCACAACGATTCAAATCGCAACACCGGGATTGCCCTCTTCTGTTGCTGTCCAGCTTCTGTTGCTTGCAACAAAAGAAGACAAACAAAAACGACAAAGACAAAGAAAGAAAAGGAAGTGAGGGAAGGAATCTGAAAAAGTGAAAGAACTGGAACGTAGATACCGGGGCGGGAGTGAACAAAAGCGCGGAAAGAACAACGTAGGCGCGTGGAGTTAATTAACGTTCGGGAAGTCACGGGTCAGCACGTTCTCTTCGTTAATTGAGCCGATCCAAGGGTTAGCTTTTCGTGGATAAGGTTTCGCCCGGCTTTGGGCTGCACCTAAAGTGCATGGGCAACACTTTCCCGCGGCCTCGAGTACCACCCGGCCATCGTAAGAACGAGGAGGAAACAATTGGGCAAGTTCAATCGCGTTGAAGTTAACTCGAAAACGGTTGCGCAGCTGCGGGCCTCCGGATTGGTTTTGCGCGGATGTTTAAGAGGCTTTGAGTAGAATAAACTTGCGATCGGTTGCGCGCCGGCGATATTGAATTGCAGACTCCGGGGCTTGCTCGCTGTTTTATGACGAGTTTCGTTCGCAATTCTGTTGCCCGAGATGATTTCGTCCACACCACCCGTGTTTGCTTGCGACTTTCGCCGAAGTTGCCAAGATGTTTATGAAACGAGCGTACGTATTTAGTGGCGTGATACGCGTCTTCGTGTTCCATTAGCTTGCGACGCAGGCGAGCGAAACTCTGCTTTGAAACTCTGCGTTCTGCGTTGAAATTCTTTTTTTACCATTTGTCGTCTTACGAGCTCTTTGTTGGAAGATTTGTTGCGTGCAGTCCTTTTGATTTTGGGCGAATGTAGAATTGTAAAATGAGCGAAGCATAGAGTTAGAATTCTGTCGAGTGTTGAAACATTTTTCTTTCCCCATTTCTTGGACTTTGATTCCCCTCATTCCTCTGCAGGTATCACGCTTCAATCCTCAGTTTAATTACACATTTTCATAGAACATGGTCACTTCGTTAACAATATTTTTATGATAATTCATATGTACCCATAAGTACAAAATTTTGTTTTACTTAGGAGTTAATACAATTTTAACCTGTAATATAATTTAACAATAAGCACACCATATGTCAATATATTTAAGTAGAACGTATGTTATAACAAGTTAAATTATAGATGGTAATGTTTATTGAATTTGAAAAAAACAGACATTACTTACTTAATAATATTAATAAAGCCTTAATAATATTTGTGCAATTCTTAATTTGTCAATTAATAATTATTTGTTAGCAAATGACGTCTCAGGTAGCAAAGACGAGACTTCGAGTCAAACGCGAGTCGGTTAGACAAGATAAGAGGCAACGATATTGTAACGTAACAGTAGGTTTGGTTGCTTTGTGCGGTTGATTGATGACATTAAGTAGCTTTCTTTTATTCGTCCGCGGCCACCACCCTTCCGCCAGACGGTTTTTCAATGGTGACTGATTCGCCGGTGATTAATGTCAGTCGTATCTTCCACCGGTTTAACGATATAACGCTCGCCGCTGTTCATTTATTTACCGGGACGCGCGTTATTTATGATCAGCGCGCCACTTAATACCTTTTCTACGGAAGTGGCTTTCCTTTTGACGGATCCGCGAGTCCGTGTATACATCCTCCTCCTTCACTCGGCGAACCAACGCCTCTCTCTCTCTCTCTCTCTCTCTCTATCTCTCTCTTTCTATCGCGTTACGTAAGCAAGATTTATCGATTCGAGTCGGTTTCTTTAACTTCTACCCGGTATTCTGCATCCCGTATTCTCTAATTCACAATCAGTTTCGCGCTATGAATTGCATTCTGGTGGTTGTGTGACGTTTTGGCTGGGAATCGAGTGCCTCATAGATGGATTCTTGCAATTTTGCGATTTCTTTCGATTCTGATGGGTGAACTCTCCCCTGAAAAATCGGACCGTCTAACCTGATAGTCTGGAAACACTTTTTCTTCTTCTTCTTTCTTTTCTTCATAATGATACTGCAGTATCTGTAACACACTACACGAACACACTGTATTTCAAAGAATACAATGCTTCTTTAGTGAAATTATAATTTAAATAAGCAGAGGATTCTTGTACACGACTCATCGTATTTTTCGAATGAAAACAATTGATCAATATGGCTCGTGATCATTACTTACTAACACGACTGAGAGAATCTAAAAATTGAAGTTTGACAATCTGTATAATCGAGGCCCTATCTTGCCCTATTGCAAGTTTCTACCTGATCTCTGCAATTAACGAAGAAGAAGATCTTGAATAATTTGAGTGGAGAGTATTCGGGGGAATTCCCGAGCGTGTTCCCGCGTACTCTCGTTTGAACGAAGCTTAGATATCGTACTTGACTTGGACTTGATCCCATTCCTGGTCTTGGCCAACCGAGCGAGTTGTGTGACCTGGCAGATAATTCGGATAAATCATCGTCGGTCAGGCCGTAGTATCATCGGTGATCTCTCCCGAGGTTGGAAATTATTTCTCCGTGGAATATTCACACAAACAACAGCGAGGCGATTCTTCTTTGAAATTAAACGGCGAACAAGAGGCTAGATGAAAAAAAAAAGAGAGAGGAAGAAGGAAAAGAGAGACTAGAACAGTCAGAGACTAGGTGCAATAAATTCGTCGAGAAGCAGGAAGACGAAAGGAGGAAAGAGTCTCCGGGAGGAGAGAAGGGGAGGGCAAAAAGTACGAGCATCTATTGACCCGTTTTCCAATTGTTATCGGTGTTCCGTGTAAGCTCTTCCGTCTGTTGAGAGTATTCCCCGTTTGCCGTGCCCGTCAACGCTTCCGGCGAATCGAACGCGAAGAGGGGAGAAGCCCGAGCGCGAGAGGAGCTTTCCTTTTCCTCGCTGATTCCGCTTAATTGGCCTTAGTTTGGTCTCCGGCGAAAAAATAACCGGGCGCTGGAGGGGAACTGGAAGGGGTGGCGAAGGGTTTACAAAGTGTCCGGGAGAGCTTGGAAGAAGCAATTTCTCTGATTGTGAGAGATGCCTGGACACTTGAATCTCGTCGGGGGTTTTTCCAAGTTTCGCTGGCGGACGGTGCAAATAAACGCGGCAAAAAGCGTTCGACGGCGTTCGTTCTCTTTGTTAAATCACACGCAAGAAGACACTGAGAGATTGTTTTCGAGGTTTCGATATTTTGTTTCGGGAATTCTTCTCGTGTCCCTGAATTTTACCCATTCGAGAATGTAATTTCGCGCTAATTTGGCGACGAATTACAGGATGCTTTGTTCGGGATAGCGCATGAAAAATGTGTATGGATTCAGAGATCAGAGCGAGAGAGAGAGAGAGAGAGTTTGCTTTAGAAATATGCTTTGGATCGACAGCCGCGCTATTGAAAATCGCGTAGATAACGTAGAGTCAGGTGCAACGATCCGAGTATTCTTCTTGCAACTTGCTGTAACTACGAACTTTTCAGTTTGCAACTTCTTCCGATTCCACGAGCTTCCCGATCGAGTCGTCCTCGCCCGCAGGATTCTCTCGGAGCTCCCGGCTGTAATACACCTGCTGGAAATCGCAGCTTTCTTCGATTATAAACTCGCCGGGCGAGTTGGTTCATTGCTCTCCCCGGACTCTCCGGCGCTCCGGGGTTGTCTTTTCCAATTCCGTCGCGCGTCCGTCCCCATGGCGCACCGAAAAGGACGAGATTATGGGGTGGCGACGAGGGTGAAATCGAAAACAGGCCGGCAAAGGGAGAAAAAAGACGGCCGTGAGCGACGCAATCTCGCGCACCGTGGAAACGATACCAACGTTAGACTGTTGGAAATCTCTCGGGAATCCTCGCCGCGGGACACCTGCGCTCCCCCGGATCTCGTGCAAGAGAAATCCAACGGGTAGAAGTTGAGGAAATCTGTCCGTGTGGTTGCTTGTGCGTGAACGGTGAAAATAGAAAGAGAAGGAGAGAGAGAGAGAGAGAGGGAGGGAGGGAGGAAGAGAGAAGAATGAAGAGATATTCGAGTGTTTCGACGCAGCAGACGATGGAACTCGGCGCACAGCGGCCGATCTGATCGATTTCTCGATCGTTCCAGGCCGCATTTGTGAGTTCGCCCGTAGCCCGATGCACGATCTGTATCCTGTGAAAATGGAATGTGGACATTGTACTCGATCTTCTCTGAGCATTTTTGCCCGGCCATGATTCCGGGACGCATTATTGAGCAGTACGTACATTTGTTACGACCAGCGGGAACAGGAGGAGAGGTGGAGAAGGAGGGAGAGGGAGGTGGTCGACGAAATTCGATTCGCGACTGGATGACACTTGGGAATGATATTGTCGAGAAAATCGCGGAGAGAGGGGTGGGCAGGGGGGACGTAGATTGAATCGTTTCTTCGCGAGCGGCTCGCTGTGTCATAAATTCGCCGGAAAATTGAAAAGTTTAGTAACAATAGACGCGCGTTGGAAATCGGTATCGAGAGAGGTTTAAATTGCTCGACTCGACGCGGACTCGGATGTTTCAATTTTCATTTCTGATGGCGATGTTCGATTCTTCGCGTATGAACCCGAAACGACGTGAATACTTTGACTTGAACTTTGTTTTTTTTTTTTTTTTGCAAACTCGAGGTCGTAAAATTCGAATTTTCCAATTCGATCTTGGATGTGATTTTTTTGTTACGGAAGAAGTTCCAAGTAGAATCTACGGTTTACGGTTAATACGCGATGCCAGTAGATTAGGATAGCCTCGCTGATAGCTTCATTACGGTCTATGATTTTAATAAAGGTGGAAGCAATTTGAAAGTTTAACACAGACGCAACTCGAGCTTCCGAAACTTTCGATATTTCAGGGATAACGATCTTGTTGAAGCCTGGCGTGCTAAACCGAAATTCCGACTTGAGGGTTAAAGAGGCGTGAACCTGCGACAATTGGATGCCACCGAGAAACACATGGCGTTATCGGGAAAAGTTCCGAATATCAATTACTCTTTTCGTTTTGTAAAGAGACAGGTTTATTTCTTCCAGCCATCTGCACGCTCAGTACCAAGCATCTTCGAATTACTATTTAAAATCAGGGATTGAATCTGTACATTTCACAGAGTATAAAAAATTCTCAGAGTTTGAAAATTAACACTAAAAATAGTGTAACACGGCATAATCATATAATCCAATTTCGCGAGTATAATTTGGGACGATTTCGTTTTCTAAAATTGCATTACAGTACCGAAAGAAAGGGTGGGCTTTGCTTTATGGTTGACCTACTCTACTTGCATCCTTTCTTTAAATCTTCAGGCTACCCAATTTCCCTTGCAAACATTCTTCCGATTCTTAAGAGCTGAGAAACATGTAGTAATTTCAAACGCTTGCTCGACACTGTACACGTGTTAAAAATTACACGAATTAAGAGTAATGGAGCAAAGCAAGCTGCAGTAACAAGAGCACAAATTTCAAACGAATTCTTTCCATTGTTGAAATGCTTCGTCACGCACGCATAGCAAACAGAATGAAGCAAAAAAAAAAAAAGAAAAATACACGACGAGGGACCTTCCTCATCTTTTGAAGAATCCGGTCAGCTGCACCACGCAACCATGATTCTTCCTTGGATTCACGGTAGTTTTCATTGAAGAAGATTGTTCGCGCAATTATTAACAGTAAAATGGACATCGCGGACGATGGGAGATGAAGAAGATCGGGCTGAGTTCGTTGATCGATCGAACGTGTGAAACGCAAATTCGTTCACAACTCGAGCGAATCATTGCAGAGACAATGCGATTCTCCATCGAAGAAATCGATGAAAAGGAGAGAGAAGGAGCGAGAAGAAAGTCCACCAGGAGAGAGCGGATGAAGTGAAATCGGAAAGGCGAGCAAAAAGGTGGGACAGTTGGAGAGCTGTTGGAAGAAGCCCAACGTCCAGGCAACAACGTGAAACAACGTTTTCCATGTTCGCCGAGATCTCTTCGCTGGCCAACTCGCCGCCCTCGAGTATTCGCTTGATTTTTTTAATTGATTTCGACGAGTCGAATTTTCATCGATGGAAGCTGGACACTGTTGCGATTTTGTTCCCGAGGAAAACTTCGGTCTCAGAAACGTGTCCGCAAGGATCGAGGGAAGCGGACTCGGTCGAGGATTCTTCGCAGGCTGGTCACGAATCGCTAGATCGATACTAAGCTACTTTGATACCGACCGCGAAAGAGGTTAAAGTTTGTCCGAGGAGGGACAAGGGACAAGTAGATGCACCGATACCCGGAACACTCGATAGCCAGTTGAAGTTGCGCGTGAAAGTTTCCACGTACGGCGAAATCCACTTTTACCCATTTTCTGTCGGAGCTCGCGTTGAGGATGCGTTGGCAAATTTAATTCCAACTATCCCCGAGATCTATCGCGTGTTCGTAATTGTCGACCGTGAGAGACGAACCGGAGGGAATCGTTGGGAATTTTCACTCGGAGAAAGCGGAAGTAGCGTGGTTCGTCGAACGAGAACTATCCGAGGCAAATCTCGCGAAACTTCGCCCGATTGACTTGTTATTGCCGTCTTCTGGAACTTGTCTGAAACAGTGTCATAAAACTGCGACCCAGCGAGCGAAGACTCTCCGAAGATCACTGTTTGGGATTTGTAAAAAAATCCCGCAAAGAGAAACTCGGGGAAACACGTTCGAAGGGAGACCGACGAGATTCTGCGGGATTTCAGTGGTATTAGTCGCGACTCTTGATTCACCGTCACCGTCGGCATTTGTATCTCCGAGAAATCGAATATCTGACGAATCAAAACCGGCCGTCGGAAAAAGCTGGCGACGCAGCCCGAGCAGAATACAAAATTAGGAGGCATAGTGGGCATAAATGGTGTTCGGGAGGGGGGGAAGGAAGAGGCGAGGGTGAAAGAATGAAACAACTAAGGAGCAGAGGAAAGTCGTCGAAGGAGAGGATAAATTCATTGAAGTGGATAACTGCATTGTGCCAGAAACACTGGCAGGAACACATCCGATTATTGGGAAGACGGGATTTCGGCATTTCTTTACCGTTTGGCCGGATGCCAGGGGATGTTGTTTCCTGTCGTCGGGGGCCGCTGGCTCGGAAGAATCGCTTCGGTTATTGAAATAATGCACTTTTATTGCTCATCCGTGCCGAGCTACTACGCTTCGACGTTCGTGGTTGCGCGACGTACGTAGGCTAAACGCAGTCGTTGGCTGGAGAGGAGGAGAAGAGTACGCGCGCGGGTGAATAAAGCCGCGTAGGCCGGAAACATGTGGCGTAACCACGAGATAGGAGAGGCTAGAAGGGAGAAGGAATTATGCACGCTCAACTTTATTCCTCTTGCGGGACTTTAGCATCGGTGGTTGCTTTTTGTCTTCTTATACCAGCCAGCAGTTCTCTCCAGTTTCTTCGAGAGAAAGAGAGAGAGAGTCTCGGTGGTTGGAATGCAGTTTCCGGCCACGAATAACCCCCCCTCCTCTCTTCGCCACTGCTTCCGCAGAGATATCGAGGCAAGCTGACTGAAAGGAAGTGTACCAGCCGAGATTACCGTAAAGATTCGATATAGACGATCGGCTTTTCGAGACCTTCGTCTTGTCGATATCGATGATTCCCGAACGTTTCGCGGTTTCCACCAGAATTCCATTAGTGTTTCGCAACTTTTGAACGACGCCCTCTTCGGGGATGAATCCCGGGATCCGCGCTGCTTAGCTCCTCCCGTCAACTTCGAGTTCCGGGGATCTGTTCGTGACTCGAATCCCCGGCGATTTTTATTTTGCTCGGTGGCTTTCTTGTTTCGGGATCGCCGAATGTTTTATTTATAGAAGCGGGAAACGAGAATCCAAGGTACGATTTTGATCACACACCGCGGGTATGTTTGCGGGATTTGGGAAGCGTTGAATAGCCGAGTCCCGAAGAGATAAGTTGATAACTTAACTTGGAATTAATTTCTGCAACTTGGTTTTCGTGGTCTTCTCTCGAAGTAGTCCAAATAAGAGAAACATCCATGGAACATAGAATACGTCTAACTGGACACGTCACAGTCACGTTATTAGTTGCTAAAGTCGAAAAATCACAAACCTGTGACACCTGTGTAGAAATTTTCAGGGTGGTGAAACGATTGATCACTGGCAACACCTGGCCAGGTAAAACCAGGTAAAAACAATATCGTAGAAATCGGGTAGCAATCAAGCGGTATTACGATGTTTCAACGGAGCAAGCGGCAGAAGCTTTGTTCTTCAAATCGGTTTCAGCGAACGCGTAAAAGTCAATCGTGTTTCAGGTGTAAACGGCACACAATAGCCGGCTGGCTGTTAACCGTGTAGCTTGCGCAACACCATAGATCGGGATATAATTTGGGTTGGCAGAGGTGGAGATTTTACGGCGTGCTGCTGGCCAGTCCTGACGTAATATCTCGCGTCGGTAGATTACGGGAACAATGTGGGAGCTCGCGTTTGGGAGGACGGCTGGATTAAAGAGAAATTAATGAGAAGACCACGCGCAAAAACGAGTAATAATGGGCACGTGAATTATGATGCGGCCCAGGGAAATGAGCTCCCGCGATATTCCTCCTCGGCGAATATTTCAGATGGGTTTTTATATGGATCGGAATTTCATTATGTCCATTACATCCTACGTGCATGCGCCCTCTGTTTTAACGTGGCATTATTTTGTTTACAATTTACATCTTGTCCCGTCGGACACCCTTTGAACTTGCGCCATTTTCCCCACAAAATTCTCTCTTTCCCCTTCCATTCGTTACTCGGACTTTGTTTCGTTAGTTTGATAAAGCGATTCGCAATTTTTTCTCCCCTCGTGCAATGGCATAGTTAGTCGCCGGCTGACAAAGGAATTTAATTCGCAGGTTAAAAAATTCCCGCTGATTAATCGCCGAGGGATTAACGAATGCCTGCGTAAACGAGGCTCGTTAACCGAGCGGCATCCTCAAAGGAACAGTTCCAAGTATTATTTCAACTTAACAAGCTGTCTAATTATTTATGAAAATTCCATTTCGTGTGATTTCTCTTTATATTTAGCGGGGAATTTTCTCCTGGACTTATCGTCGTTAACGTTTACCGTTGATGTCGCCGTGGGCGGAATTCAACGGTAATGGAACAAAGGTCCGGCCGTGTAATTGGATCGAAAACGAAGGTGAAATCCCACGGAAATGTTTCGCGACTCGTCCGCGATTAACATAATGAATCGTCGTCGCGCAACGTGAACGAGATCCGATCGACGCTGTGACGCGAAACGTCGGCTGTTTGTCGGACCGAGAAATACTTTCTCGTCCGAGGCGATTTCTATTTGAAACGTGGCCACCGTGGGATACAAAGAGAAACAGAGAAACGATGCGCTGGTCGCGTATGAATCTTTCTGAACAGCGGCGATTTTTCAGAGGTATCGTCAGCGATCGTGTTCCCAATTTCTCTCT
Source organism: Tetragonula carbonaria (assembly GCA_032399595.1). NCBI lineage: Eukaryota > Metazoa > Arthropoda > Insecta > Hymenoptera > Apidae > Tetragonula > Tetragonula carbonaria. The sequence continues at coordinate 7,405,522 of JAUCRC010000014.1, forward strand.
CTCTCTCTCTCTCTCTCTCGTTCTCTCGCGCGAATTTTTTCCATCTTTTTTTTTTTTATTTCGTTTCGCGCTTCAACTCGACCGTTTCAGCGACGCGAAACGTCACGGACGAATTCTCCGCATCCGTCGGCACCGAATCGCCGGCTTATTCACGTTGCAACGATGAAAGAGGAAAAGTGCTTCGTGCCGGCAATAAATAATAACGAGATTCACCCGGTCGATGTGCCTCGCGAGCGATATTACTCCATTTCTCCCTTTTCATCTTGCTCAGGCCGACGGGTTCTTCTCTCTTGTTCTCTCTCTCTCTCTCTCTCTCTTCGTTTCGACCCCAGCCTCGTTACTCGTCTCTCCTTCTTTCTCGCGGAATGGCCGGCTTCGTTCGAGCGAACGTGATAATGGTTTCTCTGAATTCCACCGCCGTGGAAGCGGTGGAAGCGTTCCGCGCTTAAGAATCGGTCTCTGGGAAGATGATACGTCTCATTTGTCTTATGTCTCTCCCTTCCGTAATTTATGGACTACGGTGGAAATCTTTCCTCTAACGAGGTGTTGCAGTTAGACGAGATTATTTATGCAAATTAGTTTATCGCTGCGTTCTCGAGACAGTGCAGTTTAATTTGTTTCCTGTCTTTCTTTGTTCCAATTTGTTCGATGCCGTTGGAAGCGCTGCGAGATAAATTGAATTATTTATTCAAACTGTCAGGACGATGCGTCTAGTTTGACCCTTTTTAATTTGTGAACTACAGGAGAGATCGAGAGTCAGAGATATCGAGAGGTGTTGGCAAGTTTATTTGCTTCGACTGTATCCTAAAAGCGATGCGTTTAATTTCTTCCTTTCGTAATTTCATACAATAGGGATTAAAAGCGTACATAAACTCGTTTCACGTCTCTCGTGCGTGCAAATCACATCTCGCAGAGCAAAATCACATCCGCTCGTCTTACATTACCGTTTGGAAACGTTTCGAGTCGTCAAAAGACCCTTAAATCATTTCGCCCCTGCATCGTAAAGATAATTCTCGGTTCACGGATCGTTTCTGTTCATTATTTCACGACACGAAACAAGCGGAGCAACGACTCCGCGCGGCTAATAAATAATCACGGATCTACCGACTGGGTTGGTTCTCGAACGACGGGCCATTTTTCCTTCCCCTCTCGAAGCGTGTTCGTTCCGCACCCGCCCAACTCGAAATGACTACGTACCGTCAGCGGAACGTAATAATGGGTCCGTGAACTTTACGCTGCCATTGCTCTCAGCTTCGTTTCTCCAGCTCCCCTGGAGCCCCTCCGTCTTACGAAATCCACGGTCGTTCGTCTACCTCCGTCCATCAGCCTCGCCATCTGTATTCTCCTTTCCTCTCCTCTTCTCTCCTCGCCACTCCTCTTCTCTCCTGCTAACCGACAGCCAGCTCGTATTCTGCTGTAACGGATAACTCTTTATTACCAATGGGAATTCCAAGTTTCGCGCTGCTGCCCCCCAGAGCCAACATCTGCCGATATTACGTATGCTAATGCCGAAACCTGGAAATCCACGCCACTTTCTCGCGAATCTCTCTCTCTCTCTCCGTTTCTTCCAGTTGATTCCTAGCTAGCTGTGTAGCCCTAGCTACGGATGGAAATCCGCGCACTTCATCATCGAGACCCCCTGCTGCATCTCTGCTAAAGACTTTTTTTCTTCCTTCTCTTTATTTTTCGACTCTCGGCCTCTCGCGCTGCCTCCAGTGGAATTTCCATTTCTTCCCTGATATATTCCTGGTTCACGTGTGTCACCGGCATGGTCAATACCCGAGGTCGAAGCTAGCGCGCGCGCCGATGTGGGGAGAGGATGGGAAAAAAAGCGACGGAAAAATTCGAGTCACGGATTAAATTTGCGATGAGAGATCTAACCAGCATGGTACGCCTCCGTGTCAACGGCACGCCGCAATCCTCTCTCTCTCTCTCTCTCGCTTTTCGGTTTCCACCGAAATACGAGGTAGATTTAAATCCAGGCATCGACCTGCTGTGTGCGAGCTCTCGCGTCTCTGCCCATCCTCGCAGCACGCTCTCTGACAATTATGCGATGCTTCACCGATGCAAACTCCACCGCTTGGTGATGGATTCGCTCGCTTCGCGATTTTCGAATTACGAAGCCTCCGAATTTTGAAAAAAACCCTCCCGCCCCTCCCTCTTTATTCTCTTCCCCTCGTTCACTCGTGTGTGTTTTACGAGCGTAGCGATCTATGGATTTACAGAGCAAGTGGAACGTGCTTAAATGAATAAACGGAAGGCGGGATTGTGTCGGGGAGCCGCGATCGAGAGGACTTGGAACGAGCCACGAGTCCACGTTGCGATGCTGTTCACGATTTTTCAGAAGAAACGATCCCCGCCTTTCTCTCAGTCACGAAGCACTCTTGAAGGTTTGACGATTGATATTCTCGTCACGCGCGGCTAAATCTTCGTGAGGTTCATTTTTCATTCCCTCGATTTTCAATCACGTGTCGTTCGTAACTATCGCTCTGATCTCTCGTTCCGTTGCACAGGGGGTGGGGGAGGACAAGACAGGTCGCATTTTCCATTTTTTTTCTTTTCTTTTTTTTAGGGCGGAGTAGTTCATATAGCCGGAGTAGTTCAAAATTCTTTTTCTAGTCGGTTCCTGTCGAAAAGAAAAAAGAAAAAAGAAAAAACGTTGAAACAGAAAAGTTCAACAAGAATATTCGCGTCAGATTTTTCTACGAAAATTTTGCCGATCCACTGGTGTAGATTTTGCCAGATTCTTTTCATTATTCAACTACATCGAAGCACTAATTTCTAGTCGTGAAATAACGAGTCGAAACAAACGAATCAAGGAATATGCTATTTTTTTAGTCATAAAGTGTTAATTTGGAGCAGAGAAAAATATCCCCGCTAGATCTTTCTGCCAATTTTTACAAAGTCTGGCCCTTTCCCTCCGTAAGTTGCTTTTCGAAAAAGAACCTGACAAATTTCTCTCATTTCCAACTACTGCGATATCAGAATAATTCGATTCAACATTCCTCCCGTTCTACCCTAACGAAACAATACCCGTATACACGTAAATCATTTGTATTTACCACTAGCACGCGATATTCCACTTTTGCGCTCGGCACTTAACTCGCAAAGGATAAAACTTCATTGTTCGAAACCAGAAAGATATCGATCAAAACGATGTGGACCAAAAAAAAAAAAAAAAAAAATAAAAAAAGAGAAAGAAAAAGAAAAATAACATTCGAGGCAAACGATTGCATGCGATTCGAAAGTATTTGGAAAAGCGGACAGCTCGTCGAGCGTTTTCACTGGTTTTACTGGTTTCGCGTGGCGCACGTGCATCGACGATAAATTATAATAACCGGAGGAAATGTAATCCGCTCAACAAGTTCAAAATGTCAAACATGCTGGCAGGTAGCAGTTAATAACGTTAATTCGCCGGTCGAGCCCGCCGGTAACTTTGGCGCGGCGAGTGGCATTTTGCAACGGTGATTAAGTTCGTAAGTAAAATTCGCGTATCCGCGGCACCCGCCGCCGTTCAAAACTGTTCCCAGCCATTTTCTGCCAGCGAACTGCACGATCAGCTGTCATCCAGTTTGCCAGAAACGAGCGGAATTTCTGTTCCGTTCCGCGCAATTGGCGATGCAATGGATTAAATGCATCGCCAATTGCATTCGGAAATCGTAATGGCTCTATCTTTTTATCTGTTTTTCTTTTCTTCCTTCTCTGTTGCCTCTCTTTCTACGGCGTGTTGTTGCGCGTGGGCAAACTATTGCCGGATATTTTCGCGTAATTCTGGTTAACGATCGTTCATTTTCCACTCTTAACGTCAGAATCATTCGAGTGGGCAGGAGCGCGTGAATGTCTAGAACCTATTAATCTTTGATGCAAGACACCAACGTAACCGACGTCACATTAATTCGATCCGCATCGAGGTATACGTTAGCGTACGTCTATTCGTTGCTCTCTATATGCAGTTTACGATTTGCTTCGAGCTTGAATCAGTACGATCGTGATAACCGTATCCCCTTACAGTGTCGACGAAACATCAAAATTGACATTCCTTTCTACGCCACACAATAAATATATTAAATATATTAATATATATTAAAAAGACGAAACTTGGCAACGAATAGTGAAATATCTCTCTCAGCGCGTTGACAATTGATCCATTGTCTACGTACAATGTTCGTGACCGTACAAAGAGAAACACGGCGCTGTGTACTTTACAAGAGAAATCCATTCTATTTTTCCCGAGAATAAACCTCACTTTCGAGTCGCGGAGTGATTTGCAGTGCTTTCGAGCAGCAGATCGTCATTTCGCACGACGAAAATATTAATTAAATACAGCCGGAGGACGAGGTCGAGATCGACCTCAGTTTCGCAAGTTTCGTCGCTAAATAAGATTGGGAAAGCCCGAGTGGTGTTGAACGCGTTTCATCGATTCTAATATCCTGTGCTTGACGATCGATCGCCTTTTCATAACCGGGCGTTTAATTAAGTAACCAAGGAATTCGACGAAGTTTTACCATATCTTACTGGTGTAAGATTCGACGATCTTAAATCGAGGAGAGCGCACGTGTATAAATTTCTCGGAGAAGCCAGCAGTTGCACGCGCTGCTCGTTTCCGGGAGCACGCCGTTAGGGGCGAACGAAACGAAACCGCCACGAGCACCGACGACGAAAGCAGTTAATAAAACAAACAGTTGCTCGAGCAAATTGCTTTGCAATAAGTCGCGGCGAAACACGTGTACGCCGTATCTCCGCGTGCAACAAGCCGCCTTCTTCTTTTTCGTTTCGGCGTTTAAACGTGTGTCGTTCTGCGCCATTACTCGGCTCGCCGCGTGAGCGAGCAACCGAACATTACGTTACGTTACGTTACAGGTGTAGCTCGCGTCTCGGGAAAATGTAAAAATAATTCGTTGATTCGGTAACACGCGAGGCGAACGAAATTTACGGGGAAGTCGCGACAGTTTCGCCAGGCTGTATTTCATTAGCGGGGAACGTGGCGTTCCGTACGGAAGTAATCCGGTTGGAAATCATCGAGAATGAGGGAACGAGATCGCGTTTCGGTATGAATAAAAATGATATCTGTAGCGCGAGGGGAGAATGGATTTCGAACGGTTTAATAAAGATGAGCTTTCATTAGAAGGATCTCGGGCGCGACCTCGGTAACACGAGGGAAGATTTGACACTCGGGTGGGAAAGGGAGGGAGAGAGGTCGCGTAACGAATGGAAATTGATCCGATGAAATTTAATTAACGTCAATCAGCTGGCTCGCTAAACTCCTATTCGATTGCAAAAAAAAGAAAAAAGAAAAAAGAAAGAAAGAGAAAAGTAAGAGAAACGGGAACCAAAGGTATCGTCGACAAGGAGAAAGGGGAGGGAAAAATGTCGAGACACCGATGCAAGGAAAGACGTGGATGGTATCAAAGGGAAATAAAGAGACGGGAGACCGAATGAATACGAAGCACTGCAAGATCGACTATTAATTAAGCGACACGATTCTGTCGCAGAAAATGAATCTCGATTGAAGCACTCGACCGTTCCCCTCTATGTTCCTGTCTCCCTTATCCCCGTCAGGGGATAGCGTTGAAGAAGCGTGCACGGCTCGCTAAAGAGTTTAATGGAAAAGTCTTCTTCAAAGTTAAGATTATTTTGTTCTTAATGCAGCTGAAGTTACGCCCGGCAAAATATGTCCGGGAATTTTCTCTCGCGACAGAACTGGAAGAAATTCTTTTGCCGGTCGTGAGAAAGTGAAAAAAATTTATTCTTCCTAATCACTAATTTTTTTTTCAAAATTTTTCAATTTCTCGGAATCGTCGAATTCATCATTCGATCTCTGCTTACGAGGTGGTAAAATACAACATTCTCAATCAAAATTCAATCAACACATTTCTAAATAAATCGACGCTCACTTTCATCTAATTGCAAGCGGAATCGTGATTAGTGGACTGCGGATTTTCATGCGAAATTGTATCTTTGGAAATATGATTGATGAAACGTATGAACCTAGGTTACGTAGAATCTAGATAGAAAATTGTTCTACACATCAGATGTTATAAAAATCACTGTAGTTTGAATATTTCGTATATTTTTTCATATTATGTGCATTCTGTGCAATTTTGTATCTTAATAGTCTCCGCAGTCTAATGTACGTGGCAACTGACAGAGGAAAGAATCTTCGAGCGTGTACTTTACACACCTTGCGGTATAATTTATTTCCCAGGGAAACGATAAGACGACGATCGTCTTCGGTGCGAGAAGCAAAAATCGCTCTGACGAAATCGCGTCATTCCGAAGGTATTATTCCAGTCGATCTCCCGTCTGCTCTCGAAATTTTTCCACGTCTCTGACCATGGTTCGAACCCTGCCATCCCCGAAACGGTGCTTCAGACCGCGAAATATTCCAAAGTGCACGGTCGTTACGGTGCGTGAGTTTCGTCTGGTTGACCAACGACCAAGAATTTCGCGAACGTGGTTCACCAGACAGGGGTGAGGGGAGGTGAAAACGAGCGACGAAGAGCTGTTGCCGCGGCAGCTGGATGCGCCAGCCGGAAACCAGTAAGACAATAAACGCCGTCAGTGGTGGTCGATGGCAGTGAAGAACACACAGAAGGTTGTATAAAATCTCGTAAATAAAATTCTCATAATCCTCTCGGGACAACGGAGTCTGGAGCAGGCTTGGGAAGCTGGTAACGACTTATATTCTTCCTTAATTGTTTCCGGTCGTCGGTGGCGACCGTTCCTCCAACCGGTGTGCCGGTGAACGTGGCCGTTTAAAGCCACCGAGAGAAAACGTGCCATACGTTTCGGGGGCGAGCTTACGGGGACATCGACATAGATCGTGCTCAGACTACAACCATTTGCCCCGCGACAAGGGTGGGTAAAAGCTCGCCACACACGTGGCGGCACTGCGGTGCGTAATACCGGAGAGAAACACACGGTGTCTCTCGATAACGAGCCGCGCCTCGTTGCATCCTCGTGTAGCAACTTCTGGGCTCGAGCAGCTCGAAGCTCGAAGCACCACGTCAGTTGGATTTTTTTCTGGTGGAGCGAGTCTCGAACGCTTTCCACCCTCTCGGAGCTTTGCGCGGCGATCTCAGGCGAATTGTATTCGATCCCCCCCTCCCCCTTCCTCTGTTCCTCTTCGCGGATATCGTTATCGCTCGTACGCAGAATTGCTCTCGTGCTCTCTTGCAGTTTCTTTTCTCCTGGAATTGTTCTTCTTTTGTTCTTTTATTCGGGGTCCCGATTCTTGAATTGGGCCCGATTCCTCTTAGGTTGCAGATAAAAATTCCAAGGTGCTGATATTTTATTATGATATCTTACTATTTTCTTGTTTCTCTGTTTCGTTCTTTCAGCTGAGAATTTTGCCAGTTTTGTCTCTCGATTCGTGATTCAGTATTCTCCCGAAAGAATTTTCCTGCACGTGTCGAAGTCTTTTCTCATTAACCGATCGGTGAACTTCCGGCGGCTCACGCTGTATTGCGTCTAATTTGCGCCAGATTTAATTGGTACCGGATAGTTTTTGTTAGTCCTCTAACTTTCTCTTTGACTCGGTTCATCGAAGGATCCCGAGTTTCACATGGAAGTTCGTAAACGAGATGCCACGAAAACTTGATTGGTATCGCGTTTCTCGTCTTCCGAACGATTTTCCGTTCCGTACTTCGTAATTGGAGAACACGTCGAACGGAGGATCGAATTTACACACGAGGTGCGTGCTAGTTCTACGTTTCACGCAGGCTGTGTTTCTCTTTGCCTTACTCTCGTCCTCCCCTGCTTTGAGGGATTTTCTGCTGTTCTTAATACTTTTGAATCGAGAGATTACACGTTTTCACGTTATTTCGAAAATGACTCTTGCCCGCGCCGATTTCTTCTAACGAAGCGCCATTCGTTACCAGACACCTAATTTACCCTCTGGTTGCACGAGAAACAATTGAAAAAAGGGGGAAAAAGGAGATCTTTGGTTCCTTGGGATAGGAAAAGGAAAAGCTGATAACAAGTGAGCGAGGAGGGGAGGGAGAGTGTCGTGGGCTACTCACTAAACGGCGTCTAAAGCTCTGTCCGCAAGCTAAGTAACGAGCTTTCGACCAAACTTTTTTCCCCGAACGGCTGCCAAGTGGTCGAGGAAGTCCCAAGGCGACGAAAGACGAGGTTCGGAGAGCCAGCAACGAAGAGAGGGAGAGAGAAAGTAAAAAAAAGGGAAAGAAAAGAAAAGAGGGGTGGGGGGAAGGAGAAAAAGAAAAGCGAGAAAGATTGAAGGGAAAGGAGGGAAAAGCGAAAGGAAAGAAATTCCGCCTCTATTTCGCGAACGTTCTCGCCCTCGAGCCACCAGCTTCTCCTCCGTACCTTCGTAAGTTTTTTTCCTAGCGACAAGCTCTCATTAAGCTCATTTTCCGCTTAATATTAAGTGTCCTCTCTCAAGCAGGGTCCACGAGGCACGCTCGCTCCTCCTTGGAGGAGGAAACTCCTGATTCTTCGCCGGCGCTTCCTCGCAATTTGCATAATCGCAAAGTTCGCCGCCGCGGGGAACAATCGCGCGCCCTCGCGAGCCAACGAGCTTTATAAAACCGTGAAAATGCGCGCCACCGTCCGAGACAATTTCGAATTCTCGGCGATTAACGTTTTCGTTGTCGGCCGCCTGCGGCGCGGACCAGGCTGAATTTGATTTCTGCCCTGCTGCTTTCGACAATATCGTCGCGCTTCCGTAATCTACGCGCCACGGTGATAAGTCAGGTGGACGGACGGTTCGCAATTGCGAGTTCGATGCTCAGCTGTTTCCACACGGAGAAGCGAAGCAATCACGCGCGATACCGCGTGCCGTGTGGCTGATCAGCTGGACGCAATGCGCGCTACGTCGGCGGCGTTCTACGGTCGAAATCGTTGCCAACGGGCAACGTTTGTTTAGTAGCTCAATATTCAAGGGCTAGCCTCGAGCCACCGCGTTTCGCGTTTCCATACCCGCGCCATATGCGTTCTATTGCCCGTTGCTCAAGGCAGACTAGGCTCTCGCCTAGTTGTCCAATGCGTCCAGTTGTCCCGCACGACTGCAGGGAACAGTTTCACTGCGGCGAGATTGGTGAGATTGCAGCGGTATTTTTATAGTGGCAGTAGACTCATTGATTCGGTTCCTCTTCGACGTTGGAGTTACGCGAAAGTTAACCGTTTATCGAAATGTGAATGTATTACTTTGCATGTTTCCGTGAAAATTTTTTCAACTTTCGTTGCCTACGAAAGACTGACATTCTCGAGGTTGTGTGTCGTGAAATTTTTGGAAATTTTCCTTTGATCGTAAAGTGACATTGAAAAAAGTCAAAGAAAGTTTGTCTATTAGCTTAAGAAGTCTTCTTTCTAACTACATGTATACGATACATTGAAGCATTCTCTTGCAGCTAATCGAAATTGTAGTTTCTATAATCCAAATTCGCGGTCGACGTACCAAACACGCGAAAGCAATTACGACAGCTTAGAAACATCCCGAATCGCAGAGAATGACGCGATTACGCGTGTAGTTGATTGCGGAGTAACTGTCTTCCAGCGGGAGTCGCTACTAATAGCCCGATGCTCGGGCATAAAAAAGAAAAAAAGAGGAAACGCGAGAAGAGTGTCAGGACGTCTGGATGGTCGTGCAAGCGGTCGGCGAGAGAATCAGAAGCGACGTGCGAGGGTAATAGCTTGAATTTCGGTGATATTACGAAACCAAGTTGACGACTAACGAGACACATTCATCAGCCGCGCGAAGATACAAGGAACGAGTCTCGTTTCCCTCCCCTGTCAACCTACTTCAATTCACCCCGAATAACGCACTTCAGCCTCCCTGCCTCCCTCGCGGCGTGAACACATGCGTCCACGTGTGTGTGTGTGTATCTGTGCGAAACGAGAGAGAGCTGTGTCTCGCAGTCGTACAATTTAAACGATATATACAAGTGCACAGCTGCGCGGCTGGCTCGCAGGACGGCGCATAGTTTCGCAAATTGTGTCTACGTGTCCATTTTGGCCTTATTGTTGGTTGGCCGATCTTCTCGTCTGGATTTCCTGTCGTGGTCCACGTACACATGCGCACTCAGGCACACATAAACACTCGCGTACGTATATTTTTTTTCCTCCCTCCTATTTCGCGGCAAAATTGCGGGGATAATAAATTTTTATCGCTCGCCAGCTGTTGTTTGCTTATTTCTCGGCTGATAAAATTGCTTTAACTCGCTGCCGGTGATTTTTCTTCCACGCAATGCCTTCCATGACTCAGAACGCACACGCCGAAACGGTATTCATCGCGTACTATCAACGATGTACGTAACTATCGACGAATGTTTATCAAACAGAGGCGTCGGAATTGAAAGCAGGCGATCGAGAGGAGGAATCGCCTGTATTCTGTATTTTTTGCCCGATCGAAGAGGCAATTACCCGCGGATAATATTCGCGAGATCCGCGGTGAATTATTCCATGATGACGCCGGACGGTCGAGCGAACAGTTTTTTTCTCGAAGAGCGAAACGTCGAATCGAACGGTCGATTCTCGAGCGTTCGGCGCGCCTCATTAAGTATGTTTTACAGATTTTTCCGACCTGAGAAATCAGGTCGCAATTACATTATGCAGGTCTCGTTCTTTTTCTCGATCGTAAAGAACAGAAAAAAAAAGAACATAAAGAGAAAACTAGAGGAAGAAAGAAAAAATAGATAAGAAGGGAAGAGAACCACCTGCTACTAGCCCGTTTCACAACAACTCTCGATAGTCGTAACTCGCGAACCGACGATTCTCGGCGTCCAACCGAGTCCCAGTGGCGTAACGTTGATCTCGTACAGCCTTACGAACGAATCTCAGCGAGATGCTCTCATGGTTTCGCACTCTGGCGACTTTGGTTCGGCAACTTTGGTTTACGCTCCGCGAGAACGAGCGGGGCGGAATCTTCCAGTTTGCGGAACAGTCGGCGGCTAGTTGGCCAACTCGGGCGAATAAATTCGAAAACAATTTCCATCGATCGCCGGAGATTTCCAACCTCGTTTATTTACCATCGAACTTGCGATCTGCCCGGAAAGCGGATACGGATACGATTCCGACGTTCGTTTTTCATTTACGACCGGAAAGTTTACCGGCCGCGGCGGAACTTCGCGCGACGTGCCTCTCGAATTACGCGGCGCTTCTCGTCGGCGACTAGAACTGCGACCGGGAACTCGGACGATTTTCGTGAACAACAGTCGATGGAAATCGGTGGAAATTCCAAAATACTCGAAAGACCGACCAAATTGACTTCCCGCGGCTTAATTGTGTAGGAATCTCTCGGTTCTCAATCCCAGACGAGACCCCAATTTTTGTACGAATTCATATGAAATAGCGGCGCTCTCGCTAAATCTATACACTCTCACAATTCGCTACTTGCTATAATACTCTCGATCCGCACACTCTGCTGTCTCGCTACTCTCTCTAAATCTGTACACCCACGTGACTCGCTACTCTCTCCCGAATTCCTTCACGACATGCCTCCTTCGTCACGCACACAAGCACAACCATACCCTAATATTTTAAGTCCTGAATTTAGGTAGCTGAAACACACAATCCCTGGGCCTACCCTTCGCTATAACGATTGCAAACAACACAAGAGAAAGTTTCACTGGAGGAGACTCATCTTACCATTGTGTCGACGAATTAGAAATTCTATTTTCGAGGATAGTCGATAAAACCTCGATTGTCGGCAAAGTTCTCGGTAACCGTGTGTTCAGACAAGGGGTGAGTTCGTCGATAATTCGCGCCATTTCGTTTCACGCGGCTTGTACCACGCCAATGTCTCGCGGACTCGACGCTGATTGGGATTGTCGTCGATCTACTGAGTTTCTGGCTGGTGTTGCGAGTCGAGAGTGGTTACTTGCAACCGATGTCTCGTTCCGTTCGAGCTTCTGATAAGATATGGCGAGTCAAAAGTGGATGAAACGGCGAGTTGCGCTTGAAACTGTCATAGAGTTGGAATCGCGAAGGTGGAATCAGTTCGACAGATTTCCTGCTCGATATATCGATGTTAACAGGATTGTAGGTCGCACGCTTCTTTTACTGTTACGATATTAAAGTCGATGTACTTTATATGATCGCAGCATGATCAGAGATATAGGAATGGTATTTTTCTTCCGTGGAATTGGTTATTGCGATGAGAATTGATTTTAAAGTACATATACAATAAAAAAAAGAAAAATGAAATTTAATTGTTAATACAGATGAAACTAATCGCTCAGTAAATCCATTTATCCGCGTGCAAGATTTGAATAAAGAATTAATAGCAGGTTAATAGGAGGAATTAACGATGAAATTCCGCTATTCAATTTCATTTGTTTTTCACTGTATACGCGGCACGATGCCAATAAATAACAACCACGCAAAATGGGCGCGCGATCATTGTTAATCCTCGAAACGTTCACGTCAAAAGCTCTCGTACAGAGGCGATACAGAGAAGTGTCGAGTGCTGTTATGGACAAGTGGATGCATTTGTATTTAGACCTCATATAATAACCAGAATACGTCAACGTTCGTTTGATGCCATTTATGCCGTTGAACAGTCGACAGCCTTTATCCATCATAATTTTCACAAATGAAACCGGGAACAGATGAAGCTAGGAATCGATAGGAAGAAGACGAACGATAGTTACCGAATTTAAACTTTTCCCATGAAATTCCTCGCCGTTTATTTCTCAAAGTTTTTCCAAAGATTTTCCCCGCGAAGAATCTTGCATGTTGAGCATATTTCTTTTGAAAAATGACGAACCTGAGATCGGTGGAATTTGTTTAATTTGGAATTTCCTTCGCTGGAGGACTTTTCGAAATTAGCGACGTTACTTGGTTTGGCGTGGTTACGTGTTACCTTCGCCTCTACGTGTTTCGTCGACGGTTCACAAACGAGCCCGGTCCCTCGCCCGGAAATCGAGAACGAGGTCCGCGGCGCGTACCTCGCCTCCCCAGTTAGAATGCGGTCGCGGAGACGTCCAAGAACGTCCAAGGAAATGGATATCGGTGCCCGGGACCGTATGTAACTTTGTGCTCAGAGCCGTCGTAAGCCCCTGTATCTTGCCTGCAGCCACTCTGGATTTAAAGTTAAATCCGCTGGGCTAATGCCTCGCCGGGAGTTATACGCCGTGCGTTTAATAAAACCGCCGAAGAATAGAGTGCGCCTCGCGTAATTTCTGTAATTGGCCGAGTTAACGTGCCGCCCGTTAATTAGCCATACGCGTACCAAACTTCTTTGCGTTCGTTAATTGCCACGTCTCGCTCGGCTAAATCCCATCCTCGGCTCGCTGCGATTTATATTTTTAGTTTCCGGGACGAGCAAAGCCTCACCGCGGTGTTACTTCACTTTGCTGAGCAAATGGCAGTCACTTTTTTTTTGTTGCTTGTAGCAATTTGTAAGAATCGTGAGATTTGTGATTAATTGTTACTAATATTGCTCTGCTGACATTCACAAGGCACAAGAATTGAACGGTAGTCGAATATATTTTAATCGTATTTCAGCAGTTTTAATTCAGTAAAATTATGCTCCATATAGTTGCGCAGCCAAATCGGAGTCAATTCATTCGATATTCACTAAATAAAGAGCGAACGAACCGTCAGAAACACATTGTTGACAATAAGAATGCTGTTACGTAAGTAGAAGGCAATAGCATAAGAGTGGAATTGGTCATGCATATTTTGTCAGACATTGTCGAAGTAGTGTCAGTTATGTATTATCCGACACAGCAGGTGTCTAAAACAATTCTTAAAAATGCAATTAACAAAGAGAAGGATAGTCTGTTCAAATGGTTAGCAACAGATTACGAAGATCGAGTAGAATATCCCAGTGTATAGTCAGACACTGCAAATCTAATAAATAACACATAAATCATGTACATACTTGGTATAGTCAGACACTGCAAACCTAATAAATAACACATAAATCATGTACATACTTGGAAATTGTCTGTTAGATAATTAAAGAACAGACAATTTACAAACATTAAACAGACTAGCATTGACTAATAACGTGTAAGTAGAACAAACTAATGTACAGTCAGACGTCAAGAAATCCTCAAATAGTACATAGAGCATGCTTAGAAATTATCTGTTCTCGAAAAAGGAGAGTGTCTAGCAAACAGCGAGCAATAACAACCCTCGAGTAGAATAGCCTCGCGTGTGGTAGACAATACAAAAGCCACAGGCGGTGCAGCGGCGAATCCGATAAGTAGAATAGTTTCGCCTTTGATCGGACATTGTCAGCAAAACACCAACGGTCCGTACGTAAATACGACGCAAAGTCGACGGTCAAAGTTTCGTTGCCGCATAGCGTCGTTATCCAGAGGCGAGACTATCGATTTTCGTCTTTGCCGTGAGACGATTAATAAACGGCGGAGAGATCAGCCGAAACGAAAATTAAACGACGAATACGGAGGGAAGGATCTCTCCTCGAAGGAACCGATCCATCGTACCCCAATTAGACGCGATATCGGGTCAGCGGGACAACTCTCTCTCTCTCTCTCTCTTTCTCTCATCTCTCAGCTGTCGGCTCTTACGTTTTCAATAATCCGCTTAATACCGCTGGATGCGCCAATGGGGGAACGCGCGAACGTTAAAGCGATCAGAATCGAATTATTCGATTTCCCGGCCGTTTCTGCGAGTCTGCTGGGCTCGAACGACGAGGATTCGCGAAGCCACTCGAATGGAGCAACGCATAACGATCATCGCATGAATTGCAACATTTCGGGCTCGATGCCCGACTCGAGCCATACTGCGCCCCGGATTACGCTGATATTCGCGGCCATACTCCGCTGTCATTACAATTTCAAAACGGTGCTGAGCATCACCGGGCCGATTCAACTTTGTACTTACAGCTCTTACGAACTTTCCTCTCTTTTTCCTGTCTGTCTGATTTTCTTTTTCTCCTTCCTACACTTTTTTTCGCGATTCGTTTCACCGTCGCGTCTCGCTTCCGGCCGCAATCAAGCGGCGACTTCAAAGCGATTTTTCGTTGCCGCCGTCGCGGCGTTCTACCGATTCGTTTCCGTGGTCTCGGCTGCGCGAGCAACCGAAACCGGCCTGGCACCGGGATTTCGACGAACGCGCCAACCACTTTCCGAGAGGTACTTATTTGCATAAGAGAGGAACGGTCGAAACGATCGGAAATTTATCACCTCGGGTGAAGAATTATTCGTCCGTCGTGGTCAATTTATCCGGATGTGAAACTGCTCTGTCGCGAAATTCTGTCGGAAACTTCCGTTTCAACTCGAAAGACAACACGTCGAATCGCAGGCAAGCTCGACAGCTCGAGCTATCACCATGGTCATCTCGCCTTTGATCCAACGTTTCAGAGCCGTCATCGTCAGCCGTTACTTTCCTTAATCATTTGCTGCCGCGTCGGTAACGCGGGAACGACAACGACGGCGACGGTGACGTTGCTCGTCAGCAAACTAGAACGGTGACGCGAGGCTTTCCTTTAATGTCCTCGTGTCTAAACGCTCTAAACAGTAATCGACCGTGATCCCCGTGCATCGTGCTACATTTTCTACGTGTGTAGAAGCATAAAGCTGTTGACGTAAGCTTACTCGCTGGATGACGACCCCATTATACGTGCAATCTGCTTAGTATCATGGTGCTCCCGGGCGCATCCGCTTTAATGGGAACTTGACTCTCCTCGAGTTATGTAACTCTTCTTTGTGCAAGCCCGCCCCCTACCTCTCTCTCTCTCTTTCTGTTGTCGATTTTATGAAAGGCGAACGCCTTACATCCGAGATACAAGATACCACTGACGCGTAACGCTTGACAGCTTGGCTATATTGTACGCGCGCAAAGTTGCAAAACGACAGCTGAAAAGAGACGGAGGAACTTTACGTGTCAATATTTTTGAGCAGACACTCGCGACTACATTAACAGGTTATTAATTGGTGTCATTTGTGCTGTCATTGACGGATTATCATTTTCACGATCGTACCAGAACGTATGAAATTGCATGAAATTGCATGAAAATTTGGAACATAATAATGTACGTAGAATGTACGTAATGTGAGAGAGTATATATCTACATAAGCAAGGTACACGGATCATTACTTAGGTTTCACTAATTCGATCAATATGAATCGTAATATGCTCGTAACTTTTTTTTTATTTGCTAGTGTTTGACACTTTTTGTGGATGACTTTTTCAATCAGCGATAATCAACGCTATTTTGTCTTCGAATGATCAATTGTTTCGAGTACATTGTGAGGGGAAAAAACGATCATGTAGAACGGGAACAAAATTTGGAATGTTATTAGACAACGAATATCGAGTCAACGAATCTATATATCGTTGTCCAATAATTTTCTGAATTTTGCAGAGAAGTGGACGCAAATTCTTCTTCGTCGAGATCGAAGTTCGCCCTTCGACTGACGCGTTGACGAATAACCGAAAGAAATTTCGAAGGAGAATGGGGCGCGTAAACGAGCGTATAATCGGCAAGCATAGTTCCCTAGGGCGCGCTTTCAATGCCTCAATCCCCCGTCGTCGTTGGAGAATATCCGCATCGCGCATTTCCAATAAATTCATCACCGCGCAAATGGAAGTCATCGAGCGGCGAAATCCAATATGGACTTGCGATCCGTTGGTACGGAGCCAGCTATATCAATCTTTCGCGTCGTGAGGGTGAAATGTTCGCGATAAGAATGCACCGGTGTAACAGGAAGCTGAATGGCCGGAGCATCAGCAGGTGAAAGAAAGAATCGCTGAATGAAAGAGGAGGGATGGAAGTTGAAACGAAATATTTAAGGTGTTACCGCTCGTAACACAACCGAAATAAATAAATTTCAATCATTACATCAAACTCATTGAACAGATTTTTCTGGTTACATTTACAGTACGAAGTAAATGTAACCTCTTTGTCGTACGTGAATTTTGATGAATAATCGTGAATAATAATTTATAGAATATAGAATATAGAATTTATGGAATAGCAGAATGCTGTTATGGCAAAAATCTTGCTTAAATTAATTAAATTTGATGGCGATTGAAAAGAAAATGCATCTCGTTAAACACGAGCAAACGTCTGAGTTTAAGACAATAAATGTCGAATGACTGTGCAATTTATAAAGTAGTAAAATACTTTGTTTCGCTCTTGTCTAAACGAGAAATCTGCCTTCGTGTCCAACAATAACCTATTCAAATCGATTAAATTTGATCGCGTGACCGAAAATAGCATCGCGAGGCTGTGATAAAATACATCTGTTCAAATGCGAGCAAATGTCTGAATACATTGAAGCTGTGATGCTAGGTATCTACACGCATATGTATTATATATACATATGTAACGTCGGCGACGCGACGTTAGCTTTACTTAAGACAACTTGACACGTTTGCCGGGTCCCGAGGAGTCGTCGCCGCGTGTCTCCAAAGCTCACGGAACTATTTCCTTGTCTTAGGCTACCCTCTTCACTCGCTACCCTTTTCTCAACCCCCTTCGACCGGTATATATATATATATATATATATATATATCCCAGGGTCGACGAGAATTCTCTCTTTTGACCTAGTATAGCTTGCTTATCGCTTGTACGGCTCACGGCCTCGTGTACGTGTATCCTACAGATGCATTGTTGTTGCCTTATGAAGGGTCCAGGCGCATTAGTGGCGCCTGTACTCGTGTGTAATTGAAGTTGCATCGTCAGTGCCTGCTATCGCGTTCCCTGCGTACGTTCATTGCCTCCCTGTTATACGTCCGCGTATTGAGAAGCTTTGCCGCCAGATTATTCCACCGCCAGCGTGTCTTTTCGACGACGTGTATCGCTTTGCTACGTGGGAAAATTCCATCGATCCGCCAGACGTTAGAAATTCCTGGAACAATCCCTGTTGGTTAAACTTGGGGGCTTGGGGAGCTGTTTAATTATGATATTTAAATCGACGTGGAAATCTCAAAGTACGTGAAAGAAGTTTAAAAAAAAAAATATTTGAAAAATTGGACTGCGTACTACTTGGAATGTTTATTCCAATTGTGGATCTTTGTATGCAACATTTGTGGAGGAATGGAACGACACGATAGACCTACGATAGTCTAGTTGTTAGGTAACGATATCGAGTTATGTCCGCAAATTTTTATTCTATCTGTCCGTCTTTTCCCTACTATTTATCTCAGTGCCTAGAAGACTGGAATATAATCCACGGGAATATATTCAAAAATATGTATCTCATAGACGATGAATACGAATTTATCTGTTCGTTAAGGTACACACACAGGACAAGTAGAATAAGAACGTGAACGATCAGACAACAGATCAGCGACCAGGTTGTTTAAAAACATTCTACAATTTTGTTAGCGTTGTTCCTGCGTTGAGATTGAAATTAGATCGCGTAATCAATCGTAGGCAAGTCTTCGTTGCGCTTTCCATGCACGCTTGGCACTACAAAGCTTTCATAGAAGCATTGTTCCGCCAATACTTCCGTAATTGGTCTTGCCTTATGTGTAATTCAGTCATACACACATTGCTGGGCGTTGCTATAATCAAGTCGCATTAAATTACATGCCTCGGTAACGCGAACACAGCTCAAAATTACAGCGGTGCAATCTGGTTTAACGTCAAATACGCTCTCACAAAGTTTCTTCGACTCGTTTTACCTATTAGCTCGTTGCTAATAACTGTTCGCGTTTACCAAGCGGTAACGCAGCTGGGAAAACGAGGACGAAAGTGGGGAAATGCGAAAATTTTACTTGATCATCTCGGATTATTTATATTTCGAACAACACGCGCTTTGTCGTTGAATTATTCATCGCGCGTGCGAAGAATTCTAAGTGGTGGAATAACGAAAAACAAAGTCGATGAAAATTAGAAAGTAAATATATTACTTGATAACTCTCTCTCTCTCTCTCTTTCTTCGACTGCATTTCAAATGTCACACGTTCCGTCATAGAATTATGTATCTCGCGCGCGCCGGAAATCGATCGAGTTAGCGACAGAAGACAACAAGTAGATAGAAAAACATCGGAGAGCGAGTGTTCGTCAACGGAACACTTATTCACAGCGAACAAATGGACGTACCGTTGAAGATTGACGGGAGAGACGCGAAAAGTCGGTGAGAGGGTGGAATCAGGCGCGCTGATCGAATCTGTCAAGCGATGAAAAAATATCGGCGGCCCGGGCCAGCGAAAGATGAATGCATTGGAACAATGAGTACGGGCCACGTTGTTTTTCTCTTTCTCTCTTTCTCTCTCTCTCTCTCTCTATCTATCTATCTCTATCTCTCTGTCTTTCTTTTCTTGCACGCTGACACCTAATTTTCCGCACTTCAACCCTAATCTGACTGATTCTCCTACTGTCCGCCTCGAATATACGGGAACAGAGAGAAAGGACGCGAATCTCGCCGTTTCCTTCGTCGATCCTCTTGTTCGCGGTAAAACTCCTGGAACGAAATCTGCCGAGTGTGCTTCAGCTTCCTGACGTTCTCCCGTCGCGGTTTACCCTGCGATATTTTAAAGGAAACGCGCGTAATCCTGTAAATCGTAGCGCTATTAAATCTGAAATTGAACTGACGGAAGGAGCTCGTGTAGTACGTTTAGTCGCGGAAAAGTGATCGAAACAGGAATTATTACTTCATTCAAAGCGCTAGGTTAGGAACGTTATAACGATTCGAGGATTTATTTAAACGTTCTCTTTCAATGCCGATTACATGAGAGATATTCTAAAATTTAATTTCGAATAGCATGGAGAAAACGATCAAAGGAAGGTCCTCGATATGTATAAAATTCCGATCGTACGGAACGAACATTTATAAAATCGGATTTTTATACACTTATGGAATTGATTCTATTTCTCCGAGGATGTAAATTCGCGCGAATATTCACTGTCTATGGCGAGTCACGAGCGTGAAGTATAGCCGGGACTGCGACTGGAAGGAAAAAGGAAGATGTGAAAACCGTGGCACGATCTGCCCGGAAATCGCCGTTAGGAACGACGGTAAATTATTCGATATACCGGTCACGGATACGCATTTTTCTTCGCGGGCAATGACAGGAGGTAAGATCGGTAGCAGAACTCAATTCCCCTGGTCCTTAGCAGTGGGGTCGGGCCGGCGAACGATCTGGGAAATTTCCAAGGAGCAATTTGTTAAACTTCACGCTACTTTTCAATCCCTCTCCCTCTCTTTTTCTTCTTATCTCTCTTTTTCCTTTATTTTTTTATTTTTTTTATTTTTTTTTTATTATTATTTACGACTGTCATAAATCGAAGCAGGGATTGTCGATCGATTCGCGAGAGAAACTTCGCGGCAAAGCAGTGTGTGTGTGTGTGGGGCAACGGGTCGAAGAACGTTCGTTGGCGGCCACCGTTTCGTGGACATCGGTCTCCAGAGAGGGGCGGGGGAGGGGAAAGTCCTCGATATAAATCGCAACGGGACCCCCCCCTAATTCTCACCGCGGTTTATATGTTATTGCATTTATCACGCGTACGTGCCTTGGATTCGGGCGGTCGTGCTGCAGCGAGCATACACGCGTTCACACGCGCGAGGAAAAACCTTTAGCCGCGCGATAACATACATTACCATCGTCGTTACATGCGATCACGTGTATCGTAAGCTACCACGTAAACCTATAATGAAATATTTCCGGTGAGAATTTTTCTCTCTTTCTTTCGCTCTCTTTATCTGCCGATTTTCTACGGTTCGGATAACTTGCAAGATTGACTGATCAAATATAATGATAGATAGGTATTCTCAGTCTGTGAAATAGTTTGTTATTGTACGTACGTTTTTGTAGATAGTAGACAGTTTTATGTACGCAGAATATAATACAGGCTACCACGTAAACATGTAACGAAATGTTTCTCTCGGGTACAGGATAGAAATTCCATTTCGTTTGTAATAATGCAGACAAGTAACGAGTGAATGAGTCGAAATTTATATAGGATTGGTTTTGAAAATTCGTACCGTTTTTTTTGTCATTAATGACGAGAAATTAATTTAACCCATGATATGATACGATAGCTTGAATTTGTTCTGAAATTTAACTTAATTTCAACGACGAATTAACTTGTCCTCCCTGGCCGATTAATTTTGACAATGTTTCTCTTTGTTCCTTTCGAGACTTGACGAGTCACGTGGATCGTACAAAACATATGGCGCGTAGAAGTGACGAATATTACAACGACATACGTGAGAAATTTATTTTCTATAGAGAATAAATTTCTCGTGTAATTTCAGGATACTTGTACGATATTATTCACATGTGTATTCATGTTAACTGCAATGACAGTCGAACGTCATTATGAATAAATGTTTCGGGTATTCATCGTGCCGCGCCGAGGGGAATCATAAATAATTTATGTCCGAGCGGAGGAAATGAATCAGATCGTGAAAAAGAGCCGGGTGGAAACTTCACCGGGCCACGGTAGCTATGGTATAATCATCGGCGAGGCAGCGTAGCCTGAATCAAAAGCGAAAGGACGCCAGGAATTTTCGCAGAATACTTCTCAGAGAACTTTGCCCGAGGTCTGCGAGGCCGGTCGACACGCGAAACGAGCTCGGATCAATGCGTAATTACAACGAGTCCGAGCTTCGGTCAAATGAAAATTAAGATTCGAAATGAATGCGAGAAATAAATTCAGTTCCCGGCGAGAGGTTCTCGGCGGTATTATCCCGCAACCATAGCGAAGACATTATTTCAATTATGGTACAGCATCTTCCTCTCTTTCGCTCTCTCTCTCTCTCTTTCTGATCTCTGCACGGTCCAAGTAACTTCGTAAAAGTTATCCTGCCAGCTTCTTATTCCCGGGTTCAACCTGTCCTGGTCACGGCCAGGAACGTATCGCGAGAAACGAACGTCTGACGTCGTGGCGAAAGACGTTGTCAAAGTTGTGATAAATTATTGAAATCTGATCAGCAGTGGTAGGGACGGAACGGAACGTGAATATGTAACAAAGGTGAGGATTTCAAGCATTATACGTTTGATATCAATTTTCGGCGCA
The DNA here is from genome assembly GCA_032399595.1 of Tetragonula carbonaria. NCBI lineage: Eukaryota > Metazoa > Arthropoda > Insecta > Hymenoptera > Apidae > Tetragonula > Tetragonula carbonaria. The sequence goes on from JAUCRC010000014.1 coordinate 7,427,429, forward strand.
GACCGAGAGGTTGTTTTAATCCTCGCGCAGGGCGATCCCTGTTTTATCGGCCGGTCGCTTGATTATTTTCCATCCGGGCAGCATATTATTTTTACGCGCCTTTTTAATTACTTTGCAAATGAATGCCAATGGAAATTACCGTGTGATCACCGTATATCACCCACTCGGGGGAGTGGGGGGGTTTGCTTCGCCTTTCAACGCACGAATTTCATTTTCGTTCCGGCGGCGAATTAATTAGGAATCGTGATTGGGATCCGGATCGTGTAATTTCATTTTCCCGATCTGCAGTCGCCCTGATTTTTTCTTCACCTCGGCTGAAAGGCGTAGATGCACCGCCGTTTTATAACATCCGGTTGTTTCTAGCAGGATGTAATTTAATTTACAGTACTGTTCATAAAAGGAGCTTTATTGATTTTTGTCCACCGTTGGTGTTGCAATCGTACCGCGGTAAGTATGAATACTATTTAGTACTAGGAAAATTCGATTTCTACAACGTGAGACTTGAAAATACATTGCCGGTAGCTTTGTGCTCTTTTCAGTTTTCGTGGACTTTCAAGTCGTTCGATTGACGAATGAAATTCTAGGTTGAGTAATTTCTGAAAGGGAAAGTTTCTTTCAGAAACTATTGTGTCACGTGATGTACGCGATATTTTTCGTTCACATAGCATTCGGGGATCTTAGATGAATCGTCGCCGCGAAAATGTCGCCGCGAGAATCGCATTTATGGACGTGTTAATAATTTCCGTAATTCCAGCCGCTCACGTGGCCAAATAAAAAAGAGATTTATACTCTCCAAAGATGCACATCTCGCACGTGTTATATTAAGGCGTTACTCTGTCCCGGTAGCGATTTCAATTTTGTGGCTGCTTTTGCCTAACCATTCCCCGAGAGCAGCCCGATATTAAATTTCTCGGACATTTCACGTCCCGTGTAAACGCAGAACACATCTGAAACCAAAACTGCCAGCATTCTCGCGCGCCGGCCATTGTTAAAAAAAAAAAAGAAACATATCGTCGAAATTAAAAAACACACTCCAGATCGGAACAGTCTCGATAAAAATTTACTAACTGACGGCTAAAGCATAAAAGTTGTGTCAAGTGCAAGCTGTTTGTAATACGACGAAGAACATGAATTTTTATTCATGTACATTTCACAAAAAAATTGTTCGATTCTCTGAGAATGCAACGTCGTAAATTTGCAAAATTATAAGTTCGAAAAGAAAAATTTGCATAGAAAAATTAATCGTTTTTTAACAATGCTTTGTACGTATACATATAAAGTTAATTTCTCCGACGCCACCCGCTGATTTAGTAATCAGAAAAAAATAAGATGTCTGACTGTTCCGTAGTTCGATAATCTGGGTGGGGTGTTAAACCGTACCGTTGCTCGACTCGATTTGAGGAAGTAGTATTTACTCGTGGCAACGAAGTTGCCATCGGGATCGGGCCGCAGAACGAAAAAGGTCTCATTAATTTTCGCCCGGGAATCTGATCTATAGACCGAGCGAGCCGGCCCTGGCTCTGTATCCCGAAGTGGAAGTGACCGAGAAATTGAAAAATCAGACAACCCAGATGAAGGCAAATTGCGACGGAGTAACTCCTTCCATAATTATCGGCCTCTCCGTATAATTGCAAACGTCTCGTTAACGCTGGACCTCTCGAGCTGGTGTCTAGCCAGAGGGCGATGGACTTTGAACGTGGCTGTTAAATGAAAATAATAATCCTCTCAAGCGACAGGTTTCCGCGATCCCTTTCCTTTGCCATTCTTTCCTCGCTTTCCAAAGATTTTAACGCTCTTGTCTTCTCTCGTGTCTCTTTACCGAGTGTTCGCTCGATCTTCGACCGCCCGGTTATCTTACGTCGCTTAACTTATGTTAATACAGCCGGCATAGGGTGCAGAGAGATTCGTGTCACACGCGGATTAGAATAGACGTACGGCGTGCACGTATGCATGGATGCACGGGTATACGTATGCATGGGCGAGCAAGTATGCATCTAGTCGGCCGCTTAACACCGTCTCCTCTCCTCTACAGCCAACACACATCCGTTCACCGCTGCAACGTGTCCACGCGTTTCCATCTATGAATACTGGTGTTTACTGACGCAATATGCCGAATCCTGTGTGTTTACGTCGCCGGCGTACATATCGCCGGCCGACGATAGCAATCACCGGCTATGCTGCATCCGTATTCCACATAGGCGAGGGCCACTGTTCCGCGTTTCACGCCCGGGCATTCGCTTCTCTGGCACGTCATCTCTCCCGTCGCTTTTTCCTTCCTCCTCTTACTCTCCTCCCCGAAACGAAAAAGTGTTTTCCATATTTGCGACGGATCGTATTGTCCAGTTGAATGGTTGCTCGCTCGAGGATCGAGCTTCTTTTCGACGGTGCGTTTCGTTGGCATTTGTCTGTCGCCTCTCCTCGTCGCTCCTCTGTTGTGCAAGAGACGGATGGAATTGAAGGGTTGTTTTGCAGCATGCGAGATGGTTGGTAACACTGTGCGACAGCGTTATGAAGTTGCTGAAGATGCCCGGATGCGAACGATGTTTGAAATGATTCATCCTTTGGCGTGTGTTTCTTGCATTCTGTCCTGGCGACAGAAGAAAGTGTAAGAAAGTATACACGAAAGTATTTCGGAAAGTAGACGTTTTATTTCGGAATAAATTACTGTCGTTGACACTGGAACTGTTAAAGCATAAAAACTTCCATTAGAAACATTAAAATGAAAGGATTGAAAAGCTTTATAATGCAACAGAGTACACAAACTTTTTATTATACAGATTTTACGAAAAACCAGTCTCTTTAAGTCTCTAAAAATACAGTGTTCTACGTCTTTGAAATATGTAAGAAAAATTACAAATTAGTCACGTTTATAAATAAATTTAAGAGAAAATTAAATAAATTTTAGAGAAAAGCTGCGAACTTTTACAGGAAATGAATATTTATAAGAGTAGAAGGATGAAACTTCGTCCGAGCAATTGATTAAAGTCGAATAACTGTTATTCGGTATTGAATAAATAATAGAACCGTGTCAACAATATCAAAGCAAATGGAAGATCCGCGTAGAGTGACGTTCAACATTTCCTGACAATTTTAAAGACGAAAATGTTTGAAGTGCATTTTGAGAATTCTCCGCAGTTTCCATCGAGCACCATTTTTCTTCGAAGGTGTTCCTAGTTACGTTAATGCCCGGACGTGTGCATTTTTGCCGACTGCTGTACTTGCATGTATTCGCCGTACGTTCAACCGTACGTAGAATAAAAGCTACCAATTCTGTTCGCCTCTTTTACCTCTGTGAAAGAACTGTGCGACCATACGTGTCTGACCAATCGTGATCGGCGGCGAAACTTCGACTCCAGTTAGATGGAAATCGACGAATATCGAACTGGTCGAGTGGACGAAAAAGGAAGGAAAAAAGAGAGGGACGTACCTCTGTTTTCCACTCCATTTGATATTTCTTTTACGGCGCGTATGCTGGCGATTTCCTTGTGTCGAAGGCAGTCATACTTACCACCCAGAGTCCACTCGAACGCGCGTAAACTTTCTTTCCAGCCGATGTAGCTGCCGTGTATCTGTCCATGGAATTCTCTCACGCACGGTACCTTGCAACTGCACCATGTTCTACTCCATTCAGAAACTTGTTCGCAACGCGAAAAAGATAGTAATAATATCTTCACAAAATCAAAAAGAGAGAAGTAACGTAATATGGAAATATAATTTCGAAAATTCCAGAAGAAAGAATCCGCGATGAGATTCCATCGGTGATATCCGTCGCTGTTCCACGTGAAAATTATCTCAAAGGCGTTGGGCCTTGATTCTCCGTAATTGTTATCCCCGTACTTAGTTCGCTGCACCGCGGAACTTGCGTCTGAAGTTGCGCAACAAACGCCAGACAGCAGGATACCGGGAATAGTTGCTACGTAATCCGTGCAGGAATTTCATTCTGGTTGATAAGCAGGTTCGCTCGTGTTAATCACTGACGTAACAGTTTCATCAACCTTGTAGGCGGACACCGGTGACGTTGCAACGTTGCTAAGGAAGAGGCCAGTTAGTGGTACGAAGATGCACGTTCAATTGGACCCGCCTTTCCGATGACGCGTTTCGATGGCAGCACAGCATACGCAAGCAAACAGAGACCAGGCCAGCAGTGAATTGTTCGGGGCGAGTTTTATAACGTCTGGTTATATAGTCGCGGGAAACCCTCGGGAAACAGGTTGCAAGACACGCACCGTTGCCGTGGCACAATTCATCCGGCTTACAAATTTTCGCCGTAAAACATCTCCCGCAAAGTGTGTGTTCCGCGTTGTGCAACAGCAGTTGCCGAGCAGTGGCGAATGCTACGACGGGCAGTCGTACAGATACCTTGAAAAATAAGAATTCCCAGGTTTCCCTGCAGCCTCGTTAGCCTCTCGTTTCGAGCATTATGAAGAACACAAAAACCCACCATCGTTGACGGAATCCTTCCCGCGGTAAAAGGGAGTATAAGCGTAGAGACAAACCCGAGGGCTCTGTTGAATTCTTTCTGCCGAGTATTATGGTTGTTACTCGAGGCGGAAGAGCCTCGAGCGGCGTTCAATTTGTTCGACGGAAGCGATAGTGACATCGCGCTAAAAGTAGTCAAACACACGAGCAGCGTATGAATGGATGAGTCGAGGGTGAATCAAGTAGCACGAGTCAACGCGATCTCAGACGTCTGATCGCGAACTGTTTGTCTCCACAGCTGTGTTTTATTAAGTTCGTCGGTCGTTTCTCACGCGAGATCGTACGCCCATCGTCGTGGCACGTGCTTCTGCATCGTGACAATGACGAAGGACGCGGAACGAGCGCGAGAAACAAACTCTCGTGTGATTAATTCTCATATTGCGGCGGATTATGGCGGACGTTTCGTTATCATCGAAAAATTATACTAACTTATCTGCCGCGTGTACAACGCGTTATGGATTGTTTGCGGCGGTATGAGTGTATCGTGCTAATGAATGCCATGCCACGTCATATCTCTTTGTCGAGAACACGGCAGGGGCCCGGGGAGAAACACGCGGCTTGCCGGTTAAAAGACGCGGTGGCGAAAATATTTTTCCCTTTAAATATGCGCTGTGAGCCGCGGTGTATTTCATTGATAAGGCCGCGGCAGTACCTTTCCTTTTACGGAACATTTATCCCCTCGTTCCCCGTCGTTCCTAACAACGAGTCCAATTTATCGACACGAAGGAATAACGGTTGGAAATTCTCCCTCAGTCTGTCTCTCTCTCCTTCTGCTCTGTCTTCCTTCCGGCAAAAGGAAAATTGAAACGGAACGTCACGAAACGCGACGTCTGATTAAGAGAGAAGGTCCCTGCTGCCCGCCACGTTGCCCCGCGAGCAGCACTGGCGTTTGACGACGGTTTCCAATAATTCGCGTGTAATGACGGCCAATGGTACACCCGTACCCGGTGAATTCAGGGCAAATCGAATATTATTTCGAATCAGCTTGCATTACTGTGCAAGCGCGTGTTCCATCGTGTGCACCATCTAAACCCACTTTGCTTTCGATCGCCCATATAAGCGATGCTGCTGTCTGTTTGCTCTCCGTTTGTTTACAAACACTGTGTTCCACATTTACGTGGAAATTGTCGAAACGCGCGGAATCGATCGAGATCTCGCAATCCGCGCGGCGCAAACTGCCTTTCGGAAGAAAATTTGAAAGTACGCTCGTAACAGGTAGATACAGCTGCACGGAGATTTTCCTTGGTCGATTTTCATCGGATTGCGCGACGAATCGAGTCGCCAGTCAAATACGTGCAAATGCTGACGATGCAGAAGGCAAATTCGCTCCGCCGAGTGAATTTCATTATTTATTAAAGCGGCGTTACGCGGACGACGACGCAATTACGCTCGAGCATTCATTCTCGGAGCCGAGAGCGCTTGTAAATAAAGGGGCTGCGTAAGCACAGCGAAATTCCCCGCCAATCGAAACATAATATCGATTATAAACAGGGAACCGGTATTTTTGGTGGTAGCACACTCGAAGTGCGGAACGTGTTGCATCGACGGAACGTGAAACTGTGAAAATCAGTCGAACACGAGAAACATCGAGTCGAATCGAACTCGAACAGATCGTTCAATCCGCGTGATGATCATTCGTGTTCTTCTTTGTTCGTTTCCTGTTATTTTGCAGTTTTCTAACTGGGCTCAATTTTATAAAAATATATTTGGAAACGCCCGAGCGTTTGGCTATTAAATCGACGAGAGTTGAACGAAAGGAACGTTATATTTGACAGGTCGTGTTATATCGTATTTCCGTTCTGTTCCGTTCCGTATCGTGTAACGTCCGTTAACTTGACGCCCGTTGAAATCAACGTTCGTCAACTTGATGCCCGTTGAAATCAACGTCCGTTAACTTGTCTTCCGTTGAGTCAATGTCCGTTGCCGGGCGTCAAATTAACGAACGTCAGGTTGATGGACGTCAAGTTAACGGACGTTGCGAAATACCCGTGCGAAACTGAACGGAATGGAAGAAAACAGATTATAGGGAAAATTGATAGTTATTACAAGAGTATAGCTGATAACACCAGGTGCGTGTATGTGTGTGTGTGTGTGTTTCCAATTTTGAGCACTGGCTCTACCTAACTTTGCTCTACTTTCGCGCTATCACATTCTGCTCTGTCTCGCGACGTTCAGCAACAACTGTAGGGGAAAAAAAACATAATTTTTACCGAGTGGTTTGAAATGAATATAAAGTTTATTAATTTAGGAATTGAAGAATATTGAAAAAGTCCGAATAACAAAAAGATATTAAGCTTCTATTAGACTTTCACGCGACTCGATATTATCTCCACAATTCCCTCAAGATCTGTACCCTTTCACCATTCGCTGTTCTCTGTGCGAAATCTTACCCTTCGTTCTTACATATTCACACACACACAAAACCATATTCGCATATTTTAGCGTCCCAAGTCTGACCTTCGCTGTGACAATCGCATGGGGTTCTTAGACCGCACAGGAAGAAATTCTAAGAAATTGCCAAGGTTTCCTCACACAACTTCCATCAAAATTTTACAATACCTTTTGTAATAATTATCCGAACAACGAAGACATTTATATGGAATTCACTATGGATCGTGTCATCAATTGTAAAGAATGTTGAATAATACTAGAATATTGATGCTAACAGATACGAGAATGAAATAGTCGGAATAAAAATGTGACACTTTCTATAATCGTAATTTCGTGGATGTAAACAGGTGAACAAATTTCTAGTTATTCTAGTGTAGGACTTTCGAGCAACTTGTGTAAAAAAAAGATTATTCACTTCCCCGATTTCAAGGGGAAAAAACTCCACAAAAGAGCGCTATAAAAGAATTGTTAGTCGGTTGTATCAAGAAATTCACAGGGTGGAAAGTATTGCACGTGATCCAGTCGTTAGGTGTACATTATCATCGCTGGACTACTTTACATCGATCACACGATTCGAACTCCACTGAAAAACAAATCGCTTCGATATTGTTTTTCATTGTTTTTTTTTTCCCGCGAAGCAGATCGAACGATCATCTAGGAAAGGATCACGCCTGCCCGTCAGATATTCATGGGATTCGCGTTAGGACAGGTGTAACAAAAATGACGAGAGAGAGAGAGAGAGAGAAAAGAATTGATAACAAGATCGCTGTTGGCGGAACGTCATCGGATGAAATCATAAATCATTGTAGCCGTTGCGTGTATACGAAGCTACGAAGCAAGATCGGCGTGAAACAGGAGGCTTTTATTGCGGCCAATGTCAAAAATCACTGGCCGATTTCGAATCAATCATTTTAATGCATTCTTGCCGGAAATCGACTCGGACACGAAACTGAATTTAGCTTGTGCCGCGATTCGACACGGTTTCGCGCCGGCCGGGTGGATGCAAATTATCTCGCTATTTATTCTCACGTGAAACAGATATTCCGTGCTAGCGTGCCGATTTTACACGAACACGTACACAGTGTTCCACAGTTTTTGTCCCTCGCGATTTTCGTTTCGATAGGGAAGCAGCGTTGCAGCGTTAAATGATGATTGATGAGGGGAGTTTGATAATCTTCTGAATTCGTCACGGGAGTCCTTCAAGTAAAGTTAATCCCGCGAGTTCACAGTCAGATTTCTCGTGTCGTTGCAGCAATGTGTCGATACCAAAGAAATTTCGGCACTAAAATTACCAGCGCAGAATGCTAATTCGAACTCCCGTAATTTCATAATATTCCGCGAAAATTTTGGCAATAACAGCGTTTCTTTGCTTACTTTTATTTTTCTGATACAGGCTTCGGTCATCGATCGTTCTAGTGTGAATTAACATTAACAGGTAAAGGAGAGGCGAGTCACTTCAAGTTAAATCTAGTTTAAAAAAAAAAGCTGAACATACACTGTATGAAATATTTTTAAAAGAATCTACGATTCTGAAGAAAGCCAGGGAGTGAAATGGGCGGTTGTATCGCGTTCTCGAGAGACCGGCTGCACAGCGGTGGCGCAAAAGAGAAAAAGAAAAAGAGAAAGAGGACGGAAAAGAAAAGAAAAAAAAAAGGAAAACGCGGAAGAAAACGCTGGATCGGCGCAAAGCGAAATCTCGCTGGGACGGCGAGACTTGATTCCGTGGCCGGGGCGGAAATTAAGAGTAAAAAAAACTGGCCGGCTGCCAGATCGCGTTAGCGAAGCAAATCCGGACAACTAATAACGAAAAGTCGGTATACCGGGGGGTTGGTTCGGCCGTCTACAGCGGCCTGTAACACCGGCCCGACTATAAATTCACGACGATTTACTATAACGGCCGACGACCACGAGAGAGAGAGAGAGAGAGAGAGAGACCATCGCCGCGGTAACCGGTAGCCCGCGGGGGCCAGAAGCTAAATGAAAATTTCGAAACGATTCACCACGGTTCGCTTGGCTCGCCTCGGGAAAAAGGGAGTGAAGATGGAGGGCAAGAACCAAGAAAGAGAGAGACAGAGAGATTGAGAACGAAGGAGGATTGCAGGGGTCGAAGAATCGCGTGCCAGATTGTGATTGTTTTAAGAAGATCGAGGAAGGGTGAAACGGTCGCTTGGCGTGCTAAGCACGCGTACAATCGGAGGCCAGGGCGACCAGTGCGATCCGATTTCCGCGGAACTTCGTCAGGAAATTGAGACACTTTCGTGAATAGAACCGGGAAATCGCGTCGTTCCTTCGAACGAGCCTTTACTCTCTACCATTTTTACGTCGTCCGCTTACGTGTCCCTCCCATGGAAAAGTATGTCTGTCTGTTAATTCTTAAACGCGTCGTTTCTTTCTTTTCCTTAAATTCGTGGATTTGAAATTTGCAAGAGTGATCGAACGATCGATGTACAGAGGAAACGAGTTTTGTCTCTCTTTCTTTTTTTTTTTTTTTTTTGTTCAGAACGATGCTCGAGATAGGTACATTGGCAAAGGTACATCGGTTTCTTGGACAACCTGTAGGTACGTTGTTCGGTTTGAACATGTATGCGAGCGCTGCTGCTCGGCCGATATTTATCGAGGATATTTCCAGAGGGATGGAAATACGTGAAAAGTAACCCCAGGCTTTGTAACCAGTCGCTTTTATTTGCATACTTTCGCCGCTGGAATGCGCGGTTTATATGGAGCAGCGCATTAGACCGGTCTGGTTGTTTTTCTTCCAGTGGAAATGACTGAAAAACGCGAGCCGTTCTCGAAGTAACTTCTTCATCAACGTTTAACGTTATTCGTTATTTCGCGCTATTCTCTCTCTCTCTCTAATTCCCGATAAAAAAAAAGAGAGAGAATTTTATTCGCGTTCTTATCAACGATTACGAATTATTTTCAAAGGATTCGGTTTTTTCGCTTTAAATTTCGCATAACGAAGGTTATCGGCCGATGAAAGCTTGCTCGCAGAAAATCCCCCGATATTTTCAATCGGTCGCCCGAATCGTATCGGTTTCAATGAATTCGTAATCGTTCCGAAAGAAATTAATACCGGCGTCGATATTACGGCGCCCCTGTCGCGTTGTTACGTTCATACCGGCCGGGTTTCTGTTTCACCGTATGTTATGTTCGATTCATGGGGTGGTTATATGCAGTTGGCGAGCACGTGATGACCATTAATTACGAGGGTGATCGATACGGTTGTGCTCTCCGCGGCTTGTGTATCAGACGAGAAATAAAATCACGCGCATCGTACGTCGCATTGACGGGGGCACGTTAGTTATGCGTCGAGTATACATAACCTCTGATACCGTGATCGAATAACTGTGATCAACGTTGTCGAGCTGAAAGAGAAATGCGACAGTTTCATGAACATACATACAGCTTGTTCAGTGTAGCCAGCCACCGTTGCACCGTGGGAAATATTTGAACATTTTCGACGATTAATGAGACAGACCTGGCCGTGTGGAGTAGAATTCTAGAATCGTCTATGTTTCACGAAAATTTTGCCTTCTATTAAAATATTTGAGAAATAATCTACAGAGATCTGAGTACAGTTCGGATCAGATTACAGGGCGTGATTCTCGTATTCATGGATTGGACAGTTCTATTTCGAGTTTTTCTCTTTTTATCATAGAACGTCACGATGAGATTTCAGATCCCCGAATGACAATAATAATTTTTTAAGATAGCAAAACGAAAAGCTGATTCCTGGTATATGGAACACGTATCGATTTGAGGCTTTCAGTTTGACGGCGATACATACGATACAATTACGTTAATCAGGATGTTTTTCCAAAACAATTTCACTCGGTACTCCAAATTTAAATGGAATATATTGATTGAATTTTTGTATTATACACACGCTGGTTATTATTCAATAATCGACTGAACTGTTGAAATAGAAAAATATCGCGTTTTTAACCGGTGACAATTGAAAATAGATACAGAAGTGATTTGAAATCATTCTTCTGCGAAAATGCTGGGCATATCTGGATTTGCAATGAATCTAGGATTTTTCGAAATATTTATCACTTGGCCTTTCTTTTTTTTCTGGAAATGATATGACGATATACAGCGATGTAGACGTTATGATATAATATCGGACTGTCATTAACCCTTTTACGGCGCATTAAGGGGCTATTAACCGCCCGGATGATAAATTTCATCCTCGATTTCAGAATTTTCTGCTTCAATCTCTGTCCGCTTCGTTTAAATGATGGTAACTACACGAAAAGTCTTCTAACAAATCTTCGTTTATAATTTTAATATTAAAAGACATTTATATAAAATTCTATTAATTATGTAAGTAACACTAGAATTATATTAGTACATACAGGTCACCAGATGGATGCCGGATATATCCGGCGCTCGTACCGAAAGGGTTAAAAAGTTGGTTATTTCCACGGATTCCATAAATTTTCACGATCTTCACGCATTCGTCCGTAACTTCTATACAACAGAATTTTTGCGTTTTTACGGAACCCGTAACTGCCATTAAACTTTATAAAGAAATCTTCGTTGTACCTGGAACATATCGTACAACACGAGGTTACGAATCATTTTGGTTTCCGAGAGATCCACACGCAGAAAACGATAATGGCACTTCGAGCCAAGATCACTTCATCCTCGATGAAGATCCTCCCCAATGGTATGAAGGAGCCAACACAACGAATACGAATTTCACCGTATTCGTCTTACGTGTCGTCCGTTGGTAATTCTCTCTCTCTCTCTCTCGCTTTCTTCTCCGTATCTCGTTCTTCTTCTTACCATTCAGCTCGCCGTCGAATGGGTAGAAAAGGGAACGCTTAGGAGGAGGAAAGGACCTGTAAGACCCGGAGAAAAGACAGTGGCAATCTCGACTGAGGTCTAAGTAAGGGACAGCCGGATAGGAAGAACGGAGAAATGGTCTCTGGAAGCGCGAGAACACGCAAGAACAAAAGCGTCGAAACAAGAGACAATCGGTTATGATTTGCACCCTCGCATCCGACCTCGCCATTTACCACCACCACCCCTCTTCCCCCTCCGACTCCTCCAGCTTTTCTTCAGGGTGCGCTCGCTACCTCAGCAGCGTTCGAGGTGACGACGACGTCGCGCCCACGTAAGACAGAAACATTTCTCTGTCCTTTGTCGTGGAAGCTCTGCTTGCTTTTGTTACCGGCGTCTTATCTCCGCAGCCAGCGCCGCGAAACACGCGTTGTTGGTTTTGTTAAGGCGAACGCGACGCTGATTTACAGACCCTGTCTCGGGAGAAATCGAGCTTTTCCCACCCCCTGCCGCGATCCCTCCAGAGATACGATTTCAAGTAATTGCGCAGCAAGGGTAACGAGATGCTAGCCTCTTTTTCTTTCCTTTTCTTCCTTTTTCTTCCCCCCTTTCTTTCTTTCTTTCTTTCTTTCTTTCTTTCTTTCCTTTGGTTCTTTAATGCATTCCGAAATCTCGAGCTTTTTCAGGTAATTCGTTTGAAGCACTTCCTGTTATACACTTTTTAGCGTGGAATTTTTCTTCTTTTGCTGTTTTCGTTGCGAGGAGAATATGTTCGTTTTGTGATTATTATTATTATTGGCGGGGGATTTTTGTCGAAGTGTTTTCGAGACGAAGCAGAAGAGGGGATTGCGAAAATGAATTTAATCGCGGGAAAGTTCGTATATCAGAAAAGAAAGCGAGACCGTTGCCTCTACAAGGGTAATCAACTAGTTTCGTGTAATTTTATTCCAGAGAAGGAAAGAAGACCAAGCGGTGAAATAAATTTTCATTTCCAGAATAAATATAATTATATGAAACTGAAGTTGAAACTGTAACTGAAAAGGGAACAAAGATTTTTATTGCCTTTTAGAATACTTGTATTTAAGAGATGTAGTTACTGTACAGATCTGAGATGTTTATGAAGAGGTAATGGACAAAATAAATTTTCACACCGAGATATATATAAACAGTATCCTGAATTATATATATATATATATATATATATATATATATATATATATAAACAGTATCCTGAATTCATTGAGTTACTCAAAGTTACAATTATAGAGCCAAAAGCAACGCAAATTAACCAGTTTCTTTTAATACGAAGAAATCTTTTTCTCTCCTCAAAATCTTTTCAATAGCATTAAAATTCTTTCGCTCTTTGAGCAGTACATTGAACATTCAGTTACATTCTTCAAATATATCACACGTTCTGCAATGAAATTTTTCACACGCTGAAGATCACTTGTTGTTCGCAAGTTTTTTTCACAGTCGTCAATGTTTTGTCCTCTCGTTAATCAATTTTCCATCGTCATCCGTCGTCATTCCGAAACATTCGAACCTCAATCTCGTTCATTCTCAACGAGCATCGCGGCACATGTTAATGCACAGTGTGAATCTCGGCTCTCACGTAACGTCACGCAACAAAGGATTCAATCATCCGGTAAACAACCAAGTTCGCAACAGCCATAAGATGCTGTTACTACGCCGAGGCTCTTCCTAATTTTCCCTTTGCTGGTGTTTCTCGCTTTACTCTCGCATAATTCTCTTCGAGCTTTAAAAGGACGCGCCGTAATGAACGGCAACAACTCAGACACTTGATGTTGGTTCGTGTGTTCGTCAGTGGCGCGTAGCTTCAGTTATACCCGCGAAAGTTAAGAAAACACGCTGGCGATTGTTATGAGATTTTATGGTGTGAATATTAGAAAGGGTGCCGGTAGTACGTGAGGAAGAGAGAGAGAGAGAGAGAGAGATTCAAGCTAATGTTCGTTACGAGACGGCGTTAAGTTATTATTGGTATGGGAAACACCGTTAAGTCATAACATTCACTGCATTCCCGCGCAGCCCGCTGTTAACCACCTCGACTGCCATAACACCGGCCGTTATAGCAAACACGTCGTTGTGTTTCACGGTGTCTCGGTTATTTGGACCCACGCGGTACGCTGCATCCGAGTCCAATGAATGTCCTGCGCATCAAATTTGTGCCCTTGCATTATTTCTACCCTTAATCGTCTGACCCGTATTTTCCAGTTGAATAATTGAATCTGCCGATCGCCGGAAACGTTTCATTTGTCACGTGTTTCCTACCCTCCCCTCGTGCGAGATATATTATTATTACGTGTTTGGTGTGTCGACGAAGATTTTTGTTACATTATTAATTTAATCATGCGATGGATTTAGTTGCAACGGCGACGACGGTATTATTTGAGCATACATGGATGATCATTGTGTACGATTATAATTGTAAAAACACGCCGGAAGATAATGGTACTTTTGTTCTCGAAAATTTGGAAGTTTAATCGTCTTTGGATGGATATTGAAAAAATTGTTTCAACAACTAGACCCGCTGATGATTTTGTAAAATTGGAATTCTCTCCTTTACAACGAAGGAGATATTTTTTTTTTTATCACGAAGTTACAAGAGTTTAAAGGGTCGGAAATTTTACAGTATGTGTGTGTGTGTGTGTGTGTGTGTATACACACACACACACACTGTATATTGGTAAAATTATTTGTAACGATTTAGAAAGCTAGAAGTCGTTCGATAAAAGGATAGAAAACTGTTGAGAGAAAATCCAGCCAAGGAACTGTCACGCCTTTTAATACAAAATTAAAATTACTCGCTGTCCGAGAGTTAATCCGTTAACTAGGTCATTCCTTAATCAAAAACTTCTATAATTGCATAATGAAAAATGATAAAATGATAGAAATTGAATTCTCCGTCGCGTATAATATAATATAGGAGGCGAAACTTATTTTATTTTGCCTGAACTTTTGCCTGAACAACGAACGTAAATACGGGCGAGGTCGTTGAACATCGATAACAATAAGAATGGTAAGAACACGAGCCAAATATCTCCTGATGTTGTATTCGTGAAATGTTTCAATTAGAAATGTTTCAGTTAGAAACGAAAGGTCGACGAGAGAATACATAGTACGTGCAAGAACGATCGTGTTAAGATTATTGCGTAGAAACCAGTCGCCATTCTTCCGTCAATTCTACATATAGGTAAATATTAATCAATTAATTTAAATTTAGAAGGAAATTGATAGGCAACTAACAGGCGCATATTTGCCTTTATGGGAAATTTACACAGCAGAAGTGCACGCGAAACAATTCTTCTTTTGTACATTAACCAATTCCAGCAAACCAAAAGCACGTTTGCAAGATTTATCGTTCACCGTGCGTGAAAGTTCATCATTATTTTAAATTGCAAAATTAAACGAGAGAAACGAAGTGTCTCGTTATTACTCGATATTAAATGGGCAATAGAAGAATAATTTTTCACAGTGGTTACAACGGTTGTTGTTGAAATGAAATTCACCTGAAATTTCATTCGTACTAGCCATCGAGGGTTAACAAATGAAACAAATCGCTGTTCAGGTTTCGTTCATTTGGTTGTATTTATTGAAATATAAAATTGCCAATTCGCGATAATAAATTCGTCCATTTTCCCTTCAATATGCATCAAAAATTAGTGCGAAAATGTTACGTTTTTGAAATAACGTTGCGTTTATTATAAACAGATAGATGTTGCGTTCGTTGGTTGTTAAATTACATTGCATACGTGTATAGTAATAGACGTGGACGAAAAGCATATATTAGGAACAATATTTAGTGCAAAAGAATTATTAATGTTCCATTCCATTTTTTTCGCGACATAATACAAGTTATTTACTTACAAGGTTTTCATATTATTGGAGTGTTTACGGTATTGTTAATATCGGCATATTAATTGTTCCAATATTGGAGAAATATTCTCACAAATGATAATTAAATAATTTACATATTACAAAAATATACGGACGAGAATTGTGTAATTAAAGGATGAAGAACTCTAGAATGAAATAATACGTACATTATTGATTGAATACATTTCCGACTGAAAAGACTCTTCGTCTAAATTAATATTTTCATACATTTGAGCAAGGAATTTATTACTAATTCAAATTTTATGGAAATTTTATGGAGTTTCGTGTTTCGAGAAATGTAATAAGATAAATAAGAGAAACTCGAGTAGTATAATTTCCGTGTAAAATCTAGTCGATGGGATATTTCTTTCTATATCCTCTGCGAGGAAAGATTCCTTCGTATTTCACGAGTAACTGAATAATTTACGTTCAAGTCAAACTTCTTCTTTTTCTTTTTTTTTTTTCTTTTTTTCCTCTAGTCTTTGGAAAAATCTGGAAGAAACCCTAGTGTACGGTTTCCGCTACGTTATATGACCTTCTTTTATAGATAATATATTCAAAATTTTTCAATAATACCCATTTTGAGATATTTTAGAGACAATTACAGGATGCCATAAAGAACTTTTCAACGATTTTAATTTGTCCGCGAGGGATTAAAAGAATTTTACCACAGTCCCGGAATAAAATCCTCCCGTGAGCTGCCATTCGAGCAATATCGAATACCACAGACTCTCAAAATTCCAACCACCAGCGAAATCCTAGTATGCAGTCCCTTCACTCGACCTCGGCTCGCGGGTAACACAAATTCACCGAGTCAATAGCAATCGGCGAAGACTTTCGTTCCCGGGCGAAAAGACTTTCATTTCACCCTGCCGAAAAGTGAGAGAAGGACAGCGGCATTGCGACCGAGTGGCAAAAAAGAAAGAATAAAAAGAGAAAGTCGTCGAGTGAGAGTGCGAGCGTGTGTGTGTGTGTGTGTGTGTGTGTGTGAGAGAGAGAGAGAGAAGAGGCCGACGTTCATGTTCTGTCGGGGCTGGTTTATCCATGGACGAGGGAAGACCCGCCAGCCGAACCACGAGAATTTAATAGAAGGACTTTCCCGGAGAAGACAATTTTCTCTTCGTATCTCGGACGACGTACGAGCAACGAACGTCCTTCTTCAGCAACGAGAGTGCCGTGGAGTGGAGAAACATAGTTGGACGTCGACGAAGGCCAAATATAGAAGCGAAGATGCCGTGGAATCTGTAGATCTCGAGATCGTGAATGCTGGCCAGGATAGAAGCATTAAGACCGGCGGGAAGGGACGTACATACATACATACATACACACTTACATCTGTATATACTCTCTATAATTCCACCGATATAAAGCTCGCGATGGATTGTGCCGGTGGTTTATGGTGTTCCAATTACACATGCAATCATAGCCGGTGTTACAGTCAGCCTTCGAGGCCAGGCGACGTTCAGGCTCCAGCGAAACATAAACTTTCGAACTGGTTTGCCAGGCGACCGTGTCGAAGGGCGAAGTGTCGAAGTGGAGGAGAGCACGATGAATGGTGAAAGGGATGGATGGACGAGGAAAGGGAGGAAGAGAGAGAGAGAGAGAGGGAGGGTGGTGTAGAGTTGTGAGTGAGGACGCGGGAGGGTGAGCTGTCGCAAACCGCACGGCTCTACCACTATTGGTAGCAATTCGACCGGTGTTCCCCGACCGTAGTTCCGCCACTGGATTCGACGCTATTGCCGGTGGCATTGTAATTGGCTGTCAAATGAGAGCGCGACCTCCCCTAAATCTTCGGCAAGTCGCGCCGGCACCATGGAATTAGAATGGCGCTAGCTGGCTCGAATTGAGAAAACTGGCTGGGTGAACCACTCGGTGCACTTTCAACTTTTCAGGCTCTTGCGAATTTTTGAGTGACTGGAGACGATGGATAATTCGTTTGGATTATTAATCTCTAGTGATTTTTTTTTTATTCAGGACAGTTAGAAGTTATTCGAGACTGTTGAAAAAATGTTCTTTATATAATTGATAATTGTTGTGTCAGACAAGAGTTGTTCTGAATCATTTCAAGATCTTTTTATTTCATTAACAGCGATTTCGTATAAGGTAACACGGATGTTTATGCAAATTCAAATTAAATTTATAAACACGACTCTTCGTTTGGAAAAATCTTCACGAAATTTTTGGCAAAAATTGTTATATGATCTCTGCGCATTTTTTTATGTTAGATTATCCAATTTATCCGATCATTGATGAATTAATTATCGTGCAAAGGAGTACTAGTCAGTGAATAAGTAGAAATCGCTAGCTGTAGGAAGACACAGCATAGCAATATTGAATTGCTGGCAATCTATTTGTGTACTCTTCGAATTGCTTCTCCTTCACTGTCGACACTTCCGGCTGAAAAAAAAAGTCAATATCTTTCGCTCGATTTCCAATTACTCATCCTGCCTGTAAGCTATCACCGTGACGATAATTGAGCGAATACCTTCAACGATTGTACTTTCTCGCGCGAATTCCACTGCCCGTATAAAAGGACTCGGGGCCACGAAGCGTGCCCATTCTGTATTTCGTCGAGAGGAAACGCGAAGAATTTTCAGTTCCTCCGCGGAGGATGTAACGCTCGGGCTTTAATTAAGAACCTCTTTCGGAATCTTCTCCGTCAACGCGGAAAAATCTTTTTCGTCCTCCATAGCGAAAGATAGGCCCGATGAGTTGCCGCGCGAAGAATAACGAGTTTCCAGATAGCCGAGGTAAGCATCTGCCTGAAGCGAGAAACCTCGTAGACAAGACGCGATCAAACTTTTACCTGGCTGAAAACTTGGCCGCCTCAATTTTGCACTCGCGCGGGATGGAGACTTCGTTAAAGCTTCATTCGCTGGAGAACGATACTTTTCGAGAATCGATCCGAAACGAAAGAGAGATAGAGACAGAGAGAGTTGCTCGGAAATGGTCTATGGAAAAGATTCACGCGCGATGACGAACGCCATGAAAACGAAACGAAAAGGGGTGGGGAGGAAAAAGAGTGAACGATAGGAGAGGTTTAACGAAGGGAGGCTTTTGACGCCGAGCTCGCTTCGACGGACTTCTATGAAGCATTTTGGCCCTGCGTCCTTCCGTTTAATCTCAGACAATGGCTGGCCCGCCGAAAAAAAGGGGCAACGCTTCTGGCTGGAAGGGGCTCGATTCCCTCGGAGAGGAAGAACGAATCGCGACGAAAGTATACGAATTCTCGGCCACCCTTCTCTTTCACCACGTCGGTGCCATGCTGCGGAGCAGTCACGTTCACTACCGATTGAAGGGGATTTTTTTTTCCCTTCGAATCTCTCTTTCTCACACGTACATACACACACGTAGGTATAAAGACACAGTCGACAGACCCCACGTACATTCACAGACGCGGAAAGCAGCGGGCGTTTTGTGCTCGTACAGGCATCCGTCTGGGTCTGAGCGACAGTCATTAACGGAGATGATGGTTAGGTGTGCAGTCTGCGGCTCGAAAATGATTTCCATCGGAGAAGATACCACGCGGTTCGCAATAACGATCGTGGAATATTACCGGCCAGCCCCCCTTCTCTCTCTCTCTCTCTCTCTCTTTTCATTTTTCATCCTCGTCCGTTTCAACCCTCGCGTGCCTCTTCCCTTCCTCGCCGTGTGTCTGCATCCTCTGTGTGCATCCACGAGGCTGAAAACGAGTTTGCTAATCGATCCTGTCGCGACTCCATCGCCAGACGGTTCCTTCTGTCGCGAGATTGAAAGGTCTCCGTGGCCAGGAGGCACGTGGATATCGCGAACAATCGCGGGTACCATCCTCGTGATCGATGATCCATCCAGCACGAGCGAGCATCGCGATTTACATCGATGACGTGCCTTTGAGCGACCGGGAGAAGAATCGTTCGACGAAAGGCTCTCTTCACGCTCTGAGCGTCGTTTAATTGGGGGAAACTTTTCTTCTCCACGGTCGCGAAGAATAGACCGGAAAAGAAGATCGAACCGGAGGCATGTCTCGTTTTCATTCGCTATCGTTATTGTAGCGATTGTTTGAGTTCTCGTATATCTTCGCGGATGATGCTTCTCTCCCTAACGACAAACAACGACGTGTTCGTTCGATTGAGGACGTTCGATTATTTGATAGGATATAGCGCGAAGACTGCAGATTTCCATTCGTAGTTCGTGGGAATTTATAATTTTTCCTGCCATGCACGTAATACGAAAGATTAGCCAAGACGTCTGGAATACATCATCGAGGGATTCATCTCCAGAGGTGTAATTTTCCTCGAGAAATTCATGGTGTGATAATTAACAGGGAAGAAAAACGAGGAGAGAAGCCGACGAGGCCGGGCGTAAGTTCAGCTCAAAGCGATACCCTTTACATCCCTGTCAAGTCTCATCTTTCCCCTGTCCGTGAAAGCCAGCAATGTTTTTGTTGAATAATTTACGACGATGGAAATAATTATCCGCCATTATTACAGACCGTGGCCAGATATTTCGGAGATATTTATCATCTCATTATGATTCGATTTCGCCCTGATTCTGCAATTTAGAAGAAGCTATCGTTACTCTCATTAATCTTTCATCGAGAGTCCATACCATGGCCGACGGAACGTTGTGTTTCCACGTTAATCATTATTACAGTAATTAAAGGCATCTCGGTCAGAGGAAGAAGAGGCTCGCGCCTCGCGAGGACGGGACGAAAGTTTTGAAATCGAGAAGCGGATCCGTCTCGGTCGAGGGAAGCTCCGCGAGCTGCCTGTAATTACGTAATAAAAGGAAGTGTTTAATAATGTATCGCCGAAGGAACGCGCGAAGAGATAGTCCGAGGAAAACCCGGGACTTTCCCCCTCCCCGCCCCCCCACCCTGAGGGTCGCTGCTGCCAACCTGATAAATTGAAGGTACGAATGCAGCCTTAAACTTTTTAATTAAAGTGAATTTAAAGAGCGTTAAAACGAGGGGGACGAACGGGGCAGACCGGTCGGAACTTCCCATTCTTGACTCTACTGCGTTCTTCGCTCTGCACTCGCAGAGAAATTTCAATTCCCCGTTTCGAAGAGGTCTGCCGCTACCGAGAGGCGAATTCACGGTGTTTGGAGATAAAAGGGACATCGCTTAGTTTCTTTCAAACATGCCATTTCCCCTCGTTTTCGAAAGAGGACAAACGCAGAGAGACGCTCTTCTTCGCTGGAGAATTTTGCAAATTCAAATGAAAAACGCCGAGGAAGTTCTTTTCAGAATTAAATCCACCGTGCTCTGACGGAAGACTGAAGTCACCCTCTTTGCAACGTAACGGTCCCTTGAAATCACCCGCTACGTATTTCTTTTCTTTGCGAAGTATTTTTCTTGTTTGTAATTCTTCGCCAACTGAGAGTACGATAATAATTTCTGTATTCGCGGCGAAAACGAACGTTTCGAAATAATTCTCAACTAAAGAATGATTCAACTAAAAATGAAAAAGCGGAACCGAAAGGGGGTTCACGCCGCAAGCCCTGGAAGGAACTGCGCACCCCGGCACGGGGTGGCACTTCGACACGAGGAATTCTTGCGCGTAACAATCGTCACACAGAGGAGGGGTGTGTTCTGAATGGAGGCGCCGTAATTGCAGACAGACAAAAGAAGAAACGTGGAACGTCGCTTACGGTGATGACGTCGACGTCTCGACTGGATACGAGAAAGAGGGATTGAAAGGGGTTGGAAGCCGCGACACTCGCGGTTCTGGCTAGCGCATAATGAGACCCTAGTTCGCCTAGCAATTCCCATAGTCAATCAAAGAGGTCCGTTGTCACTTTGCTAGGTGAATTGAAACTGCGCTGAGAAGGCAGCAACAAAGTCAATCGCGATTGAAATTTCTCTGGAATGTATCCGAGGAAATAATAATAATAATCGCGCGTGTTCGCAAGAAGATTCTGGAGGGGCGAGTGTAATTCCAGCAGATTCAGTTAAATCTCGTCTTTTTCAAACTTTCACGGAGAGCTCTTTCGCGGAATAGCGCTTTCGCGCGTTTACTCTTCTCCGGAATTTTCGCTGAGTTTTCACCGACTTCTCACTCGATTAACGTACGGCCGTCAGACTTCCGCACGGAATTGGACAGGTATTTTTAGAGCGTCGTAGTTGTTAATTGTTAGTTGTCAATTAACCGCAAATTAATCGATAATTGACGTTAGCGATTTCTTTGGGAATTAAAATTAACTTTTTAGGTTGTTACACCTTTAACTTTTGAATGTCTGTTTCAAATATTTTTCTGGCAAGAAGAGAGAGAGAGAGCAGTGATGAATTTTTCTTAAATGTGAGAATTCTCTTTCACTCAGTTATTGCGAGGAAGCTATCGCGCGGGTGGTAATTAAAGCTATTCAGTCGTTAATTGACAGTCAGTTATTGTAGAAAATAATACAATCAGAGTACCGGATGAAATGGCAACAATAGAAATAAAGCATTGTGAATTAGTTTTCGCCTCGTTTCAAGTGCACCATATTTATCGAGGGTAAACAGTGTTCCTAATGGAATCACAGGAACAAATGGTTCTTTGTGCCGGCGAATATTCAATTGAACGAGCGAGGCAACAACGATATTAAATAATTAGAAGTGGCCGCTGCCGCGGAAGTTGTATAAGAAGATAACTTTGCGCTGGCTCGAGTATCGAAAAACAAAAGTAGAAAAAAAGGAACGAGAGGAATAATCGGCGAAGAAGTGGCTCCCTCGAAGAATTAATTGGCTCTCGACGGCATTTGGATTGATCCGAGTTAATAATAATTACAAACAAAGCTTCGATAATTTCGCGG
The DNA here is from genome assembly GCA_032399595.1 of Tetragonula carbonaria. NCBI lineage: Eukaryota > Metazoa > Arthropoda > Insecta > Hymenoptera > Apidae > Tetragonula > Tetragonula carbonaria. The sequence continues at coordinate 7,449,752 of JAUCRC010000014.1, forward strand.
CGATAACAATCGAGCAAGGATTTACTGGGGATATAATCAGACGCAAAGAGATGTTATTTCTAGCAATTTGCAGGGCACGGAATGCAATGACGTGTAATGCTGAAATTAACGTTATATCACACGGAAAAGTGTGATAGATTGATTTCATTAGTCTAATGTAACTTTGTTAATTAAAATCCCTTTGTTAATTAAAATTGTCCTTAAATATCGACGTAGTAAAATTTTGATCAGTTAGTTTGAAATCCCGGTTTCCTTCTCATTTTTCTTCTTATTTAATTCCTTCCAAGTTTTCTTCTCATTTAATTTCAACAATTTTCTACGTGTTATCAATCTATTACAGTATCTCGTCTGGCTTTCTTCCAATTTGTCGTTCTACGTACGTCTACGTACTATGTTCGTGGATTTTGAAAATCCAGAAGCACAAAGAATGACACACACGTATATGTAGCTTGTATAACCTTTGTCTCTCCCCTCTCTCTCTATATATATATATAGAGAGAGAGAGAGAAAGAGGGGAGAGACAAAGGTTATACAAGCTGATGGAGAGCTTTCCGGGATTGCGGTGCTGTTTCTGAAGGCCTATTAGCGAATCCTCTGGTCGTCTGACCGGTTGAACAGGCCAGGCACACCCGGCTACAAGGCTTCCTTCCGGCAGAGGTTGGAATAAATGCATCGTCTCGAAACTAAACTGTCCACGTAATTGCACGCGAGTCCCTTATTTATCCCGCGACTTTGCCCGTTGACTCCGGCGTCCTTTGTGCGCGCGCGGACACACGCGGCGGCGGCGACGCATTCCCTGGAAAAACGAATCTCTGTTGGAGCGTTTAATCAAGATAAAAGGCAATACCCTTCGTGAGAGAAAAGGAAAAAAGTGCGCTTTGCGACGCAACGTTGGATTATAAAGAGGTTATGTGTCGGAGTTTCTTTAAGGAACCTTTTTCCATCGCGGTCGGAGAGCCGTCGCAAGCAACTCTATTATTAAAGATTCGATAAATGCTCGCTCGTGCTGCCTGCGTTCTTAATTTCCTGGTGATAAAATGGGGATAAATTGTGAAAAAGGTCTCGCGACTCACTCACAATCAGTGAAGCCACTGGAGCTTATGGCCGACCAATGGAGTAGAGAGGACTCGTTGTAACTTTTCTTTTGGAGTCAAGAGTCGGTTTAGTTATTCGTTCGAGATCGTGTGGTTCGCGCAGCACGCTTTGTACTGGTGACTGATTTCACGGCGATGAAACGGAAATCGTGAAAGAGTCATCGGCTGAGTTAATATTTATGGTCTGTTGACGAAGAACGGCAAAGACCACCGTTGATTTCTCTGTGGAATCAAGAGTCGAACTTGTACGGTTCACGTTCTCTTTTGTCTTTCCGTTTACTCGCACGTCGCTCAGTTTCGTACAGGTTTAAAAGATATTCATTTACTCATTGATTCACTACAAGATTGAACTGGAGTGTCGCGACTGTATATCATGATCATCAACCGAGTGAGTGTCATTCCATACGTATGTGCCCTATCGATAGCCAATGTATCCGAGGGAAAAGGGAGACCAAAAATTTAAAGGACGACTGACGATACTGACAGAGGAAGAAAGAGCGGATGCTGAAAGCGGTGGTAATCGAAAGCCGTACCATTCTATCTCAGTCTGTCGTGCAATTTCGAGCACGGAATCAGCAATCGTTCCCCACAATCCTCATTGGCGGGCATTGTGCCGGTAACATAATGGCCTTGAGTGGAAAGCTACGGGAGGAAGTAATAAAAAAAAAAAAACGTAGGAAAAGAGAGAGGAGCGAAGAGGATGAAAGGGAGAAAAAAGGAAGACAGAACGAAGGAAGTAACCGAGCGGCGAGAGAAAGAAGGGTTAGAAACGGAGGGAGGAAGAACGAGGAAGAAATTCGTACACGAGAAACGAACGACGGTAATGACGAGCCGAATATAGACCCCGTAAAACCCGTAAGGCTTCCCTCATTATATTCTCCCTGAACCACCCTTCTATATCCTCTTTCTCTCTCTCTCTCTCACTTTTTCGCTCGAGCCTCAATTTTCGAGAGAGAGAGGATACCGACTGTCGTCGCGCTCACGGAATGCTCTTGGAACAGACGATTTCTTTGAATGCGGGCCAAAGATTGCCCACGGTAATAATTATTGCGGAGGCTTTCTTTTAAAAATCACCGACCTGTGAATAACAAATGAAAAAGACCAGGAGTGGGCCGGTGTCTACAAAAAACCGGGTCACCGACGAAGCTCGCCGACCAGGGGGCGGAGGATGGGACGACGAAGAGAAGAGGGGGGCGAAGCGGCGTCTCGGCGAGAGATCGATTCGCGACCGTGGTAACGCGAAATCTCGCAGAGTTTCCAACTTTTTCTCCGTATCGTCTTCGTCTGTCTTCGCGACTCTTTCCATCTCGCTAGCTGCCTGTTTTGCCTTTGATGTCTCGCTTCAAGTGGACGCGCTTAACTCTACCATGCACGTAACCCCTCCCCTCTCTCCTTGCGTCAACTGTCTGTCTGTCGTGCCTGTGCCGCGAAACAATTTGCAAATTCGGTGGAAACGATAATGAACAGAGAGATATATTCGATCGTGAATATTTTAGAAAATTACGAGCCGGTGATGTTGAAAGATCGATCTTGGTAACAAACGCGATGAAACACCGTGAGAGGGGATGATTAATCCCGAATTGTTTCATCAAGATGACAAATTTCCACCGCTGAACGACGAGTGTGGGATCCGCGGATTTTGTAATTCGAAGAGAGCAGTCGACATAATACCGGCTTTATGCTCCAGCGGCGAGCTCCCAATCAATTTGGATATTTCGTTCTATCAAATGATACGTCCAGCAGACCGCTGGATTTCGCCACTGTTCACAGCAAACGCTGTGAAAACGTTCGCGTGTTTACGATGAGAATCCGCAGCGAAACGCGCCGTGGAAATAATTTCCACGAAATTGCGGGAGACAAATAGTGAAAAAGTGGGTGTACCATCCGAGGCAGAAAAATATAACCAGCGGTTAGCCAAAGACAGAGTCGCTCGAAAACGATACGATTCTCCAGCGATCGATTCGATTAATAGAGGGCACTTCGTTTATATCGGTCTCAAAGATGCATTCTTCTTCCTCGGTGGGGGGGGGGGGGGGAGCGGGAGAAGGAAAGAAAGAGAGAATTCGGGATTCTTTCCCTCCCTCCATCCGTATCATTTCGTGGATAAACAGTTCTCCTTGTTTAAATTCTTTCGCTGTTAAATTAAGCGACACCGGGAGATTCTTTTCACCCGGATAAAAGCCTCGAATCATTATTCCTCGGCTGGATTCATAACGATATCCTCCTCGGACTACCTCCTTCTGTCTATAGACTACTAATTTCGTTACGGTTTAACGAAGACAAATCGTTCGCTAAATTTGAATCTCATTACCGGAGGAATTTATTCGAGAGTGAAAGAATTATTTTCAATATTTAATAGATACATCAGTTACTCTGATCGCGAGATGAATAACGCGCGTGATTGCTTCACCCGAATGGTAGACTTCATAGGTTTCCACAATATTTATTACATTTTTCAGAATTAATTTGAAGTACGTTTTGCAGCACGAAATTTCGAAAAATCTGCTGTTCGACATCAGAAACGCCTTGGCGAATAGTTTTTTCAAAGTGATTGATAGCGAAATATTTAAATCCTACAAGAAATGAAAATTTCTTTATTCAATATTTACGAATATCGACTGATTCCTTCAATCCTCGATGGTCCAATCAAAGTGATCTAATTTCCATCACTTCGTTTCTACCTTATTCGTAAGAAACGCACGACGCTGCCTTCTTCGTCCTCTTCGAAATGAAATCGCCCGTCTCGTCTTCGAGAACGTAGGACACCCCTTGTTAACAGAAACACGAGTCCGAGAGATCGTCGCATCGTCGTAATTTCGCGTCTGGCCGGAAGAAGACACACGGACGCGAGAGGATTGGAAAGTTGACCGTCGCGGGCGTGCAAGCGCGCCGAGCGATGTTTATTTTTAGGGGATGCTAGTACGGAACACCAGCCGGTACTTTTCAGTAGGTACTCTCACTTGGTCGCCGTGGAAGCCGTTTGTCGAGTATCATATCATACAACACTCGACCTCTCTAGCCTGACTACACTAACCTATCTCCAGCTAACTCAACATCGCCGAAGCCAGGCCAACCCCTCTGAGCCACCCCCGACGGACAACGTCGGGGAGGGGGGGGAGACACTTTGTTTACTTAGTGCTCGACCATTACTAACCCCGCTACAGCCGAGAACCTGTGTTATAGTACAATGCTGCACGGATGAGCTACAACGTTGCACTATAACCGAGTGGACGATTCGCAGACGTGTATGCGTATTACGTCGGCGTGTATGTTCCACGTATGAATGCACACCGACGAGACACGCAGTAATGCCGTCCTCCGTGTTTGTATTTATTTATCGTATCTCCCGGAATACTTTTTACAGTTGCCCGGTCGCTAGTAATCCGAAATCAGGATGTCCAGGTTTGTTTACTGGCAAATATTGGCTCCTTTCGTTTCCGGGGACCCAGGCCCGAGCTTACGATGCTTTTACGTAATTGATAGCGCACCTGATGAAACACATCTGTCGTGAATATTGTACGCCAACCTCTTCTGGTAAATAGATATACGATCCCGATACGAACGACGAGTCCTCTCTATGGTTATGTCATCGATGTTTGAACGCGACGACGACGATATCGCGGCCGACGGAAGTATTTGAACGGAAGTATTCGTGAAGTCGTAGAAAACTTTCACGCGTTTTCATCGAATTTGCCTGTGTGGACAACTTTCATACGCGATTTACGTTCGACTGTGAAAACCGTTGTATATCGAAATGAGTACTCGGGGTTGATTTCTACTCACCGCCAGTTACTTTTGTCTAACATTGAAAATTTTTTAATCTTCAATTTAAAGTATGGAATATTTTCTTATTCTCTCGCTATGATATCAAAGATTAATGGCTGGATTAATCTCCGATTGTTCCGTACAAAGTTCAAGAGTAAAGTTTCAATGCCTCGAGATCCCGAGGCAATATTTCTGTGAATCTTTGCTTACTTCGAAATGTCCTAGAGGAAGATATGTTGTCTTCATCAAGCATGGCAGATACGCGAGACTATATTTTCCTCACTGGTCAACCCTTGCGAATGTTTCCGCATTCAAGCCGCCATTATGTCTCTCTATATCTCTATGAATATTTCTCCATCTTGGTAACGTTAGATCGACGTGCGTTTCCATCTTGTGCCGCGAGAGCAACCCCGACTTCTCTGATAACAACTGCTTACCAACCATCGAACGTCTCTTGTATATATATTTGAGATACGCTTTGTCCACTCTCGGCAAACTTCCTGCCGAATGTTTCTAGGAAAATCTGACCTGAAAATCATCGGGAAGAGCCAAAGGAAACGAAAGAGAGAGAGAGAGAGAAAGAGAAAGAGAAGGATGCTAGTCTGTAGAGTTTCTTTTCGTTGATCTTACAAAATTGAATTTCGCCTACTCTTTCTTCCAAGAAAGATATCCGGAATCTCACGATGGATTTAGCCAAAGTATACTGGCCTACGTAAGCACGATTCTCCACCTATACAGTCGCGCTAAGGATTAATATCTGTACATACGTTTCAGGTGAAAATCTCACGGGTGGAAGCGCAGCAGGAGCTTAGTGTATCTAAGGTGTTTGAGACCCTTTTATTTGCTCCCTTTCTTCTTCTCCATCCTTCCTTCTGTCGTCCCGGTACTCGTACTATCGACCCGAGGCCCGAGGGCTCGACCCTCCTTCTTGACTTTACGACCCGCGCCAGATTAGGATTTATTTTAATCCTAAAGGACTGGTTTGCCTTCGTGGTTTTCTTCCCTTCTATTCTCGTGTATATACACACCGCGTTCCCTCTCAAGACTCTCTCTCTCTCTCTTCTCCCCCCCCTCTCTCTCTTTGTCGACGCGTTCTTCTCCTACTCGCGCGAAACGATCCTTTTATCTCCAGCAACTTGGAAACGCGATTTTCCAAATCAATTTATAACCGGGCGCAACTTTCCGCACCCTTTCTCGAAGTTTCTTCTCTTGCGGTGTCGTTCGGTGATCGAAGCTCTTCGGCCGAAAGTAGAGCGCAACGTTCAAACGTATCTCTCACGTTTACGAAAATGAGATTTCTTCGAATTTATTCGTGCTGAAATTTAATCTCTCAACGAAACAACAATTTTTTACATCTATTTTATTCTTTTGTAATGTAAACATCCTATCTTCTAAATAGAATTTCATTTTACAGAATTGTAGAATCATCTGAAGCTTTCTTCCGTCCTCTACTGGCTGTGTCGTATCTCCTCTAAATTAATCATAATTCTCAAAACGAACGCTGGTCGTTTTTCTTTTCTGAAGTTTTTTGTATCTCGCGACAAGCAGTATAGGGCTTCAGTGTCAAACGGTACATACACGGGATGCCGACGTATTTAGACGCAGTTCGTCTAATTTATGCACGCTCGGTAGGCGCCACGGCCGGCCATACGTACTCCCTTTTCCCTGGCTCCTTTCATCGAGGCAAATGAAACGGTCTCGCATCGGTTCCATCTATTTCTCCCCCGACATTGTTCAAAATTCACCGACCACGAGGACCGTGTGCCGCTGCTCCTTTGAACGTGGCGCATCTCCCCGAAGGTTTTATAGGAAATCGATATCGGGTACGCGTGGAATGCTCGTTTCAAAGGTATGATCGACGGCGGGCTGGGCACGCGTGGACAGGCTGACGAAAAACAGAGAGGACGACAACAAACGACGACGACCAAAAACAAACCCCCTCCCTCCCTCCCGCCTCCAAAAAGAAAAAAAAAGCGAAAAAAAACAAGAGAGAAGAAAAAGAAGAGCGAGAGAGAAACGAGGAAATGGGGGAAAAACGGGAAAATAAACTGCCATAAAGTCGTGTGATCAATCACGCGCCCCGCGCGTAATCTTCGTTGGAATAAATGAATCTAATCGCGTACGGTACACGTGCGTTTCACACACGGATGCGAACAAATTCAACGTGGGTCAACGATGATTTTTTTTGGGGAGAGGGGGGATGGAAAGGCGCGAAGGAAAGAGAAGCGTGCCACGCTTGTCAGAAATAAGAGAAAAAATTCCAGGCACTTTCGGTCGATTTCTAGTTTGAAATGCACACGCGTTAAATTCACGATTAATGAAATAATGCATATATTCAAATATTGAAATTCAGGTATGCAAATTAAAGTATCCAAATTTAAATATTCAAATTAAGATCCAAATATTTAAAGTCAAAGCCAAATATCAATTCAAATACCAATTCAAATATGCAAAGTTAAACTTGAATTCAAATATTGAAATTTAAATAATCAAATTCAGGTCCAAATTTTGTTTTAAATTCAAACACCATTGCAAATATTCGAAGTCGGATTCAATTTCAAATCTAAATATTCAAATTCACATCGAAATATTCGAGTACAAATTCAAGTCGAAATATTCAAAGTCAAATCGATGTGTTCAAATTCAGATTCAAATATTCGAATGTGTCCAAATTCAAATTCGGTATTTGATCCGGTGTCTTTGAACGGGCGCTGACTGACCGCCTGTTTTCGCGGGCCTCGTAGTTTATTCTGTGCCGGCGATTCGATCATTAATTACGCCGAACAAACGCGTGTAAACGTCCGTGCCACTTATGCGAGTAGTTTCATTTCACGGTAGCCGAAGCTGCGGTGGCTTGTTGCTGCGTTAAATATCCGTGACCGAGGCTTCGATCTTCATCCGCCTCTGTGATCGACCGCCTGCAATTTATTTCGTTCGAAGCACTCCGGTTTCGTTTGCCTTCAGTTACGTTGTTGTAAATGTAACGCTGTCGTTGTTCATGCAAATTTTAACGTTTGTCGATGAAATCGAAGAAACGGTGTTTTGCATACCTATTCTGCGGTCTTTGTGTGTCTTTGATACATTAGTGTAAATTCGTGAAGTTTTGGGCGCGTTTTCTAAATTTCGAGGAAGACTCTTCTAATTTCTCTCATTCTCCCCAGTGTACATTTTATGAATAAATGTGAAAATTTCTCCATCAAAAGCGTGCTCGTCCATGCGTACACGCTACGATATTTCTAAAATATTTTTGGACTATTCTAGAGTCAGTGAAGGGCTCTGGTGTATTCCAGAGGCGGAATATCGTATACAACTTACGCTATAGTATGCTGTCCTGCGCTGCCTCTGCTCTACGCTACTCTATTCTACGTTGCTTTCTTCTCGACTGTCAAATCCACGCCATGCCCATTTTCTTTTCGACGTTTACTCTCGTCGTCATTCTCGCTCTTTTTATCTACCATAGCCTTAAACTATCAAATAATGTCTTGAACAGAGTGAAAGACACCTTTTGAGAAAAAGACCTTGCTTTCCTTTCGCGTTTCCTACGTGTAGACATACACCGTGCCAAAAGGATCATTCAGAAATTTAAATAATTGACGTTTGTAGCTTTATCCAACAGATAGATAGACCGAAATTATTTATCTGCGTGACTCTAAACTTTAGCACGTTATTCCACAAAAATGAAATAAATTATTCCTAAAATGTTAGTTGGGCAGAAGAAGAAGTCTTTGTTCTTTATTTTTTAGAAACAGTTCTTTTGAAACATGTTACTATGCTTCTTTAAGGGAAATTATACAGATACGAGTGTACAGTAGTTTCATTAAGTTATTTATAATTCGGGCCGGCTAAAACTATTCCCCATCGACGCTAATTAACTATAATGAAACGTCAAAGTTCAAAAGATAATCTATATTAATTATTAATAACCTATATTAATTATTAACATACATTATGATTATTAATAATTATCTAGGGATTATTCCGTGTTTGATCACTACAAAGCCAGACGACATTTGCTCGTGGAATATTTCGCTCGGCGATGCAGACGAATTAAACAGACAGTAACTTAGAAATTCGTTCCTCAACGTTTACGCAAGATTATTATCAATTGCTAAACGTACTTAGCGAGTTAATTGAAACGAGTAAAATTTCGTGCGAGTACAAGTTCTACGTCGGTAACTTTTTCAGAAAATTCTATCTTATTATTGTTTATTTTGTATCGGTAAAATTATAGAGATTGTGGCATTAGATTGTAGGATTGGAACAGTTACATTTAATAAATTGCTCTTTTTCTTTTTTCTACTATTTTAGTTGCTACATTTTTTTCTTATTTCTACTCTTTTAATTGCTACATTTTTCCCTTATTTCTACTATTTTAATTGCTACATTTTTCCCTTATTTCTACTATTTTAATTGATACATTTTTTTCTTATTTCTACTATTTTTCAACCTATTAGCGCCAATATATCCATTGTTAATTGTTATAAAAGATATTGTGAAACGTCACTGATATTCAGTAAATAACGGTATAACGCACAGTAGCTGCACGTACCGGTGACGACAGTTAAAGAGGGTTAACAATGTTTAGAGTACACTAGAAGACACCTCTTCGGTTGAATGGAACGGCGGCGCGAAATCGAATTTCCAATACGCTAAATATTCACGAACACGATGACGTATTTCTATAAACGGCGGGAGGGTGAGAGGGAGGATTGTACACGCGTCGAACATAACTTTCCCATTTTATATTTTTCCCCCGGTCTTTCAGTTCGGTTCGGCGTACGGATGATTGATCGATTACCGATGAAAAGCGAAAGTGATGCAATGAGTTGGGAGAGTGGGAGGCGAAAAGAGAGGAGGCGAAAAAAAAAGAAAAAGCGAGGAAACAGGGAAGAGTTGCGCAATCGACACTCGGAAGACGTGGATAGATACGTACATGTATCGCGGACAGAGGATAGCAACAGGCACCGTGCTGTTATGAATACACGCCACTGCCACTGCGAATATCCGCTTCCAATCCTTGCTTTATATTCAAAACAGCATCGAACGAAGAAACAAAAATTCCTATGAATCGTCGGAACCTCGAGTCTTTTCTCTCTCTCTCTCTCTCTCTCTCTCTCTGTGGTATATTCATGCGTCGCGATTTCTCAAGAATTCGCGCCTGGAGACACCTAGCGTATTCCCGCGATCGAGACGTCTTATCCGCCGCTCGATCCGGGGGGCATAGACGCCTCAGCCTCAACGTTTATGCAATCCGCAAACTCGACGTCGAGTTCGCGCTTTAGCGTTCCTTAACATTAACATCAACACGGGTGCGCGAAAGTGGCTGACGTTTCCCCGCGGGGGAACGGGGGTATAACCGTAACGCTGCACACGGTGGTGTGCAAAAGCGCCGGGAGATTTGTCGAACGACGAGGGAAATTTCAAAGCGGCTTACACGCTTTGAGGCGGGACGCTCGGCCAGTGTCGGATCTCTATCCGCCGCGTTATAAATTTATATTGCGAATAAATTTGAATTCTACGGCGATACGTCGGCGATACCGCTGAACTCAACAAGGTTTTGGCGAACGTTTGGCCACCGACGAGAGATCATCGACGAAGGAAGGATCGTGTGAAAGACACGAGAAAGAGTGGAAAGTGTTAGGCGTATCCATAAGTATTGTCAAATTTAATAAACATTGTCATATGCTAGTGACAATAATTTAACTTGTTATAATATAAACTATATTCTAGTTAAATGTTATATATTGACGTTTAGTGTGCTTATCGTTAAATTTGGAAAAAATTTGACCGAACTCTATGAGAATGGAAGAGGAACGTGTGAAGAAGAGATAAGCTTCGAAGAGATATAACAATGCCAGTAATGCCACAAATGCCATTAATATTGTTTATCCTGGATAGCAGAACATGTCAGCGTTCATTTAAAAACATTCAGAACGGTGATTTCCATCTTCTCGATACTATAAAGTCTGGAACATCTGTTTGTTCTTACTTCAAAATCGCTCACGTTTTACAAGAAGGGGATAGAAAGTCTGTCTTGAGAGAGATGGCCGAAGACTGCCAATAACGATGGAGATTAAAACTGATTATTATTATTAGTATTGGTATCAGCATTAATTTTCAAAGAAAATAAAATTTTGCACAGTATCGAGAAACGACGTTAGTTACGGGTAGTCCTAGTAGAAGAGGAGCGCGACTCGTCAGACGACGCGCGCTACGAATGCAAATTTAACTTTTCCTTTATCGCGCGAGGGGTGAAGCGGGGCCGATGAAAGCCGACGGAGAGGTCGGATTGCCGACGTTTGCTGGATGAGGCCGAGGAAAAACGACGGGAAGTGGGTGGGTCGACGCGCCACGACGCCACCCCTTCGATCTGACAAGCGGAGCTTACGTAAGCGACAGTCGTGCTGTCTTTCAAATTACTTCGGATGTCCCAGCAAACGCCGCGAGCCTTCATTCCGGCAAAAATTCACGAGCTTCGGCGAGCTGCTTTTCTTGCGACCGGATCGAAGATGTTGTCAGTGGGATCCGCGTTTCCCTTTTCGAAATTCACTCCAGCCGAGTTCTGTGTGTGCTGCCCTGCGTGTCGACGACAAGAGAGAAAACACGATCGACTGATCTAGGGTGAGAGAGATCTTCAAACCTATGAGAGCTCCTCTGGTGCGCCATTCCTCAGGAAATTGTAATTGCGAGGCATTTCTCGAACAAATACAAACGAGAAATGACAAATTTCCTATTAGGAAAATTTTTTGACAGCGACAGTTTGATCAACCGATGTTAAAACGCAGGTGGACTTATCTTAACGTAAGGGTAAGACTCATTAAATTAATTGAAACTGTGAAATTCTCGAGAGCAAACAGTCTTTAGTCTTTTAGAATCTCGCGGCTCTTAATGAAACAAACACGCTTGCCGTACGGCGTACACACGTACCGTACGGTATGAATCATTGTAATTTAAATTATATCGAACGGTATAACGAAGGAAGATTGGATTAGAGTCTCGAAAACGCGAGATAGGAGCCCGCTGAACGTAGCTCTCCTCGAGAAAAATGTTCTCGAAGAAAGTAATTGCGAGAGACGGTAGAGTCCGCTCTCACAAATAGGAATAAATTTCCACCCGCGTGGGGAATACTATTTTCACGCGGGGGGGGGGGGGGGAACAATGGTTACGGGTTTCGGTCTTACGCGAAATGCAGTTGCTCACCGCGCTGCATCCACTGGCGGTGGAAGATGAAATAGAACGATTTCTCATTCAGAATGAAGAGTAACGTTCCCTTCTCCGCTTCACCTTGTTGTTTTATGCTTACTGAGTATCGGCTTCATCCCCGAGCGGCGATGATCGCGTCTGCTTTTGGGTACACTCCTTGAAACTCCGTCCGAGGTGTAGCTACGGCGAGCGTATGAGGGAGGCCCAGGTACGCAGAACGATAAACGATGGATAAATTATTCGAAATAGCTGTTGAACGCATCTCCGATTCGGGTGTGATCTGCCTGCCATATTACAAGCAAATTACATTGAATTTGACGTGCGGCTAATACAGCAGAGATCAACGTGTCACACGTAATTTACGTAACGCCGTCCATCACGTTACTTATTAACGTTTACGCGAACAGCGGCATTAAATTATCGTCGAACAACGTTTCCCATTACGCGGACGGAGGAATTTTGGTTATTGGATCCCGAACCGGGAGTCGTCGTATCTATTCGTTAGACAATTATCTGGTTCTTCTTTGTTTTCCTATTTTTTTTCTTTTTTTTCATCTTTTCGGGGAGCAGTTGGAAACCGACGCAAAATATGGGAGATGAAAGGGGAAGCTGACTGTCGTAACCGACGCGCTCTCCTCCTCCTGTTTCCTCTTCTTTTTCCGCTCTCTCCCTCTGTCGAGCCCTGCGCGTTGGCCTCGATCGCATCAGTCAATTTACCGGCCAGGACTGTCGATTAAACCGAGCGCGATACTTTTAATGGCGACGGCTTGTTTCCTGTCTGGAACGACCATTAATTTTAGGCCGTGAGCGGCGCGATATCGATGGCAGAACAGATGTCCGTATCTGTTGATAAAAGCGCGTCCATAAAAGTGAGCTTTACAGGTTAATAACACGTGTATGTTTGACGTGTGTGTGTGTGTTTTCTCTGGCTGGACACGGTTCGACGCAACAAATGAGTATGAACGTTTTCCAATCAAACCAGAATCGAAGCGCTGGTCCGCGGACAGAAGGAGAAAAGAAACAAAGACAGAGAAAAAGAGAAAGTAGAAAAGAAAGGACCAAGTCGAAAAACCAGTCGCAGAGAATCGAGGGGGAAAAACAGATACAAAGAGGGTAAGAGAGATACTTCACGCGCATCAAACGATTCCCATTCACGTATGCGCGGTCGTCACTGTTACCCGTTGGTTCTCCAGGAATTTTCCTGGTGTTTTATAATTGATTAAACTTGGCTTTTATCAAGCGAGCGAGTCGGTGAAAAGCAACCGAACGTACGTAGGGAATCTTCTTTTTTTTTTTGCCATCGGAATTAATCGAGAACATGTTGCGTGGCCGTCTGCCTGGCGTTGCGGATTCATTCGTACAGAAATTATCCTCGACTGCCGGCGATCGATAGTTTGTGAACCGCTTGTGAACGTGCCGCAAAATCGCGCGCGCCGCTCGCACGAATTTACTTTCAACCATCGAATTAACCGTTCGAAACCCATTAGCCGGCTAATCTCGTTTCTTGCCCCGGAATGCTTCTCGGTCCCGTTGAATTCCCGTCGTGTGTTGCATCGTCCATGGAAAGCGAGTGCGCGACACACTTTGTGTGTGAAATGCGCGCACAGAGAGAAACGAAGAGACAGAGAGAAAGAGAGAGAGAGAGAGAGGGGGGGGCATTCGTAAATCGGCCATATCGACGGGAATTCTTCCGAAAATACGCGACCGGTGACAGGATGAAAAGCACACGTAGGAACGTTGGCTGCCGATATATTGCTTCGTGGCGACATGGTAATAGCAAACGCCGCGCTGCGGAGACGGCAAAGTAAACAGGTGATCGATATTGTTTGATTTATGCACGAAGGGGCAGGGCGGGCGATCGCGCCACGATCACCAAGTGTTTTCGGCGCATGCATTCACAGGGCAATGGTCGAGGTTACGCGTCCATCTATTCACGCGCGACCGCGCCAACCCTCGTCTGCTCTGTCACCAAGCAAAATGTCTCGTCGATACGTGTGCACGTGTGTGTGTATCCATACAAACACTTCCGAAAGAGGGAGAGAGAGAGAGACCGAGCTACTACCTGTTTCGAATTTCTAATTTTCGATGTTGACAGGCGAACGACGAGGCGCCACCCCTTTTCACCTCTCGCGCCTCGTCTTTCGCCGACTCACCCCCTTCGGCCACCACCCCATTTTTCCACCGTTGGTGACCTGCGATTTAGAGCAGCAGCTCGCCACGTAGCCGTTTATTGGCCACTGGCTGGCGCACGCAATAGCCGCGCGCAGGATTTATGAAGCGACCTGGTACCATCGGGGCCGCTCCGATGGATCACGTCCGCGAGGCGAATTTTCGAGGGAACGAGCCGCGAACTTTTCCGCCCAACTTTTGATAAAGAGCTCCATGTACCACGGCGAGTTTTTTCGAGAATCGGTCGGGAAACTTTGAAGATCCCTTAATGAAGACATCGTACGCGATCGGCGAAACGGTCGAGAATGGCGATTTAGAGGGTGAGAAAGACTCTGCACTTTCTGTTTCAACGGTTCCGCTGCGGAGAAATTGTGTTCCCCATTTGAAAGAAAGAGCATTGACTTTACGAAGACGATCACACGTCGAAATTTCAAATCGAACAAATCCCTCCTCTGGATAAGATAACCAAATTTCAGAATGATTTCGAAAGAAGTGCACTCGAATTTGGAGAAATTTCAAATCCTGAATAAAAATCGCGACGATGTGAGAACTGGATAGAAGTATTTCGTTGCTTGCGAAAATTTTCAACGTACGAGAGAAATTCACCTGACGCGACCTGAAAAACTCGAGAAAAATTTCCATCCCGACGGAAAATTCACCGTTCGATGAAAAATAGAAAAACTATGGAGAAGTGCGAAGCAACGAAGTGACAGCCGCCGATTAAATTATAAAATTTCGATTTGCCGATGGAGCACCTTCGATTAAATTCATAACCCCGTTACCTCCATTGAAAAACATGGAATTCCGTTTCCACACGTATATATCGAAAGCACACGGAGGAGTATGCAAAGTGTTCCCCATGTATAATTTCAAAGTTGGAGAACGCCATTATTCCATCGACGATTCCGGGCGTGTGGCGGAGCGTACGTCGAATACAGAGGATCGCGAATATTTGGCCGACTCTCAGAATAGTTGAACGATGAGGGTGCAAATGGAAAGGATGATCCAGTGCTGCAGCGAGAGAGATGGTGGCAAAAGGCGAGCGGTTGGCTGCTGGTTAGAACGGGATACCAGCTTCGGGGAGGATATATGGGCACGGAGGAAAAAGACGTCGTTACCAGGAGCTCATTAACGGCGAACTATCCCCAAGACAGCTCCTCCTGGTCGTAGCTCGCAGTCGCGCGGGTTGCTGCAAGCTTTCGAAGACTGTAACCTTGGATGTTAGGCTACGAGGGAACTGCGCAGCTTCAATACTAATTAGTCCATCGGCTCGATCGTTCCCTGGTAAAAGCTTCCCTCGCGTTTTACCCCCACCCCCCTCTTGTTTTTCTCGCCTGACTTCTCCTCGTTACGTTGTGCGTTCGCCTCTCATTTTTCTTCGCAGTTTCTCGGTTCCTCCGCGCGCGTACCTCCATCCGTCCTCTCGATAAATTAGCGACGCGACGCTGATTTTACACAGGAAACAAGGCTCCACGGAGGTTTGTCAGATGGTATTCTCCTCTGTGTGTTTTCCGTACTTTTTCGGTTCTAGCTTTTTCCTTTCTCTCCTCCGCCTCTTCCGTTTTCTAACGCTTCCAGGGATTCAGGCTTTCGCGCGAGAATAGGCGAAATTTGGACTCGTGCCATGCCTAACTACCCACCCCTACCTTTTCTCACCCGGCGAACGTTTCAGGTTGGCGTTTCTGAAGTTCGCCCAATTACCAGGCATTAGTCTCGTTTCATCTCGTCTCGGGGGGAGCACGAACAGCGCAATTTCCTCGCCGCTTCTGCATTCGCTATTATTTCATTAGGAACGCCCGATACTTTCACGGGATGTGAAATACTTCTGTTTTCATCTCGAAGGGAGAATTCCAGCGATCTGATTGGATGGCAGGAGGATTTATTTGCAATGGAGGAACTACTCGAACGTCGATGGTTGCTCGAAGAATGGCAGAACAGAAGCAAACGTAAACTTTAATAATCTTAATTCTGTTTGCGAAGCACACCAAGCTTCCATTGTTAGAATTTTACCATCCGTTACTAGCAAACGTTCTAGAAGGTTGAAAAGGAACGCTCGATTGTAGCAAATTTCATTGAAGGAAATTTCAGTAGAAATCCTGTCACTTATCGCTGCCGTTATATATAAACGCTAGATTCTAAATTTCGCCGCTGGCGGTGTAGCAGGTACGGATAGCCAGGTAATGAACGAGCAGGCGAGCGAGAAGATGAGCGGCACGGATAAAGGACATATAATAGCCCGGGGGTGAGCGGGGAGTCAGCTGGGAGAAGCTGGGAATCGATGGGATATTCAAGTAATGACAACGATAACGACGGTGACGATAATCAACGAGCAACACCGGCGTCGAACGCAGTTCGCTGCAACGGCGACGATGACGAACGACAGCGAGCGGTGGCCATTAAATTGATACCACCTGCTAATTGGTATCTCTAATTTCTATCGGCTGTGTAGCGACCGGCTCGCGATAAAATGATCGGCTAGAATCCATCCATCGGGCGATTGACATTCGCCGGTGTCGCGGCGGGTTGTCGGATCCGTTCGATCTTCGTTTCGATCTTCGTTCGCATCGGGGATTCGAGAAACGTTCCATGGATCGCGATCGAACACACAGATTCTCGGGAAACGCCTCGACGCCGTCGCGTTTCCCAGCGCTGTCGCACTTTTACCACGGTCGTCAGTCAATGTTTGCCGCGCGTCACCCGGCTCGCAGAGTAGCGAAATAAAATTGAGGCGAACCGACCTGCCTCCCCTCCCCCTCCTCCCGTACGTAAACTGATTGACGCGCTCGGCTGCTCCGAGCTGGATCTCGCCGGGAAGCTTTCGCCGGGAAGAAAGAGCAGAGGCGGGTAAGAAATGCGCGAAGAGATAAGAGGAAGACGAAAACCGTCTAGATAAGTACAAGTGGAAACCTACGTACCTACATCGAACGCGCGTCCGTAAATCGAGTTTTCACTGCCGACGAACGATGGGAACCATCGTTCTCACCATCGTCCTCCCCTATGCCTTACCTCGCTCTCGTGTGTCACCCTCGTCCTGAATACACTCGCGAGCGTGCGTACTCCTTCTCGGCGCGGCAGACGTTTTATCCCGAGAAATTACCGCGAATGGCTGAGAAAATCATCGTTCCGCGGCGGAACGAAAGGCAGAGCGGAGAGGGAGGGTCTCTCCATTTTCTCCGTGGCGACGGCACGGCGTTTCCCCGCTCGCTCGCGACCCTCCGCACGGAAACGCGACACGACTTGGCTGCGTATCGAGGCCGCAACACGTCTAGTCGGCCACGTCGCCGCCGTTTAGAAAATGCCTGCACGTACGCGTTGCGGCTCGCGACGCGAGGGGCTGAGACAGGGAAGGGTTGCGCCAGGAGACGCGAGAAGGAAATATTCCGTGGCTCGAGAGGGAATTCCTCGTATCCCAGGGAAAATTCGTTCGGTTCCCAGCTGCGCACGTCCCGTGTTCACCCTCTTTCTTTTACTCTTCTCTTCCTGCTTCTTTCCCCTCTGTTAAACTGCTACGTGTCCTTTATCCAACGACGAGACGACTTCTGTTTTTCTCTCCTTCCTCCGGTTACTCCGGTTTATCCTTCGATGCCCCGTTCGATTCATGAGCGACGCGGAATCTCCGGAGGATCTCGCGACGAATAACTGGTTGTCGGATTAATGGGAAATGGGAAGATCGCGTTGAAGGTGTGATTCAAAACGCCGTCTCTCTCTCTCTCTCTCTCTCTCTGTCTCGGGTCGCTTTCGGCTTCCGAGGCAAAGCCACTGAAATGCTCGCTCTGGTTATCACCTGGCAAATTGCGCTTCGAGATGTTTTTACGTAGCTAGTGTGGATCGCGAGGAGATCTGTTTCACTCCTCTCTTGTTCTTTCTCCTTCTTCCTCTCAGCTCTTAACCAGAGTACAAGTTGCAGCGATGATGCAGAAGCGAGCAACTCTCTCTTGGATTTGTTGGGTGACGATTCCTCCTCAAACGAGACACGTTCGTGTTGCCGAGATGCCAACTTGTTCGGTATTGCGAGTAACGTCCTTTGTCAGTCGGTAATTCCCCCTGGCCCCCGAAATCTCGAAATCTCGTTGTTGAGGAGCTTGCTCCTCTTCGAGCAAGCAACTTAAATCCTTATCGAAACAATTTCAACACCGGTATAGAAATTTACTTGGCGAGAGGGCGAGAGACAGAGAGAAAGGAGGAAAAACTAGTTTCAGCTACTTTGAAAGAGTGGAGAGAGAAACGTTAAAAGGATCGTTGATTCGTAATCAGATCCGTGCTGAACTGAACTACGGGTAAACTGTAATTCCAACTTGAAGAACAGAGCAACTTGGCCGTGCTGGAATTTGCAACGGTGTCTATTTCTCTCTCTCTCTCTCTCTCTCTCTCCTCCATAGAGCTCGAACGATATTTATATTTACCAGGCGCCAGGACTTTTGTATTCAGCTTTCATCCTCTTCCCCCGAACCCGCTCCACGACGTTGGAAAAATATTTCTGTAATTAAAACGCCGTGCAGGCGGAACGTTTCATTGGTGGCGCGCCATCCGGAGTGAAGGCTCTACTTTTATTCGCAGATTTCTCGTCTCGTTGTACTTTAATAGCGGGCGAAATTCCGCGATAACACGTACAACGCGCGTAACGTCCTTCATTCCCGGTCGTTCCCCGTAATCTCGGCGCTGAGAGGCGAGTATCGAAGATCTGGAAGATCAGCCGGTGACTGACTTACGAAGAGGCTTCGACCTCCGCGGGGCTAGCCGGGTCGTAAGAGCCGGAAGATATTTAATTTTCCCCGTCGTGGCTGGTTTCTCTCCGAATATAAAAGACGCGAAATGATAATCGGCCTGTTCCTGTTGCCTTTCGTACGAAAGGCTTGCACCGGCGATAAAGAACAGTCGTGCGCGAAATTTATACTTAAAGGTTTTCTTTCTCTCTCGACGTCTCTCTCTTTGTGTGTGTGTGTGTGTGTGTGTGTGTTTGCCTCTGCCTCTTTCCATATCGCTCGTTACGGATGCTCGAATTCGCAGAATAAATTCGCGGAACATCTCTGGCGTGAAACGCGGCCTCAATTCGTATCAAAATAACGTGAATTCCAGACGAGAGGAATTTTCGGGCTGCGGAAGGAGAAAAAAAAAAAGAGGAATTTCCACCAACCCTTCCTCCCACCTGCTCGTGAATTCGAACCTCGCGGGAGAACGGATTATTTTCGGCGGATCCGATCGGAAACGGAATTATTCCAAACGACGTGCTAACGTCGTTTAATTTTCGTATCGATTTTTAATGCCGTTATCTGGAAAATATTCCCCCGTCCGCGGGTGTGTGTGTGTGTGTGTGTGTGTGTGTGTGTGTGTGTGTGTGTGTGTGTGTGTGTGTGTGACTGAGCTATCGGCGCCGACGGTATCAGGGAGCCGACGAGTGTTCGATTAATTTCGCCGCGTGATTAATGTCGCTCGCGGTTGTAAAACGAAACGAGGAATCCTTATCGACGCGTTTTCCCCGTCTCATCCGCCCCCAACGCGCGCCGAGAACTTCTCCCAGGGATCGAGAGAGATTTCGATGTTCTCTGGTTCTTGACAGAGAAGGATTGCGTTCTCCTCTTTGCGTTTTCATCCCCCTGATTTTGACTCTTCGCTGTCTCCTCTTACATTGCTCTCGGTACGTCGCGGCGAAGGATGCAGTCGAGAATAATTAACGACGGGCGAGAAGATCTTCTTCCCGGCGAACATACGTTTAACGAGCCCCATCGTCGGGGGGTTTCAAGCACCGTCGCCGGTAAACGCGCCGCGTGCTTTTCGAAGAGGGTGGACGAGCCGGCGTGAAAGGGGTGACTTTCGGCGTAGAAACTCCGGCTCGTCACGGAGCAGCGGCACGTACTTGCGTAATTGTCGGACCAGCCAGCGGGGAAACGTTTAACAGAGATCGGAACCATAAACGAGAGTCGATAAGCGGACAGAGGTCTGGAAAATTTCTGGACATTTTTCAACCGCGATCATGCGACGTGCTACGAGTTATCGGGGCCACTTTATTAAATTTGCCGAGCGTCTCTATCGATTCATTGCTGGTCGTTAACGTGACCAATTATTCGCCGATAAAATGTTCAAATATGCCACCGATAAAATCTTCGATTTCGATTACCGTGTAATCGTCGACGAATATTTTTGAAAATTGGGAATCCAGATCGCGCGTCAGATCGCGTTTCTGATATATAGGAGGGATATTATTCACCGGAGGGATATAATTTTCGCGTGTTCAGCCCGAGCCGGGAATTTCCAACAATTTTGGATCGCTCTTTCAGTGAAATTCTTTTCTTTCAACCGCGAACTTCGAAATTTTTCTAATTACACAGGGCAAGTTACGTTGGCTAGGATCTGTCGAAAACTAACGTGTCACCGATAGGTTGGAAATTTGCAATTTAAAAAAGATAGCATCTTGATAGATGGATCTGGCATTTCAATTACGAGCATCGAATACTTGAAACATGAAAATTCAATTATCGTGTTACCGCATTTGCACTTCTGAATCGGTAGAAACTTCATCGTACAATTGCGCAGCGAGTTTACCAAATGGATCGCGTAAACCTGTTAAATAACACGTTATCCGCGTTATTCGTTTCATCAACCGCTACTACGAAACTGCTACGTAATTGCAGTTGCAGTCGATGGTCGACGAATTTTCTGAGAAATTTCCTGCCGCGGAGCTGTGCCTTTTCAACGTGCCAATTGACCGTCAACCATAAAATTACGCAATTAAAAGAACTATTCGAGTCCGCTGATCTAACCGGTGACGAATTACATTGGTTCGCGTGGAAACGAGGTCGATCGAATCGGCTCAGGCTCACTCGATGCCGACAAATCTTTTCGTTTCCGCGAAAAGACTCTTCCTCCACGACCTCCAAAAGAAAGAGAGAATATATCTCTCTGAAGCGTCATCGGGACGTTGGAGCCGAGAAAATTCGACGGTCCCAGAATTTTCGTTGAAATTCCAACGATGCTCAACCGGCGCCATTTTGATTTCAGGTGTCCTGGATACGTAAAAGGGATTTACACATACTCACGTCGTCCATCTATGCGTACACGGGGGACGAAAGATTCTCCGTGAAGCACCCGGAGGCATCCGACGAATGGACGTTGAAGATCGATTATGTTCAGCAACGCGACGCCGGCGTTTACGAATGCCAGGTCAACACCGAGCCTAAATTGAATTTGGCGTTCACGTTGAGAGTCGAAGGTAAAACTGCCGTTATCCAAACGTTGGCCCAGCGATCAATCCTTTCGCGTGTTTCACTTTCGCGTTTTGATTAGAATTTCCCCCGAACATTGTTAAAGCGTTTGAACATCCCAGAGACGGAATATCGATTTTTACCGAAATCTTTCGTCACGATATATTGCGCAACGTAGTCTGTTCGAAGCCTGGCAAGTTGCAGCTCTCTCTCTCTCTCTCTCTCTACGTTTTAGGGAAACAATCTCCCGTATTTTTGAATATTTTCTAGATAGACCGTAGATCGTCGTAGATGGTTTTTATATACGAAACTTCCTCAATTTATCGTACACTTTTAAAAAGTAATACATCTTTGCGTATACGCCAATAAACTCATCGTGCATTTTCCGTGCAGTATACGCGTTACATATCCATGAGATACCCACGATTAAAGTCTTATCGTCGAGACGGTATTACGTTACGCCGATTCAGTCACCAGTTAGAATTAGGTCATTTTGCATAAAAGAATTCGAAATGTTTAAACAATCGATACTCCGTCTCTAGGTTCTTATAAAATTCCTCTGATAATAAGAATCTCGCAAAACAAAATTAGCTTCTAAGGAGATCAGTGAATGTGCCACGCGAAAGGATTAATCGATCAATCGCCCCTTTGACAATAGAAAATACCTCTATACTGCTGTAAATATTCCGCGTGATGGGGTCTAAAAAGTGAAATATAAACAATTTTTTTTTCAACGCTTACGTATGTACGTGTCTATCACCTGATTGATTAGGAAAGACACACTCTCTCCCCCCCCCCGTATTTTCTCTGACTACGCACCAGCATGAGAAAAAGGACTTGAAGCTTTCCGCTTGCATGCCTGTTACCGTGAAAACGTTTCACATTTTAAGGAGGTCGGCCTCTTCCTTATATTTCACATTCTTTTTTTCTCACACGTTGGAATCTACTACAACCTGCCCATACGCTTTCGTTCGTATTTCGTATCTGACGGAACACTCTGACGCACACGTGCCCTGCAAGCCGTCGATTTCGTCTCCTGGTACTTCTGTTGCGCAATTAATTCGCCTAATTGATGGTGCTGTCAACGTCGGGCGCAGGTTGCAACCACGCCGCCGCGACAACACTTCAGATTACAAACAGTGGTTGACGTTACGTCGTCAATTAAAAGTCCTTCTGAATTATCGAGCATCGTTCGCGCGTTAAGTACGATCGAGGATCACGGGATCAACGAACGTATTACGTTCGCGTTCGTGATTTATTTTTTTTCGAGGTTTTCACGCGCGATCGTATCGAAACTAGATCACGTATGCTTAGTTAGACTTTTAGTTAGACGGACGAGGGGAATTTAATCCATAATACACAATATTTAGGAATGCAAATTTCGAAGATTTTTTTTTAGTATTTTTTCCCACCTAGATTACTTTAGTAAAGTGCGAAGAATTTGGAGAATTTCTCTTTTTCTGTTTTGTATTTCCTTTTGTGCAACGAGCTTCCGTATCTATCATTTTAATTACACTTGATAGTAATTTACTTGATTTGCTAATAATTACGCAACTCTTGATTAATCGATTCTTAATGAATCCTTAATGGATTAAATTCCATTAAAAATTGCAAACGTTTCCTAGATTTCTGCGTGATGTATGTATTCTCTGAGCTTTCGTGTGTTTAAATTTCGCAAGCAAGTAGAAGAAATGCACAAAATCCCGCAGTTCAGGTCACGATCAGAATCGTGCGATTAACGTAACATTATCAAACAACTGCGAAGCGTTCGCGTTTGTGTCGTTTGTATCGTTTGTTTCTCGCCGTATTTTCGGCGGCGTTGCTCCATTCCGTTTAATTAGCGATTTTCATTATCAATTAGCAGTTGCAACGAAATTCCACGTGATCACGTCGGTTTATCGAGTCACAATCGGCTCCTTTTTATATATTTCGCGGATTCTCTGTGCAACACTTTGTCCACTCATTATCGCCGGTTAACGAGCGATCAATTATTTAGTACTGTACACGTTTACGGAAGTTAATGATCATGTTTTATCGTAATTAGTCGCGCTAAACGTTGACTCGTGATGAATAACAATGTGCAATGTTTACGCGTAAATCGGTCGCAAATAATCGCGCCAGTTTATATTTCGATAATTCAGTAACGAGTCCTGTCGATTGTCCGCAGATATGTAATTTAACGATATTTCAGACACTTTGGCGAACGGTTGGTTAATCAGAACACGGTGCCAGTGGTTTAATTAGACAGCTTCTTCGTTTATCATCGCGTGAACGAAGTTGTTTCCGAGATTCCGAACGGGCTGCGTGTACGAGCAACGCTGTTCATTAATTATGATCGTAGCCACTGCGTGTACCTATCTCTGTCACGCGACAGCACATACGTGTATATAACACATAGTAATTGCTCGTCAATTTTTCCGCCAATGAAAATCGATGATCGTGCAGTTGGCTAGTAGAAGTAAACGTTCCTGCAATGTCTAAAATTTTATTCGCGTTTTATTTACCGAAACGAAATTTAGAAACGCAATTAAAATACAATTAAAGACGTAGAATATCATTTTGCAAAGTTATCTTGTTCGTCGAATATTGCAGAAAATTATAACTCTGTACTTTGAAATTTTCTCCAAGTCTCTTTTTTTAATGTTGAAACATCTCTAAAGAACGAAGCATTTCGCACAGTCAGTGAAAGAAACGCAAAGCGATAGAAGGAAACGACGAGCCGTGAGTGGAGACAAGAAAAAGGGGCCACGAACGTCATGAATGAACAACGATGCACGCGCTGCATAACTTACATATACGTATGTGCTATAAATATATATGTGTATATACATATATATCGGAGTTGAACAGCGAACGTAACCTATACCAGTATGGTTTCGGTGGCAGTTCAATCCCCGGACCACGCACACGAAACGTAGTAGATCTCTCTCGACGAAATCGATTAACTCGATATCTTTTCTGTCCTCCCATTCCAGAAAGTGCCCCTGTCCCCGCCACCACCACACCGAACGCCATTCACCGGACGTTCAACTCAGGTTAGAGAATCACGCAAGAACAGAACTCCTTTTCCAAGCTGTTGAACTTGCTGCTATAGACGTTTCATTGCGCTCGGTGTGTTGTAGATCACCGATGCTTGCTTCTCTCTTGTGTGTGTGTGTGTGTGTGTGTGTGTGTGTAATCCATTCAATCGGTGCGTGTGACCAGCATGTATGTACATATAGCCGGCTCGTGCTCTATCAGTGCATGCTGCATTCACCTCCCATTTAACGTTAATTAATTCAACGCCCTCCCACCAACTGCCGGGTGGTTTTTGTTTCACGAGGAGCTGGTCGAGCTGACTTTAGCCGAGGGATACGTTTCGCTGATCGTCGCTACGCCACCCGGTGACCCAGAATCCGGCCACGTATGCGGCGACACGCGTTTTCTAATTGCCTGGGAATCATAATCGAGTCCGATGAACTTTCCTAATGTACGAGATACGTTGAACAGATAATTCGCGCGCGTGCTCCACCCGCCCGGCGTTGGATGTTCCCCCCAAGTTGCACCACGCTTCACTATCGCTTCCGCTTTGACGTTTGATAATTCGCTGTTCGTTGTACGACGATACGGTGAGCGTGTGACGAAAAGAAGAAGACGGCGATTTTGTGCGCGAAGGACACGTGTGGGATGAAATCTTTTTCTTTATTCTTTTGAAGATTGATCTCGAATCTGGTTTCGTGAACGGTATGTTTCAACATTGTTTCTTAGCTCTAACGTTTGTTTCCACGATTAACTTTTAGTCGGAAAGCTGTCGAGCCAGGCAAAGCTGCCGAGTTCCCGTTCAATTAAATGGAAAATTCGTCCCGCGAACGAGTTTTTAAATAAATTTCAGTCTCGCTCGGAATTTAATTATTATAAGCTTTCCGACATACTTTTAATTCAAACATTAAAATAAACTTCGCGCTTTTAATTATAAAAGGGAGATGTTTAAAATTGATTTCACCAAGGACAGAGTATTTTCTCGTACGAGAAGATACTGTTTCGTATTCCGTCACATACACGCGCAGAATCGTCCTTTTCACGCATTTTCCAATTGTACGTTGATTATACTAGGAGCACCCAAGTACATCTTTCTTTCGAGATTCTTGTTTACCCGTTGAAGCTACGTGCCGTGAATTTATTTCGACTTTATCGATCGGCGAAGGCAGTGGCAGTTTTTTGTTTCGAGATAAACCCGATGGCCCGTTTCAAAGAATGCGATTGCATCGAGACAAAAAACGTATATAAATGGAAAGGGTCTCTCCGCATGCATTTATCACAGCACGAAATGGTGTTTTGCGTCGCATTTGGCATGACTTACGATATAAATTATAATGAGTAATACGAGTGCAATAATTTCTGTCGCTGATGAACGCTTTCACGTGCACGCATACTAGGCCTGATTAGGTTGCTCTAACTTTATTTCTCTCTCTCTCTCTCTTTATCTCTTTTTCTCTATTTCCATAGCAATTAAAATATTCACGGCAACGTCGTAAGTTTCGGCTGTGGTTTTTCCTTTTCTGTTTTCGCCGACCTCAACTTCGAAGTTCCATTAAAACTTTCGCGAAATTCGTTTCGAATGTTAGTCACGAGCACAGCCACCAACTTGGCGAATACTCGCCCGCAACCATTTGCATACGGCATTACACACGCCGAATTTAAGTTCATTCGCCACAATTTGCTGATACCGGATCTTATGATTCGCCCACGATTACCGTACGATTTACGCAGCGATTCGAAGTAATCCCGAGTTCGGTGCGGCAACTTCGCGTTTCCATAAATAGGCACACGATTTACTCATTAACGCTGGAACTATCCCGTAACGTCTGTTAAATATATAGCAAATACGTTCTAAACGCACCGTAGATATTCGTAATTAAAAACAGCGAGACAGAAACGAATGGAAATATACAAAGTGGCAGAGCAGTGGCTGACGAAAATTGACATTTCTTTTTACGACTGTTTATGTTGAAAATTTGTGTTTGAACGTTCATTTGTCTTTTGGTCTCTATTCCCAGTCATCGTTTTGTATCTTTGTCACTGTATAATCATCAAATTGCGGACGTTAAGGTATTTAACATTTTGAAATTTTTCCGAACACATTTCGAAAGAAAAATCTCTACGAACGTTGAAACGCGTGACAACTTCGTAAACAACTGAAACTAGAGAAATGGAATCTACTTTGAACATTTTTATATATTTCCGCAAATTCAATTAGCAGATTCTCCACATTTTCGTAGTCCCAAACGAACGGCAAAATGTTCCATCAATTAATTGAATTTTCAGTAACCTGAAATGAAAATCCTCCGAAAATTCGTTCCAGCGTTAAATTTTTCGCAATTTTTCCTGCAACCCTGTCGCGCGTTGCGAAAATTCCAACGCGCTCGAGAAGCGAGAAACGAGAGAAGTCCCGCGGCTGCGCTCGTGTATCGTAAATTTTGAAATATGTAACCGCGTGTCGTGTGTGTTTCGGCTTCGATGTCGCTTCAGGGGGAGGGGGAGGGGCAACGACATGGTTTTAAAGGGAGTCTGCAAGATTCATGAGACAGAGGTAGACAGGCGGTCGTTTCGTATCCCCGGCGAGGAAAGAGAACGAATAAACGAAATTTAAGCGGGACCGAGGACGGAATGTTTAAGTGGCCGATTTCCGATGTGTGTTGCAGCCGCTCAGGCGAAAATCCTGGGTCCGGAAGACGTCTACGTGAAGAAGGGTAGCACGATAAGCCTCACGTGCTCCGTTAATGTGCAAAGTACACCGCCCAGCAGCGTTTCGTGGCATCACGGTGGAGCTGTGCTGGATTTCAACAGTCCCAGGTACAAGCCACGAGAATCAAGTTCTCGAGTTCTCTCCGTAATGCTCCGTACTCCTCTTGCCTCTCTTTCTCTCTCTCTCATTTCTCTATTTCGTTTCGCGATCCCGTCGAAAAGGAGAAAACCTACTGGTCGTACGATCATTGCCGCGTACTCTGTAAAATCTTTTGCATCGCGTGAAATTTCTCTCACTCGCTCGAGTTGCGACGAGTTTCTAAGCCTGTGGTACCAGGCTCTGTGATCCCGATTCGGAAAGAGAGATAGGTATCAATTCGAGTAACTTTCGTTTTGGCGACTTTCTCGGGCGTCCTCAATGGCCTGGAAAATGGCCCTTTGTCTCGCGAGGCGAAACTTTCGAGGGAAGAAGGTACAACAGACACACAGACAGAGAGAGAGAGAGAGAGAGAGAGGCAAACGAAAAGAGTATATCGGCGATGTCCTGGCGCGTCCCCGATATTCCGTAGAAAACGCACGGAGCGGTCTTCCCTCGTAACAGTCGCGAACGGTGAATCGGAGCAAAGTGTCTTTGATAATTCAGCGTTCACCGTAGGGGCGGGGTTTCCTTGGAGACGGAGAAGACGGAGAGCAGCACGACAAGCAGACTTCTGGTGACACAGGCCAGATTGACCGACAGCGGAAATTACACCTGCATTCCGAGCAACGCGAATCCAGCCAGCGTAATGGTCCACGTGCTGAATGGTAAGAGCCGTTTTTATTCCCTGAACTCTCGTTCAAAAACCCTCTCCGGTCGACCAAAGCCGCTTTCCTGTCCCTTATCCCTGATCTCTCTCTCTCATGGCTCAACTTAATTTCTACGGGACTCGAGAGCGACGATCAGTCTTGCGCCTAGACGTACCTACACGCCGTGACACACTAATTTCTTAATATCGATCCGCACTCGTCTTGTAACGCCGCTTATCCTCGCTGAAAGAATCCGTTTCCGCCGTGTCCCCTGAAACTTCCTCATTTCTTTCTTTCCTCTTTTTTTTCTTTCGTTCGTTAACGCTCGTTAACGCTCACGCACACGGCGAGTCCCGTTCAATACTCCGTATCGATTCCACCCCGGCGAGGAACGCTTACGAATTCATCGTTTTCCAGCAAAATGCGAGAGAAACTCGTTAATAACTCATTCGTCGGCGATTCGGTTAATAATCCATATCGGTTATTACATCGGTGCTCGGAATTGTTTCGATGATTAATTATTGTAAAACCGATTACGAGAAAAGGAACGCGTGATACGCGAATGATTTTCGAGTGTTTGTTTGTTGTTGGAAGAGGAATGCGCGGAGGGAGGGGGAAGGAGGGAAAAGTAGGAGGAGAGACGAGCGCGGTGCGTGGAAATGCAGGAAACTTGAGCGTGGAATCGAAACTCACCCTCCAACCCCCCTCCATCCCTACGTTCGTTTATTGGTTCGCGTTTTATCCGGATACGGAGAAATTTTATCCCCCCAGTCGATTTATTTTTATACCCAGCCGAACGCTATCTACTTTGAATCTACACAGCGGCTCTTTCTCAATACGCCGGCGTCGATACGCGGCCGCGTATTCGTTTTTACGCGCGTTTCCCTCTTATTTTTCTTTCCCTCTTTTCCCCCTTCTGTCCGCGACACAGGGGCGAATCGTTTAAACGTTCCGTTACGTCATGCACACGGCCTTCAATAAACGTCGCGAGCAAACGCATTTAAGTGGTGGAATCGCGCGGAAAAATCGGCGAGCGTCTCTCTCTCCCCGAGCCGGGTTAAATCGCGAGCATTTCAACGCTCGCGCGACTCCTTTCGTCTTCTCGAGCCGACAAACGTGTCCCCGGAAACTTGTTCCCCGACGTGTTCCATCGTTGCACTCGAAGAAGACGCATTATCTTTCCCACCGAAAGGGGAAAGAGAAATTTAGAAATGGAAACGTCGTCGCGATGCCGAGAAAGAACAAGTTTCGAGCTTCAGTTTCAACGCTTGGGAAAATTCTGTGTGCTGCTTAGAGCAGTTGCTCGTTTCTTTGTGTGTGCGTGCGCGTGTGTGTCACTGTGATCTTTGTAACTGCTTTCTACGTGTGAAATACACTTTGTATATGTATCGTGTGTATCTTTTAAATTTTTCCAAAACAGGCGCGAAAGCCTGTTGTAAATAATTCGTTCGGTATATCTGTATCGATGAATTGGAATATTTTGAATATGGCGTTGTACGGGTTAAAAAAAGTTAAAGAAACAACGTCCACCGAGCGTTATTATATTTTTATTAACGTCGCTGTTGTACGTGCAATTGTTACGTATTATTATTCAATTGCGTTGTACAATTAATCGCTGAAACAAGCCCGAGGGCCGATCGATCGGCCCCTCGTATTTGGCCACAAACATCATGGAAAATTCTCGTATCGATCCGCAACAGCCCCGGATGGAAAATCAGCTGCACACAACCGCTGCTGACCGCCGCGCCACAACAGAAACCACACGAACTCTCTATCAATTTTATTTCCCTAAAGTACGCGATGGGACCGTCGGACCACCCGACGTCGTCTGACACTTTGAAAATCATGGAACGTCGGTGGTGGCCGCTGCTGTTGTTGTCCAAGCCGGTTGGACGTCAAAGATGTATCGCCGTCCCCCTTCGCGCCGCGATTGTTCGACAAATTCGCCGACAATGGTTGTCCCCTCCGTGAAGGGACGCGACTTGAATGGCGCGAGAGCGAACGAACGAGCGAGCGAGCGAGCGAGCGCCAGGAACAGAAGCTCCTGGAAACGCGAGAGGCGGAAAAGGGTCCGGGACATGTTCATTCATCAAGCATCGAAATCCCTCGTCATAAAGTTTGACAAGCTCGTATATTGGGGCCGCGGCAAGTACTCGTACAGTGAGGCAGCGGCTCACGCGTACACTTGGTTTTGATCTATTGTCAGCCGGCAACATTCGCGATAACGCGTGCAATATCTTACGCGGCAACTTCGCCAATCCAGTCTGTCAATCAGTCAGGCAGACGCGAGCGAGGTGGTCGACATTCGTGCAGAAAGTAACACGTCGATTGGAACACGTCACGCCGCGCGACTTGACGACTCACTCTCGTCGTGCTCCGCGAGATCACGATCACCGTTTTAGGGAAATTATCGGCGAAGAGTAGTATTATACTCTATGGAGTGATTGGCGAGTGCCGCGGACTGCAGAGTCAGCTTTTTTTTGTTCTTTTCTTGTTTGAACTCTGCTGTGAAATCTCGTTTGACGTTTGTTAGAGCTACAAATGTTAGACCCTACTGAGGTAACTAAAGTAACAGAGGAAATGAGAATATTGTAGAAAATTTGTACGTTAGTACAGTTGTTGCAGTCTTTAACGGAAACTGTGACACGTAATTCGTATTAATCAAAAAGTGAATTTTCAACTAAGTGGAGGAAGCCTAAAAAAAAGAGTTAAATTACGGAGCAATTGATAGTGCATCGCGCAAGTTAGTTTTTCATTTGAAGAAATGGAAAAAGTTCACTGTTAGGAACTCGTTCTCGAGTTGTCCCCTTAGAAAATCAAATTGGGTCCCACTTTGGGAACCCAACGGGTGTAGATGCACTAGCAGGCCGAGATATCTGGTTTAGCAATTATTGTGTCGACTTTTAGAGGCAGGAGTAATTTATATTTGCCGAGCTTTTTGATAACTTTAGTCCTTTGGGGGTCAGCTGCAGAGTCATATTGCAGTATGATATAATCAGGCAAAGGACAATTCTGAATCACGCAGAAATAAATCGGACATCGGGCAAAGGCTGTTTTCGAAAAAATGAAAAAATAGTTGAATTTGATAATTAAAGGTTTCCAAAAACGTAGGATTTTTTTTTCGTTTTCGAAAAAGACAGAACTTAAATACGTTTCAATCGAAAACTAGCTGCTTTTCAAAACTTCGAAACGAAGAATGCAGAATGGGTGGTATCGAATATATTGAAGTCAAATTCCAACGGAAAATAACGAGATAAGAACTTTTCCGATCGTGCAATAACACCGCGATATCACAATGAGAAGCAGATCAACGCGGGCTGAATCTTCGGGCGGCGCGAAGATTAACGCGACTCCATTAACGGATTTCGATCGAATATACTTTCCGATTCAGACACCGATGTTAATAACGGCCAGTTTATATCGTGATACAGTGAGTCGATCCGCTTTCGCATCGAGCGTCGTCGTCCGCTCGAGTATTTGAGCACGGTGTCGCGGCTGAAGCGAAGCAAAACGCGGACACCTACGCGTGGCCGGTGTACGCCGGATGAAAATTAATGCAGCGCAGTTCGTCTGCATAATTAATTTACAATCGTGCCGAGGGATATAGCGCGCGGCGGCAACGGCAACGGCAACGGCGGCGTCGACGTTATTTCAAACACAGCTGATTACTCGGCAAAATTGACCGCAAATTTCAATTATTTCGCGATAAATCGACGCGGCGCGGATTCGCGAGGATTATCCGTGGCGGCGTGCACTATCCGCGCATTAACGCAATTACGCAGCCGGAGGAGGGTGGCCCGAACTCGCACCGGGCGTAGCTCGACGACGAACGATGTCGTTTTTCGCGACGGGGACGCAGATTCGCTGGCCGACGCAGCGTTGCTAGCGGCGCCCTTCGAAATCGGCTGAACGAGATTTTCTACCGGCTCGTAAATCGCGACGATGCTGGCCACGTTGCCGGGTTACACGCACGACTATTCGTAACACACGCCGAGATCTGTGTGTGTGTGTGTGTGTGTGTGTGTGTGCGTGCGTGTATACACCGCTGGTGATTATCTTTATTACTGCCGGATGCTGCGTACACATCGAGCCACGCTCATCCGACCGAAACACTGTTAACATTCGTCTGGATATATGAAATGTACGTATGGAGATCGGGATGACCGAGCCGAGGGGATAGTTTGTGATTAACGTGGTTGCCTCGATGCTTCTGCTGGCCTCGTGCTTTCCGCTGCTGGCCTGCTTCGGCTGGCTAGTTACATCTGGCACCGTTCGCCTGTGAATCTGGCTGCTCTGGACTTCCGATGGACTGCCTGTAGTCTGCCTGTTAAATAATCCGATCGCTTTTCGACGTCTCGCACAGTTGTCTCGTTTTCGTTGCATTCGCGAGCTTCTCGACGAGTTGAGAAAGTTAGCGAACGATTTTCGAAACGGTGACACGTTTCGGTGGACGTTGAACGTTACCATTGGACCACGGATGCGCTCTTTTATCTTCCAATGTACTTTTTATAATATTCGGTAAGGGCGGAAAGGAACATGTGTCTATTATGACGAAATGTTCAACGTCGTGCGTACCGAGGTAAATTGAATATAAAATGGTAAACAGAATTCAATGCATTGATCTACTTTATAGTGGAATTATCGACGAATAAATTAGAGTAAATTTGTTAATGCAACACAGGATGAATACAAGTCTTATGCAGGAGAGGAAGGAATTCTGCGAAAAGTCTCGGATTTTTTAAAAGTTGAAGAACGAAGTTTTTTGAAAGTTGAGAAAGAAAAATGTCCGCGAAAGTGACGAGATACTGTAACGGAGGATTCATTCTGTTGCAGGTGAACATCCAGCGGCGATGCAACACGGCGGAAGCTGCGGCGTCACGCCGACCATTCTACTTCTAGCGACCTTTACCCTGGTGATCTCGAATCTGCTGAGGTGAGCTGTATCCTCGTGAGCTGCACGACTTGGATGGCCCCGGGCTGGTCGAGCTCGTCTCGTGGACCGAGAGATCCGTACGTGGCACGCAGGTACCATATAGATCGCCGGGCATCGTTGAAAACCGAAAGAGAAAAGAAAAGAAAAAAAAAAGAAGAAAAAGAAAGGTAAAATGCGAACGAAAAAAAAAAGAGAACCGCTGTTCCTCTTTAGCAGTCGCGCTAGGAGAAGAGATCGTACGGATGACGTACGAAAGGGGACGCGCGATCTCGCGCGAGATTTCCCGACGAAAGAGAGCGAAAGAAACGGATCTAGGCCGTGAGATGGACAAAGTGCAATGGGATTTGGCCATGTGTGATGAACGCAGTGACACGGAAGAGCGGAGAGAGCCCGACTTCGCGCACACGTACGTTTTTACCGTAAAATTCATTCCTTCTGTGTCTGTCCCTCTAGCAATTTCCCCGGACGGGTCGACGTCGGCCCACGTTCTCGACGCGCGTTCGTTCCTCCCGTTGATCGTCGGTGATGTGATTTCCTTCGCGAATCCTCGTGTGTGAAAGAACGATCGTTCGTTCGTCCCTGTTGGCTTGGTCTCTGGTTGGAGTGAACGACGTCGTGAGAACAAACGTAACCAGAGTGAGACAGTCTCTCGCGAGAGACTGCAGGAAGAACGGATGCGATCGATGAACGAGTGTGTCCAGCGTGTGCTTACTTAGCAACGCGGCTCCGTTGACTCTGAACGGATCGAGCGGATCGTACGAGACTGTTGAAACAGTCGACAACCGGCGCTGAAATCGAAATCTTTTTGGATCCGCGATCCGACCGTTGGGTAGTCGATTAATTACCATTAAATCGTATAGGTAGCCTAAGTAAGTTTCTCTGTATATAAATGAAGACAGAAGGACGTTCTGACTGGACGTTCAACAATGGAGTTTTGTCGCGACTTCGGTTTGTACAGTACAACGTGTGACGAGATAGAGAATTACAAAGAATTACGTCGTCGTATCTGGACAACGCAGTTTGTACATAAAAGGTTCTCGTGTATGGGACGTTGTCAGAGTGTGAAACCTTCTTCGTCTTGTCGTCAGACGAATTTGCCCAAATTCCTGACTCGGATCTCATCCAATCCGAAAGTTAATCAGCACGGAATCTTAGCAACGGAAGCGCGTGAAACGTCTTCGCTCTTCTTTTAGAAATGACAAACACGTTGATCACGCTCGATATGTTTCTGTTTGGTGTTTGGAGAGAGCTCGGTAAAAGCGACGAGCGAGCGTGTCGATCCGTCGTTGCTCACGTCACGGTATCTGTTCACTTTATGTTTCTTATGGGACGCGGGTTGTTTCATTGGTGCCTGATTTTTCTCTTTTTTCTTCGAGGGGACGTCCCCGTCGCTAATTTCTTTTTTCTTTTTTTTCTTTCTTTTTCTTCTTCTTTTTCCATCGTTCAGCCGTCTAATCAAAAGAAGTGATATCGTGCAATCACGCTCTAAAAACGGACGGGAAATATTACCTTGTAAGAGTTATTCAATTCTACGAACGCGACTTAAGCATAATAGGGCTCGTGTATAGATAACGCGTACGATTCTTAAGAGTATCGCTAGTAGGTATTCGTTGCGCGAACGAGGAGCATTCTGTTACTACGTGAAAAAGAGAGGCACGTTTGACGTGTGTGAAAATTTACCGTTTGTCTTACCATTTGGCGTAAGCATCGAATTGTTATCAGGACAAGTCAATATTACCAGGAATTTCGTTGTTTCGTGATCATTCTGGTGGTGTATTTTTATTCCTTCCTCCTCGTTCCTTCTACGTCTGTCGACTCTCCTTAGGACATTCGTCGCGATGAGGACGCGAGATCTAAGAACACGACGCCGGTAGCGACTCTAATTAGTAGATTTATTACAGATAAATAAAAGAAGAAAAAAGAAATAAAATAACGTAACGTGTAAGGGTGAAAAGAGACGATATCATAAACGGTATAGCGAGTTAAGACGCGACTTAACTATAGGTCTAAAATAGATTTTTTATAACGTTGTACCACGTGGGCGAGAAAAAAAAAACGGACTGCCAGAATAACGGACTGCCAGAATAATGGACTGCCAGAAAACGCGGTGTTGCGTTGCACGGACTTTGCAGTGTGTGGACTTTCGCAGCGTGAGGTCCGCGAGAAGGTCCGCAGTACGATATATTATTCCTTCTTGTATAGTTTATACGGTAATTTATGTCGTTGTGAGAGGACAATATTTTAAAGTTGACGCGTGTGAGAATGGCTAAACTGGTTATTTAAAAAAAGGAACGAAAAAGAAAAAAAAAGAGACAGAATGAAGAGAATAGAAGAAGGGTACGATCGAACGAGAGAAACGCGAGAAACGAAACGATCGATCGGGCGCCAGTTTTCTGAAAACTCTGAAATTCTTCGAAACGTTGTTCCGTGTGTGATATTATTCGGAAAGAGGGAATTTAGTGTTGGCCGGGATAGACGTAACAATCGGATTGAAGTGACTGGGGATAACTGGGGATAGTAGAGAAGTCGAGGTCGTCGTTATCGATGAGATGCAAATTTCTTTCGATTTTTCGATTGTTTGTTCCCGGATCACGCTTCGAGTCTCGCTGGGTTACGACGTTGCGCGAAGATCGGGGAACGATTCTCACGCGCGAGATAAAGCAAAGGAACTCGAAATAAATGAAAAAATTTTAAAAAGGAAAAGAAACGAAGCGGTAAGCTTAAAACACGCGTTCAAATCGCTGATAATCAAAGAAACGAAAACAGAAAAATATCGAGGGGAGAACACGTTACACGTTAATTGTGTCACTAGATAATCGATATCCGCAACTCGCATAATTACGAAATGTTGCACAATTTATAGTTAAGCCTAGATCGCATTGTACATACTAACAGAGTGAAAAACCCAGAGGAGAGAAAAAAAAACACACACACACACACGTAAGAAAACGGCAAAAAAAAGTTCATAATCGACAATGTACGATGTTATAGAGGAACGTGAGTATGAATCAAAGTGGCAGAGAGGTATAAAATGCGGCGAACGAGTACAGACTATTATACTGTAAAGATATTCATCGACGTGAATACTGTTTCAATAAATGTAATGATGATATAAAAAAAAAAACAGACTATCGCAGTTCGTTACTCCCGTATTTCAATATCAGTTTCTCAACCATCATTCCAGTCCGTTTTCTTTTTTTTCTCTCTCTCTCCTTCTTCTTTCGCTCTTCTGTTTCTGGTTTCGTTTTGTTTCGTTCTCTGGCATTTCATTTTCCACTTTATCCCCGGAGCCAACAATGAATCTCTCTGAATCGCACGTGTGTTCTCCTTTTTCCCCCTCCTGCTTAAGTTGCTTTTGGCGCGAGTTTCTTATCGACGTACGTTGTCCCGGGGTCGAAGCGATACGCAAATTACTCGAACGTTTGCACAATCGTTCAACGCAATTCCTCGCTCCGGGGATGGAAACGAATTTGTTGTTTGCACGTCGAACGGTTACCAAACAGCATCGACTATTTGAAAAAAAGAGCAGGGAGGGAGGGAGGGAAAGAAAAATAGAACCAAAAAAGAATTGAGAGAGTGAGAGTGAGAGAGAGAGAGAAAGAGAGAATGGATACAGAGTTGTAGGAGGGGAGGGGAGGGGAAGGAGAGAAAGGTGATCGATGGTACTCAACCTAAAAATTCCAGCGGTGCCGGACCGGGCGGGCAACCGTTCGAAAATTCGATCCCGATGATTTATCATCGTCAGCGGCAACACGACCGCAAGAAGTATCACTTAATCTCGCAAATGTCAAATTCTCCTCGGAACATTTTCAGATTCAATCTCTCAAGCCTGCTTTTCTTGGAGAGAACGACGACGACGACGAGTGAAAAGAAAAAGGAAAAAAAAAGAAAAAAGAAAAGAAAAGAGAAGAAAGGAAAGAGAAAAAAAGGAAAAATTACGGAAAAGAAGAGGACACCCGGATAATACGCTTACGACAAAGCGCCATTACGTCATATTTCCCCAGACACCGGAGTAATCAATTTCGCCCGTCGCCGAAAAACAATCGACCGCGGGAGGAGGGGAGGTCCCGAAGTGTCTCTCGACGTTATTCGCCGCGTGAACAACGGCGCTCGGAAGTACTCAGGTACTGCAGGATTTAATACAATCACTCGCCACGATCCTGTCGAACTTGCTCGACGTGAATCGACCGAGGGTGAAAAAGGATGGGGAAGGGGGAAGAGATCGTGAAAACACGCGCCCCGTTCCGATTATGTGTGTTTCGTTTCCCCTTGTCAAAACTTAGCTTTCTCCGTGCTTCGCCCGTCCGTGCTACGTTCCTCGATGTTTCCCGCAGGAATTATTTTCCCACCCTTAGGTTTTCTCTTAATTTCGCTTTCTTTTGTTGTAGGTAAGAGCATTCGAGATTGTAGATTTATTCGAGGAAGAGCTTACGGCGGCGACGAAGTTACCACGATACAGATATTGGTACATATTTTTTTCTTTTTTACTAACAATACAGCGAGATGATATTGTGAGGATTATTACGACGTGGTAACATCGATGAGATTATTGCGTGGTTTACGTTCAGAAAGAGAGGAAATTTCGCAATTACCAGAAAACGACTCGGATTCGGATAGGAGAACCAAGTCAAAATAACTTACGGCGGGAACGAAGCAACATGCAGGCGCTATTATATTATAACAATTACTGAGGATATTAACATCGAGCAAACTTCTTTCCGTTTAATGAACAGAAATTATATCCTCGCGGAAAACTATGTCGAGCGCTCGGCTCGTATCACGCCACTAATAACGAGTCAAATATAACTTTCGAAATGTAGATTAGCTGAAATTAAAATAAATTTGAATAATTAAAATAGCTTGAGACTGGCTCGGCTCAAATAATCCTGTCTCATGGGGGAATTAACAACGAACGAGATACGGCTGGGGGGGGGGAGAATTTGCGGGCGTAGATACGTGCGGATCAGGTTCGGTTTAAACCCTTTTTTCACTTTCGCGGAGCAGAGGTTCGGCATGTTTCCTTTTACGCTCGTCGAAACCCGTCGAATAGCAACCGATTCGTCGATGGCGACAGCAGTTGAAAACGTAGTCGTGTTGTCTCGAAACGTTGTTCCATTCGGCACGCGTGCGTGTTAACGCACGAGGTAGTTCGCAACGCGTGAAACTCGTCGGTTCTCGTGGACGACGAATGAAACGAGCGCGTGCGTGCACTGACTAAACAGCGAGAGACAGAGGGGAAAAGAGCGAGAGAAATAAAGGGAAAGAGAGAGAAAGCAAGTGGAAGGGAAAAAATCGAGGGGAATTGTCGAACACGCGTGGCTGGATCAATTTTACATATTCACGGGACTTTTCAAGAGGAGGAGGAACTCGTATCGCGGGAAATCGTGTACGCGACTCGACCCGTCTTTTAAATAGTTCCACGGTCGAGCAACTTTTCAAACGGTCGTTGAACCGATCTCGCGGTCGCTAATCTCTCTTGATTGCGCACGAATCGTTCGATAACCCCGCTGCCGACTAGTTCCAGTTTTATTGGACACTTGCCTTCCAGCGGAAAACAAACTGAAT
Organism: Tetragonula carbonaria; assembly: GCA_032399595.1. Classification (NCBI taxonomy): domain Eukaryota; kingdom Metazoa; phylum Arthropoda; class Insecta; order Hymenoptera; family Apidae; genus Tetragonula; species Tetragonula carbonaria. Next base: position 7,488,190 of record JAUCRC010000014.1, read on the forward strand.
CTTCTCGCACGAATCTTCTGCGAATTTTTCGATTTGTTAATATATTCTTTTCCCCCTTTTTTCTTTTCTTAAATCGACGAATCGCGTAGTTTTAAAGGACATGCAACAGTGAACGAGTCTCAGTTGTGATAGTTTCGACTACTGGAAATCGTGTTTTAACTCTGCACCAACTGAAAGTAAATCTTTCCGAAAATGGCGTCGCTAACGTACGGTCGTTCGATTTGTCGTTTCGAAAGCTAGGTTATGAACACGACGGCGAAACGAGTCGTTAGATATTTCGCGTAAACCAATGGGAAAAGTCGAGAGAAACGGCTGCGAGCTACGACTGAATATATAATATCAGCCATCCGTCGAGTTCTGTTTGCCGATATTTTACCGATTTAATTGTTTTTCGATAGTCGAGAGCAATTCCGGCTTTTCGTCCGCGATTCAGGAGACACGGAGGGCTGGTAGAGGTGCAAGCGTTCGGAGGATCTTGACTATTCGTTAGAGGGAAACTGAATAATCGCGAGTTAACGATCCAAGATGGAGTGCGTACTATCTTTTATACAACTAATTCTTTTTTCTTTTCTTCTTCTTCTTCTTCTTCATTCTCCGATGAGAAAACGATTCTTCAGCAATCCATCCAAACAGAATTAGAAACCGTAATAAATCGTACCGATTGTTTGAAAAACAAAATCGAAAAACAAATTCTCGTTCGAACGGAAAAACATTCAATTCGCCGGATTTTTGTTTTCCATTTTTTGGGGAAAATTTGGAAAACACGATCGACCGATATCAACAAGACAGGGAACTCTATATTTTTCTTTTTTCTCTTTTTTTTCAACCTTCCCCGGTTGATTTTTGACGGAAATATCGATAGCCATAACACGGCAGATTACTTTGGTAAATTGAATTTTTATCGAAATCGCGTCACTTAACGAAATTCGGTGCCGCGCGGCGAACGGTGGCTTTAAATCGGCCCAGTTTTTCGTAGCTATTCACGCGGATCTATCGAATTGGAGCGAAACGTGGGCGGTTTGGTCGCCCGATGAAAACGGGACATTCGTTTGCCGGTGTTTATTCGTTACAGCGAAATTGAATCGCGAGTCAACAAAGCAAGATTACAAACACTTTTTTTATGGGAAACACAATCCTACGCGTTCGTTTGCCGGGTAACGAGGCAAATGACGGTGAAAATTAATTGTCATTTCCCCTACCGATTGCGGGACATTTGCCGGCGATTCAAACCGCCAGAAATTTTTCACCCTTCGGCGAAACAGATGAATTAATCGTGCCCGTCGGTTGATTTCTCGTTACTTTTCTTATCTGCGGTGACCATTCTTTCTCTCAGTGATGCACATTTCATATAGATTATATTGCAATTTATTAGGTAGCAACGGAATTAGACACAGCTGTCGTGATTATGTCGGTAAAGTAAAAAGACTTTTGAAACGTGGAATTTAGTGAGACGTTCGTACGAGTGGGTAGACAATTAGATAATTAAAGCTAAAAATTATTAAGCTACTCTGTGGCTTAATAATACATGTACAATTATCGGTATGAATGCATGCAATATAACATAAATAATTATCTGTCCGCTACCTCCTCTTAATCGATACACGATTTTTCACAAAGAATCGCGCTGTTGTTATTGCTGCATTTGCTGAATCGAGTTGATCTTTAATTTGAGCAAGAATGAAAGACAGGAATGTAGAAGATACGCGAAATTTATTGCCGGTGGACGATGCCGCTAACGAATGTGTCCCTCGGGAGCAGAGAGAGCGGCTGGACAATGCAGTTTTCCAATTTTCACCCTGCCCATCCTCTCTCCGCTCTTCGAACCGCGCTCTTCGTTCGACCTACTACTCTGTTCTCTCTGTCTCTCTCTCTCTCTCTCTCTTTCGCTTTTTATCATCCGCAACCCGAACAATCATAAAGCATGTTGATTCACGACCCGTCGTAAATTTAGCGTTATTTTATCCTTACCCTCCGCATCGTTTTAAACGGATACTTTAAACGATCCTGAGGATCGCCCACTTCCAATGCGTATCGTTGCTCGAACACGCGGGCACCTCGATTTGTCGTTAAGCCTTCGAGTTTTTACGTGCTGTCGTCTGATATTCGGAATGTATCCTTTCCATAAAAAAATACATACATATCTTTTTATGTCATATTCTTTTTTATGTAACCTGGATAATGTATATTCGAGCTCGAAATTTTTAGATAATCAGTATGTATCCCGAGCTTTTCTTTGAAGTATATTGAAGTATTTTTGAAGTGAAGTTTCCCGTGTTCTTAGCCTTTGAGCAAAGTTATAAGAAATAATGGTTAAAAATTTATTAGTTGAACGGAGAGAAATACGTTTCTGTCAATTAGTCACAGAACACGCGCAATTATTTGCTCTTAAATCTTCACAATCGAAATTAAGGGGTGAAATTTCGCTTGTTTCATCCCTGGCGAAAAATCTGAAGGTTCTTGAAAAACGAGCTAGAAAACACTAGGTTCTTCTCAACCATGGAAAGAACTAGAAAATTATCGCTCTCAATTTCACTCTCGCGGACGTGCAACAGCATCGAACGCGATCGTTCAAGATCCACGAAAATTAAACTTGGGATGGTGACCCACTGTGAGTGATTATCACAGGCCATTATTTAACCCTGCTGGAAAGTTAAATCCGAAAGAATTTTCTCTGCAGCTCGGCGCTGATTAATTTAGAAGACCCGCGGTTCAATCCCTTTCCATCTGTTCGCTTCGCCTCCCGGTGGATGGCCCCGACGGTGCCTGAAGCAATTTCACGTGAGATCCAGGCTCGAAGTTCTCGGAATTTATAAATGAAAATCCAGCCGGAAGCCCGATCCTGCCCTTTCCGCCCTCGGAATTGGCCGGTTCGTCCCCGAGAATTTTATATTCAGGACATTACTGCGTGCTGAATTATTTTTCAAGTTTGGACACACACACACACACACACACAGAGAGAGAAAGACTAGTAGCTGAAATAGGACCACCATCGCCGCTGGTGTGGCGGTGTAGCCAGCGGTAACTGTTTCCGGTCGAGAGCCTTGTCATCCAGGGTTCAACCCCAAACCATCCAGTTTCGTTCCATTCCGCGCTCGCAGAATACCATTTCATCCGATCTCCACCGGTGTCACTGGCCTGTGCAAGACGACCGGCCAACTTTTTGCCCGACAAACTTCAACAAATTTCGCCTCTAATGGTTCCCCAAGCAGATCCGACGTTTCATTGTTAGCCCTTTGCTGAAACTCGCGGCTGAAACTCGGACGAAACTTGCCGTTCTCCGACGACGGTCGATTAAAAATGTGGCCCGCGTTTCGAAAAATTCTCGCCGACGGTATTTCATTCGGTATGTTTCAGAGGTTCGGAAGCTTTCCGTCACTGGGTTTAGAGCAATCAGAAATTAAGCAAACGTTAGAGTAGCGAACGACTGTACTGAAATATCTCGAAATATCTCGGATTCGACGGATTCTTAGCTGAATGTGAATTGCGCATCAAATAATAGCCTTCGAAATTCTCCGAGAAGATTCCACAGGATCCACCATCTACGTTCCTACGTAGTTTCTTATAGCTTTATTGCAACGTTCTGAAGAAGAAAGAGGGGGAAAAAACCAAAGTGCACTGAGACTCGGAGACTCGAGAGAAGAAAATTCGGAAAATTCAAGTACACTAGATACCTGTCGCGTTCTCATCGAGTCTCTCGCTTCGAACTTCGAAACTGAAAAAAGAAAAAAGGATTTCGCGTGTCACTTATGCCTGCTCATTCGACTAATTACGTCCCGTGTCCCGGATCATTTATCCTGACTGTCGTACCTTCGACGCGAACGATCCATGATACCGCGATCACGGGACTTTTGTCAGCGTTTTGCTACGTAAAGTTGCGTGTCGAAGGAACGCGTGGAAACGTCACGGGGAATTGTCAAGTCGGAGCGGAGTGTAAAAACTCCTAGACAGGATTACGTATAACGGTTCGACACGCGCATATCGAAGGGTAGATAGCAGAGGAAAGGGTGCAACCCCCGTGCGCCTCAGTGCCCGTAACACGTCGCGTCGTCCGATTCAGCCAGCGACGATCAAATATTTAATCTGTTCGTCACCCTGGCATTCGGCCGCGTAAAAACCACCGGTCCCGGGTTATTTGTAATTCATAACGCATCAAAGTGCTCGGGAACGATGAGAATCCGCCAACCGTGAAACGATTTTTCAAGCGTCATGAACGGAAGCCGATTCCAACCTCGAGACACTTACCCCTTTTCGTTCTGGGTCACGAGCTTGCTGATTTTCTGAATTTTCACTGGAGAAGATCGGCGTTCTCTCCCACTTTCAGATTTCGTTTCAGAAATCGTTTCAAATTTAACGGCGATGGAAGAAAAGTGAACAGTTAAAGCCAGGAGTACGTTCATTGTTTTACTAATTTTATATTCGACTGAATCCTTAATTTCCTAAATTCGCAAATTTCTGTGAATAATCGATCATTTTAGTTAATCACTCTAGTTGTTTCGAGTCTTAAACTATTCAGGAGTTTAGGGTGTAATAAAGTTTGACGATTTATGTGGTCCGAAGAGTATTATTTCAGAAATATCGTACAAAGCTTAAGTAAATCTAGAGGTACAGTTAAATATCTTCGTGCCATTGTAAACCTAGTGGATCCGACATACAGATAAATTCGTCTCGGTAATGATTAAAAATCTACTTCGAATATCGTAAATAATAAATACTATCTTAATCGTGGCGCATATTGTGCGTGTTTAAAACCGTTTTAAGAGCGTTGCTGATCAATTTTATCAACTCGAGTCATCGACTTCTGGAAATTAAACGAAAAAAATTTCGAAATAAATCTTCATCGTAGTATTAAGCTATTTGGAGAGGAATAAGTAGAATACATCGGTCGCTGATCAGACGCTGGTCTCTTACAATTCTTAATATTACGTTTCTAGTCTCTCGTACAAGAATAAGAATTTCTACGACACTTTCGCCAACAATTTGAGAAAGAAAGAGAAAAGACATCTTCTGAAAGGAAATGCTTTATCGATTCGCGATTAGACAGACATTCAAGTACGAATTCAAAACAATTCTTTCGTCGTCGACTCGTCTCGATAAAATCGACAGAACTTCCAAGAGGTGCGTGTAATAAAATAAAATCGAGGAAGCTCGAATTTTCTACGAAGAGAAACATCGCTTCGTTTAAGCCGGCGAGCGGCGAAATAATTTACAACCGCGTAAAATCGCGCGTAAAACTCTACGTGGCCGGCGTTATATTTTCATCGTGCTTGGCGAATCAAGTTACGAATGGAGAAAAAGAATTTTCGGTTCCCTCTCCGGGATGCAGGCATCGGCGCGAAATTAAGATACAGGATATCAAATTACTTGCACGTCCTTTGACGTTACACGGCCACTTTAATCCCATTGACTTGAAGAGGAACGCTTTCAAAGAAGCGTCGCGAATTGCGAGCGCACAGGCGAAAAAGACATTCCAACGTGGATCGTCGTTTGCGGCTTGCTGAATTATTTACGTAAAAAATAAATTTTTACCAAAAAGCTCCCTCTGACCATCGTTCCTCGCCGTTTTTCCCGGCGAATTGCCCCCGCGGATTACTTTCAACCTTCGCCTTCTTAATAATTCTTAAAGGGAATACTGGCCGCGGAAATTTAACGCGCGACAGAGGGAAGAATGATCCGGAAAATACCTGGTTAACTGGCTAAACGATTCGTTACTTCCATCCGTATATACGTACGTTCCGCGAGCGCAAATATTTGAATTTTACTTTCATTTCGATTGCAAAAAACGAACGAACGGTTTTAAAGCAGTTTCGGAGATCGAGAGCGGTGATTCGCGGTGAGCGCGGATGGCTGCTGGTTGTTTCAATAATTCCTGATTCCTGTTGAACTAACGTAATCGATTCCACTCGGCTGTACCCGCAATCGCCGCGTTCCTGTTTTGTCGTTCACTTTGTCTTGTTAGTTATTCGCGAATGTCGAACGGCATGGTGCGAGTTAATCTATCCCTCTGCGTGGAATCTGTTGTTGCGACGAACTCCACGTGAGAAAAATCGACGAATTTATTTCCATATCGAGTGATGTATGATATTTTGTAAAAAGTGTAAAAACATTGCTATTTGAATCAACGTTAGTCTCTATATGGATAATATCATTAATATTCTTTAAATGTTCAAACATAGTCCCTGAGTGGAATCCCGTTTCACAAAGTTTCACGTTTCGATTTCTCTATCCACGAGAGAGAGAGAAAAAAGTATTAAATGATACGAAATTACAATAGTCCACTCGTCACGTTTCTCGCACACGGCTCGTGATCGATTCCCCGTCCCATTGGCTTAATCTCAAATTAATTTCAGGCATTTATTTCGCGAAGCGCACGCTGCAAATCCCCCGAATAATCTGTGCAAAGCCGAGAGTCGCTGTGGTATTCAAACGACGCTGGGCGTTTCTGTTGCGTCGCAGTGGCGCCTCGTTACCCTCTTATCAATAATTCCTACGTATCTAACTTACGATCTAACTCGCTGTTTGGTCGAATTTCTAGGTACTTTCTCTCCCGTGGCGTCGCGTCGCCTCGCGTCGCGTTGCGGGAAACGGGAGGACAGGGGCAGAATGAGAGACAGGGAGAGACACGCGTGAAATACTGTCGTAGTGTGCGCTAGCTATTGCAGGAAAGTTTGGCTGTTTCGTGCGAGTATTAGAAACCACGAGAACGGAAGTAGAAGCCCGGCCCAGTGCCTGACGTCACATCCGCAGGAGACGTATCCGGCGTCACGTTGCATGGCTTCCGTACGTTCGCCTGAAAACAGAGAAGAAATAAAACGCAATTTTCTCAGTGAACTGAATTCGTGAGTTTTGTCGGTCGACACGACAACGACCACGTCTCACAGATTTATGATTATAAGCGGAGCGACGATATCTCGCGCGATAAATAGGCGGAGGAACGTTATCTATCGATGGTGTTAGCCGGCACGAAAGAGTAATGAAACCGGTCACTCGTAAATCAACGTCTCGCGGCGACTATCGGATTATTCGTTTCTTTTTTTCCTACATCACCGTCCCCTCGAATGAGCTAACGTCTTCATTAATTACCACGCTCTTTAGCCACCAGTTTGATGCTTTTCACCCTTAAATTGGGGAATAACGTGTAATTAGCCGGAAACCTAGATCGTGATTTCCTCGCGAACAATTGCGAAGCTTCGTCCTGAGTTTTTGCAACAATTATATTTTCGTGTATCGTCAGTTGATCTCAGAGTTATCCTCTGCGAATGCGAAACGTTTCGGATGTACGAAGATTCGGCATTTGCGTATCATTGCGGTGAGTTCGAACCGAATTCTATCTCGAATCCGAAATTCGTGCGCGTATCGTACACTAAACGTTTAGTGTAACAAGCAGTACAGGTAGAAGCGTGGATGTTCATTTGTTGCAACAAAACGAATTCCGTGATAAATTCAGTCGAAGAGAGTTCATTCGTTTAAACATTAGTTTCTATCAGATATTTGGCTTGATTTAATTTATTCTAAAAATTATTCTGACTCAGTCTGTTGAAGATGAAATTTCCTATTCTTGAGCCATCTTTCTTTCATTAGTGGAACTCTGTCAAAGTTCTACAACTTGAGCAAGCAGTAAGTGCAACAACTCGAAATTTGTCTGCCAAATCCGAAAGGTTCAAAGTCCTCCACTATAAATCGTAGAATAAATTCAGTCGAAGATTAATTATTCTCCGTGCGTCAACGCAAAAGAGATAAATCCGTATCCCCTCGGCGCAGAGTTGAATTTTGTGAAACACAGGGGATTCGAAGGGTCGTAACACATAATAAAGATATTACACGTCCCATACGCGAATGCAAAGAACGTGACACGAGCAGATGGCGCCAGGCACGTGTACGCGTGCTCAGCTGTGCTTACAAGAACGTCGCTTGACGTTGCCAAAATCTATTTCATGAGATGTCGTGGCCCACGTGCGCGGAAGATTCCCGCGGTTTAACGTCCTAATATTAAATCATCGCCAACCGAATGCCAGGGCTCTTCTTCGAACTTCTAGCCATTGACGTACGATCCGACGAGGAAACTTTCGGTGAAAAGTAAATAAATATTCGTTCGTGCAACGAATGAACCACTGTAAGTTTCAAGTTGAAACGATCCTGCAAAAAATTAAACATTAAACTATCGAACAAAGATAATTTCCTCGAAATTCGTATTTACAGAATAATCGAATGAAAAATATTTATTTTGCAAAGAGCGGAAATATAAGCATCATAATTTCTTTTTTCTCCGGTCGTCTCTAGCGCAGATTATGCAAACCGCTCAATTTTTCGAAAGGGCGTGGGCGAATTAAACGAACGCTGAAAATTTGAACACAGGAAATTTGAAGACGTTGAGAATCATCGGAGTCTCGGCAACAAAGAAGTTCCGCAAGAAAAGTTAGTTAGAGTCATTAACGACGTAGAAGCTTCGATTATGGCTGTTGGCTTCTCGGGGGCTGGGCGATGTTGGCGCACTTCCGTCTTAACAGCCCTTTACGACCACCGACACCGAGATCTCGATTCTTTCTCCGAGGGACCGCGGTTAGGTACTCTTTTTAATGGTTTCTTCCACGATTACACAAGCGTGATCCTCTCTGGTAGTGGAAATAGAAGCACTTTATGAGGTCGACGCCAGCTTACGCTCGGCTATGTACATTGGAAACCAATAAATTTTCATTTTCATTTTCCTTTTCTACAGCCGCAGAGTAGAAATACTTTGCTTTCGTATCGTCCTGGCTCTGGCCTGTTCGTTCGTGGTGAAAATTCCTCGGTTACCGTGGCGATTACTCTCCCTCTTGTTCCTCGACGATGAAGCCATTATCACGCTGTTATTTTTCTTTTTCTTTTTTTAAACTCCCAGCGAAGGATCCAATTACCGTCTCGCGGAATTGTTCGAAACGAAATATCATCGAAGGATCCTGTCCCGTCTCGATGTCCGATCTCTCGGTTGATTTTCAATCTTTTAATTATTAGATTACTGGGAATGGGTAAGGAATTCTTCCTTCTCGAAGATCGATCGTGATTGATCGCATACTATCGGCATTAATTCCTGAAGTCGCATAACCTGTGTACATAATGTCGGGCCATTTACTATCAGACGTTCGCATGAAATTCGTACGAGGAGCAGTGTGTTATGATTTGCTCCGATCGATGGACGGATCGATTTAAAACAACCGATCTACCGAAATGGATATTCATTCGAAATGTTATAGTCGCAAACTCTGAGAAGTTTCTCAATTCTGTATTCTAATGTCTAAATACCAGACACCATTGGGAATTGTAAATCATAGAGAGTACCATTTCCGATCAATTGGGAATCAGCAATTGGAAATTCCTTGGTTAACGCGAGCAGTGAGAGGAGGGTTGGAAGGAGAGTTCAGAGGTAAAGAGGCGCGATATAAATCTCTGTCGAGACGCGATTTGATTCACGGTCGATGAAACGGGATTGGTGGTGGCAGAGGCTGCGATCTGCGGTTTACACAATTTCCTCGGCAGTCTGTTCTAGTTCTGGCGCCTCGTGGCCAGAAGATCACGACGGATTCCGGACATCAGCGTACGATCCACTCTCTCGTCCTTTGTCGAGGGTGGGTATCAAGGATGGTTAATTGGCTGCCCCGATACAGCATGGTCAATTGAGCGTTTAATTAGAGTGGCAGGGTATCGATGGATTTTCGGTTTATGCGCGGCTATTAGTCGATGATCTTCGTGGTCTGGCCGAAGCGTTTCGAATACGCTTGTCGTCGAGATTCATCGGTCGTGTTTTATCCAGAACGAAAAATGACATTCGAGTAACTCCATCGGTCGATGAACGGTGACGTTAAATTCGCATTGAAAGGATATTACTCGACGTGTAACAAAAAAAATTCTGCGTCTACGTTTCATACGTGTATGTGTATATATATGTGTGTGTGTGCGTGAAACATTTTAAAATTTCATAATGAAACACGGCATTGTCGTTAAAATCAATCGAGAAACGCATACATACATATATCGACAAGAGTTGCAAGATATTTATTTGCAATATATGTTGTTGTTCTTATTAACCGTTTGTTCGACTGAAAAATGTTTACGTTTATTACCATTGCTGGAATTGCATTTTCACAAAATATCAAGCCATGTTTCCCTCATTAACGTAAACAGTGGTCTTAAATATGTAATCAATGTTAAACATGATCTCGCTGAATATTTAAGCTTATCAATACAATTAAATTGATCGTTTCGTGATATCTGCAGAATGTTTGGTATTTCGATTTCAGGTTTAATTTCCTATAGTCTTTCATTACAGTACTAATGAAATTTCCATATAATAAATGTATGATAGGACCATATATTTAATTCAATATACTAGAAACAGCATCTTCAGTCTTAAATGTTGCGAGTGATTTACAAAGTAAGTCACACTCGCAGTAAATTTCAACGTTATATTTTTTCTCCCTCCGTACAGATCCCGGTGCACCAATATGTCGCCTCGAGATTCATGGCTACCTTCGAGATTTTCAAATATATATATATATATATATACATGTGTATATAATATATATACACGGTGCTCGGTGCGCAGAGGCAACATCACGCTAAAGTTAGTAGGGAGTTTAATACCTAACGACTCCCCGAGCTACCGTTTATACGGCTCCAAATTTCATCTCTCGCCCCTTTCTTTTCCTCCTCGTTCCTCTCGCTCGGTCGCGGGACTCGTCTTGCCCGGCGATATTATTAAATTTCCTGGGCGAATTGAAGCAAAAGAAAATTCATTCTTGTCCGTCGGTGTTATTAAAAAAGAGCCACCGCGTGGCGGCTCACGCTCCACGCTGGAAGGAGCGGTTGAAGGGCAGAAAACTTGCCGAGCCGCGAGCGAGAAATTTCATTCTATTCGATTCTCTCTATCAAAATTTTCACGGGGGTGGCGGGGGGGGCGGGAGCGGGGAGTGGCGTTGAAAAGCTCCGGGAATATATCCGCTCGATGAAACGAGTTTAATTCCACTGACGGCCGACGTGAAATTTCTGAACACCGGCAATTAACGTGCTCGAGATATTTTTCACGGCTGCCGCCAATGAAATACCATTCTCTTTCGCGATTCCATTCGTTTTGGGACCGCGTTGACAAGCGAAACAACCCGGTTTTTTCGATGGTATGCGACGAGAAAACGTCGGACTGTGATCACCGACCAGCTCTCTCTCTCTCTCTCTCTCTCTGCATTCTCAGAGTACGATCGCCAAAGTGGAGAACATTTCGCGGAGAGTGACACTGCAGGAGAAGGATCGATTTGCGAAACGCGAGAGGACACGCGACAATTTCCAAGAGTTCCTTCAGCGAAGCTGGACCAATCGGAATTGCACTTGCGCAACTCTTCGTGCTTGTAAATCATTCCATCGTAGTGGTAACTTTTTTCTTCCTCTCATCTCTCTCTTTCTCTTCGTGATAACAGGCAGTCTTTCGCATTAACGAATTGATATCGTCGAGTAAAATGCTCTTGGAACCACTCAGAGATCCAGCACCGACAAACAACGATCATGATTGAAAAAAAGAGAGAGAGAGAGAAAGAAAAGAGCGGACGATCATTGGAATCGAACCTTATTATCGCTTTGGAAAAAGGATGGATAATTAATCGTCGTTGATACACGCGGACAACGGGACGATGAAAGCAATGGATTTAGCTGGATCGTGCACGGCCGAGGAAAACAATGAGTAAAATCGTGGGCCAATTAGCGGTGTAATGGCGGCACGATAATTCGCGGCGATAAAGCTTCCCTCCACTCTCGGAGCGTCGTTTGAACGCCACAGATTGCCCCATCTGGCCTTAATAATTTTCTTTAATCGCTTGCATTCTATATTTAATTCGTAGCGTCTGATAACGCGGAGTGGAGCGGCGCGCCGGTGATCTACAGTTCTTTGGTAAGCTCGGTAGGCTAGCTTAGCGGGGCACTTATGGCTGATTTATACGATCCATTACCACTACCAGTGACCCAATAAGGCCGTACGCCAACCTCCACGCTTGAGTCAGATCGGCGCTGGCCTCTTAAAGGCTGATTCACAAGGCCCTGCGTTAGCCTTAAACCATCTTCCGCGCAGCGAATCTTATTAAGGTCAATGATGATATTCGCGTGCTTCGCGCGATGACGTCGGGATCAGCGGCAACGCCGTTACGACGTTATGATTCCTGGCACCGGATTCGAGATTATAATCTTGGAATTTCGTTCGCTCGCAAGAGTGGGAACATCGTTGGTCGCTACTGATAACTTCGAACGAACTTTCCTATATTTTTCTGCGAGTCGTTCTACGATCGAGGACAGAGCAGAGAAACGGAAACGTCGAAGATTCAAATTTTCAAGGAGGAAGATTTCGGAAAGCGTTCGAAATCTCCACGATAAAGGCAAATAAATATCTCAAGCTCGATGCTTCCGCGATGGTTGATCGACGAGAAGAAATAAGCAGAGAAAACAAGATCTTCGAGTGTAGCTCTCTTATGCTCTTCGTACGCGTTTTCTCTCCGAACTTGGCGCTCGAAAAGAAAGAAGAAGCTCCTGTTGTTAAGACGGCAAAAAGAGGAGAAGAGAGGGGGATTCTCAGACGACACGTTGCTCGCTAGCTAGCTTTTAACTGCAGTTTCCTGCTGCTATTAGTGCCGACGAGACTCGTTGGGCAAAATTTTTTGCAAAGATGGGGGCCGAAAATTGTTCAACTCGGTAATCCCAGTAACAACAGCGCCGAGAGCTCATCGCCGTTCTTAATAGCGCGCTCTGAATACGAGCCAAATATTAAAATCTCTCAGTCCCGGCGACCGACTTCAAAGAACGCGAACGAACGAACGAGCGAGCGAGCTTTCGCCGCGGATTCCGCAAGATTAGTCGGGAGCGGGGGGGGGGGGGGAGAAATTCGTCGGGAATTCGGTGGCTCCGTGGACACGGACAAATCTTTTCGTGGAAACAAGCACCGACTCCCGGATAGTTCGGCGAACGAGCCGAGAACGATGGGAAAAGGTCGTTGATGGAATGGGACGAAACGGACGAAAAGGAAATGGGACGACGAAATGGATAAATGAGCAGAACCGCGAAAGACTCGGGGGAGAGAGACTTGGGAGGGCGAAAACTTCTCCGGTGGACGAAACGAACGGTTGTTGGAGTGGCCTTCGGTGTCGGGACGGCTATGAAGATATCGAGGAGTAGGACTGTAGACGAGGAGGAGGAGAAGAAGGGGAGGTCGTGGCTCACCCGGACGGTGATGTGCAATTAGGAAAATTGAATCCCGGCGTAATTAACTTTCTTAATTAATAGAATCGCGGGATTGTATCTTTAATCTGGCCGGTGGAAGTGCTTCTGGCGGCTTCTGTCACCGAACGAGAGGCGAGAGCGTTGCTTGGCTCTGACTCTATTCGACGGGTGAAACCAGCGGACGGATGGAGGAGACGATGGAGGAACGACGAGGAAGAACCGAGAGGGGGGATTGATGGAACGAGCGTAGGGAGAGGGCGCAAGGACACGGATATAGAGGGACAGAGGGAAGAGGGATAAGACAGAGGGATTGTTGCAAGACGCGAGGAAGCGAGAGCAGCGTAGTGGTGCGACGATTTCGAGCTACTACTAGAGCCGGAACCAACAGTGGGAGCCCGATTGTAAGTTTTGATATATGCGCGACGTTATTTACGATCGCATAAGAATTAGCTCAGACAGCAATCCGGTCTCTTCTTCCCCGCGGCAAAAAGCCGAACTGTTTGTAGCCGCCGGCTGTACCTTGCCGGTTTTTTGCTCGTTCCGCTTCCATTCCGGAAAAGTCCTTAAATATCGCGCGCGGGCGCCGCGTTCGACGAATCAGCCAAATGACGTTTCTTGCGCCGCGGTCGAGGGTTGTATCGATGGGGGATTTCGGGCGACGTTAATTCCACTCAGTTTCCTCGATGGGACACGGCCGATGGGAATATTAATTGATTCTAGAACAGCACCGTGTAATGTAAAGCTGTGCAGAAGCCAAACCTTATTAAATTAAAAGTAGTTACTTCGATCAGTATCGATTTAATTGTGACATAGGAGCGGTTTATGTAACAGTTACATTTATAAACAGTCGTAAACTACATTTATTAGATTATAAAAATATAATCGTTATTCTAAATTCTGATAATTCTAATTAGTATTCTGTATATAATTCCATACGGAACTATTTAGAACTATTATTGTTCGATATACGTATAAAAAGTCGCGATGCAACTGGAAAGAAACGCCGAAAAGATCTCGAAGAGCCTCTGCTCTTAGGTGTTGAACTCGAAGGTGTTGAAAGTTCGTTCGAGTAACTCTTACGTTCCACGAAGGGAGGAAGAAACACGAAAGAAGAGACGACCGAAACATTCGCTCGAGTTCTGAACGAGATCGTCGCGAACGAATTATGCCGGGCGCGTGAAAAATTAACGAGGGATCGTTTTCGACGGTCGGACGTTCGTTAGAAAGCCGAGCGGCAAGTCATTTTTCTCTCCGGGTTCCTTTTACAGCCGCCGGCAGATTAATTAATCACACCGTGCCGATTTCGTTCGACCGCGGCGGATCGATTAATAAAACCGACTCGCCGGGACTCGCTCGTTATTTAAGTTAACTTTCACGCGCGGTGCAGTTAATTACGCCGATCGATGGGGCCCGCATATTTTTGACGTTCGTTCGGAATACGATGCACCCGCGGAAACTCGTTTTGACGAGGCGTCTTTAATCCCCATCGAAACCCGGCGATGCAAACAACGAACCACGAATCCACGATGAAACGCGTAAGCTCGTAATCCATTTCGAAATGATACAGCCGAACATCTGATTTCTGATGTTCTTATGGTCAATACTTTTTTCATCGTGGAATCTCTCCGAACGTCTGTGTATTGTTTTGTCCTTCGACCGACGAGCTGCAATTAAAATGATCTCCATCGTTAACTGAAGATTATTGTTTAACTTACTACTAGCGAGCGATTTGACGAAACCTCGTCAGTTTTGTTATCGAAGCTTCGAGTGTGTTGTGCGACGAAGGATGACAAAGTGACTCGTTGGTGTTCCAATTGACGTTTCCAAAGGAATTGTGCCAGAGAATGGTGTATCATCGCGTTGCTTCAGAGGTAAGTCAGTATGCGATTTTACTAACCCTTTGAGTTCTCGTTAAGGAAGTTTAAAAGTTTGATGACAAAAATGAGAATCGTATAAGAAAAATACGATTTCAATTTCTTTTCAACTTTTCAGTAGATCCTTGCATCATACAATTGATACAATTTATATTAATATCATTGCATCACGCTACAAAGGAAACTCGATTTTTCAATTCTACTTGTCAGTTAAACGTTAAAATTCATCTATCGAACTAACACTGAAACGTATTCATATTCCTGATGTATCATTTGGTATAAATTAATTATTTCAGGCGTCTCAACTCCGATTTACCGACTAAACATTCAAGAGGTTGATCAATTAATTTCCACATTTTCCTCAACGTTATTGTCCCGTGATAACAATAACATCACGATGTTGTTACTTGCAATAATTGCAAGGTAGTAACGCTTTTCTATTTTTTTTCTATGGCACGCTAAATTCCGACATTCGACGTAAATTTCATCCACGATAACGTGAATTTTGCCTTTGAACGATTTTGACGAACGAACATCTCCTAATTAGATCGTTTTCTTGTCGCGCGGCGAGAATTTACAATTACACGGCACCACGGTTCCGGCAACTCGATGTTTCATCGAGACACGCGATTTACGCGGCATTTATGGCGATATTTACGATGGGGGTATTTGCGTCGAGTTGAGCTCGTAAAAATCATTCCGATGCCGAAGCACCATCCAGTGACTGGTAGCGTTTAATTCCAGTCAGACGGTAATTCTTTTCGAAAGCAGCTACTCGACCGGATCCATAAACTGGCGTAAATTCGCAATTTGGAAAACTGTGCGGCGAATCGGCTGGAAACTCTCTGATTTATCAACGCGATCGATATCTCTCGCTGCGTATCGATTATATACGAGGGGGAGAGGTGCGGAATGTTGCACGCCTGGCAATAATCAACGACGCTTTCTCGTTCGTTTTTCATTTAGCTGCGAAACAAGTATTTTATATGGAAACTGTTCGATCAATCTATCAGTTTTTCATACGGCGATCATCCACTTTCTCTCTCTCTCTCTCTCTCTTTCTCCCACTAACCCCGTTGCATATTTCCAGCTGATCGTATTTCTCCGTTACCGAACGATTTTTGTTTCGAATTTAGGGAAAATGGAAATCGTTCTTAACGTAGGAAATTAGCAATCTCTGTGCCCGAAACGCGATAGAAATCGACGAATTCATCGCGTTTCATCGCGTTCAATCGCGAGGATTAGAAGTTTCGAAAAAATAGGAATATTCCATTGAGACAGATTTAATGAAAATCTATTCTACTATTCTCAATGCTTCGATTCTCGTAAATCCGCTGTATCAAGGAATTGCCAGTCTGATAATTGCCTCGAAAATACACTGATGTAAACGTATAACGAAATGATAAAACAGCGAACCGTGTGATGGTCGAGAAGGAGCCGTGGATCCAAGAACAAAGACCGTAGCGGGGTTACCAAAAGAAAAAAAAATAAAGAAAAAGAAAAAAAGAAGTAATTCGCGAAACAGCTCGAACTACCAGCGGGAGCACAGACAAAATCCCGACACCGAGGACAGTGTCTCGCAGCTTGGCGAAATCGGTGAAATCCGCGACGTTTCCCTGGAAAGTTGCCTATAAACCGCGTAAATTCGCAATCTGCGAAACTACGAAACGAGTCGGCGAAGTTGTGATTTACGGCGCGTTCCGTCGTCCCGTGCACGGGACGAAAGAAAAGAGATGGCCTAGGCACGTCGCCTACGTACACACACACACACACACACACACACACGTACACGTAGGGTGGGACGACGGTGGGCGTCGGTCGCCCAGGAAAAATGCGATGTCGCGTGGCCCGCCGCTTCCTCGCAATAACTTCCGAAGGAAAATTCACGATAATAGAGACTACCGCCTGTGAATTCCGCATGCAAGTGCTCTCCTTTTCACCGAATCTCTCCCGCTATGGCCTCTCTTTCCTCTCTTCTTCGCCAACGAACATCTCGCGGCACTCCTCTTCCCTTTCTCTGTTTCTCGACCGCGTGGACGAGGAGGATTTTCCCCTCTTCCTTTGCGGCGAGGACCCCGAAACGACGTCCACGACGGGCTAAGGGAGGCTGAGCTAGACAAATAGTCGCGCCGTGAAATACCGCCGCCTCCTTAAAACTTTAAAGTGTTTCGAGTAATCCTAAGGCGCGACTTTAGATCACGGGGTATCACCCACCCACCTCGTGTACTCCAACCCCCTACGTTCCGCCTCTTTCTTCTCTTTTTCTTCTTCTTTTTCTTCTTCTTCTTCTCAGCTGAAGATCTGCTACGATCTTTTTCTTTTTTTTTTTTTGTTCTTTTCTCTCTCCGTCTATGGTGGCGTGCACGAAGACGTTATAGCGAATCGAATACAAATGGTGGCGTCGGCCGCTGGTAATCGGCTACGGCTCCGGTTCCGATGAGCTTCACGGAGGAAAGCTCTTGTTCTGCGGGTTTGATCGCCGCACAACGACGATTTAGAGTTTGCTTTTATAGCGGCAATTTGCACTGAACGTCCGCCATTACGCGGAGAGACGTTTCGTACGATACTCTGATCGTATATATATATATATATATATATATATATATATATATATATATATATATTTTTTTCTTTCCACCGTCGACCTTAACCGCGTGATGCGGTTTGCGTCGTTAAATTGGAATTGTTCAGAATGAAAACGTATAATTGTGGAAGAACTCCAGGTTTAACAGAAAGAAATTTTCGTTCGAAATGTAAAATTCGAGTAAAATTCGAGTAAAATTCGAAGCTTTTTTCTTAGGTAGAGGAAACACAACGCTAACCTGGTTCGACGATCAGCATTACAGTGTCCGTTCGTCCTTCGGTCGGCCTGCACGAATATTTCCCGACGTCGTGCGACGTCACCGTCGCCAGAGTCAATTCCGAGACCGTTCGAGCCGCGCCTCTTTCCGTCTCCACGCTTATTCCCCCTCGTGCAGCCTGCGAACAATGCAAACAACAGAGCAAATGCAACGTGAAATTCCGTACACAAAGCAAACCGATCATCCTTTCTCCCATTCTCGTTCTTCCTTTCCCTGCGTCGTGGTGACGATGCCGATGAAACATGAAACGGTTACCTGGTTACGACGCCAATCAATTCACGAATCGTTGTGTACATATTTGCAATTAATACCGTTTTATCGCGAGAGCACACACGCACGTTACGTCGTATGCACCGGTGCCCGTCAGGTTGTTGACCGGACGAATATTACGATCGAAAAATGTCGCGAGTGCGGAAAATTAAATAAATCTCCGTGCCAGCCCCTCCGTCTCCGTCCCTCATGCGACAACGTTCGCAGTTTGTAATTTCGTAATAAATCTGCCGAGATGAATTGCGCGTAGTCCGGTGGCGAATAAATTTCCAGCTGTTCGCCCTATCGCCGCCTCGATCGCGTTTTTCATCCTGCTATGAACCGATTTGAACGTTCGTTGTAATTACTTCGATCCGGCGGCGTTCCGCGAACGGCTCTTAAATGCTCGTTCTAAGTGAAGAGAGTAAAACGAGAGAAAAGTTAAGTTTCGTTTGCATCAAGAACGATTTGTTTCGAAAATTCTCTATCTTTTTTTCTTTCTTTTTTCGTTGTTTTTGTGTTTTCAATCTTTCTCTGGCTTTCAGTCAGTTCTCGCGAGGAAGAAAATCTCGCGCGTTTAAACAAAAATCTTGCAAGCCGGCGATGGGGTTGGAAGTTCGTCGCGAGTCGCGTCTCCCTGTCACCGCGATGATTTACGATCGTATTTCTTTCGTTTCGGGGCGAGACATTCTCGAGGAAAAAAAGAGCGAGAGAGTGGAAGGAGTTGGACGTCGAAAGAAGAGGACTCGGTGTAAAAAATTTCATTAGAGTCCGTCTCGCGTCTCGAGGAGACGCCGAGGCTGTATTACCTGGAATGTTAGGAGTTTGTTATCCCGGAGCCATTGCACCCCTCTGATGGGCCGAGTTTGATACGGGGACAATATGACGCACCTCAAGGTGATAGTTGACCCGGATGGCACTCTTTGCTCCCGTGGGCCCATTATAGCTGCCACTGGCGCCGTGCTCTCGTAACCTGCAAGCCATGTATGGACAAATATCATACGACGGGCAGCATCTTTTGATGAAAATTTCGTATGTTTCAGATACGGTTCATGCTAACGCTTTTACGTCACAGTTAGTCGTATAAATAGTTTAGTGGAGATTTACCACGTTCTCGGTATAATTTATGGAGTGGGTTATTTAAAATGATTTTGGTAAAAATTTAACATGTTCCAGGTATGAAATATCTCTGAATTGAAATTATATAAAACACACGGTTCAACGCTAGATCTAAGTATAATATTTGTAGCAAAGGAATTAAAGTGTAGGGTACAAGAAGAAGTGAACAATACAATTAAAGGACACAAGCTTCTGTTAACATGTTTCATTTCAAAATCACTCGAGCATTTAATAATACACTGTCATAAACATGGAAAATTATAAATTGAACCGATTCAGTGTTAATAAAAATTTAGCGTGTTTCATCGGTCTACAATGGAAGTCACAACAATAGAATTTGTTCACTGATATTTCAATACCAATCATTCGTTATAAATGGATCTTTTTGCAGAACAACGTAAGGAAGAACATTCTCTTATTATGAATGAAAATACAATACATATTCTTCGTTAGCGCAATTTGAACAATCAACGCCATTGACCCAGTTGAATCTCCAGTGTCAAAATTAAGAAACTTATCGCTCTGTCTTCCAAGTCTGCGATATATAATTTCTTAATGAATGGAATAATTTCCAGAGTCGTTCGTGCTTTTCGAGACAATAACTTGGCGAGAGATTATCAAGACCTGGCGAGTTTCGTCCACTTGAAAGCTCCATTCCCGGTACGGGAGCGTCCCCGTTTGAATAAAGATATCGGGTGCATTTGAAACAATGTTAAACAGCTTATGGCCCAGAGATCCGAGAAGAAAGTAATTACACGGTGGAGAAGAACTCACGGCAAAAAAGAAAGAAAGAAGGAAAAAAAAAGGACGGAGCGTGTTTCATGCCTTGGCTGGCTGAAAAACTAGATTCATTAAAAACCGCGTACGGCACGGCTTCGGTCGAGATTTACGGAACGATGTGACCGAACGAGAAACAGGAAACTCCACTCCCCGAAAGAAACCACCGGGCGCTAATAATTCGTCGCTTTCATTTATCCGGCCGAACTAGTTGGGCCGAATTAATTATCGCTATGGAGAAAAATACCGTCTGGTGGGGTGGGGGACGAGGGCCTAAGGGAACGGCAATTCATCTTAAAATCTCGACAACATTTTTAATTGGCAGCAAGTCGAGTCGACTTGTCACTATCGATTGTTGCTAATTGACACGGTCCTGTTTTAATATTTCTCACCGTCGTCGAAATGAACGCCGCGAACGTCCGCCGCGTTGAGAAGAATCCCCCCGTTAATGAACCGCTGTAATACGCGCTATTAAGGACGAGTCGACGACGAGTGTTGCACAATAATTTTAATTAATGCGAACGTTGGCTCTCCCTCTTGAGAGACTGAACACGGGACGACGACGACGACGACGACGACGACGACGGTGCATGCGACAGCTTTACAAAGTAAAGCTTTTCAACCGGCGAAAGAGAACGCGGCAGCGTAACGCGAGGTTTTTCTCTCCTCTCTCCCCTCCCTCAGCCTCCTGCAGGACGCGGTATGTACTGTCAAGTTTGTACGTTTTAATTTAGAGGGTCGGCGCAAGTGGCCGTTTAATATGCGTGCCACCGTGAAACGACGTGTTCCTCTCTCGCGACGCGTTCGCCCTAGTTCCCGCCGAGAATCGAACCGCGCCGACCTCGCGCCGAAAGGCAGATTGATCCCGAGAAACTTGCCTCGAATTCGCGGCGCCGCGTTGAATTTATGGAGGATGGAAGACCTTCTGAAGAGTGTCTTCTTCTGAATCTCGGGAGAAACGTGAAAAAAAACGTCCCTTTGAACGCCCCGAAGACACCGAAGGCGGCGAGGAGGGATCACAATTACAATTCGACGACTCGGGTCTCGCTGTATTGAGGCGCGACCCATTTCCAACTGACTCGGCCGGTTAGAAAGATAAAAAGACGACGAGGAGCAGGAAGTGGAAGAAACGAGGAAGAACGGACGGAGGGAGGAAGTGGAGGAGGAGGAAAGGCTCTGCCTCGTCGTTCGTTTCAGGTAGCTGGAGCCCGGAAATTGCAGTTTGAAGTGCGAAGAAACAAGAGAACCGTCTTGCGTACAGGGACAACGAGAGGCGGTCTAATAATTCATTACGAGGCGAAAGGGAAAAACAATGGGCGTCGATGGGTGCGCGTCTCGTAAGAGACCGACCCTACACCATGGTGTATGATAATGTTGAAACAAGCATACATTATTCAGCGGGATGGAGAAGGGGCGAGAGCGAGAGAGAGAGGGAGAGAGAGAGAGAGAGACTCATTTAACGCCACGTTCCCTTGCTACAGGAGCTGAAGCTCGTGGAAGCGGCAGGTTATGGCCACGCCAGGTGACGAGGAAAAAGACCGACCGGAGAACTGGAGGAGGTTTTCCGCGACTACCAGGATTAAGGATAATCCTATTAGACTTGAATTAATCCCCGGGGAACTGCATTTCACCCCGGCGAAATATTACGTTATGCCGTTATTACTGTACACGGCCGCGGCAGCCTGTTTTTCCTTCACGGTTCCCAGCTTTCTTCACGGCGCGTTCGCCGCCCGCAAACTTCGATGATAATTGTCCCCCCGTCGCGATCTTTTATTATTATTCGACGGCCCCTGCTACGCCTCGCTGCAGCGCTCGCCGTTGGAAAATGGAAAAACAGCTTGGCCGTCTTTCGAGGAAATAATCTTTCGCATGCCAACGCGGTGGATTTTCCATGAATTTCAGGCGAAGTTTATCTCGTCTTCACGCCAGGGGTAATTTGATTTCGAGCTGCAGTTCGCATGGTGCGATCTTGAATTTGCGATTTTTTTTGAGAGAGAGAGAGAGAAATCGTCTCTCCGCTTCCCCTTTGCGGGAGGAGAAATTTGCAGTTTCTTTTCCAACCAACAGTGAGCATACTCTCTTAGCAGAAAAGAAATTCTACGAGCGTGAAATCGCTCGAGCAAATACATCGTTTGCCATTATCCGTTGTTTTCCCATCTCTCTCGAGATTGCCATCTAAAATAATTTGCCACCGAAAACACGCGCTAATTCCACTCTCGTCGAAAGTTTCGATTTATCAATCATCGATTCGCAGCTGTCTCCACCGTCACTGCGCGAGCAATTTTCGTTAAAAGCACTCTACAATCGATTCTCACTTCGAGGATATTTCGATCAAAGTGGTGTGGGATACTCGCGATACGCGTTGTTTTCCCGCTGCTCTTTAAATTTAACCAGCGTCGATTCGAAGCGGAGTTCGAACGACGGGGGAGAAAGAGGGTGAGCCTAGGAGCTTCGAGCGAGTTGGAAGCAATAAAGAGGAGGACAGGAGAAATCTCGCGTTCATCCCGAGGATGAAATGACGGAACTTGGAAAGAATTATGAAGCGTCGAGGAGGTAGCGCCGTGCAAGAAGAATCGACGACAGATCCCGGCCGTCAAAGCCAACGAAGAGGCGCACTTATCTTTAAGTGATTGATGTCGACTGGATCCCGACGGAGGAATAAAAAGCCGCCTGTCGGATGATTTTTTAACGGGGCAACGATGTATAAAGGTGTCACGACATCCCTCTACTTCGCTGCGTGGAAATATATCAAGATCCGTTAATAGGGTCGCCTAGTTACGCCGGGAAAATAGACCGACGTTTGGGAAATTTATCAAGCTATTTACCGGGTTAACTATCGGGGTTACAATCGAGATTCTACTTTCATTTTTAATCCGATTTTTTGCAAAGTCCAATTCTAATTCTAGTAGCTAGTGCATTAGCATTTAACATTTGAATTTCTTTTTATGTATTTAGCGTATTGCGCGTGTTACACATATGAAATATCCTTTTGTAATTTTCCAGGTCGACATAATTATGTCGGTCTTCTTGTAATGTTAATGAAATTTTAAAATATTCAGCATTATATGCAATACAGAAGTCATTGTATTTGATATTTGAAGCTTTATAGAAAGAAACGTGGATGAATTTCTAATTGAAACAGTCATCAGATATTAACACTCGTCCTGCTTCTTCCAGCCAGGAAATTGACATCAGTGGAAGATTGAATTTATTATTTCGCCAAGTCCACTCGTTTCGACGAATGAATCTCTGTCTGACGATCAGTGTCTATTTTCATTACAACTTTCCAGCTATTCGAAGCTTCGACCTATAGCATTACTGCATTTCTCCTTATTCCTTTCCTTTTTTTATTTACGCTCGTCGAGAATATCTCACGACAATGTTTCACCGGATATATATATATATATCGGAGACATACAACTCTGCGCGAGTTGAACTGTAAATTATAAAAATTCAAATTGATACAGTCGAGTGTTGCAATTATAAGTGGCGGTGCAAACGTTGGGGAAATGTATTTGACGAGGTTTCGTGAGATTTCTCTCGCAGGCCATCGCGACATCGAAACATCCACTAATTTACGCCTGTTCGAAAGTTCGCGATCGCGAAGGTCCCTCGTGTAATTTGCACGCGGAAAAATTCAGTTTCGCAACTTCAATCGTGGCATCGTCTGAAGAGGAGGAGGAGGAGGTCACAAATGCGATTTAAATGTAGCAGGCGAGTGAGAAGCAGCGAGCGCGTTACCTCTCGCCGAAACAAACACGACGAGAAGAATAATTGTATTTGTAAGGAGATAGGGAAATCCACTTTGGAAAGTTCTCCCATTAGACGGAGCGCAAAGTGTGAAGATTGTATTTTTTAAATCCGCTCGAAAAATTGGATCGATCGCGACGTCGAAATTACGAATTTGTGTACGAAGAGGCTCTCTCTCTCTCTCTCTCTCTCTCGCCGCTAAGATGATATTGCCAGTGTTGTGAAATTGATAGTGGATACTGGACTACGGATTTTTATGCGTTCGTAGGAAGTTCGAGGGTGCAAGAATTTGCAGAAAATATTGCAAACTTCCAAACTATCGTCCATTTCATTGAATCACTTTTTTTACAAAATTTACGAAGACAATAAATTCATATAAATATCTGCAGTTTGTTTATTACAGAAACACAGTCCGCAGATTACGCCAGAGGTTTGACGATGTAAAAAAAAAGAGAAAACAAAAAAATTTTTTTTCCGAAATGCGGATATTAATTTCGTACGAATAGCCGACATGGAAAAGCTTCCAATGAAGTTTTGATTGCATTGTCGACGTATGTACATCAGCGGGCTGTGTCAGCAGAGGGCGATTTATCGTTTGGATTTTGATTGAAAATATTTTTTAATCATCCCCGACGTGTTTGAAAATATCAAGCTATTCAGCTTTCCGCCCGTGACGTTGTTCCGGCCGATATCCGGTGGATTTCAAAGTCCCGATTCGACGCTCACCGCTGGTGGAAATTAGACGGCGGGAGCGTGTTCTTCGAAATTTATCCGCGCGTCTATTAAAATCCCAGCGGCACAATGGCGAGGACAGCGTTGGAAACGGAACTAATGAAACCCGTTCGCGGCGGTGCACCATCGCGACGGAAATAAACCTTCGCTTTTCCACTCCGTGCTCACTTACTTATTCGCGTCTGTTGCGAATGCGGCTCGTCGTAACCCTCCGGTTTGTCAGGATCTGAAAAGGAACAGTGGAGACAGTGAGACATCGGAATAACGTGCTGGACCATATGCGACAAGAATTTTCTAACTACGTTCTCGCGTGAACTAGTCGTGAACTAGTTGCTCATATTGTTAGTGGTCCGAATTCCCAAGATCGTAGATCGTTTAATCGCACGATTTGGAAATTAGTTTGAAATCCTATCTCGTTTGTTAGAAACGAACTCGGCAATGCATACAATTAGTTATAAAAAAAAAAATAGCACGTTCCCTCGCGTCTCGAACTTTCACGAAAGAAACGAAAGATATTGATCTTTCCGATTTAACGACCGAGTGTCGTAGATAATTCCCCGGGATACGATCCAACTGACTCTCGATCGTTCGCTTTCTCTCTCTCTCTCTCTCTCTCTTCCAAAAATTACATTCATATTTCCAAGTATTACCATATAATTAAAAATCGCTGGCTCGAATACGGCGGGAAATATTCAACGAGGTTAGGAGTCCGGCGAAGCTATTAAACGAAGGCCAGCTTAAGGACAATTCAATTTAGTGGGCGGATTTAAATAAAGAGGGGACGGGCCAGGAGACAGACAGACAGACAGACAGACAGACAGAGAGAGAGAGAGAGAGAGAGAGAGAGGAACTGCAATTACCTCGCACGGACAGCTGAACAGCATACATCATTTTCGGCTCGGTGTTCACCTGGCATTCGTACTTGCCGGAGTCTGTCTTCCTGGCGTTATCCAGCCTGAGTGTCCACGCGTCGCTACCCGGTGTGTGCTGAGGCCCGAATCTCGTGTCCGAGCTGAACAGAGTGTTCCCGGACGTGAGAATGTGAAGATCCTTGCTTCTCATCCAGGACACCTGAAACAAGGCCGCGGACGCCGTTGAAATTACATCGTAATGGAATTACGTGGCCCTCTGTTAAATACGGAGACTCGCATTCGCTCTCCCCCCCCCCACGTGCAAATACTTCTTAATTACTTTTGCCTGGCTTTTCGACGATCGAGACGAGAGCAGTTTCGAACCGTGTGAAAAATGTAAATTTTACGAAAATTTACGCTTGAAGCATAGATTCGATGAATCTTCGATGAACCTTCAAAGAATCTCTCGACGCGGGAGAAACCGCGTCGAGAGATGAGAATTCGTCGAAATTTACGAAATTTACAACGGCAGAGAGAAAAATTCGAGTAGAGACAATGGCGTGGCTATTAATCAGCTTTGTGTCATTTGGATTCGTCAGTACGCGTACGGCTACGAACGCGGTTGCCTCCCTCGAGACTGCAGCATACTACAGAGAGGCAAGAGGAACGCGCACTCGCGCCCCGTAAATCAGCGCTCTGTTACGACTTATTTCCTTTCCGCCTCGCTACTTTACACCCGTGTTACGAGCGACGTAATACATAACATAGTAACGTGTTACGACGTCGTTACCTTATGGCCGAGATAAAGGATAGAGACTGTTAAAAAGAAAGTTCCGGCCGCAGCGGGCGGGCGAAAGATCGTGCGGGAAGAGAGGAGAAAAGGAGAACGGGGGGGCGCCGGATATAGGTGGAGTTTAATGGAGCGACGCGTGAAAATCTCGATCGTTCGGTGGAAATGCAAGCGAGTGCAAACGAAACGAAAGAGAGGGCGGAAAGTTTCGTAGTCTCGTTTGACTCTCCGGTGAAATTTCACTCGTCAACAGACGGAGACCGATTTTATTTGCCGGCAGGCTTGTTTCAACTTTTGACTTTTTTTTATCGTCACCGTCCGAACGCCGCGGTCCGGCGTTTATAATATACAGCGGGCAATTACTCGTTCTTACCGCGGAGAAATGAAAATCGCGATTTTCTTATGTCAGTGGCAATGCGCCATTATATTAAAACGCGGCAATGAACCGTGGTCCGGCAACTCGGCCGGTTCCGTAGTTAGGAGTCACCTTTGACATATCTTATTGCTCCCGGCTAAATAATTAATCCTCCTGCTTCCTCCCCCCTCCTCCCCGTTTTCCGTTTCCACTCGGTTGTTCAGCTCAGGGACGGGGAAAGAAGGGGGCTGCAAGGGGGAGTGGCGAGTAATGGGAGTTTACTGATTACTCAGTTAAATTCACGAGTTTCCCAACTCGCGAACTATTTCCTACGAGGTCGCCCTCCCCGCTCTTCCCGCAACTCGGTTCATCAATTCTTATGAGTTTTCCTCCTGGACACGCCGGATGCGCCACCGTGAAGAATTTGATCCTGAATTCGATTTGTTTGACACTGGCTGAGGACGAATACAAATCCCTGGCTGCTCGAAACTACTGTTTGTTTCAGCAGCTAGAATATACGAAATGATAGTTTATACAACAAAGAATCAATAAAGTGTCAACACCTTATCGACATTGATTTTCTATCGCTAAGATGGCAAGAAATATACATACTTATAATTTTTTTTTATAAAACGATTATTTCCTCCTAAAATATTGGTACTCGTCAACATCGTAACTATTGGTTTCTACTGTACGTCCTCCGTAAGTGTTTATATTCCGCATTTTCGATGGCATATTTTTAAAATTTTTAATGTTACAACAACAAATATTAGGCTTATCTCATGCGTGTAATAAAATCTAAATTGCAACTGAGGTAAAATGTGACGCCTAATGACGTCATCCGTAAATGTTAATATACATATTAATAACCGTAATTGAATCATGTACGACAGACGCTAAATAATTCAGCTGAACAAGGTATTTTCGTCGGATCTTCAAGTTTGACGCAAGTGTTCGTAGTTCGATTAGCAGGTGTCTCGGTGAAAAACGGCTTAATCGACGAATGACAGGGTGTTAATAATGCAGGGTACTTAGGCGAAGCGACGACGTGTCCTACCGAAAAAATACGAGGAGCAAGGAAATGGAAGAAAGCATCCGGTTTGCAAGGTAGCCTCTACATAATTCCCTCTGATTATCCATTCCCTTTTCGGACTCTCGTTCGTCTTGTTACGAGCGGAAGTTTGCGCGATCCTCGTCGACGAGAGAGTAGCGCGAACCTCTGGCACCGAGGACGCTTCAGAAAGGCGCGCCAAGTTGATTTTTTCTCTCTCTGTCGTTGCGATTAATATTTCGCGCGATCCTCGAAACGACGATGCGCAGCTTGAAGGGCCAAAGGGTGAAGCTTCGTCGAGCTTCGTGGCAAGCGTCGAAAATACTCGCAGTCAACTAACGAAGTTTGTTTAATATTTCTTTTTTTTTTTCGTTCATTTTTGTATCCTCCGACGTGAGATTTCTAAGTATCGCGAGAAGCTTAAGAGGAGCGTGAAAGGAACCGGGGAGAAGACTAGAACGACACGAAAATGGGGTTCGCGATAACGATCACGAATATGGTCAGTGAATATCCGTGCGAATATCCGATCGCTCGTATTTTTCAACGTTGCGCCGGATCGAAACGGTGGGATACATTAGATATCCGGCTATCGGGCTGCGGTCATTTCCGATCTGCATCCAGTTACCATTCTCCCCCATTGGTCGTTTCGCGAGAATGCGAGAGGATGAACGATCGACCCGAATGATTTGTTGTCGACAGCCGGAGAAAAGGGTGAGACGAAGAAGAGAGGGGCCGGGGGGGAAGGGGAGGAAATGGCAGCGAAACGGCAGCGTGCAAGACGAAGAATCTAAATTGCGATCGTTGCGTCGCGCGAGCGGCCTGGCGATTTTTAATAATATCCAGGGGAACGGATAATCGAAGCCGGGTCGCGCGACGTTTCGTCGCGGTACCGCGGCGATGCAATAATCCAACGGTGACAAAAAGAGATATACCAGTCGCTGGCTCGAATATATTCAGCCGACCGTAAATTTATCGCCGTTATTAAAACAACCGTGGCGATACGAGCAACGCGCCCTGCCCGCCGAACGAACCGTAGATATTATTCGGAGAGGCGAACAAAAGGAGCTGGGATTAATCGGTAATTAAATCGACGCCAGGCAAACAGCAACGCGTTCCGATACGCCCGCTTTTTATTCACTTTCTTCCACGGTATTCCACCATCGTTTTCTTTTTCTCTCTTTTAACGATCATATCGCGGTGGTAAGCTGGAAGTGTAACCTGGACGGTGGATTGGTAAGTAAAGTTCCATCGTTCGTTGGAACTTTACTTCCCGAAGATCAGACATTTGGAATTTTAAGGCACACTCACGGTGTGAATATCAGAAGAATCTGGCGAGGGTATCGATACTCCGCAGAGTTCACGTTGTTATGGAACAATTTATTACGCAGCGGTCGTAAAAAGTAAACGAACGGCCGTAAAGAACAACCGTCTCGAAAATTCGAGCTTGTACATACACGTGGGGCAGAGGGGGGGGGAGGTGGAATCGCTCGGTCACACTGTCGAAGGTAAATCGATGCAGACGGCGCGCAGGTTCGCTGAAAATCGGCTTCGAACGTAACGAGAAGAAAATTCAGCGCCGCGTGCGGCTGATTTATACAATAATAACGTAAGCGACACACGAGCAGAGCGTAATGGTCCACGGTATGGAGAGAGAGAGAGAGAGAGAGAAAGAGAGGAGGGGACACGGAAAGGAAGGGTGGGTCATGACGTTAGGGGATGAGAAGAATGTACAGCGTGGCAGGGGCCCGGGTGTATCACGGCATTTGGTCGAATGCCAGTTTACTCGAGTATACGAGTCGGATAGCACCAGAAATAGAACTGGCTTTGAGGTCGTCGCGTACGAAGGAGGACGAAAGATGGAAAAACCAAGGTGGGCCGAGGACGCGACGAGAGAGAGAGAGAGAGGGAGAGGGTGGTTTGCTCACGCGGCTGCCGGGTAGACAAAAGGACGGGGCAATATACGGAGCCGGCATAACCGCTTTCATCTGCTACGTCGACAGAGACCAGGGGGCAGGAGAGGGGGAGCCGGATAAAAATGCAACTCCTACCAAGTCGTTTCGCCGCAACCTTACGAGCCTCGCTGCTCGTTCGCAGCGCTACTCCTCCGGAGGAGCCGAGTTACCTTATGGCCGGTGTTCAGCTCGCACCAGGGCAAACGCACATTTCGCTTGGCCGGATCGACCAACTGCTGCTACGCGAGCGACGCGATTCCCCCCTGCTCGAATGTTTCTTAAATTAGACCACGTTCCCGCGTCGCCGCGAGATCGACCTCGGAAAATTTTCACCGCTGCTTGCAACAATTTCCACGGTTGCATCCACCAACCGGTTGTAACGTCTGCTCGCTTTGCGTCGAAATGAACCTTTTTTCTCGGGGTGAGTCGGGGTGAGATTCCGTTGCTCCAAAGTGTGGCTGAACCTTTGGATTCGATTGTTCCGTTTTATCGCGAGAACGCGGATCTGACTGTCACTTCGAGGGACAACGTTCTGTCGTAGCGATATACGAAAGCAAAGGCTAAGGGTAAGATTTATCGTTGATCGAGGTTTGTTGAATTTTAACTTTCGATGATTCATCGAATGACTTGTGAAATTGTATTAATTACTTAATTAATTACTTAATTGGTAATTGTTCAGTTGTTCTAGAAGGTGCAGTTACCTGGTTTTGCACTAGATTCTACTTCTCCTTCATCTGGTTGCCAAGCTCTTTGACTTCAGAATTTCAAATTTTGGGTTCGTCGCTCGGTGATTTGTAACACGCTCGCGAGATGCTTCTCCCCGTTCGGAGGGATGATTCAGAGATTAACGCGGAGTCGCAGAAGCATGGTAAGATAGTTCACAGAAGCTTGAATCGATTGTGCTCCGGCTCTCTGAGAGCTCTCTAGAGTCGGTAGAGGGAGGGAGGGAGCTGATGTATCGAAAGAAGGGTCGGCTCGAGATGAATGAAACCACGGATCCGGAAAGCGCGATAGATTTTCCCTGTATTCCTGTATTGTAACAGGTGGTAGAGATCCCGAGGATCCTACCCAGTGAATAGAATCTGTTGGACGACTACGTTTTCAAGAAAGTTAGCCTCGGCTCATTGCGTGGTTGTTAACCAAGTCCAACCCCGTGACTTCGGATGTTGTTGACTTTTCGGTAATAATTCGCCCGGAGATTTAATTTGCGTGAACGCCCCGACTCCGCCGGTATTCGAGAACAAATCGATCGCGAACGATTCGCCTCTTTCGTTTAATTCGAACACCTTGATCTTCCTGTTGCAAACAGACGATGAGTCGCTCGATGAATAAAGTGTCATAACTATCTTTCGGCGGAAGTTGCCAAAGTCGAAGGTCGAAAGTTCAGGGAAAGTGCCCGCAGCCAGCAAAAACGCGCCGACGGACTGAAGCGGAGTTTTACGATGAACCGTCGATGAGTCGTACAATCGAATCGCCGCCGTCGTTTATCCGGGGCTAAATTATTTACTCTCTTTCCGTTCGGTGATAAGAAACGATAAGAATCGCGCCCGGTGGTCTTCCTTTTCTGCCAGAACCACCATCATCCAACACGCTTTTGAATCGGACACACACAGTCGATTCCCACGTTCGGGGTTTACGTCCATTTTCGACGGAACTTTCCGATGAATGGAAACTATCCTGTCGGATAACTCCGAAACGCGAAACGCGTGGAACAGTGAAAACAGTTCTACCAACTGTAGTTTTTCGTTCGTTAATTGTCCGTCACTGTGTTCGAATGGATTCTTATTCATTTCATCAGAGATTTATTAGAGTGTAATAAATTTTGCTTGAATCATTTTTCGATTAAGAAATAGTGACTGAGAATCATTACGTTACATATATTAGCCTTAGTTAACTTTCTTGAGATGGTGTGATTCTCTGTGATTGTTATATTTTTTTTATGATTTTTTTTTAGAACCGTATTCGCTCGCGTGTTATTTTCGTTCAGAAGATTTCATCGCGTTATTCGTTCGGCAGGATTCGAATCATTTTTCCTTGCGAATATAAAATTGATCCGATGAACGCAAAGAGAACACCGAGTAAAAGTGAAATAATTAATAAATCAGATGGGCACAAATTGATATTAAAAATTTTCATTTGGAACCGTTTATATTCATCTCCCGAGCCGGGATTCATTACGAAAATGACGTAATTCAATTGACGCAAAGAAATATGCGTCAATTCGAACGACACTCTGATTAAAAACTTCCATTTGAAAATAATTTCCAATTTAAAATAATTCGTCACTATCTGGCAATCGTTTAATCATTGATCCACTCTTTTGAGTATTCCCACTCTTTTGAGTAATCTTCGAAAAAAATGAAACGAATGAAATTTATAGGGGAGGGAACAAGACACTGCCCTGCCATTGCGTGTTTCAGCACAGCACAGAGAGAGAGAGAGAGAGAGAGAGAGAAGTCGATAATCTTTTGCGTCGACCGATACGAAAATGCTTGCCGTCCGTTTTTTAATCCGATTTCGTTTATCGAGAAAGTCGAATATCGTTCGTGAAAAAAATTGCGTCGCCGACGCGAGAAACGACATACACAGCTCGTTCGTCTATCCGTCAAAGCGGATTACGCGAACTGGCTAGTGCCGCTCGTTCGTGATTTTTTTTCCTCAGCTTTCGACAACCACCGGCGCTTTCGAAATCGTCCAAGACCGAATAATTAACTCGACGTATCGATTATAACTCTCGGAAAATACGTAGGGAATAGAATTCGTACAAATTCTAGGCAGAATAAATCAATCTCTCTTCTCTGTTAATTTGTCAGTGGCAGTGAATGTTTATGCATTTGTAGAAAAAGAAGTAAAAATTGTAAAAATAAAAATTTCCACAAACACTCCGTGATCACTTTGATGAGAACAGAAATAATTATTTTTCTTTTCTTGCGAAAGCATCGTTACGTTTTCTTTTTCTTTTCTTTTCTTTTTTTCTTTTTTTTTTTTCTTTTCTACGCGAAGAACGAATGATCGATGAAAGAAAATTTCAAGCAACCGAACGCTGTAAAACGTTCATTAGAGACTCAATTTGATGGAAAGAGGCTGTTGCGTTATTTGATTAACGTCAATTTTTTAACAGGCGCCCATCGAGGTCATTGATGGGGAATGTGGGCGCGGCATAAACCTGACCTCGACTAACCTAAACTAATCGGTGACCAACAACGATCCCGGGTCACTGAGCTTTTATCGATTACCTTTCTTCCGTTACACGTTGCTCCGGCCTAGACGGTAATACTGTTCGATTAACCATGCTCCTCTGATACTTCGTTCAACTCGAAACCTTGCTAGGTGAGACTTTAAAAATTGCGGAGAAACCATACGCCATAATCAATCCGACTAATTCAATTTGTCTGACTAAAGAAAATCAAAACTACTTGTCCCATGGAAATCATTTCCAGTGAAAGAAAGCGATTTTTAATCCTCTTTTTAAAACGAAGATTATTTATTAGTTAAATGAAATCGAGATCATTCATCCACGTACGTGCATTCAAAAGTAATTCAACGACAGTTACGCGAGGAATCGAAGTGAATTCAACCCTTCGACGAAGATTTCTCTGCAAATTAAACAAAACCGGGGCATCCAGTGTCGGCCCATTGAAAAATCTTTCCTGCGGTTTCCAAAAGATAAAATCTCAAAGGCCGGCTTTACGTTGGCCATGAAATCGAAGGTAGAAATACGAACGTCGTGTCCTTTATCCTCCTCCATGTGATCGAAGAGAATTCGAGCGCGCAAGAGCCATAGAAGTGCCAGGCCATTTGCATACACGCAACCAGGCCAAGAAACGTTTACAATTTTGCTTCGGCGACTGGATTTCAAGGTTTCTGCAGTCCTCCAATTATTGAGTTGCTCGAGCTTTCTTTCTTATCCAAGTTTTTTTTTTTTGTCGGGAACTTAAATTTGCTAAACTACTCTATCGTATATAATAGAGAGAGACACAATCTTGCAAAAACTCTTAGAAATAACTGGAAATTCTTGCCTCCTCTCTTTCTCTCTTTCTTTCTCGCGATCAATCAAATTTCGCGGTGTACGTTAACACCAATGGAGTTATTCCATCGTGAAATTTCCCCGTTCGAGAAACCACGAACCAGAAAGAAAAAAAAAACGATATAAACGCAGAAAAATCGCGCGTTGGCTGAAAAGCAAAGTGGCTGAATGGTAGTAGCATTCTGTTCGAGTGTGCGATGAAGAACTTGGCGCGAGAAAAGAAGGCGACGTTCCGCGATAAATTACGTTTTCAGCCGAGTCGCCAGGAGAGAGAGAAGTTTGGAAGCGGCTCGAATTATCGTCATCGTCATCGCTGACATTCCGTTTCCTCCGCGCGGAGAAAGCGCGCCATTCCATGAGAATTATCCCGGCCGCAAAGTAACGGCTCGCATCTAGGCCATGAATTTATCATCCTCGCGGCGCAATCTCGCCGGCTCCAGCTCCATCTTAAGGCGTGTATTAATTTTTCAAGCGGCGCGGCACGCTCGCGATTTAAAATTCACCAGTCTAAACAGAAGGCTAATGCCTTCGTTACGAAACGGGTCTACGTAATTATACGGAGCGTGTAAGATTCATTTCTCCGTCTCTTTCGTCCTTCTTTTCGTCTTTCTCTTTATTACGTTTTCTTCCTTCGTTCTTGCTCGTCTCGCGAACGATGTATCGCGAGATGCTTGATAAATAAAAGGGTCATGCGGCGAGAAGCTAAGGCTAAACTTTTGAGAAGCCGGAGAAAGAAGAGAGGATTTTCTCATTCTGATGCAAAGAGGAGAGAAAGAGAGAGAGATTGATGCGAGCCTAACTGTCGACGCAGTTTCTTAGCGAACTAACTTCATTAGGACATCAAAGATGCGTCGGAGAAATTGCGTCGCAACACAGAAATGCAAAGCGAAGGGGAGAAAGGCGCAGCAGCGGAGGAGTAAAAAGAGGAGGCAAAAAAAGGAAATATCGTCTCTGTAATTTCGCCCGAAGCGCTGCATGGAAATACGAGTGCGAGTGAAACGAAGTGCGTGCAGTGGAAGTAAATTGTAATTGTCAGACACGTGTTCTGAGGAAAAGCTATTGCATGGAATTTCCTTGGAAATTTTCTTTTTATTTATTTAACGCGCGCATGTATGCACAGTTGCAGCCATAAGAAATTTTCACTCCAGTACATCTCGCGAGGCTCGTTACGAAAATAATTCATGCGAAGTTTTCGCATACAAGCGCAGTGGCAATTCGAGCAAATGTACGTTCGTCTTTGACCTATCAATGACAATCGTCATTGGTCTTCTTCTGCGAGTGAATATCAACTCAACGTCCAGTGGACTTTTGAAACGTGTGTGTACTTCTTCTCATTTATTCTATTATTCTTCCTGCGCTGGAAGAATCACTATGAATCTCACATATTCACAACGGCTGCACGAAGGTAAATATTTACTGCAATTGTGTCGTACAAACCATTTCGAAACTTTATTAACATTTCAGTGAGGTAAAACATCGCGAAATTTTATTAACATTGTAATGAGGTAACCAAATATAAGTATAAGTTGCAGCAAATATACATATATATAGTTAAAAACTGATGCAGAACATAAACAGTAATTTTAAATGTGTAATTACAGTTCCACTGAATATTTAAACACGTAGAATTGAAGAATATACGTTTGCATAAAACATTATGTGGCTTCTATCTGCATTTACAGAAATTAACAACGTTAATTATGATAGCACAGGCTTTCGTTGGTACACCAACGAAATTTTAAAATGCTTCGGAGAAAACATTTTCGCGAGTCGCTGTAATTTCTTACGTTTCGAGGACGAAGGAATACCAAGTGATAGTAAAATCCGCAATCGCGAATGCAATTACGGATTCGCCTCGCGCAATCACTGCACGAAAAAGGCGTGAAATGAAAGGAAACTTTGCGAGCTAGTTCTGAGAAAGGGAATAACAGGTTAGGCGTGTAGCAACCATGGTTTCCGAGGGGTTCAGACGGTTGAACAGCGAATCCAGTATGGCTGCCTGTCGGGTAAATGGAGGGCACGAGGGGCTACGCGTGCACCCCTCGTGACTCTCGCATTTTGCATACTGATGAGCCCACTTTCAAGCCACTTCGCCTCCCATTTCCTTTCTTCCAACGTTTCCTTGTCACTTCTCAAGTTTCTGTTCCCTGCAGCCCTGTCAACATTACGCCACCTCTTGATAATTGCCACGAGAATCGAGAAAGAAATGTAATTCTCTCGCTTCTTCTCTTTCCTTGCCCTTTCGAAAATCTCTGCAACTTTTATTACTATTTATTACGTTTCGTTTCGTTGCCTTCTTTATTTTCTCTAATTGTTGCCCAAATGTCTCTGCAAAATCTCTGCAATTTTTATTACCGGTTGTTTCATTTTGTTTTTCCCTCCTTTGCTTTTCATTTCTTTTTTTTTTTTGTTTTTCTCTAATTGTTTCTCAAGGGTCTGTCTGTGTGAATTGAAATTGAATCAGAACGAAGGGAAGCGGAAAAACACTTCGAATTCAATTGAATAGAAGAATTTGTAATTTTCTGGTTCTTCTTTTGTCCCTGTTTTTGCAACGCGTGCTCCTTTGGTAAGAACGATATTTTATTGTTTGCTAGTTGCCACGAAAGCACACACGATGGTCACGCGGTGCGCTTATGCGAGTGACGCGATTGTCAAAAGCTGAATCTCGAAGCTTTCACGACTGTCCCCCGGCTACTCGACATTATTACCATTTCGTCAGTGAATATGCTGACACACACACACAGTGACTATGGTCCACGACGAAGCGAACGATCGGCCGCAGTAGTAGTACAACGAACTGGTCAGCCATGAGAGTTACTAGCTGGTCTTTGCTCATTTTCTCACGGAATATTCCTCCGGAATTCATTTCGTCGATAAAAGTATACTTCAAATAACCAATTTTAACCCTTTGTTAAACGGTATGTATCTTTAGAAATCAAATTCACGTGACATCGTTGGATCACAGATGCCCGTTTAGTGATTTATTTTACATCGTCGAAATTCTACATTTCTCTCCGATTAATTGAAACTAATTGAAATTTAGTGGATTAATAATAAAAGATTAGTAGGTTAAAACAAAATTAAATTGAATTAGAAACTGCTGTGTCTTCCAATGATCAACGATACAACGATTGATCGCTTCTGGAAAAGAAGGACGAACACTCGCTACTCGTTTCAATCAATTACAAACACGTACAGAACGAACTAATTAAACCGGAAAAAATCACCAGGTAAAAATCTTCATGGTTCGTTGTTCGATTATAACTGGATCTCCATCTGAAAATTGCGCGCGACTAGCTGCACGCTAAATTTCTATTCGACTGTCACGCAGAGGTACTTGTATAAGTTGAAACCGACTACGGTGGAAACGGATCGTGCTGGCAAGCCGCTACTCATTCATTTCAACCTTCGTTCCAACCGAGACCGCGAAAATACCTAGAAAAAGAGCCGCATTTTCTCCCCCGGTGCTCATTATTTCGGCTAACCGATAATTTCCCCGTTTCCTTCGCCGGATAATGGCCCCTGACAAATAGGAATTCGCGCGCAACCGTTCAGCGATCGATTGGAAACCGTCCAGGGAACGTATGCGGCGTTATTTCGTCGTTTATTTCCAATGACCGACCCATTTTCATATTTTTACGATTGCTTCGTCCGTACGATGATCACGCGATTTGGTGATCGAAGCTCGCTATCGAGACGCGACAGACAAAGTGTCGAATAAGTTTGGAAATTTCAATTCCAATTTCAACTCCAACGCTTCATTGTGATGCGATCGCTTTCTCTACAATGTGGAAATTTTATGATTACGAGAAAAATCATGTGATTACACATATAAAACGGAAGATTACGAAAGAAATTTCTGATCAGTGTCATTTACTAATAAAGGAACGATTTAAAACCAATAATTAATTCTAACAAGAAGACGGATAAGAAAAATCTGCGTCATCTTGGAAACAGAATTCCAGGCACAGCGAGTGCTTATAAAAATCAAAGGTGCACAGAAATTCATTTTCTCGTCTGATCTTCTTCTCGTCGTCTCGCGTGAAGCAGAAAGATAGTTCTCGAACAAAGTTCGATCATTAACCGGGCTCGCTGAAACAAGCTGGAAGTGAGAAGAGAAATACAAATCCGGGCATACCCGGTGAAACGAGAGACAGAGAAAGAAACGGTGAAAAGGGTTTACGCGGCGGAACCGTCATTCGAGCGCAGTGTAACGTGTCCGGGCTTATTTTCTCGCGTTGCACCGTCTCTGACGAAAGAATGACGATTGTCGCCTGATTGCTCTGCTCGGCGAGTCGGCGAGCGTTGCGGGTGTTGCGTGCTCGACCGACACAGGCCAACAAAACAGTTGGACGAAATTGTCGTAAGTTTGAAAAGTCATTTTTCCGAATTCGCTTCACTGTTCTTCTGCATGTGAAAAAATATCGAGCCAAAGAGAGGATCGACGTTAAGGGCACTACCGATCATCCTTCAGCTTTTCCCTAGAAGAGAAGAACGAAATTCGAACCGCTTCAAGCTGGCCAAATCGAATTCGCTAAAAAAAAGAAAGAAGATCTTCGTGTCATTAATCAGCGAGACAAAATTTTTTATTTTTTTGAAGTGATAAGGATGATATTCACGTTTTGGTGGTCGAGGAACGATTTTCACAGCGGAACACAATCGACACTGGCCAGAGGAGGGGAAATCGGCGTGTCGACCAGAGGGATGAGGGAATATCCGACAGTCGGCCTATGAATTTTTATTTCACACGCTTTCAACGTTTTCTCTGGGAATAGGCTAGAATTTTTCTGTCCCGGCCCGGTAAGTGGCGGTCCGGTGTGCCGATGGCGTTTTCCACAATACTGAAAAGCTGATGGTCCCCATCAT
The DNA here is from genome assembly GCA_032399595.1 of Tetragonula carbonaria. Taxonomy (NCBI): domain Eukaryota; kingdom Metazoa; phylum Arthropoda; class Insecta; order Hymenoptera; family Apidae; genus Tetragonula; species Tetragonula carbonaria. The sequence goes on from JAUCRC010000014.1 coordinate 7,526,668, forward strand.
GCAACACAGAACAGACTCGAATAGTCTAGATTCGAAATAACAGTCTCGTCCCCCCCCCTTTCTTTCTCTCCATTTTCTTTTTTTTCATTTTCACCTACGTCGTTCCATTTCTCTCTCTCTCTCTCGTTTTCTCATTCCCCCAGCATCGTGTGTTTCATTCCCTCGTTTCACCGACGATAAATAACGAATAAAACTTTTTCCACTTCGCCAACACTACCCAGTGAAAAATTACTACGAAACATTGAATATAGGCGGCAATTACGGTCAATCGTCGGCGTCGACAATGCCATGTTGTAAACAGCGCGTCGCGTTTTTCCTATCGGTAACTTGTTGATTACTAATTTCAGGCGGCACGTCGCGGATAAAAAGCGAGAAATAAATAAAACGCGTGTCTCTTTCATTAAACATCCCAATTTCCATTAATTGTCACTGTTTCTGTCGCGATACAATGGGGCAATTGACGCGACAATGCAACGAGAAAGCGTGAAATGAAATTCACTGATATATATAGGGATCGATAATGTGGAAACGGGGGAGAAAAAAGAAAGAAAAAAAAGAAGAAAGAAAAAAGAAAGGAAAAGCAAGAGAATGTAAGCGAGTGACAGAAAGGGAGAGGCTTGTTTCGAAAATGTTCGTCATTCGGTATTCGCTTACATGTCCCGTAGTGGTGGATCCCTTCTAAGATCCGGCGTTAATTATGGGCTAAGTCCACTAAACCGGACTTAGGGTAAACTTCGTTGCACTTTCTGTTTAAAATTTAAGCGGAGCTTCGAACTCAGCTTAGCGGGCCAGCCTGTTCGGTACGTGTAATTCGGCGCTGGCTGAGGCTGGCTTAATCGGAATTTCGTTCGCTTATTATAGGAAACTGTTGGCAATTAATCGCAGCCGTTCGGTTCCGAATTTAAATCTAAAATTGATAAATTTCTATAAATTTTCTGTCCTTTCTCTTTGAAACGACGAGGTGAACATATTATCAAAATCTGGATATGTAACATCGTAGAATCGCAGAGGGTTAATGCCGAACTTTGGTATTTTTTTTTCCGACTCGATTACGCCAATCTATCATCGTTGTATCGATGTTTTCAATTTTCGTACACGTTTCGTACGCCATCTCCGTTTCGCCGGATGCGTTCCGAAAATAGAACTTTAATCCGTAACTTCTCAAATTTCAATTAAAAACTTTCCCCCGCGGGACGAGGGACGTAGTCATCCTGATAAAAGGCGGTGGTTGCGAAAGGAAAGGATTCGAACTTTCCTTTCAAGGGTTAAATTGTTTCATAGGGTGTAACGCGTTCACGGGAAGAATTTTCTCTCGATTGATTGAAAGAGATAAAAATTTCATTTCTAGATTCCTTGAAAAGAATCGTTTATCGCGAAATTCTGCCAAAGATAAATGTCAGAAATTCCAAATTTAAAAAAAAAAAAAAAGAAAAAAAGAAAAAGAAAGATCCCCTGATATTCAGAAGATGATTATTAAGAAAAATGTAGCCGAATGAGACAAATATTACAGAAAGGAATAATATACATTATTACGGGTGGTTTACGGACCATTGAAATGTACCATTTTAGACGTTTATATCGCACGGTACTTGAATTCTACGATTATCGATGCGTTTCCAGTCGGCTAATTCGACGAAAGTTCAGAAACCGGGAGGGGATATTCTTAAGAAGGATAAAGAACACCGGGGGGAAGTTATGAAATATATCTGGGTTTCATCGTTTGTACCGTATTATTATGGTGAAAGAGGATTATCCAATAATTTTCCGGAGACTGAATACCAGGATCATCTGCAAGCAGGATCCGTTGACTCAGGGTATTCGTTTCGAGGCTACTCCGTCCCCGAGTCTCATCCCTCTTTTTCCTTCTCCTTAATTCCTCCCTATCGTGCACCCGCTTCGTTCGACGTTATGCACTTAACGATACCAACTAAGAATTTTCTGAAGAACTCCTCTCTCGAATGTTCTTCGTAACGAACTTCGTTGCGATCCATTCAGACAAAAGTAACTACTAAACAGCCGGGGATTTTCTTTTTTCTTTCGACGATATAATTTTCAACGATTCCGAATAATTTGTGTTAAGAGAGAGAGAGAGAGAGAGACGAGAAATGAACGTTTCTTTTCGATAGTTTGATAAACAGAAGGGGAGAGAAAAATGGTTACATTTATCAAGTTTCGTTACCGATCAATTTTATATTATTACTTACTCTGTTGACGATAGATTTCGACGCGTCCCCGATGTCGAGAACGCAATGTTCGCTAAAAGGTGCCGAACGATTGGGAAGCAGCAACCGGGAATTAGAAAATCAACAGAACCCGGATCCATCACGGCGCGATCTCCAAATAATCCCTTTTTGCGAGCATTCAAATAGCTTGACTCGTTTGAGCTGTGTCACTTTTGAAATATCTATCTGCGCGGCCGGGAATTCGTAAAATTTCGAAGCTAAATGAATATATCGAGAGAGAGAGAGAGAAAGGAAAATGTGGGGAGAAAAAAAGGAAAAAGGGAAGAATCAACAGCAACAACTTGGTCAGGGGAGGAACGTTTGCCCTCTATCTATCGAGGTTCCCCCCTCTCTGCTTCCCTCCCTCCCGCGCCCAGTTTCCCTCATCAAGCGCAAATCGTGAGTGAAGTTTCAATTTTGCATTCGAGCGGTTCGAGCCGAGTTTTCCTACAGACACGTGTAGACGCGCGGAGGGGGAGAGGGGGTTAACGCGTCGATTCGATGTGCTTTCACGCTGTCGGGGCAGAGTCGGGGAGTTAAATTTCAAAGGAAACTCATTTGAAACTTCGATGCCGGCCGAACGGGGCCCTGGAAAAACTACTTTTCCACACGGGATGCCCGGTCCGCATACTTGGGTCCTCTCTCTCTCTCTCTCTCTCTCTTTGCTTTACCAGCGGCAAACTGGTCGGGCATTGGCGTCAGCCCCGCTACAGCGTTGGATATTTCAAAACCAGCTGCTTCCGACAGCGGCCGAAGAAAGGATCCGGCGAAGAGCTCTCGACAAAGGCGAAAGCCAGAAGCAGCTCCGCGGTATGCCGTCCTGATACCGGCAACGAGAAAGATCGATGAACCCGGCGAGACTTCCTCTTTTTCGCGACACGGTGCCGCGCGACACCTGCCTCGAATCGCGCGACTTTTATTCCACGCCGGGCGAATCCCTTCTTCGCTTCTTTCTGTTTACTGCTGTCCACGGTTGGACGAGACTGTTTCGTGAGATCGTGCGTGAACATTCCAACGATTTGTTTGATCGTTAATGCTTTTCGTTCTAAAATGTCGCTACGTATTCCACAGAACAAATTCTTTTATTAACTTTTCAATTCTTCTCAAGGTGTTCGATAGCATTGTAGTAGATTCGACCTGGACTCACGGTCATGTTCACAGTCACTCGACGATAGAGAAACTTCCAGACCTGACAAAGAGGGTGAACACATGAGCGCGCGTCATCGAGAATGGAAAAGAATCATCGCAAATTGGAGACGAGGCCCGAGGAGACCGCAACGCCGATAGAAAACCGGTATTCCGCCGGTAATGGTTAAGCGAGAATCGATCGACGTCGATAAGCATGGCGTTTCAATGGAAATTCACGCCGTTGCCAGGAAAGAATTCCCCAAATTCCCCGCTCTCTCCCGGAGCGGATTCGCTAACTGCTTGGTTCGAGTGTAAAGCGAAGGAAGGAGTTGGGAAGGGCGGGGAATGTAAGAATAAAAAGGGCCTGAGAAGCAGGACTATCAAATCTCGTTTCCCCGTGTAACAAATTTCCTTCCTTGGCTATTCGTTCAGCGAGGGAGAGAGAGAGAGAGTCGATGGCATCCAGTCGATGCAAAGCGAGGGAATCCGTGGAACGAAAGGGAACGGTCAAAGCAGTTTCAAGCTCTGGCTTCCTGATAGCCAACCACCGAAAAAGATCGATCATCATCCGCGACTTACGATCCGCATTGAAATTCTCATTCCCTCGGGATTTCTTCTTCTCTCCCTTCACAGGCGAATTTTTTCTTCTCTCTCTCTCTCTCTCTCTCTATTTCGCTGTGTGTTTCGCTCGATCGGTATGAAATTCATCCATCAGAGTATCGATGTAAGTGGAAGCGAACGAAAACAGGAGAAGAGTGATCCTACGGAAAGCGGAAACAAGAGTGAAAGAAAGAAAGAAAGAAAGGAAAGCGAGAAAGAAGGGTTGCCACGTGAAATTCATTTCACTTTCCCACGAACCGTCCTCCTTTCTTTCTTTCCTCCTTTTTTTTCCTTCTTCTTCTTCTTATTCACCCGTGGAAATCTGGAGATCATTTGAAATCAACCCACGGTCGTGTCGAACCCTCTCTCGGCCAATGGATCGTCATCTGTTCGAAAGCTACGATATCCAAGCGACGTTCGGTTGCACGGTACGACCGTCAAGAAGAGAAGAAATCGTGTAGCTGGACACCCTTCGTCCATCGAACGACGACTTTCATCCCACCCCTTCGTTCCCCATCCCTCACGCTGTAACACGGCAACGCTGATCGAGTTTTCATCCTGGTTTTCCGCCGCGGGGACCTCGTAACCACCTTCAACCCCTCGATTTTTATTCGAGCCACACCGGCTTCGTTTATAACTTCGTTCCTTCGCCGAAGCCGTCTCCACTCGATACCTAACTTCGCTCGCTGTGCTCCTCGTTCCCTTCGTTCCTTCAATCAGGTGTCTTCGGGATGACTTTTTTCATATCCCTACTTTCTTGCGGTTTAATTGGCCAGTTAAAGGCAAAGTCGTATTTTTTTTCCTATTTTTTTCTTCTTTTTTTTTTTTCTTAATAGAAAAAAACGATTTTCACATTCAATGCTTCGAGAGTGAATGTGTACCTGTTTCGTATGTTATGATATTTTCGTAGTGTTCGCAGTCTCACTTAAACGTAAAAGAAAACTTTCGCGTGTCTCTGCGAAACTTAACAAATTCAGTCCCAAAGGACAGAACGCGATTGGTAAATTCGTTTCGCAGAAAACAGACGCCTCCCCTCTCCTCTCTCGGAGATAAATTCTCCGAGCAGATCTCTGCTACCGTCGTGCCAAAAAATATTCGAGCGCGTCGTTATTCCGGCAACAGCCATCCCGGAAAGGAAAGATCAAGTGACGAGGTGAGGACCTTCGCATTGTGCCGCGTCTCGCGCTGAAGGTACCCGTGCACACTCGGACACCGCAGAGGATTCTGAATTACCATAACGACATGCATGTATGTAGGAGAATCGTCGGAATCACGGCGAGATCCTTTTGCCTCGCCGGAATTGCGAATTTTGGCTGACCTTGGCTAGAAGCGCGCTGTTGGTGGGATCTCGCCCCCGTTTGCAGCGTTGCGTACTCACGAGGATCCCGCCAGTTTATAAATCATGCAAATCGGTCTTCCTTTGCCGCGAGCCAGCGAAAGAAGAAAGACTGTTCCCTGGGTAAACTACCTAGTAATTTCTCGTTATAAAACCGAGCGGGAATTTCGTTTTTTCTACCGGGCCTGTTGTAACGCGATTTTCAATTTGCATATTGCTCATAGCGAGTTATTAATATACGATGGTGAAGAAGAGAATGGTGATTCTCCACGCGATACACACGCCATTCTGTTTCTCCGTAAATGCGCGCGGCATCGGTCTGGACTTTTCATCCTCTGAGTGTGTTTTATCACGTTGTTGAAGAAGGGTTTAAAATTTTTTTTACGCTGGAAACCCCGCATCTTCATTGTGCACGGTTCTTCAGAGACTTGCACTTTCTTTCTTTCCTCTCTCTCTCTCTCTCTCTCTTTCTCCATTTTACCGTGTATTTCCAGCTTTTTGAAATATGCATTATCCAGGGAAGGAGCGTAAAAGGGGAAGAAACTCGGTACCGTAAACTCGTTGGGTTGGTGCTTCTACGAGCCGTAGAATCTCGAACGCGCGACTAAGGATTCAACGAATGTTCACGCCCCGACCATAGATGATTGGTGAAGAGAAACTTATCCCGCGACAAGAAGATGCAACGAATATTATTATTATAATGCAACGAATATTATTATTATAATGCAACGAACAGACGTCACCATAAACTCACTGCCAACGAAGCTCAAACCGAATCTGATCGATGGAAGATCGTATGCAAGAAACACCTGCGTGCGAGAATTCTCGAATGTAACTCAAAGTCGAAGATTCGTCGTTCGATTCGAAAGCGAAGTAACGAAAGAAAAGTGTCAGCGAATGCTTTTTACTTCGATACAATGTCGCGTTCGGAGACGTCGTCAGCGTGAGAGGATCTCAGCCGCCCGAAGGAGCAAATTAATTCGTGGAACGTTCTGTTCGTCGGAACAAACGGATGGTCAGATCCTGGAAACGGACGGAGAGAAAGCTCGGGAAGGATGTGGAATTACCAACGTGCATACATACATATATGGAACAGCGGTGGGAATCCCGTTGGGATCCCTTTGGTCCGATTCTCATCGGGGGAATTTCTTGCGACCTTTGGAAGGGCTACTAGATGGTACGCGTCCGGATTACATCAGTATGGATTGCGCGTAATGCCCTGTAAACCGCGTGAAGCTTTCTTTCGTTTTTTTGCCCCGACTTTCATCTCGCTGGAAAAAGCGAGAACGATCCCCGATCGGAAACCATCAAAGCGTTTCGTTCTATCGCGGTACACGTGATCAGGAAACTGTTTCGTCCGCCATTTCAGTCAGATTCCATTACCATCCAGATGTTATCAAACAGATATCATACGTGCAAATATATATTTAGTGCGCACGTACGTGCGCGTGTATGTTCCGTAAGATACATACGTGCCTCGTGAGTTACGAAGACCGATATGAAACCGGGAAAGTAATTAGAGGAACTTCGAAATTCATCTTCGAACTGATTAAAATGAAATGATAATATTTGGAAATTATCGTTGAATTTTAATTATGTTGTTGTCGATAGAGACAGTTGCAGATGCTCAGCAAGAGGAGAATTTTGCATAAAAATTGGACTACTGGACGTACGGAAGAAAGAATTAATTATTTCGTTTGAAATCTCCAGGAGAAAAACGGAAGTACTTCTATATTTTTTTTCTTCTCGTTGAACTTTCTCCAAGGTTTCAATTTCCCTTCTGACGATAATTAACCGTTAAAGTGTATTATTATTTAATTTCGATAAAACGCGCGTGCGTGTCGACGGTTACATCGTTCCCAATGGGGAATTTTTTAATATCCCACAGAACGGAACGGAACGAAAAGCGCAAAAGAAAGTGCAGAGACTGGGCTTTATCATGTTTCACGGGTTTAAGCGGGCAAGCTTAATTACGCGGATGATGGGCACGTAGCGAGAAATCACGGGGCGAGGGATCCTTTGCAATCGCAAACAATTCTCCGGCTAATTAGCCCGAATCTAGACGTAAATTGCCGATGAAATGGCTTTTAGAATCGTGCTGCTCGGCCGGAGCGGTGGAAAGAAAAAAAAGAGAAGAAAGAAATAAAGGGATAGAGCCGCTGGAACGAGAGGAAGAAAAACGAGCGCCAAGAGGGAGAGAGAGAGAGAAGTTAAGTAAAAAAAAAAAGAAGAGAACAGAAAACACGGAGTATGATAAAACGCGGAGAGGCGGATAAAAACAAAAGGTGAGAAGAAAGGGAGAACGATCGTACAAAAGGTACCGCCCTTGAAGTCATTACTGTACCGTGGTTTGGATCCGTGGAAAGTTTCTTGGTCGCTTGCCAGACGCTCGCGCGCGAGCCGCGCTCACCTACGAAAAATACCAGCGAAAGAGCCGAAAATACTAGCGAATCGTCGCCCAGTGACAGAGAGGAACGAAAAGGAACAGCGCGGTAGGTTGCGCGAAGAGGCACCGACACGAATTTCACGGGCCACTTAGAAACGATACTCGTAATGATTCTTTTCAATGACGTCGGTCCTCGCGAGTTATGAAATATAGCTGCTCGATCGGGCGTAGCTTTCATATTTCCTTGGAGCCACGGAACGTGGCTCTCTCTCTCTCTCTCTCTCTCTCGTTGTTTTCGCCGTGAAAACGTCCACGGTGATGTACTCTCTGTCGGAAATACGAGTCCAGTCGTTCATAAAGGTTCTGGAATATTGCCTGAAACCTAACGACGATAGGTGAAATCTATGCCGGGGCGATTTCTCCTTTCTCCAGCGGTGTTCCTCCAGCGACGACCGCCCCCGTTTTTTCTAGTTCAAGGCCGTTGCATCGGCCAGATAGTCGGCGATCCTCCGTCGTCATATAGAACAGCGTCTGATGAAAATGGTGGAATCTACCAAATCGAACGTTTCGACGAGCATTTCCTTTTTATCACTCGTGCTGCGGAGATCCTGGTCGCTCGAATGTCTGAGACGTGAAATTCCCTACGAGCCTACAGTGAATTTGCGTGGATTTTTATGCACTTCGCGCGCTGATTTTTCCTTCGCGCAAATTTTCAGAGAAACGGAAATAAGAATCGTCTCACTGAACAACACTGAATTAATTAATGAACACCATATGAAAGTACAGAAAATAAAAGAATATAGGTCGAGTTCTTTTAACGAACAGCGAATCCCTCGATAAAGTCAAGAGAGCAAGGTTTTTCGTCAATGGGAATCGTAGCGGGACAGTGGACGATTTTCGAACGATCGACACGTAGAGCCGATACAGTGAGTCGTGCAGATCCGCCGGAATATCTGACGACAATTTGAAATTCAAAGGTCGGAATAAATTGCCTAGGCGGCGATCGTTTCTTTTGTCAGTTTTACTAGGTTGCCGTGGATTCCACGCGGTTTAAGCATAATTCGAGAGCACAATAACGTCTGGTAGAGTGGCATTCGAGTCCGCAGATTATGGATATTTCGGACGAACACTAAACTAACTCATCCTATCACGATCTTTCGATGTTTTGACCAACCGAACGGTATAAATCTGAGATCGCAAACCCCTGTCGTAAAAAATCTCATCGTGAGTATCACCATGAATCGATTTATCTTCGAAGTAATAAAAGTTTTTACCCCCTCGATTGACGAGAAAATTTGCAGAGTATAAGAGATCGTTTCTCCAAAAGATCTTCCATTCTAATGCAACTTCGAACACTTGATCATCTCGTGAATAATTTCGTTTCCCGTTTTGTAGGTCCTTTTTTCTTTTTATTGACTACTACTCTCTTCATTATTGGACTTTAATATTTATTAAATTGAGAAACATTTGTAAAATGATTCTACGACAATGTCTCGTAGCTGGTAGCTCTCTGAATCAGTCAGGGGTAGCAAAATTTTTCTGCCGATTCTCACGAGCAGAAGTTCCAATACTTTCCTCGCGTAGATTCGCAGATACAGATAGTTGCGCGACGTGTTGCGGGAACATTGTATTTAGGACGGGATCGACTGTTCGTTCGAATAATCTCTCGGAGGCACGTCAACGAGAGAAACGGTGTCATCAGTTTGACCCTGTTTTCGCATCGTTTCGATATTGCGATTCGCGTCTCCGCGGCGTCGAGCACTCGCTGATCGTGGTATCTGACAGTAGCAATAACGGGTACACAGTCGATTAGACTGCCTTACGCTCGACTTTATCCCACCCCTTTCCTCCCGTTCCTTCTTTTCTTTTCCTTCTGCTCTCCTTGTGTATGTTTCCTGGCGACTGGCTTGCAACCGCGATACCGTTTTACTGCGCGTTCGCACGTGAATATCGATAACCGTTCGACACAACTTGGAATTCCTTTCTCTCTGCGGGATATGCGTAATATTAACACTTTACCCGACCGGCATCCGAATAATCGGATTTTTCACGCCAACGTTTCATCGACCGGAACCATGAACATTCGGATTTTTCATTTCAGTGCTTACCGATTGAATTAACAATGTATCAATTATGTTGTTGTTCACTTGTTACTGATCGTATCGTAAGCTTCCCATACTCGGGAAATATTTTGAAATATTACTCCTTTTTGTAGTGGATCAGAGTGACAGAAACGAAGGCCTTTGTTCGAACGAATTGTCAGTTCTTTGGAGATGGACTGATAGTGGTGATAGCGAACGGAATCGCAGACTGACATCGACAAAGAGGGTGAAACAAAGCGTTCTCTGAGCGACAAAACGATTAATTATTACACTACGCGTATTTTATTTTATATCTTTTATGAATAAAAATAACTTCACACGGGGTGAAAGAACGTAATTGGAAATCGCTCTTGTCTGCAGTCAACGCTGCGGTGAAATTTTTTTTTTTTTTTTTTTGTAAAAACGGAGCGGCAGAGATAAAAGAACTTCAACTTGAAACTTCAAGAGGAGAGAGTTTGAAAATTACCAGAGAGTGGTGAAGTTTCGAGGGAGGAACTTCGTTTATTTAGAGGATCTGTCAGCGTTGCAATCTGTAATTCGTAACTTGTAAAATTTCGCTGATGATATTAGTTCAATTGCGCGGCAGCGCTGGCTGCAGTTGCACGTTTTCCGAAGCGGGGCTTTGCGATCCCACCCTCCAAAGGCGAAATCTTCGTGGGAAACGTTGCAGGCAGATCGATTTTTTTGTACAACGGCAAATTCGTAAAGGACACCGTCGTCCTTCTCTTACACATATATATATATATATATATATATATATATATATATATGTATATATTCTTTTACTACCTCGGTGTACCTCGTCGTTCGCGAGTTAAAAATATCCGGATTTTTAAAATATTCTGTAACATACGCGTGGAACGTATAGAATATGTTTCAGAGATGTTTTCGTGGAAACTTTCAGTAAATCTTTCCGACTCGGTTTCGATATAGCTCGAGATAATACACCGCCATTTCTGAGAGACTCTGATTTAATCTTTTTTTATTTAAATAACATCGGAGGAGTGACTTTCGACTGCGTTATCAAATGGATCGTTCAAATAGATTAAATTCCGTTCGAAGGGAACGCAACGCACCGATACCTTGCGAACGAATTACCTATAAATACGAAGTTAAAGCAGCAGGAAATTTCGCAAGACAGATAGAGGAAGAAAAATCTCGGCTATGGTCGCGTACATCGAATACCTCGCGATCTTGAACATTGGGCACATTCGATAATTTGGGGAATTTAATAGAGGCAAAGACGAGGACAAGGGGTGATGGGAGGGAGGGGGGAATAGCTTAAAAGCACGCTGCGGAATCGAAATGTAGAGGGGAGGCCAGGTATCCTCCCAGGAAGTTCCCCGGGAGCTAGTTTCCAAGCTACGATTCTCTGGGAACGACGATCGACAGAGTTTCCACAGTGTTTATTAACCGCGAGACCAGCGAATCATAGACTCGAACGCGACGCCCCGGGGGGCGTTCGCACGAATAACCCAACTGTCCAGAATTATAGCCACGAAGATTAGGAACGAGCCCCGAACCGACATAGAAACCGCCTTGGAAATCCGTGCTGGGATCGTTGGAGCTTCGGTGTCCAAGATCACGACGCCTAACGTCGGAGTCGGGGCCCTGTAAACTCACTGAGCTGAATTCTAGTCGCATTGTCATGGTGATCGTGGCGATAATGGCCGGCGGATTTGCTGGAATATCGATGGACACCTTACTCGATGGATTTCCTGGGAACGTTCGAATATATAGATATACATATATATGTATGTACGAGATCCAGACGGTGGAAAACATTTGGCGTTTGCAACTGACGGCCAGGAAAAAATCGAGGGTGAAATTGTGAGTACTTTCTTCTCGATTGTTTTAATTCTACTTAGAATTAGCGACAATGGACAGTAACAAATAGTTAGTTGAGCAGTGGTAGAAAATAATTGAATGAAGAATTGAATCGCCAATGTTGGCGCTGTACACTACTGCTAGCGATCGCTCTTGATTGGTAAATTTAATTTAATTTTATATTTGCACGCCGTGAGACTGTGGATACAAAATTATCTATAATTAGATAATTAGGTGTAATTAACCAGGAGAAAACATCCACAATGGTTACAATTATTCATAGTAAAATGTAATATATAAATATACAATTGTATAATTGCAAAAATGTACTTTTTACTAATATTTGTTAAACTATGATTAATTAATACGAAATATTTAATATCAGGATTAATTCATTATTATCTATATAATTCGCATCAGTATTCGGAATGAAATGAAAAGATGGATTTTCAATATCTCAGGCGGCACATACTTTCATATTTCAAAGGAGAAATATGTGGATTCTCTTGTACAATTAAATTAATTATCGTTTGAAGTTTCACGTTGTAAATTATACTTTACACTTTACTTGCACGATACTAATTAATTTGGCAATTGAACAAACAAGATTCTACGAGTAAATTTTACTAATCGTAAGCCTGACAGGTTTTACAATCGTAGGACGGTGTTATCACTTGACAAATTATCGTGCAAGAGGTCTCGTGTTATTATAATAATAAAATTCGACTTTTCATTTATTATCCGATATCTGATACTCAACAGTCTCACGGTATCCATAATTTCTGCTGCACAGCGTAGCAGCGTAGCTTTCATCATTTCTGCATAATTTCATGACTCTACACACGATTCGTTAAACACAGCACGTGTACAACATATATTTTCCATAATTTTATACTCTGCATTTGAGCTAAAAACAAAAAAAGAAAAAACGCGACGATAATCAAATACGATTCTTCAACAAAATTCGTAACAGTAACTTCTTGATTCATTCGACATTAAAATCAAACAGGAGATAAAATTGTATGCGCGATCCAATAAAACAGCGACACGGTCGCGGTTCGAAAGACGCGCGGATCAAAAATGATCCGCGAAATTATTTAACACGAAATTTTCGAAACCCATCTCACCGTTCGTTTCTGATAACTTCAACGTAATATTTTCATTGTTATTTTACACGTTAACAGGATATCGTTAATTACACCCTCAACGAATGATAGATGGCGTGTAATAACACGCAAAAGGACATATATCAAAATGCAGAGGAAATTCCGACGGGTTAAAAAATAGCTCGGCGAATGAACATCATCACGGTGGCCCGATTTCGCGCGAGCATTGTTATGGTGATAGAGTTCGAGAATCAAAAAAAAAAAAGAAGAGAAAGAGAGAGAGAGAGAGAGAAGACGAAAAAAGGGAAAGAGATGGAACGCGAACGAACAGTAATACGCCTGCACGAGCGCATTTGTTACCAGGTGAGTTTTGATACCGTTTAATTCGTCGTTTCGACGATAGCGCGAATGCATCATAAACCGTGCTCGGGGGGAAAAAAACCTTCGATTTCCATTTAACCCATCGAAATTCGTTTTCTAGTGTTTCTTTAACGATCAGGAAACGTGGGGAGCCGGAGCGTGCCGGTGTTTTCGATATTTAGCTGCAAGTTTTTCTACAATTTCGTTTCTGCGCGGAAACCGGCCGGATGTTGGAAGTGACGAAAAACACGCATGGCTCTCCCCGTTTACCCCGAAAATAACGAGTCTGAATTCTTTTGCAGAAGCTAGAAACCTTTCTATATTTGTGGGGGAGTTTGTATACACGAGCGAGGATAAATTAATCTTCGATCTTGTATTGAAAAAAAATTCTATTTTCGAAATCTCCACGCACCAGGAAGCGTCTACGTAGAGAGAATAGCCATGCATCTTTGGTTCCTCGGCGAGTCAACATCGAATCGTTTCCATTATCGGGCGTACGTATATACGGCAGTTTCTATCCCTTCGAATCTAAAATTCCTATAAATTTCAATGCTCGATATGATTCCGGTCGACGGGACGAACTTCGTGCGCGCGCGCGTGTATGTGTAACGTTTTATCGAATCGTGAATCGCAATTTCTGTTTCGCGAATCTCTTCTTTTTTTCCCCCCCCTCGGTAAAAATACTGGAGCTGGAATTCTGAAAAATTTCTGCGATCTTGTCTATAGAGGAAGATTGTGGAGTGGAGTTGCGCGCTCGTCCAAGACGAACGTGCACACGGCTTCGATTTTTCGACCGGCGAACGTGAACGAAACGACGAGCGAGTGGACTTCTCTTCTCGTGCTATTTTCTGCCGTGGAATATCGCGCGGAGGCACATGACGACAACTTTTGATGGAATTCGTGGACTGGATGCGAAGCAGACTGCCTCAAAGAACCTGAATCGGGTAAGCACTCTCTCATTTACATTCTTGCGTTTTATCCGAGCGCGAATTTACAAGCCGAAGGTGCTCGTGGATATTCCTGCAGCGTTGGTTATTACGGTTCACTTCTGTGATTTTAACGCAATATTTGGAAAGATGAATTTATTAAGGAGAAAGAGGCGATTATATAATATATTACCGATCGATTGAAAGAGCAGTGAACCATTTAACTTTTCATTTCACTTTGTGCAATTCTTTAGTATAAAATATTATACGACATATTTAGTTAGAATCAAATAGAAGTAAGCGTACAGTGAGAACGCACAAGTATTTCCACTGATTCTTATCTAATGAAAATGATAATTAGTTGAACTTGATTCTTTCAGTACGCGTGTTGAAAATTCCACTGTAATAATTAATACCAGTGTTACTACAAATTTGTGTTACAAGATGATATCAATCATTCAGAATGATTAATTGGATTTGAAAGTAGAAAGCTGTAGAATTCATTGAGAATTCAGAGTAGAGTTGAATTTTTCCATTGTGTGACACACCAGTCTCCAGCGATAGCGTAATTAGCCTCACGAAGAAAGATAGATAAACGAAGATCAAGCAGAAACTGCGTGAAAATCTTGCAGTGATATCGTCGATCGCGTTGCATTCTCGACGAGAATCTCGAGGCGGCTTTCGTTGTCCACAAGCTTCTCTCTTTAATCCGAAGTCAAGTACTGTTTTCGTCGGGTAAACTTTGTTCCTCGAAAAAAAAAAAAGAAAAAAAAACGGAACAAAAAATGAACGTGGGGACGGCGGTGAAAGAAAAATGGTTAGAGTGAGCCGAAATGAGAGATATTAAAAGTGCTTTACGCACTTGCAAATAAAAATCGTTACGGACGATTTCTCTCTCTCTCTCTCTCTCTCTCTCCCCCTGTCCCGTTTGAAGTCATACCTGTGCATATCTTCTTTATACGCGACGAGTGCGTGTAGAAACAGAAACAAAAAAGAAAGAGAGAGAAGGAAAAAGAAGAAAGACGAATAGAAATACAGCAAATAGAATTATTTCTGAAATAGAAGATGTTACACGCGTCGGATTTCGCACTGTAAATGTCATCGTATAAAAGTGAGACGACTAATGAAAATGGTTTTTCGACCGGTGTGCCGCGTGTTCGGTGTTTCGAGTTTGCCACTGACATCGGGATTATGAAAAATCCGTGCTCGACGTTAGAGAAATTTAATAAAAATTTTTAATCCATTCCATCTATTCTTTTTTTTTCTTTTTTTCTTTTTTTCTTTTTTTTAATTCCAATCCTCTTGGGTCTTTCGTTTTTTTTGTTTTTTTAATCATCCGTCTGCCCGCCAATGAGACCAAACGGCTCCAGATTGAATTGATCGAAACTGATGCTTAAATTGATCGAGTGTGACAGTCTGTTTCAATTTTCAAACTATACGGCGGATCGTGGTATTGTTTGCAGAGCGGAGCAAGTTGTCAATCTTGTTCCAAGACGGAAGAATTAATCAGATGGAGGACAGGAAAGGGCAAATATGTTGTCGGAAGTGGAAATCGAGATACAATTTCGCTGATGAAACGGCGGGGGAGGGGGAGGAGGATCAATACAGACAACTGGCTGTGCTCCGTAAATAGCGAAAGTATCGAAACTGCAATGAGATAACTGCACTTGATTTGTGACTAGATCGAATATGCAGAATTTGATGTTATCGGCCGGTGTTGGGCCATGAAAGGAGAGATCTATCGGGGACCATTTTGGCCAATGACGTGGAATGGCGATGCCGCCGCCACCGCCGCTGCCGCTCCGCTCTGAAAAGTAAATCAACTTCCGCTCTTTCGATATTACGATATTAATTGACTGGCACTCGGATGAAAACTGGCGCGGGGTTACAAAATTTTTGGCTTTGGGTAAATTGCAGATGAAATTGAATTTTAATAGAGGAACCTGCGTTTTCGACCGTGTGAAAGATATATTCACATGTGCCGATACAGTGAGAGACAACAATACAGTTGTTCGTGTAATTGGTTATTGTAACAAACGTACGGAGAAATTCAGTTTCTGCTGAAAATTCGTTATCGTAGTCAATAGCACGTATGCTTTGTCTCAATAAAATGTCACTGTCGAAATGTAAGTTTCCAAATAGCGAACACATACGATGTAACATTCGTTCGACTGTATTTAATATACGTTTGAACGGATTTAATAACACGGAGAATCTAACTCGTTCCATTATTCGCACTCCAACTGTTGCCTCGCGTCGTGGATATTCACAAAGACTGCAGATTAAAGACGTATCGATCTCGAATATCGTCCCCCGCCGATAGATATTCACAAAGGCTGATTGACCTCGTGCGTTGTCTCTCTCGGCCGCAGATATTCACAAAGGAGCTGCGTTGATCAAAAATGAAAAATTATCTTCTGGCCGCGTAGTTCCCGAGTTCTGTTCTGTTCTGTTAAGTTAAGTGAAGTTTCCAGAGAACCACGTAACGTAACGGGTTAGTTAACGTCCGTCGGATTGAAACAAGACGTCAGAATGTGAACAAGGGGACGAAATGTAATTTCACGAACTCGGTAATACGGAGCCCCGGGAAGCCTGGAACACCGATCGGAGGAATCCGATAACGATCAAGCCGGTGGGTCAATTAAGACGATCATGCAATAAACATATCGAGCGTATCGCGAATAACCGAGCTTCCGTGCAGTCGATCGAACTCTACTCTGGCGCCGATCGGAGATGGGCTTTACAATTAGCCGACTAGCATCGCGTCGATTCTCTCTCTCTCTCTCTTTCTCGCCGTGTATTTCATCGCCCGGAGCGAACGTTTGAAGTTAGAGATCAGCTTTCCGGGCAGTATTCTCTTTACGCGTGAAGTTGCGCGAGAGTCGTTGCTCCATCGTGTTATGGCGAGTTGCCGTTACGAAGCCATGGAAATGCCACGGTGTTTCGAGAGGACGTGCCACGAGTACAATGATAACGCGTCTCTCTCCGATCGTCGGCGGTCATGAATATTCAGCCACAACGAGAAAACAATTCGCGGGTTTTCCTTTCGCGCGGCTTGCGAAAATTTCAAATTAAAACTACATCACGTAGACGTCCGCGCGCGCGCGGCGGTGCCTTACTTGTAACCTTACTTGTATAATACTCGTAGACGACCGGACCGAACCAGCTTCGAACCAGCGAAATAACGCGCCAACTATTCCGAATTCAGCGTGTGCGATAATTTCCTGTTGAAACAATGATCCCCGGATACGGGCAACAATGGCGCGCGTAATGGCGCAATTATTTATTTCAACGTCTCGTTATACCAGTTATTTCGTTCACGTCAGGAAACAATAACGAAGTTCTACCGGCCCTGTTATTGCGCCGATCGAGTTCCGAACTGCTTTTCCCGCGTATCGCCCCGGCTGAAACGTACAAAGCGGCGTAATTACCAGTTTGATAACGGTATTACGAATCGAAAACCAAGGAAAAATTCCGCGCTTTTCCGCGGATGGAAACGCGAATCGGAGAGAGACAGAGAGAAGAAGAGATAGGAGTTGAGTCGAAGCTTTAAATCCTCGACGAACGGAGCTCGTTTTCAACGCATCATTTTCAATTTCCAGGGTTATTCAGCGCGATGAATCAACGCCCATCGATCGTTGCCAGCCGCGAAGCAATCGGTTTTTGCACCGCTCTTCAGTAAGGAATCTTCGTGACGTTCAAAAGATTGTATCTTTTCCCCCCTCCCCCCCCTCTCTCTCAATCTTCCTTCTCTCCGTAGCGAGAGGAGAGGAGAAGGATGATGTCGATAGAAACCGGTATCCGAGGAAAACGTCTTCGCGGGCAGACGACCTCGAGAGGCGTCGTTTTTGCGACGACACCCGGCCATGGCTTATCGTCGAGAGGATAAACGAACGTCATACAGTCGGATCATCCGGATTTGGATGGTTCGCGAATCGATCCTTCGATCGAACCTAACGCCACCCCTCTCACTCTCTTGCACTTTGATCCGTTTCTTTCTCTCTTTCTTTCTTATTTTTGTTTCCTGCCCCCCTCTTTTTTTGTAGGATAAAACGATATACGATTTCTCGAATCTTGAACGTTCGTTCTCGTCTCGGTGATGCAGAGAGTGTCCATTCGGACGCGACGAAGTGAGAGCGAATAGCAAGTCGAAAATGCAGAATAAAGTTCTTGAAAAGTTTGTGAAAAACTTGCAAGTAATTCGAACGATTCAAAATTGTGCTTCGGTTACTTGAAACTATACAGAATTGTAGAACCCAGAGAAATAAACGTTCAGTAAATTTTACAGCCAAATTGACAAAAAAAAATGGAGATTAAGAATAATGTAACTCGATCGCAATAATTGGACCTTAAATGGTTAATACACTCTTGTAGCTATTGTCTCATTTGAACTAATAATTGCACACAACCCTCACGTATAATATTGTATTATTTATATATATTATTATTTATTTGTGTATTATATATATATTATTATGTATTATTTATCGCATTTTCAAATTCTTCGAAAATTATTGCTTTCAATTCTTCGTATAACTTGTCCTCTCGTTCTCGACTTTTACGAGAAATGATCTCCTTCGCCTTACGATCACCGTGTAATGCTCGAAACATTTCTCAACCGTAAAATCAATCTGATCTCGCGCAAGTGGCGATTGTTGCCTGAAATCCAACAGAGTAATTGATTCTCAGAGGGTTGTAAAACCGTCGACAGAGTTGTAAAACGTGTCGTTGCCGAGAGGCGTAAAATCCGGTGAGATCCGCTCGATCGTAGGATTATTAGCTTGGCGGGTAAAGTTTTGCCGGCTAGCCCTTTTGCGAGTCGGAAGAATTCGTTATGAAATTACCGATAGATCTCCAACGAATTCCCAACGATCCCTCCCTTTCCCTCCCCCCCCCCTCGATCTTCAACCGTTCTATTCTCTCTTCCATCGGATCTCCACTTGACTCTACCGTTCACCGTCACTTCATCCGCATTGCCATCGGTCGATCAAACGATTCTACGATCCGAGTCGTCGATCCAACTCATTGTCAGTTCCGTGCAAAAAGACGAAACAAACGATCGAGATTCGAGACGATTCGAAACATTTGCATCGTCGGTGCCGATTAAGGATAAAAGGCACAGAGTAAGCTCTGTCTCTTTCTCTCTCTCTTTTTCTCTCGGTAGCTTCCTAAAGCCCCAGTTGATAATCGAACCGATAGTAATAACGCCAAGTTAAAGATTTTCGAACCGATCAGACTGTCGATACGCTGTCGTCAATTACCGAAAAGTTGAGAGCACCGTCGGCCGAAAACCCGTAGGGAGGTGGAAATACGATATAACTTTATCCCCGGTGCTTTCGACAATCTCGCCGGAAATAACGTAGTCGAAGGTCGTGGGGAGAGAGGATTTCGAGTGGGAATCGAGACTCCGCTGCGCGGAATGCACCTCCTCGACGTATATTCCAATGGAACAATACCAAGGGCGTAGTAGTACGAGGGGGGGAGACAGATAGATAGATAGAGAGAGAGAGAGAGAGAGAAGAGGAGGGATTGGAGGGAAGCGTCGACCAGTTTTCTTTGTTCGATAAACCAGGGCTCTGTTTGCCATTCGGTCCGTGTACTCGCAATTCCATGCGTGGCTCCAGCCAGAAAGAACAGACATATTCGCCGGATGTCCTTCCAATACATGCCCGAGTCAGCGCGCTGCCACGTTTAGTGAAATCACAGAGCCTTTTAATTTAATTACACGCGGCTGTGACGATACGACGGGAATGCTGATGCTCGAAAGGAATGGCCGAACGGCCGAAACAAAGCGAATTCGATCCCTTTTCGCTTCATCCTTGGAATCTGATAGTTCGCTCACATTTTCAAAAGCAAAAGAAAATCCTATGGAGTTTATTCCGGTGTAATACACGGCCGGTGCACGTTGAAACGTGTGAATGCTAGAACACACTCTGTGTGTGTGTGTGTGTGTGTGTGCGCGCGCGCGCGTTTTGTTCTTTTTTATCAATAAAACGATCGCGATTTATTCTTTTCGCGGGTATCAGATTGTCTGCGTTTTTTGACAACGTTGGAAGTAGTGAAAAGAACGGCAAGTTTTTTTCTTTTTTATGGAGACTTTATGGAGTTCGCGGTTTTTTTTTTATATGAATAGGGGAATGTATCTTCCATTTATTCCATCTTTGTTCCGTTACTTCTCTCTTTGAGAATAATTTTGATCAAAATTTATTTTGGTCGGATGGTGATTTTCCTCTAGACTTGTCACGTACAATCGGTTAATTTTCTTTAAATTAATTATAATTTTGAATCTACCGTGTCTGGCTTAATACTGAATCTATGTTCTTCATTTTATCGTTTTAATTTTCTTTTTCCTTTCCTTTTTTTTTCTTTCCCTTTAATAGACCTTTCGCCAAATTACAAGCTGAATGTTCGTGGAAACGATATTACAGAGAAGAACGAATGATAAATATATATATATATATATATATATATATAAATAAACTTTGAATATAAATTCCCAAACACGGCGAGGACACGTTCCATCGATCGGTCTCCGGGGGCGTTTGCATTTCAAAAATCGTAGCCACGATCAAAATTCTATGGTTCATCGTGGCAATACGCGAAATAAACGAAGCTTGTTTGCCTGTGACCCACTTTCGATTCGATTTGTGCACCGGAATCAAACGGGAAGATCAGGACAGAGAGAAAGAAGATATCGAGGTGGGGACCCCCGGTCTATCGATATCGCTGCGATGTACTCTCTTTTGCCGGATTTCCACGGAGCACAGAGCATCGTATCAAAACTAAATTCCGTCAAATCTCGTCATTTCCGATTGCACGGTCTATATATCCTCCCGGGGGGAAAATCGATAGCTGATCCCGAGCTAGAAAAATTCCTCGACAGGCATTATACGTGGAATCGGTCTAACCGAAAGAGATCGCACGATGCCAGAGAAATTGATTACAACTTTTCCCCAACGAATGTAAAATTAACATTATTAGCGAAATTTTGGAAGCAACAAGTTACACGATCGACGACGTTAACAAGTAATAATTAGACATTCCAACAGGTATGGAATTTCGTTTGTATACTCTACTTTGGATATTTTATATTATTTTCACGTTATATTATTATTGCGTATTAAATTGTTTAATTACCCTGTTTCAACGTGAAACTGCAAAATACCAGAGTCGGGGCTTGCAGTTGAAAACTCGTTACTCATTAATAGACTACGCGGATGTGCAAGCACGTGAAATATGCAAATACGAACGAAAAATATGCAGATATGCCCATTGTTCGTGCATATTTGCCTATTGTTCGTGCATATTTGCATACTTACCCATTGTTCGTGCATATTTGCATATTTTTCGTGCATATTTGCATATACGCTTCTTCCATATTGTACGTGCACAAATGTCTACTCGTGAATTCCCTAATATTCATAAACTAGGCATTCCTCTCGCTACTGCCAGAGTATAAAGAAAAAACCAATCTCCTCAATTTAATTGAAACAAAGTGTACGATAAAAAGAAATTCTTCTCGACTTGACACACAGAGTAATAATCTGACCTCGCCTTCTCGGCTAGTCTAACGAAGAAATAAACGAAATGCATTCATATTCATTCATCCTCCTTGGACGACGACACGAAACGTGCGAATTAAGACGCATCACCAGCGCCAGTGTCCCGAGGTAAACCGTGACTGACTTGAACAGGCTAACAGAAAAATATTTAAACCACGTTTTCACTCTTCGTGCGAGGTAATCCAGTAGTTTTTCGAATTCTATTTCTAAAAAAAAAAAAGGAAAATGCACCTCCCTCTACGAAAAGCGTAACGTTAAGTTCGAGAATTTCCAACAATTTCCAATAATTTTCTCAATTTCCCCACGAAACCGATCCGATTCCTCCACCTAAAAAAAAAAAAATAAAAAAAAAATCTGTTCCCAATATCCAGCTCCGAACGTAAACGACAAAGGATATGTACAACGAAGCGTGAAAAGCTTACGGTGTCTCGAGAAGTTTAATTCGTTGACGGGAATATCCGAGCCTGGCCCGAGCCCATTTATTACAACTATGATCAGGGACCCGGTTTCCGATATAATTACGCCTGATCGAGAAACCGGGCGAAACGGCCGCCGAAACGCTCGCTGGATATCGCTGCAACTTCGCAGTCGGAAGTTTCACGTCGTTCCAACGTCGATTTCCTCGTTAAGGTAGCAGTCTAGCGTCGAAATCTCGTTGGCCACCGCTGCGTTCATTCGCAGCCACTGCGGCTGCAGATGTTGGAAAACTCGAAACGATCGCGCGGCTGTCGACTGACGGGACCCGGTGGATGGTTTCTCATCGAAGTTCTTCGATCACCGTAATTACAGCCCCGCCGAATGGCCCGGCCTGCTGGCTATATCCAGCGTGAATTACCACCACGTGAAAGTCCGCGGGAAAGCCCGTTCTCGGCAACTTTCTCTCTCTCTCTCTCTCTCTCTCTCTCTTTCGCGACAACGACGACGACGAGCGGGTCATTCCTCGACCGTAGCTGACTGTCGCGTCGAAACGTTGGCGTTTTCGCGAGTTTCGAGTCTCGAGGTTCGTTAGATCGCGATAATTAATTTACGTGGAATTTTCCGAACGATACGTTCGCATGTTTCCTTTAAAAGGGTAATTGGCCGATTAATTTGGAACTTCAATAGTTCCGTTCCCGCGAGAATAGAGATGTCTTCGAATATTTAGAAATTTTAGAAACTCGGAAGAATTTCAATTACATTGTGACAAATTTATAAACGTATCTTCGATCTTGGTAATTTTCGACGATTATAGATGCTTAGAGTGTACAATCCCTGAATTTATCCATCTACTGAATCGATCCGACTATCATTCTCGACAAAGACTTGAATAATGAAGAAACAAGTTTCGAGTTGGTTTTCTTTAGTCTTACTCGGCCCGGATCTGGATCTGACTTTGATAGCGTGCACAACGCTCGACAGCGCGAAATTCAATTGCAACTAAAGCAATGTACGTACATTATTACACTTCTGACAGTTGTACGTTTATTTTCGCGCGGCTGGCGTGATGTCACAGTTGCATCCCGTTGAAGGTGAACAATTTTCGGCTGAGATTTAATATGCTCCTTTTCGCGAGGGTTGTATATCTTCTGTGAAACGATACCGAGATTACTAGAATCCGGAGAGAGGGAGAGAAAGAAGAGGAAACGTGAAAAGGACGAAGTTTCGCTAGCAAAGTTTATAAGAACGTGCCTCGGTGATTCGTCATGTATTCGCTTAATATCATAAAATTGCCAGTAAATTTTGACGTGCAATTTCTCTATTGCAAGCTGCGATCTCTTACTAGTGACAGTGACAGTGAAACGACTAAAGTTTTACGGGGAAATTTTTATAAATTACCAAAAAAAAAAAGAAAGAGAACAAAGAATGAAAAGTTAATAATTGACGTTTAGCACTTACCAGTTCGCTAATGTTATTGTACAGTACACTCAAACATTGCACAATATTGGGATTGATCGATTTGTCACCTGTCAATTGATATCAAATCCAGGAATAACGCTTGACGAAACTTCAGTGAAATTTTTCGAGATTTCGGTCATATTCGCGGAATAAAACAGCCGTTCACGGCCAGGACGAGATCGATGGCTTAAATTCTGCCTGATCGTTTCACCGCGTAATTGCGGTCGTTAAGCTGGAATTTATGCTGCGACGATGTATGCCCACCGGACATAATTTCATGTCTCAGCAGGCGAAACTGCCTGCTTTATGATTGCGCATACTCGACTGATTCGCTCGTTATTTTTACCAAGCTTTTCTGCTCGATTCCTCGCGCCGTGGCTTCCACTCGCGGCGCGAAATTACCCAGAACAAAGTAGTCGGAATACGCTGAAACGTATTAATTCGAGACAGAAGCGAAATGGGAAAAATGGTTCTTCGATGAATGGTTACGTTGGAATTGCGTTGGATTTTCGAAAATTGAGATTGCGAATAAAGTATCTGCGCAAGCTTCAAGCAGGTCAAGCTTCTTTCAATAATCTGAAATGAAGAGTTTTCTCAATCCATTCGGGATAGAATCTCGAATGAGTGAAAAGAATATTTCTTCGTAGACGACCGGCGATAGAAATACACTTGCCTGACCTTAAACTCGAGGAAACTCGAAATTTCGAAACTCTCGATGATCTGAAATCTTTATATTCGTAGTTCTTCCGGTTTAAAACAATGTCGTCCATAAAAGACGTTCTCAAAAGTGGACACAGAACGCGCGAATAGAAATTTTCTCGAACCGAATTACCAGGTCTTCGAGTCTGGCAAACGCTCGCGTTTATCCCGACATAGGTCGCCTTTAAAGGCGAGAGTCAAAAGGTGACCCGAGAAAATGATCGATCGTGTTTTTCACGGCTAGATTAGGGGCTGGAGGGATCTTCCCTCAAGTGGGAAGAAGGGTGCCATTTAACTTGTTAAAACTGGGCTCCGTGGTGAAACAGTTTCCGACTGTACTTTCTCACTCGCGTGGGAATTTTTGCCGGCTGAGAAGAACGCGGAGAAGGATTTTCAAGAAACTAGAGGAAAGAGAGGGCGAGCTCTCTCACTCTCTCTCTCTCTCTCTTGGCTGAACTTGCGAGGATAACGACGTTCGTAGCAGGGAGAAATTTTACTTCTACCACGAATAAAATCAAGATGACGGGGCCCTTATGCGCGGTAACGACGAACGAATCTGACACTGGTACAACGTACGAGCTAGACGCGTCACACGACGGAGGAATATACGGCGAGTATTCGATGGCCGGAGGAGAGAAAATTGCAACGAGGAAACGCCGGAACAAAGATTACAAAAGAAAAAGAAAAGGAAAGCGAAAGAAAAAGAAAAAGGAAGAAAGGAAACGGAAAGGAAAAAAGAACAAAGCTGGTAAATTGACTCGGAGATAAGATGGAAGAAAACAGAGTAGAGGAAGGTGAGAAATATTTGTGCGAATTCGAACGTGAGGGTGAATCAAAGTTGATGAAATAGTGGTTTGGTTAGAATAGATTACTGGACTAATATAGGAGTTGAGAGTAGGACGAAAGATCCTTATTAATTAAATTGAAACTGGACGAGTAGACTGCGGATTTTGATGTCTTTATGAAAGTTATTTAAGGAAGCCGAACTTGAATAAAAATTTGTTTCGTCTGCCAAATGTGTACGATGATTCGACGTACTGGCTACCTCTTTGAAATCTTAAATATCCCGCTATAACTGCTGAAAAGAATTGATGCACTGGTTGCTGAAAACGCATAGGAGAGGATGGTCGATTGATGAACTAATACATCAAATTCGAAAGATATCGAAATTCAATCAACATATTAAATTTAACGAGAATGAGAAAGAAGAATAAAGAGGATGACTCACAAATGCGAGTGCGAGTGGCAATTAAATTTAACAACAGGAAAATTAGAACAAACATTTTGAAAACACTGCAATTAATACGAATTTGACGAGCATCGTGGTATAATGATGTAATCTCGATATATTAATATATTATTTTCGAGCATGAAATATGAATGGAACGTAATATGAAGCGCGTGTAAAAAGTGCATTAAATTTACAATCACTGTAATTGAGCTGTACGAGCACGGATTAACAATATCAATGTCTTTCCAATACGCGCGTAATGCATTATCGAATGCATTAAACAATATGATCCGCGGGAAGGGGTCACAGAGAGGAAAGTGGAAAGTGGAGAGCGATAGAAGGAGAGGAGAGAACGTAAGATTTATTTCGTTGGCGTTTTTTCAGTCCGATAAAAAAGTCTTAGTCGCGATTGCTCCTTTGAATCGAGTCCCGTAAAGCTTGATGAAACACAATATCGAATCTCTAATCAGGAACTTCTTACAGAGAGTTCTTTAAGAGGGATGATGAACCAAAGAAACGAAACGAGGCGTGAAAACGGATAAGAGTGAAACAAAAAAGATCCGGCATTAAATATATTAAATAGCGTTCTCTCTCTCTCTCTCTTTCTTTCTCTCTCGGCGAACGAAGAATCCCTGTTTCGAAACGTTCGGACGTCTACTGCGGACATTGTTTAAAAAGAAAGAGGAATAAATATCAGACGCCTGGATCGTTTATTTGAATTCACCGGGCGAAATTTATAGAAATCGCTTCAACAGGAGCGCCAGCGCCGTGTTTCCCGAGAGGGAGGAAATGAAATCTGTATGCTAGAACGTTCGACATTTACCCGAGGAATCTTTCTTCAAACTAATAAATATTCCCTTACGGACAGTTTTAAAGTCGATCGAGCGCGGGGAAGAGGCGCCGATATCGGAACCGAAAAATTCTTCCGCGAGAAATTATTTCCCCTTGCCTTTCCCTTGTTGGGAAGGAAGAACGTTCTACCGCCCCCTCCTGCGGATAATTAGATTTATTAAGTCAGTCCTGTTTACACGGCGTTGGAGCACGTGATTTATCGAACAGAGCTCTTCACCGGGAGAGACCGATGGCAAAGGGGGAATGAAGAGGAACGCTTGGCTACGAAGATTATTAGGTGAATTCTCTCCCACCTTTCGTTCTCCTCCGTTCAACCTCCTGTCTGTTCTCGTCCTCTGTACTCTGTCCAAGCACTCTTTCAATCAACCTCGACAAGCTTATATTCCTTTAAACGAACTAATTAGCTCGGCGAGTAGTCACGACACTGTGATGACCTGTTGTAAAATATTCCCCGGGTTTCTTTTTTTTCTTTCTTTCTTTTTCTCTTTTTTTTTCAAGCCCGGTTCGACAAAGGGTCGAAGCCGCACTCCCGCGATCGACCGAGCATTAACCCGAGAAACTTTCCTCGCAATGGGTTAATCTTCAAAGCGATCTTCGAGCCGATAACGATGTAATGGCAGGCAACAAGGCCAGAGGGTAATCAGGGAATCAATTAAAACGCGAGAAAGAAGCTGATCTAACCCCTGTCGATCGCAGAGACTCGTCTGTATTTAGGAAATGACAAGACCCTACGTCCTCTTCTCTCTCTGTCTCTCTCTCACTCTCTCTTTCTTTCTCCCGTTTTGTTTCGAGCGTGGAACCGCGCGACCAGAAAACGCCAGGCAGAAAAAACAAACGACCACGCGGTTGAACTCGAAATATCAATTACCGAAATATTCGGAAACGTAGCGTCCTCCCGGGGTGAAGGGGGAAGGGAGAGCGGTCCGAACTCTGGACACAGTTCATTTTCATCCCTCTGGCACTTTCGTCGGATCGACGAATGGCGAGAAAAACGAAAAAACGAAAAAAAAAAAAAGAAAAATGGCATAGAAGGAAATATAAAACTCGGACAGGGAAGAGCGGAGAGAGAGAGAGAGAGAGAGGGAGACAGACAGACAGACAGAAGTGGGGGGTGGGGGATGGGTCCAGTCGTTATTTCTCGCGGCACGTGTAGCGCTTTCATTACGTACACGTTAGTCCAGCAACCCCGGGTAACCGATGCCGTTCGATGAAATTTTTATGCATTCGCCGTTCGAAAGCCCCGAAGCCTGTTGGAGGCCGGCCGGCCAGCGTTCGCGTTAAAGTTAATCGGGGATGAGAACTGTTCGATAGCGAAGTCCGCGTATAGGGGTTTTTAGCCCGGCACTGGAACACCCCGGTCCACATTCGCCCGTTGATACGCTTTAAATGAAACTAACCCCCGCGCCACCCTCTCGCTGAGCCGTCCAACGCGACGGTCAGCTCTTCTAAAACCGAGCCTCGTTTCGCCACGCTGCTTGATTCGATATATGCGCAGGCTGGGGGGAAGGAAAAGTCAATATCAGTTTCATTGTCCGAAACGATCTCGGGACGTCGATTAATAAATTGACCATCGGACGATGGTGGCGGGCATTGCAAAAGGAGAATAATTGTACGGCTACAAGACAAGTATCTGCGATTCAGTAAAAATCTAATGATATTTGTAAATGTGTTTTACCTTCATTAGCTTGGAATAATTTCAGCAACCAGTTCAGTGTAGAATTTGGCAAAATAAATATGTGTTAGAAAAAAATACATGTAGTATGTATTGTTCAATTATTGCAGAGCGGAGTAAGTCAAAAAGCTAATTTGAATATCTAATAACATATTCAATTTAATTCTTGATAGGTAATAATGTATTAATAATATAACGATAATGTGTTTGATCAACGCTAGACTTCTGGAAGACAACTACTGTTATTTCTTTCAGAGATTACAAGGGTACAAAAGCGTAGAAAATCCTGAATTATCCACGACCTTTCGTTCAATTCCCTATCCAGGTATCAATTCACCTCCGGGAAGAAGAAAAAAAGGATACAAACTAAGTTTTAATAGATAGAAACCATTGTGACAGGCTCATTGAAAAATCTCCGGCTTAATAAACGCCATATATTCGACGTTATCGGCACGAGTCACATAAAGCGACGCCGCGAGAGATGGCCACGATTAAAGAGCCGGCATTAGGGACGAGTTATGACGCTCGTCAGATTTAGAAATTCGCGTCAGCGAATACCAACTCCTCCCTTCGTCGAAAATTATCGACTATCCGCCCCGTGGAAACGAAAATACCGAGTTCCCGTAGAATTTCCATATTCTCGTTTTTTCGACTGGATGAGAATGGAGAAGAGATCGTGGCTCGTAAACAGTAGTCGTCGTTGAATGCCGAGATGAACGTCGTTACAGTTGATCCCAAAATCACTCGATTCCGCGAGGGAGAAAAAGAGGAAGAGAAAGAGAGAGAGGGATGACCTCGGCCACGAACGAATAGGGGTTAAAACTGTGCGGCGAAAAAGGGTTGGAGCGCGGAAACGTCCGAGGGGAGCGCCGGCCGATTAAGCGACGAGCGTAGCGAAGTTATCTGCCAGGCCGAGCTCGAAATCTCCCTCATAAAAGTGGTAACAACCCCTGTTTGGGAAACAATGGTGGCGCTACCAGACTCTCTACCGAGCGTTCGTAAAAGTTTCGGACGCTTTTGTGGAAAGGGTGAAAAGGTGCGGGAGGGAAAGGGAGCGACCGACGGGGTTCGGAGGCGTTGGACAGAGCAGGATGCACGAACGTAGAAAAGCGCATGGACTTCTACTTTAACTCCGGCAAAGCTGTCCAATAAATATCGGACGTTGGTTATTAGCGTTTTAATTCGGCCGGCCCGGGGTGTAATTTAATCCGTGGCTGCATTTTGCGATCGAGAAAGCGTTCATTATGTTCGTAAATAATAGTTTCGCGCCTGGTGACAGATTCGTTGATTCATTCCTTTTGAATGATTGACGAGTTATGTCTCTCTGAAATACGAGAGAATTTCTCGATTTTCGTTAATGTTTAAACACTTTCGTCGATGTTCAACCACCTCTTTGGAAAATGTAAATTTCTCGCTCGATCCACTTTCCCGCACTTTTTAATTTACGAGGCACACGAAAAGTTTTCGGTGCTAACAGGTATGAAACAGCGGCACGATTTTATGAAACAAAATTACGCTTAACGAGTAGCAAAGTAGAACTCGAATTTTCAATTAAATTAACTCATGCTAATTGAAACCATTACCCGAACCATGAACTATTATATAAGTGGAGAGAATCAGTGGATTCCAATTATAGAAAATGGAACTCCGTGCTGTAATATATTATAATACACTCAAGAATACAATAAAACAATAATGTTACAACGTGTTTAGTGGTTGCATTAAAACTACAAAGTGGCTTCGAATTCCTTCTGTGTCAAGTCGGAATTTAAAAGGCAAGAAGAACAGCTCTCTCTCTCTCTCTCTCTCTCTTGTGTTTCCATTTCCTTTTCTTTTTCTTTTTTTCCTTTTTTTTCAACTTAAATTCTGGCAGTCTCGCGAGAAGCTTCCCTGCGACAACCCAAGGTCGAGGCTTGAAATTTTTAATTCTAACTCCGCCGTCTTAATTGTTCGCTCCCCCCACCTCGGTGTTCCGTTTTTGAAAAAACAACTTTCTAATTACTGGCGCTTCTCTCGGAACTACGTTTTTCCCCGACAGCCATTGAAAATAAAGGAAGCTCGCGCTTCGAACGTTACGACGCTGCGCGACCGTCTGGAAATGAAAAAGTTTGTTCTGCTCGAAGCGAAACAGAACAGGAGTACGTGAAATAAAGGATAAAAAAAAAGACGAAGGCCGTTTTTCTCTCTCTTTCTGACTGACGACCAACGATGAGTTTTTCGTTTCAGCAATAACCGGCTGGATGATAGAGAGGAGCGTCGTTTGTCACGGAAGAGATAACCTTGCCGGATGTTGCCAGAGAGAACAATTAGATGACCCCGCTGAATGATTTTATCGACATCCTTCAAGAGGCAACAGACTGCCGCGAACGGAAGTAAAGCGCGAAAACCAGATGGCCCGGACGTTTCGCCGGGTTGGAAACCCTGCTTCAGAAGTTAATTGGTGAGTCCACGATTTTCCTTCCTTTTCGAATGATCCCTTCTCGATCGGAGACACGTCCTCTCTGTCCCCGGCTCTCGCTGGACGAGATTTCCCGAAGTCGATACTTATTTGCTCATCGACCAAACGAAACGGCGAAATATTGCGTTACCTGTCGAATTTTCCTAAACCTAGGCTAGGTTGCACGATGCTCGCCTCGACAAATTCGAGGGAGAATCTGCCCGATCGTGTGCGTGATCGAATATTTCACGACGTCGCTTGCCGTCGTTTTCAACGTTGCAAATTATCGTCGAACGATTTGACAGGGCTCTCGCGGGAGGGAGAGGGAAAAATAATCAGGAGAGAGTGTTGAACGAGCAACTGAGAATTCGAAATTTGGGATCGCGAGCGGGCACCGTGGGGAAAATTGGGAAACGCCCGGCGAACGGGACGCCGAAAAGGGTCATTTCGGTTGGCGGGAAAATTTCGGTTCGCTAATAAACGTGGCAAACCAAATAACCGAGTTCTCCTCTCCTCTCCTTTCCTCTTCTCACCGGTCCCCGCGAATCGAAAGGCTAATTTGCTTTACGTATTTACATTACGGCTGTAATTTCGCGAAATTCCGTCGGCAAGCGATCGACCAGACCTTTTTAACATAATACACGCGCACGTCGTTCGTCGAGTTCGCAAACCGGTTAGCAGAAAAATCGAAGGAGGACGATTCAACTCGTTCAGATTAATTTTCCGGTTAGCCGGCGACCGGTGGCTTCCCTCGCCGAACGATAATTTAATAAATCGACGTCCAACGAGAATGTTATTCCGCTTTCGCGGGAAGAAACCTCAGCAAAGCGAAACGGGGCGACCGCTTAATTAAACCGAGAGAAAATGTTGTCTCTCATACGGATCGACTTATGGACGGGTGGTTGTAATTAAAATGGTATCCACCTCGGAAATGTACGGCTAGCTCAGCTTCCGCTAATGCTGTTTCTCCCCGTTTCTCCAATTCGTTTCATATCACTGGCACCGCCGGTGCTGGGTGCTGCTGTTCTACTAATATTCTATCAGCATACCTTTCTCCGCTGGTTCCGCCGGAGATCGGTTCGTTATTCATTCTTTCTTTTTTCTCTTTTTTTTTCTTTTCTCCTTCCTTTTTTTAGGAGACATTAATATCGCAGTCTTCTTTCCGTTTGAAACGTTCGAGCGGCAGTCGTTCGAACTTTCCGTATATTCGTCCATGATTTTACTATGAGGGGGGACCAAAAAAAAAAAAAAAAGAAAAAAGGAAAAAAAAGAAAAGAGAGAAGGAACCTCCGATTGTCAAGCGAAAAAGGTAACCGAAGGATTTATCTAACCGGGCAAGTAAAATGGATCTCGCTCGAAACATATTCGATTTGATATTTTTGTTATCTGTTCTCCCTTTCTCTCGTTTCTTTTTGCCCCTTTCCCCCTCCCGCCGATTCCTTCCAGTGCAGGACATAACCATCGGTCCTGACAATTGACTAAGGCTTTGTTTTATAGCTTGCTCATCGTGGGCCCTCGCTCGCCTCGGCCGCGGTTTATCTTTCTCGTTTCGTTTTTCCACTGTCGAATAGAATTTTATGGTCACTTCGGCCGGTGTGCACGCTGCAATAATTCCGCGTATCGTTTCCCCTCTGTTACAATTTCTTTCAGTTTCTACAGTATTCTATTAACCGGCGATGTTTTTGATCCGCATGTTTAAATTAGAACGCGCAGCGTGCAGAAAGCCGCGAAGTTGTAATTTCGTTTTCGTTGCCTCTATTTCTCCTAATTGTGCGCGAGGAACGCGACTTGGCCATTACGTTCATTCTGCAAACGTTAATCGTTAATGAAGAAAAAAAGAAAAAGAAAAAAAAAGGCCATCTTGTTTTGCCCCGGGCGCCATTTATACTCGGGACGTTGCAGCCAGCACTTGTTTTGCATCCTTGATGACAGTTGATTATTAAAAAGACTGTTATTGCACATTAAAAAACTTTGAAATACCCGGCTTCAACGCTCAAAGAGGTTTCAAACAAAGGCGACTCGGAGCGTTTCCTCGTTTCAAGCACTATTCACGTTATTTTCATGTAACTGGAACTTCCTAACAAGTTTTTCCTTCCGCCCTCGCTCAGAAAGTCAAGAAATACCCGCCGTATTCTTTCATTAAAAGCTAAAAGTTCGAAAACTCGGATTCGACAAACAGCTGAGTTCCCAAATTTCTCGAACTGAGATTCAAATTTTGGAATGTTTGAACGCAACCTCGGACTTTCGAGTTTCCAGGCGTTCAAAATGAAAAGTTTAAGTGCGAGTTCAAGTTCACAATTTTATTTCTCTTCTTTCGAGTTCGAGTAGAAATCCTCGAATTCCAATTCAGAATTGCAAGTTCTTCCGTTTCATCCCGAAGAAACGATGTCGCGAATAATACACCTCTCAGGACGATAATAATCTCTCTTCGAATAACATCAACCATAAAATTTGACAATACTTTCCTTTGCTAATTTCTTCAATGTTCTTCAAAATTCTGATCTATTTACGAGATTTAATGGAATATCAAGAATATCTCGAAATGAATTTCTTCTTGTTGAATTCAGAGTAGATGATTCCATAGACGGTAGAGCAAATTATTCTTGCCTCTTCTCATCCTAATACTTCGGGGCTTAGTTTGACTAGCAACTGACTTTCTCTCTTCTCTCTTTTTCTCCTGTATTTTTCTTGCCGCGCGGACTGCAACACAATCGTCGGTACTCGAACGAAAAAGTCGTACGTTTGCGCGAAAAAGAAAAAAAAGAAAGAAGTCGTTGCCTGGCGGCGGCCGCATGTTTTTTCATCAAAAAGAGAACGCGGAATTTCCGCGAGTAGTGTAGAAAGAGCACTCGAAAGGGAAAGAAAGTCGAAATCTTAGTTTCAAAGCCTGAAATCTCATCTTCCCAACGGTCGCGAGCAGCGTCAAATAGTCTCTCTCTCTCTTTCTCTAGTGCTTTTCAGCTTTTCCAACCAGTCGAGTTTATCTCTTCCTTCTGTGACATGTCGGAGAAAAGAGTTCGTCGAAAAGGACTAACTTGTTCCTCGAACATCGGCGTGTGCCTCTCGCAGAAATGCCACGTCTCGCCAACGCACCATCCGTACGGAATACTTTTCGAAATACACTTCTCAAGATGAGACTAGAGAATAAAAACTCGACTGCGTATCGATCGTCGCATCATCGATCGAATTTAACGGTATTTCTTTTTCTTTCCCTGCAACAGCAATCTTTTTCCTTCTCAGCGAATTTGAAATCACGAGGAAAGAAAACAATTAACACCTGATTGAATGATTCGTTATAGCACGAGTTCCAACATTTCTAAAAATTTCACGAAAATTTCCACGTTCATTCGGTGTAGCATCTGAGCGATCCACACGATCCAGCGTCGTTATTGTCTGCGTGATTAACGTTCAAAGAACGATCGGCCAACTTCAACAGATTTAATCGCACACCTCACGAACTATTATAATTACTAAAACAAATTTGCGGAGATATATCATCAGTTTTCAATTCATGGAATTCGTTCGTCGATATGATCAACCTGAGCGGTTCATATACCCTGAAAGCAATCTATCGTTCTTGATAAAGAAAGATCATCGAGCATTCCACTTGTGTGTGCGGAGCGCGCGCGCATACACACACTCTCTCTCTCTTTCTCTCTCTCTCTGTCTCTCCCCATAGGCAATTACTCGGATCCGAACGAAATAAATCGACCGTGAACTGCCCGGTTTACGAACGGTTTCGCGATTTCTCCAAACAATTTTAACTTACAGCCGGCTTCCATTTTTCCATTGGACCGCCAGCTCGAAAGCCATTCGGCCACCCCGTTTCGGAATGTTAATTACCGAGTTATATGAGCCAGCGCTAATTTAATTACGCAATTTCGCGGTCAAACGATCCACACAGGCGACACCGTCCCCATAAATCCAGCCGACAGATAAAGTGTTGAATCGTTGCCGCTTTCGGCCAGCGGAGACCCATTTTCTGTCGTGTACCCTCGCCCTTTTCTAGCCCATGCCCATTCTTCACCATTTTTCCCCATTCATACAACTCTTTTTCCCTTTCTCTCTCTCTCTCTCCTCTCTCTCTCTCTTTCTTTTTTTCTGCTTCTTGCCCCGGAAGCCTGTTCTTCCTTCGAGCATACCTTGGCGCATTTACTAAGCTGTGAAAGTAAAGCAGTTCCTTCTAAGCGCAAAGTGGTCTCTCATCTTGAAATACCAGGCTATTTTCGCCTCTGTTTTTTTTTTACGCGTGCATTCTCCGAGGCTCCTTTCTTCACTCGAGGCTGCTGCTTACCCCTTTCTCTCCCGTACCATTCCGTCACCCCTTTCTCTCTCGCTTCGACATTGTGTATTCTACTCCGTTCGCCGACTCTCTCTCGCTGTTACGTTTTATCTTGCTCTTCTCTCCATTTCTCTCTCTCTCTCTCTTTCTCTCAATTTCTCGTCTTGACGAATATAACAGGTAAAACGAACATTTCGGTTAGAGAAAATGGGCACTCGGTCGAGTGTAATCTTAATGAAAACAGGCTTTCTTCTCGATGCCGTCTGTGTAATTAAAATTTCGCGGCTCGCTCTCTCTCTCTCTCTCGCGCGCGCGCGCTTCAATTTGATTGCGTATTTTTGTCGATAAGCTTGCGGGAGAGGGGTGCGAAAAGAAAAGTCGCAGAAAGAGAGGACACGAGATAGAGAGAGAGAGAGAGAAATTTCGTCGCGCACACACGCGTGACATTTCGTATTCCGGGAAGATAAGCCCGCGAATTTCTGCTAAGCAGGAATTATTCGGGAATTCGAGGATCCGAAAATTCCCAAGCCCCGGAAACACCGGATTCCGCAGGATCCACGCCTGCGAACACGTTCGTTGTACGTGTTCTTCAAGAAAGCTACTCAGAAGCTCTCCCCTTCCCCTTCGCCGGAAGCTTTTCGCGTAATTTTCGAGTTTGAAACGTGACAAATGATTCATGGTTCTCGATGCAGCTGCGGGGATTCCCAGATTCGATACGAAACCTTTAAACGGGGCACGGAGGAACCCGTGCGAGTCCTGATTTCATCTGTGTGTGTGTGTGTGTGTGTGTGTGTGTGTGTGTGTGTGTATACGTGCGCGCCTCTCTTTTTTCAAATTCTTCCTTCTTGCTCGTTTTATTCTCTCTCCGGGGGCATTTTTCGCCGGCGCGGTCGCAAACCGGAAAGTTTCCCGATGCGCGCGCGGAAGAAGTGGGAGATGGCGGGGGGTGGTGATGGAGGGGGAGGAAAAATTTGAAAATTGCACACGATTGGCCGCTTCAAAGCCGTTTAAGCCAGCGTGACGTCAAGCTGCGGTCGTATTACTCCTGCCTCGGAACGAAATTGCGGAAATAACGCAGGCGAAACGCTCGACCCTCGAATATCTTGCCAACCAATCGCGCGGCTACGCTTCTGTTATCACTCTAACGTGAAATGGAATTGTATCAATCGAGACTCCGTCGTTGATTATCGACCGGCGTGTATTTCGTATCGTAAGATTTCTTTTCTTTATTCTCTCGTTCGCCTTCGAAGTTTCTCCTTTTTTTCTCCTTTTTCCTTCTTGATGTTTGAAGTTCAATCGAACGGATGGTATTATGTCACGTAAGTGGTAAAACAGTTTTATAGTGGCCAGATATTGAAGACAAATCCAAAAACACGAGTGACCGAAAAGTTTGCCTTTTTCTTCGTAAATATGTAACTTCCGAAACGAACGAGATTCAAAAAAAAAAAAAGAAAAATTTCACTGAAAAATATTCGACGTGAAAATACTCCCCGTAATCTCTGTGAATTTAGAGCAATTCGGTAATTAATTAATTTTAGTGCTGGTTAACTGGGATAGAAGCGAAACAGTTGCATTCGCGTGCTCAAATTGGACAAAGTTAAGCTGCCTGTGCTTTCGGCAACTCGATATTTTACAATAAAGAAACGACAACAATTTTTGTCGCATAAACATTTTTCAAACATTTCCTACGAAAAAGAAAAACGGAAATTTAGGAGAATGATTAATTCACCGCAGCGGATAGTGAACGTCGTAAATTTGGCTTAAATCTTATGCAAACATAGCTATCTGTACACAACAAGTCGGAACAGAGTTATTATTGAAAATTCTTTTAAATATATTTCGCAGCGTTTATCATTTATTCACTGTCACCGGCATGAATTAATGTTCACCCGTGCAAAATTCAAAGGTATTCGGTTTTTCGGAAGCCTGGCATTTTACTCTATCCATGTAACGATGTACATTATATATATCTATATATCTATCTATCTATCTATATATATATATATATATATATCCATATATATATATATATCCATATATATATATATATCCATATATATATATATATGGAGATTAATTCGGAGGAAAAATAGAGCGCGGAGAAAATATAGGCAATTACATAGTTTTCAATTCCCTGCCCAGGCCAGTTTCGACGCGAAACTCTACCGTGTCCAATTTCATTTGGAAAACGGGAAATTCGAGGCGGACAATGCCTCCTCTCTTTTCCTCGTCGCGGCACGCTTTAGCGAAAACGTGCTTTCATCAAAAACTAGTTAATTTGCGAAAATAACACGCAAAACGGATTGAAATAAAATGGAATGAAATAGAATACAATAAATCTGCCCAGCGATATATCGTAAATATCCTCGAAAAAAAAAGAATCCCCCCCCCGGTCCCCCACCGGTTGGACTGCATTACGAACTCACAGAACATTCAATCCCCTCACTTTCGAATTATATCCGGGCAGAATGGAAAATATACAAATTACGATTACACGTTTAACTGCGGCGGCAGCGTTAAATTCGACGCGGGAACGCCGGATGAAAAAAGAAAATAGCCGCGAAATCTGGCGATGGCTGAGGTGGGTGACGACGTCGATAACGGGCGGCTCGTGACGAATATTGAATTGCGCTGAACATATTTCCAGCGGGGGGGGGGAGGAAAAATAGAAGCAGAGTGAGAGAAGAGGGTGTGTATATCCGCTGGCTGATTATCTCCCACGATGCAGCTGGTTTTTCGAACGAGAAACGAAAATTAATCATATTTACGGCCGGTTCTGCCGGCTCTCTTTCTGGCCCTCCATAAATAATGCGCGCCTGGAATTCGCGAGGTTGCTCAATTTATGCGGTGAAAAACGCAGCGAGAAAGAGAGAGAGAAAAGAGAGAGAGAATGAATTTCGAGTCCTTGTAGTACGCGGAATCGATCTGATCGGACCGATAAGGCTCCCTCTTTTCACGACGATCCATCATGACACCGTTGTTTGGCCTGTCTGCCAGGTCAACAAATCACGAGTCACTTTCGGATCAGAGTAGGCGCGTGTTCAACCGTGTCCGATTCGCTTCTCTCCCCTTCTATTCTGTCTCTTCTCTCTTACTCTTTCTCACTTTTCCTCCTTTTCCTTTTTTCTTCATCTCTTTCTCTCTTTCTCTCTCTCTCTCTCTCTCTCCTCTTCCTATCCCTTTTTTTATCCACTCTTTCCCCTCTTCTTCTCGTTTCGAGTACATTAGCGTGACGAAGGAACGAGTTTCCGGTCGAGCGAAGGGAATGAAGACAGTGACAGATCAGGGATGAGGAACGATATAGCGGTTTGTTGTTGGAAACGTATGGATCGAACCAACGTTAATCCTTCGGTGGAAGCACGAGCACCGGCTAGGAAATTTATGATCGATCGATATCGTCGCGAAGGTGACAAAAATGATTCATCGATCGACCAGCCAAGTTTACAAGCTCTATTCTATCGTTATCCCGTTGCCCCATCAACTACCGGTGAACGGTTTCGAAAATTGCCGCCGGAAGTTGACGTTTGCAGATGCTGTGAAAAAACGACGTCGAAGGAAAAGAGAAAGAAAGAAAGAAAAAAAGAAAGAAAGAAAGAAAGAAAGAAAGAAAGAAAGAAAGAAAGAAAGAAAGAAAAATTCTGCTCTCGAGAGATTCGAGTTTAGGAACTTGACCAATTCCGACTCGAGAATTGTAAAAAAAAGTCAAAATATCGTTTGACTCGTTTTATTCTCTCCCGTACAGTTTTCAAGCTGAAAATTTTCTCGAAAATCGGGTCTTAAATAAAAAGAAGGAACTTAATTTCATGCGCGGAGTCACGAGCCCCGTGCGTTCGTGTCTGACTATAAACGGGTTCGTTCCACTGCCATCGGTCTGTTAGGCCGCTGTTCCTTTGCTCGATTGTTCATCATACTCGCGTTCCGCGTCACCGGCAATGGAGTCGGTAACGTTAAAAACACGCGGCTACCGGATAAATTACGCGGAGAATATCGATGCTACGTCACTGTAATTTTCCAGGCGCGCGCTGTTTGCCCGGACTGTTTGCCTCGCTATTTGCCCCGATATTTCAATATTCGAAGTTGGAAGTAACGTCGGTGGAATCGGGTCTCCTCTTAAATTCCCCCGGCGAACGCCCGCGTGCGACAACGGCGCCTCGAGTTTTGCATAAACAGCGAAACAGGCCGCTTCCGGTCATCCGTAGGAACGGTAGGGCGCCGCGAAACCGGGCGCACGCAAAGTCAACAAATCACGAGCCACTTTGCGCTATTTACCCCCGGAAATTTCGCGTCGAACAGAGCATCGGCAAATATTGATCGAGAATAACCTGAAGACGAGAGGAGGCGACGATAGTGGCTCTACTTCGTCGTTCAACGAGCACTGCTTCCAGTGTATAATAAAGTCGCGGGCATAAATAATTATATTGCTCCGCTTCCTTCGGTCTTCTCTAAATCCATATAAAATTTTTTATATCTTCGAGAATGACGAGCGAAAGGTGGAAAGGAGAAACTAAGAACGAGCTCGTCGAAAAAATACAAGGAGGATAATATCGGCCAACTAACAAAGAACGACGATTTCGCCTCCTACACCCTCCCCCCCTCTCCCGAGAGTTTCAACTGTTATTTAGCTTTCGCATTAATCGAGGAACGATCGAACATTGAATATGAATTTTTCCATTATACCCGCGTTATATGGTTCGATCATTGATCAAACAGCCAATCAATCTTCCGTCAAAAATAGGCGAAAAAAAAAAAATAAAAAATGAGAAAAAGAAGAAAGAAAGAAATCGACCCGAGCTCGAATGGAAAATGTCAGAATGAAAACGCGGTTGATGGCCGCGAGAAGGCATTTTCGACTTTGATGCCGGCCCCCGGTTCGGTGAATGGGAATTTCGAAATAATATATCGACGAGTTGGACGAGCGACAAAGAGAGAGAGAGAGAGAGAGAGAGGTGGAGAGTTCACGGAGATATCGGTGAAAGCGGCGCCGAGTGATCCTTAATCTAACGATTGTCTACGAACAAAACGAATCAACCAGACGTGGATTATTGCCGGCGCGCGACGATCCGTGCTTCCCTCCGTGAAATGATTATGATCGTCGGTTAGCATAAATTCCCTGCTTTCCTTTTATATCGCCTCGCTCTCTCGCCTTTGCCATGGTATAACGACAGGCGATCGATTCTCAAAACTTCTACAATCGGCAGCGCATCGCTTGGTTCGTGCCGGGTTCGTTTCCGGCAGAGAGGAGAGAGGACAGAGTAGCAAGAAGATTTTTATCTCCCAGCTAGAGAACCGCTGACTACGGGGGAATCGTTGATTACCGCTTTCAGCAACATTTCGAGACCTTCCGCGCCCGGTAATCGACCAATGAAATGGAAAAATGCGCGGGAAACGGGAATTAAACACCCGGAATCTTTACTGTGACAATGAGAGAAAGAGAGGAAGAAAGAACCTCGCGGGTGGGATGTTCGCGAGGGGTGGCTCGTCGTTTCGACGAAATGGAAAATTAACGGACACATGTTTGTGAAATCTACACAGGCGATTTGATGTTTCATCGGGTGTCGGGTTCTTTTCAGTCGAAACAGCGAAAATCGAGAAGAATTCGTAAATACAGAGTGATTCACTTACAATTCACTTGAAATAACTTTTAAATTACTTTTAAATCTAATGAAAAAACGTTTTAATACGAAAGTTGCATGGTTTTAATGGGATGGGGGGGAGGCAAAATATGGCGTATCGATCTTTTGTGTGTGTTGAGAGGTTTCGAAATTTTTAAGATCACCTTAATTTTTTTTAATTGGACCAATATTTAATTGGATTTTTTAATTGGACCATATTTCTTTTTCATAAATCGAAAGAATACTAAATTTTAAATGAAAAGCAATGTTGGTCCTAAACGTAACTTTACGACAATTTATCTCGAATCTACAGATCATCCGAAGAAATCCAAGTATTTATAGTTCAGTAGACTGCGGAATATATTTGATATAATTGCACGGCAATTGAAATTCGAGTATTACAGTACCATAGTACAAACTACAATTCATATTATTTCAACGTATAAAAACGATATTTCACGTCGTTGATTTTTAAACGAAATTTCTCTCGAATTTCATTTGATGAATTTCTCTCGAATGATTTTAAACGAAGGTATCTAGTTACTGCAATTTCATAACGAAATGTTGAAAAAATTCAATTACTCGCAACGCCGTAAACTGAAGTGAATTTTTCTTTCAAATTATGAAAATCGTTTTCTGAATATCGCAGCGAACTCGTATCTGTTACGCCGCGTGATTCTCCTTCTGGTTAAACGTCTCCAATCATCTCCATTCGTATCTCCAAGAGACATTATACCCAAGACCAATAGATTTTACCTATCTCTGTGAAACTCATCCGCCAGTATTCAAAGATCCGCTCGAAAACGAAGGAAACAATCGAATCGTTTTGCTCGCGAGTTCCCTCTGAATTATGAAACACACTAAAGGGGGGCCGGTAACTCGTCGAAACCGGGGGAACCGAGCGTCACGATTAAGAAGAGAGCACGCGCCATGTTACCGACAGACACTGCAACAATTAATTTTCAGAAGTTGCTCGGTTCCCATTCTATTAGGCCAATTTCTATTCAAACAGGTTGTCTCTCGCGTCTACGACGACGACGACGAGTCATGGCCTCTTTGCCTCCATTATCTGTGCAAAGGTACGATTAATACCAACTCCATGACAAATCGTCATTTCCGCAATAACGGCCGGCCGATAAATACAGCGGTCGCGATTAGGTGCCCAGCCAACACGAAAACCCCGCAGACACCGGCGTAACTTCTAGAAGCCAGTCGCTGGCGTGCTCGTGACAATCGATCAAAACAAGGAAGGGAGGGGAGGAACAGGAACACGGAGACATCAACGTGTTTCCTTCACGTTGGTTGATT
This sequence comes from Tetragonula carbonaria, assembly GCA_032399595.1. NCBI lineage: Eukaryota > Metazoa > Arthropoda > Insecta > Hymenoptera > Apidae > Tetragonula > Tetragonula carbonaria. The sequence continues at coordinate 7,568,191 of JAUCRC010000014.1, forward strand.
ATTATCTACGGCGATCGTGTGCCCGCGATACGTCCGCAAGCTAGACCGCTGTATTCGGCTAGTTGAGAACGCTCTTTGAGCCTTATAATTTCTCCGGCAAGAAGAAGTTGGCTCGAGAAGTCTCGACGCGTGCAATTCTCGCGCAAACTTTGTAAAAAAAAAAAATTACACCTCGCCGAATAGTTGTTGCGAAACTTCGAATCGCAGAATTATAACTGCAGCGTAAATGTTAATTCCAAGGTTCCTTGAACACAGGGAAGTTCTTAAACTTCGTGGCGGTCGTCTAGAGTCCGAGCAGAAGAGGGGCCAGCTCTTGATCAACTGTCTGAAATTCCTCGTCGTGACTTTATTAAAAGAGGCGAGTAACTAAATTGACTGAATCGATTGATTTAATGTAATTATGTATAATTCACGGGACAGGAGCGAACGCGGTAAGAAAAGAAATATATCGGAGTGGAAATTTTTCGTTCTTTTCGAAACGTCGTACACACTCTCTACGCGAAAGTCGTAGCAGATTACGCCGGTAGATTATTTCAAAGTTCCGGCTGCAACGTGCTCGTGTATCCATGAACGGAGAATTCCTTCTTCGCACGGTCGTTACGATGCACGAGGATACGAGGCAGAACTACCCGGTAGTTCAGGATTTTGAAAAGTGGCGCGGGAATCTTCTTTACTGGCGTTGGTTAACGAAACGCTTCGCCGTCGGGGGACAGTTTCAGCTACGGGCATTTTTACGCGGCACCTTTACGACGCAACTTTTCACATCGGCTATAAAACTCGCCGTGGTTTTATAAAATACGGGCGACCGGGATAAACATTTTTTTTTACCTGTTACTAAAAAGAAAAGAAAAAAGGAAAAAAGGAAGAGAGAAAGGAGAAAAAAGTAAAGGAAGAAACGGAGCATAATTCGACGTTCTTTCTCTCTCTTTCTCTCTGTCTCTCTATTTCTCTATCTGAAATAATTGGTGTTGAGTTTGGCAGGCAAAATTACCGCGGCTTACCACTTTATCTCCTAAATTTCGCACACGGCATGGCAGGTACACGGTCTGCCCGACGAATGCGCTGACGTTCGCCGCTGTCGGTTCAAAAACAGGCAAATCCCCTTCGGCTGAGTCATTATTGGCATCGTTTGGCCGGCGCTGCGAGCCCTCCTTCGATATTTCGCGAAGTTGCACAGGCGCTGCAAGCAAAACAATTGGTTCACGAAATTATATTTCATCGAAGGTATTTTGCTGTTCCAACGGGAGTTTGCACTGTGAAATTTCCGTGTTAGCCGTGCGCGTCATTTCTGTAACAGCGGCCGGGGATAGATGAAACAAGGGGAATAATATTGTAAATCCGTTTCCCTTCATTCCCGTAATTTTCATCGTTTTTCAACGCGAGACAATTAAAGAGATGGGAACAAGTTTGAATTTTTGTTCGAATTGGAAAGATCCGTTTTGTATAAACGGGGTCAGGACGAATTTTCATAAACATGAAAACACGCGAGAGGAATCAAAAAATACTGATTAATTGAATACGATCGAATAGTGCTAATACCATTCGCACGGTTGCCGCTGTAAGCAGTATTTCCAGTAGGATCCATTAATCTCGTAATTCTTGTGCTGTTACTTCAGCTCGTACGTTTTTCCGCGAACTCTCCGGTAGAGACTCGACTTCTTTGAAATATATTCCCTTTCTCCGCAAGAAGGGAAGAAAATTCCGGGAAAAAAAGAGGAGAAAGAAAGGAAATTCCCGTTGGCGTAGACTCGTAGAATTCTGCCCTCGTGGTTCGAGCCACCGAGGATAAAAGAAAAACTCGCCGCTGGTGGATTGGCTTGTTTGCTCATTAAACGTTTCACTTTCGATGGATTAATGCGCGTTAATCCGCGCGAACAAGATCGAGGGAGATGTCCGTTTTTCGGGCGTTCTGTTTCCTTCTCATTTTTCGACTTTCCCCCTTCCGGACGCAGGCATCCGGACACGTGTTACGCGATAATCTCTGCCAAGTTTCCTCGAATGAACTCGGAATGGCCACGGGCGCCATTCGGAGCGGTTCACTCGTTAGTACAAACCAGTCTCTCTCCATCATCATCAATCATCATCAGAACGACGTGGAACGATACCAATTCGTGATTGACAGGGATTGATCCGGGCGGAAAGTTTGGAATAAAAGCACGGGGTTGATCACAACTTTGCTAACGCAGGAGGAACAACTTCCCTTTATCCTACGAGAGATTCAAGCAAAAGACCCGGCTCTCGGTCGAATACGGACGATGTGTCTATCTGCAGAGCCTCTCGTATCTGTAGATTTCCAAGAATTTCCTCTGTCGGAACATTCAAAAGAATACTCCGAGCCGCGAGCGGAGAAATATAGCCAGCACCCCGTGAGTAATGCGGCTTTTCTGAAATTTACGTTTGAAACGGTGGAAGCTCCAAGTTTCGTCGAGTTTATTATTCTCGGTTTTAACGATCGTGTTACTCATGGGATGACTCGATATTTTCGGGACGTTTCACCCGCGGGATCGTAACTCAATTCATCCTCGCGAAGTGAATCGTCAGCTTTCGAGATTGACATTGGTAGGGGGAAAGAAAGAAGGGGGAGATAACGAGAGAGAGAGAGAGAGAGAGAGAGAGCTATCCTTTTACAGCCATTGAATCACGGCCACGGTTTTTCCTCGAGGTTTTCCCGAAAAACACAGCCGGGTAAATTTAATTGGAAGCCGGGTGAGCGACAGAGCGCGCGAAGAAAAGAGAAGGGGAGGGACGAGGGGCAAAAGTAATATCGAATTATCAAACGAAGCGAACCAGAACGAGCCGCTGACATCGTAACTCGCTGTGCTGACCGTTTCGCATAAACAACACGTCCTAACGCAAACACACACGGAACCGGTGTCCACTTTCCATCGTGTGCCAGCTCATTCTCTCTTTCTCCTTCTCTCTATCTCTCGTTCGTCCCTCTCTCGTTTCGGGGGTCTCACGTTAACGTGTCACAGGTCGTTCTTCCCCAGAGGGGCGAAGCTCAGAGTGCAGATAACACCCGTATACACAGCAGCACGCTGGCGTCATACAAATGACCAACTTCCCCTCGGCTGGTTTCGCAACGTCGCGCCGCGACCCCAACTGCCCTATCCCGAGCCACTGATAACTGTAGATTAATTGACAAAAAGCAGAGACCGCGAATACGGATGATGTACACGGTGCTCGAAAATCGTCGTGCAGCAGAGGGATTTAGTTACACGTCCGACCTTTGCCTCTTCATTCATTGCGCCCGTCCCCTCCATACGGATAACGAGGACTCGTGATATCGAGCCGCCGCGTGACGAATTTATAGGCAGCCGAGAGAGGACTCACTGTTGACAGACCGGAGTCAAAGGGGAGGATAGAAAAAGATTAACACGTTCGGCTTGCGCCAGACAGGGGAATTTATGCTTTCGCATAAATGAACGATCCGCGCGCGAATTAAAATTGTCAGCGTTTCTGTGTATTTCTTTCTTTCTTTTTTTTTTTTTCTTTTCTTTTCTCTCTTTGCAGTTTTGTATAATTGAACGGCTTCACGGATTTAAAATGTACATGTTCCTCTGAACGTGATCGAATGTTGCGCTGTGAATTTTAGAGAAACGTGTTTCTTTTCCATTTTTTTTTTTTTGTTTTATTTGTTAGAATTCACGGTGACGTAGATAAAGGAGGATAAAAGAAGTGGTAGTAATTTATTCCGAAGTACAGTTTGGACTTATTCATTGCTCTTATCAAATACATAATTCTTTTTCTAAAAATGTGCTGTATATCTGCTCATCGCCCACATTCTTTTGTTTATCATTGCACGTATTCGCAATAGTCTACCACGGAATAAAGAGTGATGGTAGACTTTTTAGTTTCATAATTCGCAAGGGTTTGATTACATTTGTGCGGACACTGAGTGACAATACCTTTAATGCCAGTTATACAATATACATTCTCGATGTATCTGCATATCAGAGACTTTTTGCATCATAATTTCCCTTCTCCCTAAGAGTATAAAGTTGTTTATGCACTGCACTCGCCTTTATTGTTGCACTTTATATCCTTGCAGTTGCATATCTGAATTTTTATGCGCACACGTGCATATATACGTTTTATATTTCTAGCATAATTTCGTGATATTATTTTATTCCAATGTTTTCATTTTTATCCTCGTTTTGCGCGCGCAGTTATTTACGTTAGACTGTACGTAAAATAAATAGAATAGCATTTCGCAGAAAAATCCGAAGTAGGTACTTGAGTAGCCGAAGTTACGCGTACAATTTATCTAGCGAATCAGCCAGAATCCAAATATTTAATCGCACAATATTTTACAGTGTTCCGCGTTTAATTAATTTATATAATACATACTGTAAAAACCACCACGTCTGGTAAAAGTGGAACAAAAACCAGGAGATGAATATTCCCAGCTGTTCCAACTGTAAAATTCCACAGCTAACAAAACTACCACTAACGCTAACGAAACAAGAGGGAGAAAAAGATCCGCCACTTGGGATTTTATTCTTCGTCATTATACCTGATAATTACTGTCCATTCGAAATATCTAAAACAAAATTAGCGCACAGGGACGACGAGCGACAAAAAGATCGGTCGTTTGGAATGTTTTACTTTTAACTCTACTTTTAACAACAGAAAGAAAAACACATGGCCCGGACGATGGAAACGAAAATCGAAATCCGATTAAATATCCGCATACGTGCCTTCCATCGTAATCAGCGATCATGAAGGAATCCTAGCGGAAAGCGGTTGTACGTGCACGGCGCCTTATCTCAGCTGCATCGTCGCGTTCCTCGGTCTGACCAAGCACCGGCTGTTTCTACTTTGCGAGGTCGCTGCCGGGGAAAAGCTCGCAGACAATTCATTCGTTCGTTTTTTCTTCCTCTTTTCTTTCTTTTTTTTTCTTTTGTTCTTTCTTCTTCTCTATTCCCTCCGGGCCAGTTCCTCGTCTACAGACGTCGCTTTATAATATTATAAACCGCATACAGAGTCCTGCGAACTAAGAATGTTTTCTTTCTGTCTCTTGCCGGGCCGCGAGCTATTTTTCTTTGGACGATCGTTGGGATATTTTATGGTCGGCATTGGGGGAGCATCTTTCCCGGAGATCTCTTTTTTTCTTGTTCCTTCGCTTCTTCTTCGTTTCTACCCTTTTAAAGAATTACGCCTGCAGCACAATGGGCACCGATCCCCTCGAACCGGCGCGTTGATTACATTCTCATTTTCATTTTCATTGACTAGAATTGTACGACGTGGCGATACGTCAACGGCTTGTTCGGTTCAATCGAAGAAGCGTGAAAGAGATGAATAATTTGGAAAGACCGTGTACGTGTACGTGTGCAAATTTAAGCACGTGTCTAAGCAATTTTTTTGCGATCGACGAATCCACAAAATTTCCACTTGAAGACAGGCGTTTCTTGGAAGATTCTTGGGCAAAATTTGAAAACAAAATTTCGTCCAAATTTCGAAGCTTCGTGGGTCAAATGTTCGGTGACAGAATTACCAAACATTCGTCGTCGGGGTCTTCGCGATCGCAGAATTCGTGAGAGAATTTCGAGATGTCGGCAAAAATTTTGACGGCTCGCGAACGAGAAAAGATGACAGGAAACTTTTGGGACAGATTCTGCGTGGACACAGTGACGTGGTTAGGTGGTCTCCTGGTTAGTTCAGAATTGCATATTTCACTCCGGGCCCATTAAAGCGAAGCTAAAGTGGATCTATCCGATGAATCTATTACATGGTAAACTTGCTACGAAACACCATAGTGGTTTAATTGGTTTATCGATCAGTCGGGTATTAAGAACCGGATGGAGAAGATGGTGTTTAAACGACAAGCTACTTTGCCGGCTAACTTTTTCACGGAGAAACTTCAACTTCCGATCCCTTATCACTGGCCTCCGTTGAATGATACGAAAGTACACCTAACTCAAACTCAAAGCTTATTTCAAACATTCATTATATAGAAAACTCCTCCCGGCCGTCTTGGCGGACGAGTATTATGTCCAGCCTCTGAATAGATTCTTCTTTCAGACGTCAAAACTTTTTACTCCGAGTGTACGTATTGCTTTTTTTTTTTATTTCGCGCTGCATTCCATTCTCTTTTTTTGCTCCCGTGGTAAGTTGAGAATTATACCTCGGAGAAGACGGATGGCAATTTTATGCAAATTCCAAGAGTGAAACTTAATTTATCATGGTTTTATTTAAACACTCTCGGGGTCGCGAAACTTGTTCCAATTTCCCCGCGTGACAAAGAAAAGAGAAAAAAAAAACAGAAAAGTGTCTTCGCGGGAAGATTTAGAGCACGCTCGAATACATTTATCAATTTTCCTGGTAGTGGCGTTACATAAATTCGTCTGTATTGAACGTCGCCATACTTCAAACGAGCATTAAAGTTTACAGCACGACAGCGTAGTTTTATACGTTCATTCGCGTTATGCAACTTGTATGAAATATCGAATGAGATTAACGAAAAAGGATCCGCGAATGCAACGTCTCTCAGAATGACATAAAACATAAAATTAAACTGGAAAAATAAAATAATAAGTTGTAATTAATGTAACAAATTGCGTTAGTTTCGGCGTTTTTCTCTTTGATTAACCGATGTTTGTCGTTTTTCCTCGTTTTTACGCGTTCACATCGTTCACTTCGCTGCATTCAACTTCATGACATATAATAAGATAATCGTTTCGCGGGTGGTTAAACTTAATTCTTACTTGCATAGATTACGAATATTTTTGCAATTCAGTGTGCAGAGTGTAGTCGATTTTACGTACCGCGTAAAATATTCGAAATAAAGTAGCCGTTCCTTTAATTACATGAATTTATATTAATATTCGCGGTTCAACGTATCTACTGAAAGAGTCGTTAAACACTCCGTGATAATCACTGTAACGCATTTAACTGAATTACATAGTAAATTTTAGACGCAATAAAATTGCATAAATTCCAGTCTAATTATAAAGTGAAACGTTATTATGATATATTATTGCAATATTGCAATACTACGGTATTTCTAAAAAAAAAAAAACAAATCGCTCATTAAACGAATATACGATTTGAAAGCCAGGTTCGTACGCAAAACGCAAAGTTGCACAGAAATCCACAGTCTTGTCTATCTGACAGAGCAGCGTGCCAAAAAACATTATTATACGGTGATCAGCGAATAATTTAACGTGATTTGTACAGTCTGTAACGCGCGACACATCGACGAGAGGGCCGATAAAAGTTATCCGCCCCGGGAGAAAGTAGTCTTTCATTCTGGTTGCAACGTAAGGGGAATCCGATAAAAGGGTGGGAGGCTCCTTGGGTGAATTTCCTTGGGTATGTTCTCGATAAGCAGACGGAGGCGGCACGTCCCACGGAATGCAAATATCGGTTTCGAATGGAGCACCGACGAGGGCGCGTATGTACGTCGGCATTAAGGCGAATTACTACGTGCTAAATCTCGCGGCGTTACGCTATCTTTCGCAGGCACTCGACTCGCCTCTCCTTGAAAATCTCTCTCTCTCTCACTCTTTTTCACTCTCACCGTGGCTATCAGAGACGGAGCTTTTTTCACCGACAAACGACACTTTTATTTCCCCTTAAGCATTATCCCGATCTTTTTCTTCCTCGCCCATTTTGCAGCCGTCTGCGTAACTCGCGATTCCCCACCGCGAACGCGTGTCGTTTGCGTAAAACGATGACGAACGACGTTTAAATCCGCATTCGAGGGAAACGAAGGAGGATTACCGGGGCCGTTGCCTATATCCACGGAAATGGAGGAACGTCTTCTTATCGTAGATGCAGTAAAGATTGGAAGTTTCTCAGCAGCCCCTTTTCGTTTTGCGAGCAACCGCGTGAAATTGGAATAACGAAGTCCGAACGGTAACGTTAGATAACCAAGCACAGTGGTGAGCACAGCGATGGACCAATAACGATGAAAAATCGTCGAGACCCTGAGTTACTGTCGCAACTTCGTAAAGAGAAATCGTACGACGATTTGCTTGGTCACTTGGTTTTTAAAACCAAAAAAGTCTTTGGCCGTGAGTTTTGTTTCTCCCTTCAACGATATCTCTAATGTAGAAAGAAAGATTCGTTTCGCGATCAAATCTATCATGATATTGAAGAATTTACTCTTTACAACGATTCTTTGAAAATTACTGCTTAGGATTGAAATTATAGGAAAATTTAAAAAAAATCTTAATCTGTCATTGATATACTTTTAAACGAAACTTTATGTACCATTTTTTTTTTTAAAGATATTTTTACATACAGCAAAATTTGTTTCACGATAAAATCTACTTTAATAGAATCTATTCGTTGCAACGACCGTTCAAAAATTACTGCGCAATTTTTTTTCTCATCACTTCACTGAACTTCGAATGTCAGGGTTAAATGAAAATTCAAGAAATCTAACATTTCGTTACGTAACTTTAACGATCAAAGTGTTCAATGAAACAAAGTGGAAATTTTATGAAAAAATTCGTTAAAACAAAAAAAAGATATTTTTTTTAATTTCAGGATCATATCTCTCTATTTCTCAAATAAATGCTCCATTCTTTACGCTTCGAGCATCGATATTATAAAACTCGATGTACGCGAAACAGGCGGTCTCGTTTAACGACACGCATGACGATCGTCCAGTGTCTCACGTCATAAATCTCCAGTGGACAGAAGCAGTGGTCGAGAGGACAGGATATCGGTTAGGCGAAACGTGTCGAAGCCACGAGGGAAGAGCGCAGGGGGTGGCTATAAGTCGGTGACTATAAAACTACAAAGTAAACCAGCCGTTAATCTTCTGTCTGTCTCGAATCGTACGGCGGTCTACCGCTCTTAAACCAAAGCGACCTCCTCAACCCTCTCTCTGGCTGGCTCTCCGTCCCTCGAAACAATGAGGACGAAACTTTACGGTCGCGCTAGGCCACCGGGAGAATCATATATTTTCGCCGCAATGCTCGTAAAGTGCGGTCGCTCTTGCCAGTCGGCACATCGCTGCGCCGAGGCCAACCCTCCTCCTCCACCCTCGCGCGCACTCGCTGCGTTGTACACGCGACACACACCGCCGTGTCAGCTTGTCACTGGCCACTGCCTCCGCGTAATTTCCGCGAAAGTGGACATTTCCTCGTCGACCGTGTGCTTTTTCCACTTTTCTGCGCGCCTTCACGGAACGCTTTGCCGCGACAAGCGGGGGGGTGGTGGAGAATCGATGGAGGGAGAGGGTGCCCAGGTCCCGACTTTTGCTTCGTTGTTCTTTGCTGGGTCGGCCGTTGAAACGTGGCGGAACGCTCGATCGAAATGAATATCGTCTGATCATCCTTGCAGTTAGCGAAGTGACGGAATCAGGGTTCGAAGCCGTATTTTAAGTATTCTACTTGACGCGAGAAATAAAACTTCTCACGTGCGAAAAAAAAAAAGATATTTAACTGCAATCGTCGATAAAATAATTCTGAACAACTCTCGCTGGATTGTCGGAAATTCTGTCTTTCTGAATTCTCACCGCCATGCCATAACTCTTGCACGATTCTCACGATTCTTTCTCTGAGTTCTCACGAGCCCGCGTTCTTTATGGAGAAATATGTGGCCAAGCGACGCTCAGCTTTCCTCCCCCTCGAAAATTCTCTTGCGGGGAGTGCGTTAATTTTCTATTTTCTCGCGAAAGCTTCTCTCTCGGAAAATTTCTCTTTTTTTTCTACACGCTGATAGGACCGCTCTATTAAAGCTCGGCTAGGTGCGAGAGAAATCTGATGTTTCTGATTAGATGATAAACGAAATCAACGAAATAAAGTGGAAGCGCTCTTTCGGAAGTAAAATCTGCGCGTTTGAATGCGCAGGGACGTAGCAGAGAGATTGGGATCTTATCTGTAATGAGAAAAAAAAGAAGTTCCTCCTGGCATTTCACTCGGCGAGAAGAGTTGTCCGAGCGAAGTTTGGATTGGGCCAAAGGGTTGCTCGGTCGAAGTTTACCTTGTCGATGCTTCAAGAAATGAAAGTTACATTTGCTCATCCGTAGGTGGGGAACGTTACACGGATCGAGTTGACCAAATGGTCGAGTATAGCGACAGACTGATTCCGCAACGTCATATTGACTTAATATCCGCTTCCCCCGGTGTTGCGATCGTCTATCCCAAACTCGTTCGTCTTCCAATTAAGTTCGTGTTTGTCAATTCGTCGTAGTCTTCTCATGAATTTCGTCATTCACTCTTGAAGAATCGAAACGCGTTTTAATATTTGGAAAGTAATCTCTCCGTCTGTCGGATCTTCAAATTTTCGAATTTTTTTCTTTTTTTTTTTGAAAGACGACAGCAATTTCTTCAACTGAGACTTGACTAGTTTCTTCAACCTGTTCGGGAAGTTTACATGCCACGATTCGGCACGAATGATTCGCCTATTTTTTTTTTTTTTTTTATAAAACACCAAGACATAAGGAGAAACTCTAATTTTATTAACTCTTAATTCAATCTAAGTTCAAACACGATTATGTTTTAAAAATCAATCCTTTCAAATGTTCACCGTGCCAGGATTTTAGTAGGAAGTGATTTCTGACGTACAATGCCGTAGCTAGCAGCAAAGAAACGCACGCGCGACGATTTCGAGACGTGAAATAAAAAGCGGTTGATTAATTGCGACGGAGCCGCGCGCGAATTAATTTGTACATCTAATAATCACGCCGTTGTTTCGTAATTACACGCGTCGCGTGACAAGCTCGTCCGTTTCGTCTTTTCGCCGGCATGAATTATAACGCAACGCGTTACAATTGCAATTGTCACGGCCCGACTGAAGGCCCGCAACGCCGGTTTGTTTCCATTGTTTAACAAACTGGGCCACCGACATCGACGCGAGCCTGAATATCCTGTTACAGCGTCAAGTAATTCCAAGACGTAGCATACGTCCCCTATAATGTAGTAATAGTTTCGCGATAACTCTCGGTGCCTCCGTACCGAATAACTAGGCGGAACTGGAAGCTCGGGCTGGGGCCGAAATTATCGCAAAGCGCGTCCAACCCGGCCAATTTCAGAACGGTTCGCGAGGGTTATGAATGTAATAGGATCAAGATGCGATCTTAGTCTTCATCTTGGAAATTTCTATGCTTACAGTCGCGCGTATTATGTGCATATGACGCATTGGCACGCGACAAGGATATCTGCGCAGCTCGAGGACAGTTAATACGACGCGCAGGTGTAATGGATGCACGTCCCTGCCCAACCTGTGTCTCGCTGTAATTGCGATGAAACAAACGCGAAACATTTTTCACGTTACGCTCTTAAATAAATAAACAAATGGTAAATAAATAAATAAATAAATATGTATATATATATAGAAAATTTTCGGTTGATTCGGTTCGTAATTATCACGCGAAACGATAAAAATTTCACGGAAACTGTTCCACGCGGATAGGGGGAGAGAGAAAAAAAATGTTCATCGTCGCGTAATTGGCTGAATTTACGAGCAATTATTTTTACGTCTGTACGCTTGAAATTATAATTGAGAAGCTTTCAGAAACAAGATCAGCAATAGGTAGAACGCGTACGTTTGTAATGAAATGCAGCAGAACGAATATACTTTCTGACGGATGTTGTAATTAACACTGTAAGAAAATTGTAATTAAAATTTCCGAAATAATTCACTTCGTTTCTCTCCGCGTTGCCTTATGAATTCGCGTGTTTCACAAAACTATGTAATTATGTTGCCGAACAGCGAACACGTCCCCAAAATCAAGAGAACTCCTCCCGAAATTTTACACATAATCCCCTTTCGCAGCTGAGAAAATACACTTCGCTTAACCAAACGTCGTCGAAACTAGTCACAATTTCCCTCTAATTGACAGCAACACGTTTGAACGAACCTTAATTGATCAGTAAAGTCAAAAAGGATCGTTTGTTTCGTCGCGAAATTCGACGAATACCTATGAAAATTACCGAAACTTTGAGCGGCGACAACTTCGAAGATAATACCGCGTTTTTAATAAAACTAGGCTCGTCGGAAGCGTCAATTCCTCGTCTTTAAAACGCTTTCCGTTCCATGCCGATGCGACATCCCGTTCCCGAGATATCGTCGTGCAAAGAGGAAGGTAATTTTTAATAATTTACCCTCTTCCGTCCTTGTCGCACGCACGCCTCTTCTCTCTCACTCTTGCACGCCGCTCGCTGACCTACCCCACACTGGCGACACGTGCGCTGGTCAGTTGACAGACGCTGACTGGACAGTTTTTTTTTTTACTATTACTATCGCGACGTACGCATTTCCAGGAAAAAATGTAGGTCACGGTGCATTCATGAATTCGATGGCCCGTGCACTTTGAACAGCGGACTTTGAACAGCCATATCTCCGGAACCAGTTGAGATATCGGGATGAAACAAAAAGCGTATTAAAGGGCAGGCTCTTCCCTATCTCCTGACATGGCTCTCGACGCGCTCTTTGCGTTTCCTCGCGGTGAATTTTTAATTGGAAGACAACGTTGCGTTTCATCGATTTCAATTAGTTGTGTCGGGCGACCATGGCGCAATAATGTATGGTGTAGTTGTTAATTAACGCAGTCGCACCGTACGATAAATTAATTTGCCAGTGTTATAGAACGGTGTTGCTGCAACAATATTACACCACGAATTAGTTAATTGACGAAAAATTCAATTGTTCATCATGTTCGTACGGCAAACAACCGGTCAACCGTATTGAATTAAATTGAATTCATTCGTTCTGAAATAATTACTACCCCCCTCTCTCTGTTTTTCTCTCTCTCTTTCTGCGATGATCATTCCAAGTCGTAGTTACAGCGATGGATTAAAGAAAGTTTGCGAGACAAGTGGCGAAAGAATATGTAGGAATTTTTAGAGAACAGTTTTAATATCAATCTTTTAATCTCGTCATTTCAATTTTTAATTTAAATTCTATTTCTGCTACGTTGTGTCACGTTGTTCGACGAGAGCAATGAATAAATATAAAACGTTCTTTTCTCCGCTGTACGTCGCGAAGCATCGTTCTCGAAAATTAATCGCAAACGCGTGAACGCGATGATTGCAGGCACGTCTAATTAACGGTCGATCGCCGTGACAACACGTCGTACATTACATCCATAGTTTGACGGAGGAAATACAGGGACTCGCGAGCAACTTCGACGAGGAATTACTAATCGCGGATCGACTGGATGCCACGGTTAAAGGGAAAGTGAAATTCGCCGAGACGACGAGAGGGAACACGGTGTAAACAGCGTAAACTTCTCGTCACGGAACCACCACGTGCTAGACACGTGTGCCTGTACACGTGTAACCCTCGCAGCGTACATCTCGTTGCACGCACGGATTATGAGGCCGAGAAACCGAGAGACGAAGGAAAATTTGCCAGTCACGGCACATTATGCCGCGTAAATACGATACTGCGCTGTCAGACGGACGACATTACCGTCGGAGAACTTTTGCCCTTTTTCAACGACCAAATCGTGTAATTTCGCGCATATTTTCCTTCGAGTTTTCTCATGCTTCGTTTGCCGCTATTTTTGCGAGATCTACTGCATCCGAAGAAACGTTGCTTGCATCGCAAGCAATAAGATAACGAAGTTACCTTCTTGGTCTTAAAAAATAATTCAACTGGGCAACGGTTGAGAAAGAACTATTTATTTATCTCAATTTGAAAGCAGAGCTCTCTGTTTGAAAGTAGTTGCGACGCAACTAAGCGTAACAAGATTGGAAAATTTAGAGAATTCAAATGTGCAAAGATTTATAGAGTATACGTGGTATACGCAAAAAAGAAAAATGTGAAAAATATCTAAGAGACAGTAGGCTAAATTTTCACATTATTTTCAATAAAACATGAATTCACAGACTATTAAAGCGAGTACAAGTACGCAGAGGAAAAAATGCTCAAAATGTGGACTTCTAACGGCACAAGACGATTAATGTTGAAGAACGATCTTCCTTTGCTCCCGTCTTTTTGTCGAAAGAACTACATCGAGCGGCAACTGTTCATATTGTTTCAATTAATTAACCGTCGGCGAAATTAAAGGAGGATCGAAAGGAGGGAGGGAAGTTTGCACAGGCAAAAAGGGGGAGTAAATTGATGTAGCGGAAAGTCCAGGCAAAGTCCGGGGAAATGAAGACGAATTAGAAGAGACGGAGAGCGAGCGGGGATAAAGAAAAGCAGCGCCGTGCCGCTGATAAAACTAAACTGAACCGGACTTGTTCAACTTTACAGGGTACGGAAGGATGGAAGAGGTAAACGAGGCGCGGCGACGTGGCACGATGGAACGAGAAAAGAGACAGAAACGTTAGAAACTCCTTTGCCAGCAAGTGGAACAAATACTTTCGTGTATTTTATTTCTTTCGCCGCTCGGCTAACTGTGCCATGTGTCGTCAATGTTCCAGGCAAGTACCTTTAGAATTTCTTACTCCACTGTGAGGACAGTCCTCCTCGCTCTTTCTCTCAGTTTATCGACAAGTTGATAAACCTTAGCCGACGAGAGAAAGAGAAAGAGGTAATCAACGTTACTTTTTTTCATTTTCCTCGATTCGCTTTCTCATTGTGATAAAAACTCTGGCGAGAATATATCCGAAGACATGCGACTCGAATGATTCTCGTTCGCTCTGCCGGCGGAAATAAAATCAGAAAAGGAGAAGAGAAAGGAGAGAACTTGTTTCCCTCTGCAGACACAGAGGCGCGGGGCCGCCGCGGTGTTTCGTACGTAATAAAATTAAACGACTCGACTTTCCGTATGAGTATGTGTGTAACTCGCGGCTGGGAAATTATATGATAGCGTTTGTTTCGACGCTGAGAGAAACGGAAAGCGGAGAGAAGGGAAATTACGAAAGTGAGGAGAAGCACGGGAGAGACAGGAGAAAGCTGGAGGATAGAGGAAGAAATAAGGGAGAAAGAACGAGAAAGGAAAGAGGGAGAGGAGAAACACGAAACGAGAGGCGGGGAAGTGGGGGAAGGGAAAAGTTGAAAAATGCGAGGAAAGGCGAGAGAAAGCTTTCTGGGTTTCGTGGGTGGAAAATAGGTGGCAGGTAACCGCACTACTAAAGAGAAGAGATCACTCGGCCGGATCCGGTCCTCTTGCTCTTTTGTTTCTTTTCTTCCTCTCCTTTTTTTCCTTTTTCCTTTTTTGCTTTTCTTTCTCGCCGTTTTTCTTCGTTTTTTATTTGTCTAACGATCCGTTGAACGGGCCGGTTTCTGTCCGTCAGAATGACGGAACACGATACCTCAACGTCGAAATGGAAGCTGCCCGGCTCAACTCCCGTGAATTTCCTTTTTCGCGTGACGAAATTAATGCGCGGCGATCAATCCGCCTGGGCGATGTGCATTTCGCGAGACGACCGCTCGAATTAAAAATTTAAAACGTGCCAAAGCAATGTTCTGCCAACGTGTGCAGAACTTTATCGATTTGGAATTAAATACAATTAGGAATTAAATAACGTTAAATGTTCCAGTTGATCGGCGAATCTTGTTAAATTCTTCTAAATTCTTCTATTAAATTCTTAAATTCGATTAAATTCGAAAATCTGCTGTGTTTCACTTCGCAAGGTTCCTTTAATTTTCATTGAATTTTCAAATGTGAAAATTAACGAAGAACCGAAGAACGGTAATTTTACACACAGAGAGAGAAAGAGAAAGAGTGTTGCAATTTTAAACTTCGATTCTAAATTTTCCAATGAGAAACGTTCGGACCTGAAGTTCGAAACAAATCAGTTGAGAACTTCAATTCGAGAGCCCGGGGGATTTCAATTCTTTGTATAATAACTCAACGATGATCCGTTAATCTGACCGTAAAAAGGAATGACCCGCTTTCGAACCAACGGGAGAGGGAGTATTAACTCCTCGTAGTGACGTCTACCGCTTTCGAGTGCGGAATCGCTTTTAAAATCCCGGCCGGGCCTGTCGGCGAACTTTCGTAATTGGCCCAACTACTTCGGACAACTTAATTTTTCGCTCGTGGGTCAGGTTGATTCGAGCCGCTGGAGGAAACTGGCGAAAATAAAACCGGCGACGGTCCGTCCGATCGCGGCGGAATTCAACTTCGACCTCGCGTCGAGCCGAACGAGAACGAAACAAGTGGTCGGTTTCGCGTCGTGTTTCTGGCCGCGTAACCGGCGATTTCCAAGCCGGCTTTGGTAAATTACGTCAAAACGATTCGAGTCACGCCGCGCGTGAGAAAGAGAGAGAGAGAGAGAGAGAGAGATCGAACAAAACTCTCCGGGCGAAACTATCTTTGAATTTTCCCCCTCTTATTCGCAGGCGGCGGGGTGGGGCGGGGGGGGGGCAATTTTCTCTCTTCCTGCGTTTCTACGGTTTATTGAAAAAGCTGAACAGAAAGAGGGACGCATCAAAGTTCGCAATTTGCAGCAAGTGCGCGAGCCTGTCTCGCTCTGAAGCGGCGCGGAGGATCGGGTCGAAAGTTCAATCTCGTCGCCGTTCGCGCTTCGACCGATATTTTGCTCCGACGCTGAACACTACGCTCCCTCTCTGTCCCCTTTTCTCTCTTTGCTGCCACGCTGTCTCCCCGACGTCTCTCTTCTCCTCTCTCGCCGCTACGCTCTCGCCCCACGCCGATTGATTTCTACGATCCAACTTTTATATTGCCGGCGGCCGCGGCCAAGGCTTCGCTCGATTTCAATAAAATTAATTACAAACTACTACCGACTGAAGACGTCCAGATATCGCCGGATCCGCCGCCGCTTTTTAATTAGTGTTCCGCAGGAAACGAATAAATGACTGCTGGGCCCTCCAACCATCGACTACTTCGTCGCTTTCATCATCGATTTTGGTAATTTCGATAATGAAACGTCTTCTCCGTCCGGGCGGGGCGAATATTTTCTTCTTGAGGGGTTGGTCGGTGAGGCGCCCTCGTGACAACGCAAAGGCTGTGCCTTTGGAGATTCAAAGCTGCCTCTGCTTACGAATTTCATTTATATGCAGTTCTAACACCTGCATTGAAATCAGTTTCAAGAAAAACCGTCTTTAAATATTTAACAGCTACGTTTCTGCTGTTTTGTTGATATTTTCCAAGAATTAAGTACCTCGTCCCGTGAACGATATCAAGTTGATAGCGAAACATTTCCTGCGACTCGGTCAGTGCTTCGAGAACGTAAAAATAAAATGTTCGAGAGTCAGAAAAGTGAAAGAAAATGTATTAAGAATCTGATTAATTGCCAAATCCAAGTTGATTGTAGAAAATGAATTTTTCCTCGATTGTCTTCGCGTACGAAAACCATCCGGAGGGAAAACAGAAAACAGACGGCCGGGACGATTATCGGTTTCGTTTAAAGCTAGATTAAGATGGATGCAAGTAATAGGGAGTAAATTGAGGATAAATTACGAAAGGGATACGAAGGAGTACTCTTGTTTCTCTTTCGTTCAGAGGATTACTTGCTCGCAATGCAGGGAGCCAATTTAACGACAATTGACCCCTCCGTGTCTAATGTAGATTTCAAGGCCGTAGAACGCGATCGACGAGTGACATTGCAGACGTTGTTGCACTGCGATGAAAATTGTACGAAAATTCCGATTTCATTGAACGAACTTTGCAAACCTTCTCGTCTACCGAATATTTCTCCAATGAAACTGTCGCTACGTATTAGTTTGTAACATAAATTCGTCGCGTTTTTTTTTTTCTTTGCGTTTATCGCGTGCTTTTCGATCTTTGTTTTCTGACGCGGGTAAAATATCGGGGAAAATGCTAGAACAAATTTCTACTGCAATGTAATTAAAAAGTATATTACACATGGGAGAGTGAATGATCGTAGAAAGAGAATAGAACGTAAGAGAATAGAACAGAATAGAACAGAATAAGTATTACACATTTTTGGGAACGTAGATTGTTTGAAACTTTGTTAACAAAATTATGAAAAGATAATAGGTTCGGGAACATAATTCAGAAGAAATTAAAGTGGAGATATGGAACAAGAAATTTATTAAAAATTCATTTTGACTTTGTGTTTGACGTTGTGCTCCGATGAATCAATCGACTCTGTGCAGTAATTCGACAGAGATAGCAACAGAGTATCTGCTTGATATTCCCATCTTTTCAAAGTTGTCCCGACAAAAAATTCTAGTGGCATGAAATATAGATGTTCGTGCTCTTCATTCTTGCCGTTACTTTATAACAAAGCGTTGCGAGCATTTTCCTTTGTTCCTTTTTTTTTTTTTTCTTATTCATATCGGCGAAACGTGCTGATCAATTTTTCCTCTCTGCCAGGTGAAAAAGCTTGTGCCGGAGAATCAAAACGCAAGCAGAAAAAATCAAATCACTTTTGCTATTTAATTCAGCTGTCCCTGTCAAAAAAATGTTCGATCAAACGCAAGTATTCGAAAAATTATTTCGATGAAAAAGAAAAAACTATTGAAGTCTTTCGTGTTCATCAGTCGAATTGAAATCGTCAATTTCATTTTTCCGGTGTGTTTTTGCGAACAAAAAGAAAGTTTAATTCCCAATGAATGGCTAAAGTTTGGCGTATTTGATTTTATGACGAGGTCAAATTAAATTAAAATCTCGAAAATTAAACGGTTTAATCTTGAATCATTATGGCTCTTTATTACCCAATAATAATAATTCCAGCTTGAGTGTTGAGTGTTAAAATTTTTCCACTGAACATTTTTCTACAATATTAGAAATAGCGGTTTAATACACGAGATTCATATTCATTTAAATTTAAGAGATTCGTTTTATCCTATTAAAAACTATTGCGGGTGTACATTCTAATTTGGACATTTTACATACCTTTGTATGTTACATTTACTTTGTTCTTGCACTTCTGTAAATTTTGCAAAAAAACCACCGTCTATTCATTACTCTCAAATGTAATTCCATTTCGTAAATTTATCGCCTTCTTTCATACTGCTTTGAACCTTCCTCCGTTCGTCATCATCATACCTCACGGATTTTAACATTTTTCAACGTCTGATCAGAAGATTTCTGAATCTCGTATTTACTTCATGGAGCGACTCATGATCTACCATCGAATTTTTATCAAATATGAAGCTTCTGTCTCACGAAACTAATGGAACCAAGTCGTCGCAGCATGTCGCAGAAATTAGTCACCAAGCGCGTACGCGAGAAGACAGAGAGCTTAAGGGGTGAAAGAGCAGGCGAGCAGCGGATCGTTTATTTGTAAACCTTTGTGAGATTAGTTTCTGAAGTCCAGAAAGTCCGGAAGTGGCAAAACGACGAAGAGGATAAAAAAGAAGAAACATGTACATGAGTGGGGGGGAGTGAAAGAGAAGGATACGTGCATGGCGCCAAGTGTAAGTTGCTCGTGAAAGCCATATGACGTAGGCGCATACCAAATAATTTATTTCTGGCTGTGTGCACGTGTGTCTGTGTGTGTGGACGTGTGAAATAGACGAGAGACAGAGACAGAAGGAGAGTGAGTGGTGTGTTTCAAAAGGAAATGGTTCGCGCAAGGATAATACCATCCTGGCCAAAGTGCGAAGCTCGTCCCTCCAATTAGTTGCACAATGTAATTACCGCGGGTATTATTCCATTACGATGCCTGTTGTTCGAGTAATTTAATCATTGCGCAGCTCCCTACTTAATGTATTATTCTGAAAAGCCCTGGCGAGTTTCAGACGAAAGGAAACCAGGGCGCTAGAGCTATATTTTGCCATTCGACGCCGGGGAATATGCAGAATAAATTGAGAAAGAAATACGTCTTGATTATCTTTATGATACTTGTCGATGAGACAATTAAATTGAAACGCAAACGAGAATAATCAAGGGCTCTGCAAATCGTAAGAAAAATTCTTTGCTCGAGCACTCTCGGGAGTCCTTGTTAAATATTGAAAGAAAAAAGGAAAAAAGGAAAATAGAGGGAAAATGCAGTGAGTAATTTTTAATTTTCCAAAAAGGGGAAATTAAACGTCTTCGACGAAATAAAAAAAAAAAAAAAAGAAAACAGCGGCGACGAGAACGCAAAAGATACGCCCGCGTAATCGAAGTTAACAACTTTATTAACCGTGTCAGCAACTTCCGACCTGCATAAGCGAAACTTTTAAACGAACAAATTCTTGGAACACGATCGGCAAGGCAATGTATTTTATCAAGGCGTTGCCTCTTTAAATTGCGTCGAAGGGAGATCGGACGTTTCCAGGTTCATTAAAAAGTGTTTATATACATTGACGAACGAAATCTTTGCCGCGCCAAGGTAAATCGTCCCGTCCTGACAGTCGATCAAATTCCACGGATCACATTTTCAGTTCAAATGCTCGCTCATTAATCACTGAAAGGGCTTGTAATTTACCATTCTACAATAGCGACAATTGAAAGGGAATTTCGAATGAGCGAATTGAGACAGTGCTGAGGAATCTTCTAATCCCTGATCGAGCTCGTTTCAAACGAGCGAGAAGGATCCGGCAGGGAGTTGTAAAACCGGGCTACGGAAAGAAGTTGTCCCGATCGAACGAGCATTAGAAGCGGGGATCGTTTGAGCGTATAAATATCGGTGAACGGCGGAAAAGAGAGAGAGAGAGAGAGAGACAGAGGAAGAGAGCTAAAGAAATTCCACGGATCCGTGAACGTGACAGCGGGGTACGACGAAAACACGAAGGGAAAGGGGCCGGGGGAAGGGAATCGAGAAACCGAAAATGTCTGTCGCCCGGTCATTTTTCACTTTTATACGGGGAGTTGCCCAGAGATGGCCCGGGTGCGGCGAATGCATAAAAGTAGAACAAAAAGGCGGAGAGAGGACGGTGGAGAGAGGTTAACGTGCACGCTCCCCCGGCTCGCCGGCTATCCTGTAGCCAGAATCGTATAAGATGGAAGAAGAAACCGTAGCAAATGCTTTCCGGAAACCCATTGGCCCGTCAGCGCGAGCGTATCGAGGCGAAATTGTGAAAGAACGAAAATAAAGACGGAACAGCGCGGGAAGACGGGGAAAAAACGAGGACACGCTGCTGCCGCTGCTGCTGGATGCGTGGAAAGAGGCACTTGGTGCAGAAGGTTCGGTAGACGATAAGAAAGCCCGAAGAAACCGAAGATTCTGGTGCGCTGGTCTAACGAAAGAACGAGGGAGGAGGGAAGGCAAAGGGAAATGCAATAAGAACGGGTCACCGAAGGGGGTGGAGCAGGAAGACGATGGATCGCGGTGAAGAAAGAGAGAAGAAAAAAAATAAAAAAGAAAGAAAAGAAGGGTAGAAAGAAGGTGGGTGGATGGAGATAAATAAGGAAGTCAGAGGGGCAAAAAAAATTGCGTGGCCGGAATCACGCCCTGCTTTTCGCCAGATGCAATTCTCCGAGAACGTATCGGCGCTACTAATTTTAGATAACGCTGGTTTGTACGTTCTTCTGTAACGCTGTAACGATCCGCAGGAAGTCCGTCGAGGATGCTTCTGTAATTCTCGCGCGTCATTGTATTCCGGAAACTGCATTGAATCGGATCCGACGCCGAATCTGTCGATCGCGAGCGAAAAGAGAAGGGAATCGATCGAACGAAACGAAACGACTTTGTTACTTCGTTCACGGAGCGAGTATAAGTATAAAAAAAAAAGTCGGTGAAAAATCATCGGTGGAAGTAGAGATGACAGTGGACCGGTCTATCGTACAGATTCGACCGGCGACTGTATAAACAGGAAAACATTCGTTTGTTCACGGCATCCCAGAATACATATATAAGGCGCGGCGGCACACGCGCGTCTGTACGCTGGAACATCCAACCACGCGTGCACACAACACGCACACGCGCGACAACTCTAAATCACGGCGCCACTGCCGAATTAACAATCCACAGCCACTGCTGCAGCCCGTGACGTTTACAAACCCTGCCCATCCCCCTTTGTTACACGCTGGACACCTCGCCATCGAACTGTCGCGTCGGTCTGCCTAATCGATTTAATCGGTTTTTTTCGCGCGAGTCTTTTACTCGCCTGGAAGGGTGTCTCATACCCTTTGAAACTGCTCTATCAAATCGACTATCGTCGAATCGGATCAATCCAGAGAGATCAGTCAGCAACGGGACGTTTGAATTTTTATCACCATATGGTGATGCATCGAGAGTTTGTTAATTCAATAACAGATACTAACGAAAGAATTTCGATTAGTGCGAAGATCCCCCCGAGATAATACGCAGTAAATTAAAAATACGAAATAATTCGACAGATTGATTCGTCAACGACGAATAATGTGTGTAACGGCCGAGAATTTCCACGGTATTACAAACGTAGCGATGACGCCACGGTTGAATGTAATTTTCATAGTAGAGTCGACACATTTATAGATGGATGATCGGGGGGGAGGGGAACGTTAGGTGGACGCCTATGCGTTTGACGCACCTGACCCGAATTCGATTTGCTCGGACGTTGCGGGATGCGGCTGGATTACCGGATGTGTCGAATATCACGCCATAATTTCGTCGTCTGGTTGTTTGTCGTACGATTCCACGGTGCTGGCACACGCTTGCTGTTTGAAGGGCGGAACAAACGTATCCCGAAGGGGGCCGAAGGGGGATGCTGCCGAGGGATTAGCCGGCCAGCATGTGAAATGTGCCCTTGGTCATTGATATTAAACCGAAACGAAATCGAGCCGGCTGAACTGAATTAATTAAAAAGAGATATTTGATATCCATTTTGTTTCGTTCCGGGGCAACATTTACCGCGACTTCACGCGAGATTGAATATCCACGAGTTGAATTATCAAAATAATCACGTTTCATATTTCGATAGAGAGATATTTTATATCAAATTCGAGAGAGAGAGAGAGAGACGTGCCGCGGGTGTATTGTGCGTGCGCCTCGGCGAAATTGCAGGCTCAGCAATTTATAACGGATCAAGGAAAAAATTATTACGCGCGGAAAATTGGGAAAAAGATGTCGGTCGGATACTCGATAGGTTTGTTTGCTCAACTGCGTTCGGTGTTTTCGCGGGAGCTACGAAGTAGAAAATCGTGAATATTTGCAGTTAAGAAGTCGACGATATTCCTTTTTTTTTTTTTAAATTGCCGATAGTGATTGATCCACTGACATTAACATCGTTGAAAACGTGTTGTAAAAAAATATTCCTCGGGGTATAAAATCCTTCCGAAAATAGAGTAGAATCGTCGAAGAACTGAAAATATTGCTAGATTGAAATCAATTCCAAGAGTGGAGCGGTTAGGATTCAAAAAGAAAAAAAAAATGGAAATAGATAAGAAGAAAATCAGTGAACGAAAATAGGAAAATTTATCTTCGAACTAGATAAAACGTCGCGAAATATCCATCGAAATATCCATCGCGATAAGGCCGGTTTTCCCAAAGCCTGACAATACGGTTGGTTTCGATTCATCGCGATGCAATTTTCCTGGACACTTTGCGGGGAGGGGGACACGGCGCGGAATTCCGCGGATCGTTATTACGGCCACGAGAATTCGTTTTAATTGCGCGAACGATCGTGAAAGTCGATAACGCGACAGATAGGCATACGTGTTCCGCTTTACGCCGCGTAATCCGCGGCCGGGACACGTGTAGAAAGAATCGATCGAACTCGAAAATGAAGGTGAACCGAGTCGGTCGTACTAAAATGTCCCCCCCCCCTTGCCGAGTGAAAAATATTTTATTTTTTTTTTCTTTCTTTTGTCTCTTTCCCTGTGTTTGATAACAGAATAATTACATCATACCGTGCTTCGTGTCTGGCGTGCAAACACGTTACGTTTTCGTAAGCGTTTGAAATTTGAATTTCAAGCGAAACGTACAAATTAATCGTGAATTAATTAGGAACGGAATTTGCTACCTTTCATACGCTCGACGGGCTGAAAGTTGAAATTATCGCGAGTTTCATGTGAATTCAAATTGACGTGGAACATTCTTTTTTTATTATTAGTAGCAGTAAAAATATATATGTAGAACAAACGCATTTATATCGTTTAATTGGGCAGTGAACTTATTAAAGCGCGACGAACGAGTGAAAGAGTTGACATCGGGAAGCTTTCCTTGATTGATTTAAAATGAACCTGCTTTGAATTTAAAAAAAAAGAAAGTACAATGAATTTAAAGAGACGTGAATTGAACTTGCCAAGCGATAATTTTTCACGAAGAACAACAGTTTTATGATCGCGTATTGACTCGTGAAACTCAATTTCATCACGTCGTGATATCGTTAAACCGGAGATTGTCAATTATTAAGGATACCACTGCAATGCTCGATTTACAAATGAAACACACTTTGCTTCAGACAGGAGCAAGTATCCGCGTGATATTACTCCGATAATTCACACGTTGTTTCTACGTTCACGCGTCAAGAGTCGAAGTGTTTCATCCGTCGCGGATAAATACGTCAAATACGCGTGAACGAGAGAACGCGGCGACAAAATCTGGAATAATCCATTGTGGCGATTTGCAATGGCGTGTTTACAATGAAACATCGCGGGCCCTCCCCGGTGAAAACGCAATCTAAAAATATTACAAAATATCGATCGGGCGATCGACCAAACAAAGCCGGCCGGCGTTATTAAACGAAGTTATTACCGAGCGATGAAAAACACACCGGATGAAGAAGTGGTTTTGCACCGGCGAACTTGTTCCTTCATAATCTTTCTTCCACTGACACATTAATATTACGCCGGCGATATTGTAAATTCATTTCACCCGCGATACCCACCCGCGTTGTAAATAATGTCATTTATTAGGTTTTTAAACGTCCGGCCTTTGTCGGGTCATTAATCGCCCCTTCGCCGGGGCATTACTTTAATTATCTTGTCATTAAGATGCTCGTTAAGTGAAATTTTTCGTGCGATATTAATCATAAATCCCGACGGCTTTGCCCCCTCTCTCTCTCTCTCTCTCTCTCTATCTCTCTTCTCTCGCTGGTCAACCACTCGCCGCTTTTTTCTTTTTCTTTTCTTTTTTTTTTCCTTGTCCTTTTAATTCCCCAGAGATTGCAGCGAGCCGTGGCCAACACTCTCACGCGGTCGCGTGTTTTTATCGCGCCCCCCTGTTAAAACGATAATTTATATAACGACTCGAATTTAATCGATGCGCACGCCCTCTCTCAAATGTCTCCGTGCCTGTTTGAAAGTTGGAAAAATTAATTGACACTCTGCAATTTGACGAAGTGCCCTGTAAAGCGTTGAAAACAAAAGGTATTGATAATTGTATAAAATTATAATATACACGTGCAGTTGAAACGTTTTACTCTACAAGAAGTACGAAATATAGAACGTTTCTTGTGATAGAAATAGAAATATACTAAAGTGTTCTGAGAGACTTCTGAATGAGAGTGTACATCGGTGTGTGTTACTCGTTCTTCTTTTTTTTTTCTTTTTCTTCGCGACCGATAAAAGAAAAGAGCCATTTATCCAGAGGGACTTGTTAACGCGAGAGAAATTCGGCGAGTCCAGGCGGCAAGAAGACGTGTCTCGGTACGATCGTAAAAAAGGAAATCGACAGATCTTTCGGGTCGGGAGAACTCGGGCCGAAATTGGCTGGGAATCGGCGTTTAGGGGGTTGTGTAAATCCGCGAAACCATAACGGGCCGGAAAACGGGAACTCCGCTCAAGTTTCGTTGGCACTTGAAACTCTGTCGAACGGTTTCTAACTACCCGAACGAGAAATCCTGGTTGTACATTTGCCTCGAAGGAGGAAACCGAGAGAAGTGCGCTTCAACAAGATTACCCAAGGCACAAAAATTTCACCTCCCTCGTGAACGTCTTAAACAACGAACTTCGGCTGCTAATTTTGGGAATCTCGGTCTTAAAACGGTTATTAGAAAGAAAGAAAGGAGGACGAACGTTCGTTCGGAAATGTTGGCGAATGAATTTCATGGAAAATCACGGTTCAGGAAGTTTACTGAAGCACTATGTGCTCCAAGGATAATTACTAAAGGATTCATAAACGTTGGTAAAATAAATCTTCCGTGCAAATCACAAGCTGAGTGTGAATTTCCGGTTAATAATTAAAACGAGACTCTCGGGTATAGCATCGGGATTGACAATATACAGTCTCCGTTATATTAAAATTTATTCAAACGTTAAACGCGTAATTTTAATAAGACGCGTAAATGACATTTAGAAATGTAATCGTTTATCATTAGCGCAAAGGAAATTCTTTCGACAATTCTCTCTGTCGAAATCATCGCTGGGTAAATTCAAACGCGAGAAAGAGTTTTTGAACAAAAAAAAAAACTTGCGCGATAAAAAGCTGCAGCTTTTCTTGGGAATCGGGTTCGAGAATCGGCGGGGAGAGAAAGGGGGGGAAAAAAGCATGGAGACAATCTCTGTCCGCGGGGACAATTTTGCAACGGCGCGAATTCAAAGAAAACAGGAGAGAAAACGGGGGAAATGAAGTTGACGTCTCTCTCTCTCTCTCTCTCTCCGGCGTGTTCTGGGATTTACATGCGGAATTAAGCCGTCGCGAACGGAAACCTCATCCGTCCCATTGTTATTTTATCTCGGCGCAATCTGTCGACGGATTGATTCAATCCGGCAAAAGGCAGCCAGACACGGCCACGAATTTCTCTAACAGAGTTTCATTAACGAAGTCATGTAGCCGTGGCGTGTCCGCATCGGTACACGTGTAACAGCAAAACGCGAAACTATCCTCCTGTCCGTGGCGGACGCGATATTAAAATCACCGGGTCGTGATGCACGCGTATTAAAACGCGAACCGTCTTTGCAGTTTGTTTCGACTGATTTTGGTTTTGACTCGCCTGGTAGGTTCCTCCACCGCGGTTTCGTCGATTCGACAACCTTTTGAATCGGTACTCACGGTCTTCTCGCTTTAATTATCAACCGGAAGAAATTCGTAAAATTTCTGGATAATTCGTTTACTTTTCTTTCTTTCTCATTTTTTTAAAATAATTATTTTAATGGAATTTTAATAACTATTTTGGTTCCAGGCAAATTGCAGTTTCACGTTGGGATTTCACACTTGCAGGGTTTCATCAGTACAACCTTTGAATCGATTGTTCCCTTGATTTAATTATTAACAGGAAATTCGTACTCCAATTTTCCTAGAAAATTCACATTTATTTTTCCCTCGGTGATTGTCTTGGACAGCGAAGTTTCTGGAATTTCATTGCAATTTCACTGATGTAATCTTTGAATGCGATATTCATAATATAATTATGACATGTAATTAACATAATTTGCGACAGTTTTGTAAACTACGTATTGCCAGTGGATGAATTATAAAAATTTCGTGGATTATCTTAGAACGCGAAATCGAACGTACGGCGGAAAACCTTGATCCATTTTAGAAGAATGAAGTTTGTACAGATAGTAACAGGGTAATCCAATTAAAAGTTGGAGTTGTGTCCATTGTCCATTTATCGTGGACTTGTCGTGGCATTGTCATATCTTTTAATGATCAGAGAATCCCGTTTCCACAGCTGGAGTGGAGCAAACAGTTAAAACTTTAGCTGGAGGTCTCGTCAAATTTTCAAAGTTCCGAGTCGAAATTTTTAAGTGGGATCTCCAAACATTAACAATCTTTGCACTCTCATTATTTCGTAATGATTTCCACTTAGATTCTCAAAGAATCTAAAACTACCTCCGAACTCTATTCAAAGACTAGTCAAAACCAAAGTGAGAAGAAAGAGTTTCCAAATTTTCATGACACGTTAAAAAATTTCCTGAACAATGTTTTAAGTAAAGATCGAACGAAAAAAATCCAAATTCGAAGCGAAACGAAAAGTCTCTGAAAGTCTCGTTATCCCGAGGTGACTCGAAACGAAGGCCAAAGTAGGTTTCTCCGCCGGTAGATTGATTTCATGATACCAATATAATCCATGTCCGAGTATCCGCAATCTGAGAAGAGAAACCCGGCGCCTAGATGGTTGGATAACGCGCGAAAACGCGGCGGAAATTAACACCCATCGAAACGAGCAACAAGTAAACCCTCCCCTTTTCCGTAACGACCATTCTTCTCCCTTACCATCCCTTCTGTCTCGCTCCTTCACTCTCTCTCTCTCTCTCTCTTTCTCTTCCTCTCCGTTCTACCGGGCGTATTTTATTCCAAGACAATCGAGCCGAGTCGTTTAAGCACTGCTGCCGCGGAGAAGATTGCGAAATGGGGCGCGGCCGGTCACCCGGTCGGATTCTCGAGTGCAATCCAAAACGTTCCGGACGACTTCTAATTAGAGCGGCTCGCCTATCTGTCTCTGGAGATCTTGCGCGCCGAAATTTTCGTTTCTCTCGGTTTTCGTTCAGCTCGCCGAGAGACGACGGAGAGCTGACGGAGAGGAAGAGGAACAGGGGAGACAGAGACAGAGACAGAGACAGAGACAGAGAGGAGAAAGAGCAGTGAATCATTCCATGAGCATAAATTAGCGGGCCGTCGCAACGCCAGTTAATTAATTAAGGTAAATTGTCCTGAGCGTAAGTAACTGGCTGGCGCCCTGGGTCACTCCTTTTCAGGCTCGATTCTCTCCTCTTCCTGGATAACCTTGCACTCTCCTCGAGCTGTCTAGCTCCGGAAGACGAGTTTCCGGAAAGATCGGCCCTCCTCCGCGGTTTCTCCCTCGCCGGTTTGACACCGCCCATTCCGGATCATTGTCTTCTCCGTTTCTCACCGCCGCGGCCCGACAGGGACCGACACAAGTGTATTCCTCTTTTGGAGAACGAGCTTCGTCCTCGAGATTTATCCTTCAGAAACGTCTCGGCGTTCCCCGCCGAAAGATGAGAAGCTCGTTCGTCGCCGTTTGCTTTACCGGCACTTGATCGAACGACGAAACCGACAAACGATGCTTCCTTTCTTCGTTCGAAAATATAAGCGGCAACACTGTCAGATTTGTAATACGTTCGAGTGTCAATTTCTCGGGTTTCTTTCGTCATGCTTTTAAATACGAAACTAAGAAACGAATTCCAGCGAGTTTATAAACCTGGCGAATTCGATCTGATTCTTGTCGGTTTAGTTTCCGTATATAGAGATCGAAAGCTTCTGTATGCTTACAGTCGAGGGATTCGAGATAATACGATTCCGCTTAGTTCGCGCCGAAATTCTCTCTCTCTCTCTCTCTCTCTCTCTCTCTCTCTTTTTCTCTGAAAGACGAGTGCCCTCGAAACGTACTGCATGCATAGATGCGCTTGATATCAGTTTTTCAGCGAAACCCCTTGATCGGTGATTCACGAAATTGTACTATCGATTTTTCGCGCCAGCTACCTGTAATTATCCGGTTCGGTGTGGCCCGGGATCATCCCTTAAACGCTTGTCCCGGCGAAACGAGCACGCGTGTCGCGACAAAGAGTAAACACGACAATTAAACGACGTCCGGTTATCTGTTTGTCCCGTTCATTTACACCACGATGGCCAACTAGCTCGTCGTTTCGTCGTCGGTGAGTGAAAATGAAAATGAAAAATAAGGGACAAAGACGAAGGACAGGGGGAGACAGAGAGAGAGAGAGAGAGAGAGAAGCGTTCGACGAATGCAAGCGACGCGAAGTATGCGTGAGCGCGATTAAGAGAAGAGAGAGAGAGAGAGAGAAAGAGAGAGCTCGGGGTCAGGTCAGTCAGCAACGTTAATTGCTTTCCTACCCACGGTAACTTGATATTGCTGGCATTCTACGAAACGTGTTTATATAGACAGGCAAAATGAGAATTCTCTCGCCGCTCTCTTCACCTCTAATATTCGCGCGGAAATAAGAAATTTCGCGGGAAGGCAATGTGTGGTAAAGCTCGGTGGAAAGAGCGCACCGGATACTCGATGGAGCTCGGTTGTTAAAATTCTCGTATGCGGTTTTCTGCTGCGCTTACTGCTCGTATGAGGGAGGGGAGGGGCCGGGGATTGTGTATTAAATTTACCGGCGCGGCGAAGTTTCCGCACACAACCGCGGAAAAATTAAATATGTAACGGCGCGCGGGGACTTTTCGCCGAACTAATTTCCCTAAACTGACACGGATAAGAGACCGGCTAACGGTTTTCGACGCGCGCTGTTACATTATTTACGTATAAATAGTTGTGTCGCTGTGTTAGGGCAGGCGAGTCGGTTTTCCTGAATTTCCAAGCAACCCTTCCGAGGACTCACCCCCATCCGCTCACCCCTCTCTCTCTCTCTCTCTCTCTCACATACACACAGTGTAACGCCCGACTTGCCGCGGGAATTATTTAACTTTTAAATTTATTAATTTACATTTTTCCTCGTCGCTTATGTCCGCGCCACCACGCGAAAAAAAACCGTGTTTTTTAAATGGGACGCTGTTACTTCAAGATTGCGGCTGAAGCGAACTCTCTCATCTACTTCGTCGAAATCGTCGGAGGGAATTTTTATATATACCTTTATAGGGAGATAAGATCAGACTTTGCAGGATTTGGTTGTTGAAGAAATGTTTCTTGTTAACTCTGTCGAATGGTATTGACGATCACGACGATTTCAGATCAAATTGCATATGGCGCGAGTAAAATTAAATGATCTGATACTTTGCTCTATCGCGGTTAACGCAAAATACAAAATAAAACCAAGCACACCGAGGTTTGAAAATTTTTATTTCTACAGTCATCGTTTAATCCAACGAGGCTCGTGTTCGAGGGTTAAAAAAATCGGCGATGGCACGATTATTTACGTAGCTATCGTTGGACTGGCGCTGCTTTAGCCCACTGTTCTCGTTCGGGAACGGCGAAAACAGGCTCAGACGCAACTGTTTACGGCTGAAACCAGATGTTCGGTTCTACGAACGTGTCCGAGAAACCGACCGGCATCGCTCGTTGCGTCCGTTACGTGCGGATAAATGCTACTAACTACCCTCTGCCGGGAGCGAAACAACATTTTATACACCTTCACCGCGCTCTTCTAATTGCCACGACCTGCGATATCAAGTCACACTCGCGGCACGAATCACAGTTCTCATTCAATAATGACGAAGCTCGCGTTCTCGTGACGAAGCTCAATTTAAGGCTGCAAGACTCTGTGGTCGTTTTCTCGGTGGCCGGCTCTGATTAGGGATCATTAAATACGAAGAATGTGTGACACTTTGACATTACGTCAATAGGTTGCGAGCGTATATTGATTCGCGAGAGATTTATGCGGAATGCAAGTGACACAGTGACATATATATATATATATAAAGCATTTGAAATGTGACGATATTTAACACTGAAACTACCAAAAATCATCAAAATGATCAATTTATAATTTTCATCTTTTAATTGATTTGATTTAAATGATTTTTCGTAAAATATATAAATAAATGTGCACTTCATTATAAAGTTTTTTTATTCTTTTCTTTTTACTTTAACTGATAGAAATTTTACGTTTCAATCGCCGGTGGTTCTAGCGTCGACGAATGAAACGAAATTTAAGCGATAAGATTTCAATTTGATTCAAGTTCACTTGACTTTCGTCGAGGGTAGTTCAGGTTACGCGAAAAAATTTTAAAGCTTAAAAACGACACTGCTCTGCGTGATCTTTTAATCCCAAATGCAACAATAACCAATTCTATGGAACACATAGATATCCCGAAGAGCGGTAGCGAAAGGATTAAAAGGGAAAAGGGGAAGGAAGTAGAAGGCAATTTTTGGACAGCCAATTAACGTAACGTTTGGCTAACCTTCGAGTAACGTTCGAGTGGGGGAGGGGCAGGGGAGTAGAAAAAAGGGGTGCAATTACCAGCGCCATCGTGAGAGCAATTTAATTCGATTTTATCTTTTAATTGTGCCCGAGACAATACAAAGAACAGCCGAAGCCGGATCGTTCGAAACGCGTAAAAGCGGGAGATACGAGCGAAAGGAAGAGGGATGAAAAGAAATTGTCGAGCGTGTTCCCTCTGACACAGATTTAACGGAAGTACTTATGCAGCCAGGCTACATTCGGAATTGCTGGCAAAGCTCAGTTTGCGTTGCGGTCGCGAGTCTAGGCGGACGTTTATGGCAACACGTGCGTGCCATAAAACGAGTGTTCCTTGAAAAAAAAAAAAAGAAACATAGAAAAAACGTAGACGAACATGGACGTGAGCTTATTTCGAAAATAAATTCATTCGCGGTACGTGCTGCTCGAATCATTCTCCAGTAAGAGAAACGAAAGGAAAATCGAGAACATTCAATCGAGAATATTCAATCTTCAATTTTCAAATTTCAAAGTGGAATTAAATTGACATTCGAAAGCGAAATTAATTGGTCAGAGAAAGATTTCTGAGACTATTTAAAATAATTAATTAAATCTCGATCTCTTTCAAAGTATTTAAAATCTCTAATTAACGATCGTTTCAATTTCATTCCGAATTTCGAAGTAAGGGATTAAATAATTTCAGAAACTTATTAATTAAAACTCTTTGTTACTTCGTTCGTCCATAAGAAAAACCGGGCACACGTTCGAAAGTTTTTGCCGTCGATTGATCAATTTTGCCACGGAAAGAACTGCAGCTACTACGTCCTTAACCCTTTCGCCTCGTACGCCGGATATATCCATATGATGTGTATACAAGTAGCATCTGTAGTCAGTGATAAAGTCTTCGTTATCGGCAGAACATTTTTTGTTGATTTTATTGACATATTGGATTAATCACATACTAAAACTACTCTTTGTTGTTACGACATCAAAACGATCATTTACTGTTTCATTCCAAAAAATCTATCGAATCCATTCGACAGTGAAACGATAGTTCATATATGTTTTTCTACAAGAATTAGGAATAGATCGGCTTAATATATTAACTAATTTGCGTTACATTATTAATTATATTAAACGTTTAATCGTAAAGTCTTGCAAATATGTAAATACCTAAAAATATGTCAACTGTAATTGGCCTAATGTTTTTAGAATAACTAATATAATTTTGTATAAGGCTTTTCATATTAAAAATGTGAACTATACGTGTTATATCAGAGAAACGATTGGTTTAATTAAGCACAGCTGATATTTAAGATTTAGAAAAATATATACATACGTATATACAAAAACCACGCGCAATGTGCACATTTCTGGCGCGTGCTTTCGTTCAGTGACGGCAATTCGGCGGATTGGGCTGCAGAACCGAAAGGGTTAAAGGCGAAAGAATTTCGAGCAAACGAGCCGATATAATTCTTCAAAGAGCGAAAGTCAATGCGTGGAATTTTTATGCAAACATTTCATCTCACGGTCGGTCGCGCCGGCAAAATTGTCAAAATTGTAACAATGCAGTGGGAGAGACACAATGGCGAATCGCGCGACAGTGGAGGCCGGAGATACAGAATTATGACGTCCGCGTAATAGAACATAACAACAGAAATTTAATTCTGCCTCGCAGAATCCTTCGGTCCACGGCCAGTGTAGACAATTACGGGGTAATTGTTAATACGACTTGCAATTTGCGCCCAAGTGTGACGCGTTTAAACTCCTGTGCTCGTTTCTTTCGCGACCGCGTTCTTGGATCTTGATGCCGGATCGATCGATTTAAACGCTCGGAGAAAATTTATCGAGGATATAGATAATTCCAAGGCAGGGGCTATTTTAAGTATTCATCGTATTGTCTCACGGTTCCAAAATAAATCGAATTTATTCCTAAACTTTGGAATTTTTGCGACTCTTTTACCGAAAATATTTTTAAATTCGTCGGACGTCCATCGCATCGCTTTCCAAATACAATGTCGCTCGATGTTCGAATTTGAAAACTTTCCGAGAGCTACCGAATTTCCATCGTCGATGAGAGTTTCTCAGATTCTCAAATTTTCAGATTCTCCCAAAGCTCGAAGCTGTCGCGAATTTCTCAATTAGCTTCTGTATCGCGAATCGAATAATTTAGCGCGCAAACCGTTGATTTATTTTCGAAAGAAAAGACAACATTGTTGCACGATCGCACGGCCAAACCGAAAGTTTTCGATTGATCGGTGAACGATTTACATTTGGCCGAAGGGCGCGACCAATCGACTGCGTGGAGCTCGTTATTTGCGTTCGTGTTCAATCAAATCGGGTCGGGCACGCGGCGGCGTTGATAAAAATTCTCTACATTAATTATCGGACGTTAGACTGCAACGCGAAAACACAGTTAATTGACGGTGAATAAAATTTTGATAATTGCGACGTGGATTGCCGTCGATGCAAACAGCATCGAAAAAAGAAAAAGAAAAAAAGAAAGAAGAAGAAAAAAAAACGCACGGAAATGTTTCCCTGCCCTGTCGTTTGAATATCGCCGATCTAAATTTACAAAGCGTGAGATCACTTGCAGTTTTGTTTGTCTTCTTTGTCTTCAACAGCTCCGCTAGTCCTGACTTAATCTCTGACTTAATGATCTTAAATCTCCTTCGAATTGATCGAGTCACTTGAATTGTACTTGAATTATTTCCTCTCTTTCTCAATTAAAATAGTTCTTCCATTTAACTTCGTTATTTCACTTGTTCAATGTGTAAAATGGCTAAATTTGAAATGGGAAAGTTTAAAACTCGAGCAACGAGTAAGCTACATTAAAAATATCAATTTTTAGACGAATTGTATATATACTGTATCATTAAATTATTGTATACAATAATTGTTCACTTACAACAACTGTATGAAAATGTTTTGGCATTTTTTACTCGAAAGCAACTTTGAATCGTTCGAATTCATGTAACCTGACCAGCCTGGAACTAATGGACTTTCAAAACTAATGGACATTTCTCTTTCGCGTTTTTTTTTTAAGTTCCGTATAATGAAAACATTTTTGTATATATATATATTTAAACTGGCGAAGAGCTCCGAACACAATCGTCCAAAATACAATCATCGTTCTCATTGTTATTGTTACGTAAAGAAATACTGTCATCGCCACGCGGTGAGAAAGAAAAACATTTTTCTCGGTCTAAAATTGACTCGTCACCACGGTAAGATGCCTCCGAGTCGAACGAATTCTTGAGAGGATGGAGGAGAGACGGCGACGCCCAGGCGGCCTCGAGGAGATTTGTGGCGAAAGTTTGGCAAAATTGAGACGACGCGCGAGCGCTTGATGAGCGTATCGTGATTTATGCGATTCATTTCTCAGGTGGGATTGTCAGAGTTCATATCGTGGAACGAATGTTGGGAACTTTCCACGATTTCCGTGTCGACGACTCCCGTCTCACCGTTCTGTGCCTCCCTCCCTCTCACTCTCTCACTCTCTTCTCTTTCTCCTCCGAGAGGAAAAGGCCACTCCTACAGTACGTTTCGTTCTTTCCATCGCCTTGCCGTTAATTCGCACGTCCGCTGATAAAAGAATCGGAGAAACATCGCTCATACAGGGGTAAAGTACAGCAGAGGAATATCAAATTCTTTTCCGTCTTGAATTTCAACGAACAGAGATGGAAGAGCCAATGGAGTTAATAGAAAGCTTGTATCGAGTTTCATGCGTAACGCGCAGCGAAATATCAAAAATCATGAAACTGAAGCGCGACGTGGCGTAGGATCGCGATATACCAATGTACAATGTTAGCTGGCCAATTATATCGAACCATTTTAAATGATATATTTTTTTTTTCATCAGATCCGAATATCTCTCTTCAACTCGTAACTGTCGATCTATCGACAGTGAAAATTTCAACCGACCGCGAGCGCGAATTCCAAAACCGGCCAGAGTTCCTTCGCACCCCTGGTCTTTTCCTCTTTCTATTATTTTCGCCCGGAAGAGAGAGAGGGAGACGTACGGGAAATATCTGGCGTACGGTACGGCAAAGAGAAAGACAAGAGAAAGAGTGAAAGAGGTAACGGGTCGGTGGCGTAACAAAGCGAAAAAAGAGAGTAAGGTGACGATCGAATACCAACCGGAGAGAATGGTGACAGGCAGCAAGGCGCAGATGCCCAAATACACCAACAACACAGTGCGAGTGTGACGCGGCTGCTGGCACGGGGCCAGCGTTTTGCCGCTCGGTAGGCCACCGATTCTTGGCCCCATCATCCTCGTCGTGCCTCGTGCCGCATAGTTTTCGCCTGGGCCACGTAAACGCCAGCAACACGGCCGCCGGATTACGGCCCGGCCGATTTAATAATGCCTCCTCCGCGAACCTGCGCTTCCTTCCTTCCTTTCTTCTCCCCTCTCGTCGTCCTCTTCCTTGCAGGTTGTCGCGTGACCACGGATTTCGCAAGCAAACGAACCGACTTTCCGACACTAACATTCCACCGTTTCACTCGCGTTCAACACACTCGCAACACGCGCGTCCTCTTCTTCGGTTTGAACAAACACCTTGCGCACGAACACTGTAATTGTATTATTGTAGTGTTTTTTCTTTTCTTTTTTTCTTTTTTTTTTTTTTTTTTTGGTTGAAATTCGTTTCCCTTTTAATTTAACCGAGATATCTCGAGAAATGGCATACAAATGGCACCGTGTGAGAATACGAGAAATCTGACAGCCGAAAGATAGCACACCTGCGCGTACGTTGCAATTGACTGAGATTCGTCGTCGTACTTTTAAAATATACTCTTCGCCTTCTGAAAACGCTCTTTTTCAGTTATTCGCGGCAACTGGTGAGAAACTCTGTTCGTTCGCGTCACTACACTCTGCTCAGAAGACAAACTTGGCTAAGCACTCGGAGCAGATCCGATGGATTTGTATCTTTGCTCTCTCGCGCGCGCACGAGCAAGAAAGAGAGAAGGGGCCGCTTGGTACACGCTTGGGCGCGTGACGTTTTTGCGATGGCCCGGTGCAAAGCTCGAGATAAGAGCTCATTTACCTAAGGATGAGCCGCCAGGCTGAAAGTTCCCTGGATATAGTTCGCCTGAGAATAGAGAAGCTTCCTCCGAGGCTGCTTTGCAAGTACGGCCGCGTGGCTCCCGCCACCGAACTGATAGTTTTTAACTGCAATTTTTATCTCTTAATAACGGACTGTAGTTACTCCGCCTCGCATTTAACGAGAGACTGTAACACAGTCGAGATACCGCAGCACGAGAATCTCCCTTGAATTAGATCGCTGCCCCTGGAAAATGAAAATCACTCGAATTAATAGGTTTCTCCTCGTTTAAACACAGCTTCCTCGCGGTCGAGTATCGTTCTCGTTCCTTCTTCCTTTATAAGTTCCAATTCTTCGGGAGGGAAGCAGTTTTTAAAAAGCGGCGCGAGAATGTTTGAATATAAAATACCAAGTGTTTGAGTTTAATACGAGACGAGCGGCGCAGGGTTAATTGAATTTAAACGTCCGTCCGGGGAAATTGAACGATAATACCGCAAGGATACATCGGTGGACAAAGTTCGATGTGAGACCAGCGTCGCGGTGCGTGATTTCCTGACACGAATCATTCCAATTAATTTCCCCCTGAATGCGGAAACGACTTTTGCTCGTCGTATTTTCGAAAAGGCAACCTATTTGATGACAAAGCGATCTCGAGAAATTTTCAACTGGCGAATGTGACTGTAGCACTATGTATCTGCTCACGTTTCGAACATGAAAAAAAAAAAGGAAGGCTGAAACACTTTGCCTTTATCTCCTGTTTTCAACGATGCATTCGGACAAGAAGTAACTTTGGAAAAATAGAGGAGTTGAAACTTGAATTTTTGCTCCATACGAATCAACAACTAAGGATTAAAATTTTCATCTGCAACTTCTTTTGTTGCTAACAAAGGGGGAACTACGATAATTCTCGCGCGTTTCCATTAACCCACGATCCTTTTAACATTAATCCACGCAAAGGAAATCCGACGTTCCGCGGATATATATGCGTGTACAGAGGAGCTAGAAACACGTTGCTCTTATTTTTTCTCCAACATTCAATTACAAAGTTCAATTTCCTCTCTAAAAACAGAAGAGTTACCGATTCAACGATTAAAATCCTCGCCATCATTTTTTTTTTTTTTTTTTTGTCAGAAACGAAGGGATCCATTAACTTACGATTTCCTTTAAATTAATTCCCCCGATGGAAATCTGATACTTTGAGTAATGTAAAAAAAAAAGTAGAAATCACTGCTTTTATCTTCTCTCTTCGATAAAGGAAAGAAACAAATACAACAATGCAACAATTTAATACTCAAGGTTGTAGTTCTCAATAATAATTCTCGAAATTGTGCCGCAATTTGTCAAGAACGAAAGATCCACTGAAAAACGATCCGCTGACCCTCTTAAAATTAAACCACCGATGAAAATACACCGCAAGGAGAGGCTCTGCTCTCTGCGAGACCAACCTCTGAGACCTCTTTGAGAAATCAAGAGGAACCAGCTTCGAGCAACGTTGCATCGTCTCGCGACGAAAGCAGCGAGTTACCCCGTTTCCTCGATGACCCATGAATTAATCCTCAGTCGGGATCTTCTTATGCATTTATCGCCGAGCGGCCAGACACTGTGAAAACACGGTCGATTTACCAACGGATCGGCCGACCGAGCTCGAATTAAAGCGAATCCAAGCAGGTAATTACGTCGTCTTAATTAATTCTTCAGACTGTCGGCGGAAGGCTGTAGCCGGAGATCTACGGAAGGCTGGTGTTGGTGGCACGAACACGATCGAAGAACGACGCGGGGCTGTGTTATTCACCGAAGAACGGTTCGAGGCGAGGAGCGAACATTAAATTGCGCGTACGGCACGAGGGTACGACGAGACACGCGACGATTCTGTGCGTGACTATCAGCGAATGAAAAAGGAACGGCGTAGGGGAGACCCGTAGGTGATAAATCTTAACGATCGAACGATTCCCCCCGCTTGCTTCTTTTAATTTTCGTTATTTCAAATCGATGTGATTTCTTGTTTTCTCCCTTCTTTGGATTGAGACATGATTGATCGTTAGTCGGCGTCAAGATCGGACTACAAAAGTTAGTTAAGGTTAAGTTAAGGAAATTGAAATTTGGGAAGATAAATCAAAGAAAGGCTAAATTTAAGATTCGAGCTTGGAATTTTTTATATAATTGAAAACGAGAGTGCCACCTCTCTCTCTCTCTCGATCGCGGACAGTTTTTCGAAATTTCCAATTTATATGAAATATTTATCTCTCTTTCTGACACGTTTATTTCCGTTTTTCTTTGCAAATCATTATTTACATTTTTTTGAATAATGACACGTTCTTTCAACGTTTGCTCATCATTTTATCACTCTTATCGTTCCCCTTAATGGCTCAAAAGAGCGATGAAAATCGTTTCTCCGTTGTCGTTTGTTCGTTCATGGAAGAGGAAATCGCACAAAGGGAAACGGCAAGTGTAATCGTTATTGGTAAATATAATTTATCGCGTTGTTTATCATCGGGAACGTTCAATCGTAGGGGGAAAAAATTTAAACGGCTGGGAGTCACGGAGGGCGAGAGCGGAAACCCTCGTGATTTCAAGTGGAATGCGTCGAATAGTAAAAATCGCCGTGAAAGTTGGACGGAAAGTGGAAAGCCCTGTAACAGAAGTGCCGCCACGATGGCGCAATTTTTCGACCAAGTTTCTATAAATACAGTCATTTGTCACTCATCGAAGCAAGTACAGCGAGGCTGGTTGCTCTGCTGCTTGCTCGATAAATCATCATTGATTTAAAACGTTCCAGCTACGAAAAACTACGATGTACACCGCGATAAAATTTGATTTACCGCGTTGAAGAACATGGTTGTATGTGTGTGTCTTATATTTATTTTAGAACATCGCCAGTAAAATAACGCGTCTGCTTCAGTCGGAGTTCGACGTCGTTTGGGGACATTGGGTGGATCAATTTTTAAAGCGTTCTATAAAACCGGCACGATTGAGGGGTCGAGAACAATGACGACGCTGATACGAGACAGTCGGTGTCGCAAATTATCCCTGCAAGCTATTATTAATTAATAGCCAAATCGCGTTTCATCGTACAGGCAGACACCAGAAGTTGACACTTTTCTTTCAAAAAAAATCGCATCTTTTATTCAATGTACATCGCGCAAATGTTTGAAGCAAGAATACATTGTACTTAAAAAGTATGACCCTTTTTAAAGGTTAAGTAATAGAGAAATTTTCAACAGATAGACTCACTGAGATCTTTTTTTCAGGGCAAAATTGTCAAATACTCTTTCGAAAGTTACACCGATTGCAACTCTGTAAATTATTTACGAAAGATGTTGTTGCAAGTTACCATTTTGAAAATATGAACTTATTCGAGCAAAACGAACAAGAATATTAATCTTGTACCCACGTTGTGACACCGAGGAACTAAATAGTATAGAATAAAAAGTGAAATCGATCGAATTTCGCTTTCGACAATAAAATGATAAATAGACATATAAAATGATTTTCATAGACACTGCTACAATCACGCTACTAGGGAAAACTTTTAACAAGTACTTGCGCAGCAGGATTCAGGGGATTTCTCGAAACGCAGTTAACGCAGTTCGAAAAGGAAAGTTGGCGAACGAAGTTCGTTCGTCTCGGCGCGTAAAATTCACGACGTTGAGGGTATTCAAAGACGAGAAACGACTGCGTGGAAATTACTGCGTCGCACAGGTGTGCATCGTGGAACGTAAATCGCGGAGGCGCGTTCGCATCCTGGCCCGCGTGTATTCTCGCGTAAACGCACGAATTACGATCATGTTGGGAGCAACGAAATTTTCAAGAGCGGCCGAATTAAAATTCAAAGGCTTACGCGCCACGTCGGCCTGTTTCTTACCCCTTGGGGATAACGCGGGAGCCGAGGAAAAATTTCGAACCGGAGACTAATGCCCCGGCATAAATTTTAATTCACCTTCTCGCGATTCTTCGCTAGACTATATTTCAAGAAGAAATGTTGTCTCTTCCTCCCCCGAAAATATCTTTTCTCGTGAGAAAAGAAATAGAAAGAAAAAGAGCGTGAACTCGCAGCGTGTCCGATGAGTTTCGTTTGATCATTTTATCAACAAGCGAATTTGTTTTACTGAATCTTGAAGAAAGAAAGAAAAAAAAAATAGAAGAAACTTGGAACGAGGTCAATTCGTGACTACCATCAATAGTGTGATGCTCGACGAGAATTACGATAAGGCACGCGAAAATAACCATTGAACCATTGTACTATTTAGCAAACATCTGTCTCATCGGTATCGCTGTGATAAACCATAAATACAGTCGTAAAGATCAAAATTGCTTCATTCGTAGTATTTCCCAACTCGACGGCAGCAACAGATGTTAAACAACGTGATATTATTATTTTTACTGTCGAACTTGTTTCTCTGGAGCACGCCGTTCGAAGCATCCGTCCCCAGTTCAGATACCCGCGTTCAGTCGGGAAACTTAAATTCGAACAATCTCAAACTCAACTAACTTCTTAGCTTAACCGAAAACTAAACCCAAACGAGACTTCGAAAACTGACGCCGTGGTTGGAAGAAACGTGGACGGAGACAATGCAAATTTCAGCAAGCGAACGGATATGCAACGGTTATGCGAACGAAGGAGGCGACCGGAGCAAGGGTTTCCTTCAGGAAATCAGAATAAACGTGCTTTCGCGGATAAGGAGCAACGAGCTTGCCCCCGTTTTCGCGGAAAACGGCATATCCGCTCGAACGAGCGTTCGTCAGGAGCTGTCAAATCTCGCGGGATCTCCTTTCGGCAGCTATTTATAGAGAATTCTGGTTGAACGAGCTGGCAGCTCGGTTGCTCGCTGGCAACTCGCGCGTGCATCGTTTCTGCATTAGCCGTCTCGTTTCTTCGCAATCTCGTGGCCGCGCTTTATTCCTTTCGGCGTGCCGCGTCTTTCGAGCGGCGGAGCGCCGAGTGCAAAGCCCTTCTCTCTGTCCAGGCGTACACATAATTACCAAAGTTAATTAGGGCTTTGGAGATGAAAGAGAGTGAGAACGAGGGGCTCCGGCGAGGTTTAAGGATGTATTAGCCAGCGGTGGGAGGGCACGGAGCGGCGTTAAAACGTTGTAAAACGACCGAGGCCGAGCGACGCTGAATCAAAAGGGTTTCTGTCGATTTGCGGTACGTATAACTTTCGTACGGTGGAGAAACTCCCGGTTTTCCCGGTTCCCCTTCGAGCAGGAGATCAGGGAACGTGTAACCAACCGTATTGTTCGAGGTGAATATTTCATTTTAACGCTAGAACATTAACGCTAGAACGTTGTAGCGTAGAGAAACTACGAAAAATAAGGAGAAGCCTTTGAAATTGTCAGTTGACCGTTTCGATCATTCTGCTACTTGTAACGAGAAGAATACACTTTTTTGCAAGCGAGATATTTCGAAAAGAGAATGAAAAAACACAAGAAATTCGATTCCTGATTAAAGACGATTTATTCGAGAAAAACTCGTTAGTCTCGGTATCACGACGTGTTCGCATTAATCGGAAGCAATCTCGAGAATTAGAATAAAACGAATCACACCCACACATCAATACGTTCCTGACAGAAGAGAAGATTCATATCATGACACATCCAACGATGAGACACACATTATTTCTACTCTGCAGGAAATACTATTCTCACAGACAACCATTTGACCTCATCTAATTTTAAACTAGTAGCTAATAATCCTCCATTATCTCATATCGTATATTTCCAATATACTATCAAAAGGATTGTCGATCTCTACGGCACTGCGTACCGAAAATTGAACATCTACTTGAACGGTTGAAGGACAATTTGCGAAACGACGACAGACGTCGTCTAAATAAATCACGCGAATTACAACGCGCGCAACGAACTATGAATTTTCGCCGTCCGCGTGGACGAAATAATCTAGAGGAACGAGCGACGAATATCAGATAACAGGAACAAGAGAAAAATTCGTTTCCTTTCTTCTCTTTTGCCCATGTTTTCCTTTTTCGCGGAACGGCCGGTCGGTCGATCGAGGCACACATGGAAAACGCGCGATGAAATTGCGCGGACGGAAACGAAATACCATTGGAAGTCGTTGCACTTGCTCGTCGTTCCATTCTCCCGGAGGGGTGGATGGACGGGGGTGAGGGAGAGGAGGGGGGGGACAAAACAAAAAATGGAAATGGCACGCAGAGGGTGGTCTTCTCGCCCGTCCATCCGACCGTGTAAATTTCACTTTTACTCGCGAATGTGCAATTTTTTATTTCAACCTGGCTGTTTTCCCCGCGAATGCGTTTCGACGCCGGCCTGTTTGCACAAAGAACCACCGTTGCACCCGCCGGTACCGCACCAGCCTTCCATACCCGTCAATTTCATCCCCTCGATTCTCGCACCCTATCTCTCGCTAGTCAGCGAGTCACCCCTCGCGTCACCAAGTTCGCCCTCGACACTTGAGCACTCGTGCAATTGGTTTTTCGTGTTCGAGCCACGAGCCCTCCTCGGAATCCTAATTTCGCGTTTTCTGGTCCGAGCTGCAGCGATATCTCGTCGATCGTCGACCACGAGTCGGAAAAACGAGAGACCACCGCCACTCGCTCTGCTTCCTCCGATATCTCACGAATATCGCGCGGTCCTTTTCTTTTTTCTTCTTTTTTCATCTTTGCCATCTTCCTTTCTCGCGGCCAAAGTGAACAGACAGGCTGTGGATAAAAACTAGTCCTGCCGCTGATTATCGATTCTATATCGCGATGTGTTATCGCCGCGTAACGTCAAAGAGAAAAAAGAAAAAAAAGAAAAAAAAAGGGAGGGCCATTAAAGCTAGCTCGCTAGGAACTCTACCTCGTTTGTTTATGCTCTATGAATTTTCGACGTTACGGAGAAACTTTTGTGTTTTGTGTAACATTCCGCGGATCACTCGCGCCCAAACTGCAAAAAAACGTGACGACACAGTTAAAGTGACACTGGTAACGAAAATTCCACGGATTCTCCCCCGGCGATCACTGTGCCACGAACGATCGCCGACAACGACGTCGAACAACGTTGGAGTCGTGAGTCGTAA
Organism: Tetragonula carbonaria; assembly: GCA_032399595.1. Classification (NCBI taxonomy): domain Eukaryota; kingdom Metazoa; phylum Arthropoda; class Insecta; order Hymenoptera; family Apidae; genus Tetragonula; species Tetragonula carbonaria. Next base: position 7,611,668 of record JAUCRC010000014.1, read on the forward strand.
ATATCGAACTCGTCGCGCCAAATTCGAGATTCGACGAGCACTTTCGGTTCGAAAGGAGCGTGGCACGAGACGCGTGGTACCAGCATGGGCGGTGTAAGAAGCACTAAATCCTGATGCCCCGCGTCCGTCACTAGCCGGCCCCTCTAACAATAAACTGAGGTGAGAGACGAGAGACGAACAGCATACGGGCACACGCAGACAGAAACGGAGAAACCGCACGCGTGACAAAGCGATGCTCGTACGCGCGGCGTGCGTGCGCGCGTGCATGCGTGCGTCGGACACACTAGCTGAATCGTGGATCAACACCACTTCGAGATCTCCGAGAGAGAGAAAGAGAATGTGTGTTCGGGTGCTTGGTGTGTGTGGGAGTGTTGCCTGCGGGCACTACGGTGTGGAAGAAGCCGTATGCCGATCATCTGGACTCGTTTATTGGGCATTAAGCGTGTCGGTGTCGTTGCTGAAAGCGATCCGAAGGTTTTTCAACGTGGTTTTTTATTTGCTCTTTTATTGCTGTTTTTGGGAAAGGGAGAGTATTCCGGAAGGATCGGAGGAAGTTAGCGAAACCTTTCGACTTTGCAGACAGGAGATCGACTCGTTGAGTGGCATCGTTCAGTTGCGATCAAACTGTGCGAATTTAGATAGAAAATACTATACGTTGTTGACAAAATACTCTGCATTCTTTTTCTCATAGATACAGAAGAATACTGTGTACATTAAGTTGCTGAAGTTTGAAGCTCAACTTCATTTTGTATTTTATATTATTCGCGATAGATGTACGAAATTAAATTCATCGCTTGATTGAATTAAATAAAAAATTTCGAAATTAAGCGATCCAACACGTAAAATTACACCAATGATACCAATTAAGAGTCCCTCGAATCATCATTGAATTATCGATGATTAAATTGTGCAGCAAATTATATTACGTTATTAAAATTACCAGTTTCGTTTCATTTTGTATTCTCCGCCGTAGATATTAATAACGAAATGAAATGAAATTAAAAGTTCAGAGTTTTCCAAGTTCAGAGTGATCCGTTACGACGGCAATGGGGAAGTGCAGAAGATGTATGATGAGATTGATAGAGAAACGTGGGGTGTAGATTAGTTAAAAGCACGAAAATATTGGTGTTCGCGGTGCAAACATTAAATTAAGCTGCGGATTGACATAGAACCCATTTATAGAACGCCCACAGATATAGCTGCCAGTCGCGCGCGGACTGCACAAAACCTCCCGAAATACAGCTGTGGAGCTAGTGGAACGTTTGTTCCTCTGGTACGACATAAAACGGGCCGCGTGCTTTCAATACGAGATGCCTAACGAATTATCTGTCTCTCTGTGCGCCAGTACGGAAGAGAATGCTGGCGAGAATATTCTCGAGAAGCTGAGAGTGATTCTATGAAACGAGCGCCTCTATAATTAACAATAAGTGATATCAAACTTCAATTTCAAGCGTGTTACTTTGAACGAATTGAATATTGCCGAAATTTTATTGAAACATACTGAAACTTTGCATATTATTATATATCGCAGCATCTCGCCGAATGGAATAGATTCTAATTCGGAAATTTAGTAAAATTTCTTTCTTCAGCGAAATAAAAAAACCTTTTATATCGATCTACGAGTAGGAGCGCAATGTTACATAAAATGGAACGAACAGCTCAAAGTGGAAAAATCAACTTCGGAAAACTTCTGTTCGCAATTCATTGGGAAATTTTTGCTTCGGATGTGTCCCAATCTTTAGTACAGCTTCAGAGGATGACATTTCAACACTATTGAATAACATTTCAACTTAGAGAAAAATCGGCACATAAAGCGGAGAATCATATTCGTGCATAATCTTCAGGAAATTAATATCCTTCATCAGTGAAAGATATTCGCCAAATTTCGTCCGTTCTTCTATCCAGTGGAAACCAAACACAATTTCCCACGGCATTCCAAACTGCTGCATCCACATGTACGGGAGGAGGGAAACAAATCCCACGAGACAGCGGAAAGAACTCGAACACCGTGCGAAAATCAGGAACGCGTAGCCGACTTGGAAAGCGCGATCGATTTCGCGATGATCGAAACGCCACTTCCCATTCTTCGCGGCGTCCTTCCCGAGCGACGTTCCCTTGAAAATTACACGCCGATAGATCCTCTCTTTCTCTCGTGTTCCGCGCTTCGATACCGCTTCGTACACTCACCCTATATTCTTGAATCCCTATTCGTGTTCTGTTCGCATTTCGCGTCCGTTTGCATTCCACACGTGCGATCCGAACCGCAGACAGAGACCGGCCCGTATTTCCGACAACACGATCTGGACACGATACCGGACGAGTTTCACGATGCATGGATGCCATGGATGGTGGAAGAGAAAGAAGAAAAGAAAGAAAGACGCGTAAATGTACGACGAAGATGATGGGATACGTGCACCAGCGTACGTGTGAACGTGCACGGGTGGAGCGTGGCGAGATATTATGCAGATAAAATATTCATGGCTATCGGGTCTGGTGATCGGGCACGCCTTTATTTTTCGAGATGAATAGAAATGACGCCATCCCTCTGCGACCCGTGAGACACAAATTCTTTGCTCAGTGATGACACAATAAGGACAGAAAGAGAGAGAGAGAGTGAGAGAAAGAGAGAGACGAAAAGAGAATAGAGGGGGGAGAAAAGAGAATAGAATGGACGATATGACTGTATAGTAGTAATATCGATAACGTGTATTTATCGGGATTGCCGGTGAAAGATAGAATCGATTGAAACCATCCAGCATTCCGTTTTTTAACGAATTTCCAGTTTCAACCCCAACGGTATCTCGCCAACCGTGGTGATATAATAGTAATACATAGAATGATTTAAAGTTTGTATGGGACGTTTGTATGAAAAAATATATGTATACATACGTGCACATCGAATTGTTTGGAAAGCTTGTAACGTTCCTGAAAATCGATTTTTTACGGAGCATAGAAAAAAGCATCGAAAAAGAGCGTGATATTTATAACGTCAAGACAATGAAGAATGTCGTCCGTACATGGAAATATCGTTTAAAATTTATGCGTTTCGTGTTGTAAATAATTTCACTCTTTTTCGTGAAAAAGTCGTTGCCGTTTCGAGGCGATACGAAAGAATCTTTCTGGAAAAGATCGAGGACAATTTCGGGCGAGGTAAAATATGAAATTTTACGCTACGATATTTATAGGAAATTAAAAAACGCGGAATGTGAAGAAACTCGTAGAATATCAAGAAATATACTAAAAGAAATCGAGCATTTTATCACTATCCGACAAGGTCGAAAGCACGAATTTGCAGAATAATCCGCGATCCAGAAATAATCATAAGAAAGATTCTAAATTAACTGTTCTCGATGAGAAAAGAAAAAAGAAAAAGAATCAGAAATTTTCATCCTTCAACGCAGCAATGAATATCCAGCAGCGGGAAAATTAAATCTGGCTGCGAGTTACCCGGACAACCGAATCGAAATAAATCGACGACGATCGAGGATCGTTATCGTCGTTTCTGAAAGCCTGAGTCCGCGTTATTTTGCATTACTCTCTCTCTCTCTCTCTCTCTCTCTCTCTCTATTATACGAGGTAACACGGCCTTTCTAATATCCGATTGTTGTACGTACAGCATCGACGAAGGCAATTTCATCTGGAAAAAGGGAACGGCATTTATCTGTGCTCGTTCGAATATTTTCCTCTCGCGGACGAGATCCAGAAACGGACATCGTCGCTCTGAACATAACGAGCAAGCCTGCTAGGAATTCGATTCCGTAAGTGGCATCGTTAAATTTTAACCATAGCGCATTCGCCGCGCAATTTTCGCCGGTCCGATTCTTTTGCGTGTCGCCATTAACCGACACGCGTTTCTCCAAAGCGAGTACATAACACGATGCTTGTCTTTCTTGTTTGCTTTCGAAGCGATATCAACGCCCGATTCGTCCCCGTTTCTTCCAAAACGTCGCTTTTCGCCGGTGAAGATCGATCGATTAATCATTTCATACACGTTCGTTTCAAGTAGGATGAAAGGGAAATTTTTCGTTTACACGACGTGAATTTTAAGTAGCGTATATAGTATAGAAAATTTAAATTTCTTTCAATTACATTCGTAAGAGTACGAAAGTAGTTTGCACGAATATCCGCAGTTCGAAGATAACGTAGGCTCATTTGTCGCTAACACCCGAATCGAAATAAATCGACGACGATCGAGGATCGTTATCGTCGTTTCTGAAAGCCTGAGTCCGCGTTATTTTGCATTACTCTCTCTCTCTCTTTCTCTCTATTATACGAGGTAACACGGCCTTTCTAATATCCGATTGTTGTACGTACAGCATCGACGAAGGCAAATTTGACAATCGAATGGATTTTGGGTTATACGCAGCAGAAGAGAATCCCTCGAATTCCATCGATTCCGTATTCGTTGAATGACGCGGCCAAAGTTTCGCGAAACGAGCCGTTTGCTCTCTCGCGACGGAAACACTTCGCTTGTCCCGGCTGTCGCGCGAAACTTTTTTATTGATTCTATTATTTTTAACTCCTGTGCTTTGTCTTTCTTCTTCTCTGTGTTTGTGTGTTTCTGTTTGCTTCTAAGTCAGTGGCCGGAGATGTCACACGTACGATGAAACAATCGGACCACGGTCAACACCGAAATTATCGGAATGGGGAAATTCGAATTAACAAATGTACAGAGGTTTTATCGAGTAGAACGTTAAGAGACAGACTTAACAAACGAAGATAACATAAACAGGATTTGGGATAATATTCTTCAAACACAGAGAGGGAGTTAAGAAACTGAACTTTTCAAAGGTCGACTATTCAGTTGGTGAAACAAATGGCACGTGTTGTAATGGCATGCACGAGGATCGGTGCCAGTCAGTACCGTTTCGAGCGAATAACGTGAACAATGTCACGGCGATGCTCTAAAAATACAAATATAATACGCTGCGTATCAACAGCGTAATGACGCTATGTAATTCAACAATTTTATATTTCCAACAGCGGAATTGCACGCTTATGTCCACGGAACAGAAATACAGAGCAGCAGCAGCAGCATTATATAAAGCTGCAGCGTTCCAACGATTGTTCCATTGTTAATCCGCGCCGATCGTTCTACTGTTTTTTCTTTAATAGCAGAGTTGCACGTTCGTGTGATTTTCCGTCATTAGAAACACAAAGCTCCCGTGTTTTCTAGAAATTTCGACGATTTCGCCAAATTGCACGGATATCCGCGTCTAATGAAATTACAAAAGCACGTAGTCGTAGATTTTAATTGCGCTAAGCATGGTATGTGAGCACTAATTTTATGAAATAAAGGATCTCCAGAATTTCAGTTTCATCACGTGTTAACTAAGGATTCTAACGGGTTCCCTTGGTTCTCTTAGTTCCGTAATTAATTAAATTATAACTGTATCGTTCTTCATTAACAAATACATCCATTAATGGCGAGTACGAGAACTTTCCTGAGAAAAATTTCAAAAGGAACGTTTCCATTTTCATTCTCTTCTAATTCTTTTCTCCAGTCTCTTAATTTTACTACGCAACTGTAATTGTCAGTAAATATTTGTGAAATTTCATCAACCTCGTCGTAACGGGCAGGCAATGAACTTCTCTGTAAATTTTTCGAAACATTGAAAAGACTATCGAGGGCGTGTATAAATACAGATCGCGAGGAAACGATTTCATCGAAGTGAAAGAAGAACGCGAGGAGGTTTTCGAGGACGTTCGAATAGGGAAGAGCGTTAAAGCGCGCAATCAAAGCTCATAATCCGCGAAGTTGCCAGAGAAGTTGAAATTGTAAAATTCGTAAGATGAAGTGGCGTGATTGGCGGGGCAAATGAGCGGTCGTGAAAGAATGTTTGAAACTACGAGCCCCGGCCGTGGCAGGGGATGATTAGCCAGATTTAACGATATTCTGTTGAATTTAATTGGCATTTTTGTACGCTACACCGTACGCTACGCCGCCGTCGAAACGATCTCTCTTCTCCCCTTCGAAGATTTGATTAAAATCCTAATTTACGTGGCCGGGGAATTAACTCGGCCGTGGAATATATAAGTTTGCCGAATTAATTATCAACGGCTTGGAACTCATTATGGAACTATTGAAATTTTCATCGGCGAGGGGGAGGGTACAACTTCTATGTTTTCCTGGTCGCGATATAATCCTTCCGCGTTTGGAAATTGAATTAAGCGCAGTCTCCATTGGAAAGCCGATGGATTCCGGTTGAAAAACCAACGGGGAACGATGCCGAAATCGACGTTGACAACATAAAATGTACGCCGAGCGGACAGCGGCGCACGCTCTCGCCCGTGTATCGGTTGTGAATTGATTTCGTTGTAAAAGTAATCCATGGATATTGCCGGAAGTTCGTACTGTATACGCCACGCGTTTTGAATTCCTCTATCTCCCCCCTCCTTTTTTTTGAAGCGTTTTGTTAAAGATTTATGACGCATCAACGATTACACGATTTACTGATTTATATTATAATTAGACTTATTATATTTATATTATATATTATTTTATAATATATATTTATATTATATTTTTATTGATATGGACAATATTTATATTATAATATATAGACTTATTATATTTATATTACAATTAGACTAATTAGACAATTAGTAGGGTTAAAATTGGAAAGGATATACGAAATAATTATTCAAACTATGCCAACATGCGGAATGTACTTGTAATATTTCGTGCATCAATTTGATTTCAAGAAAGACCTGGCAGATCAGAGATTCAATTTACATCTGTCACCGAGAAAGAGCTAGTGTATTTGAAAGATTGTTCGGTCTCTCTCGGTTCTGGGTCACATGGTGTTCGTTTCATTGTTCCTGTAAAACTCTCTAATAATATTCGCCCGGAAAAGTAGCGGACAAGGGCCGGTATAAAAGGCAAACTGGGATTGAATAAAAATTCAATCAGCTTGGATGTTGCCCGCGTATCCGTTGAATTAAATTCAATTAATTCCGTGCAAGTTGGTTAGGCGACCAAGCTAAAAATTGCAGCCACCACGGAGCCTGTAATTAAGTTGACTGCTGTCCGGAAATAATTGGCTGTATAATTGACCGGTAGACAAAGTATGTAAATAATTATCCCGCGAGGGGTAGAGTCGAAGAGAGAATAAATAATTCTCGTCGCTGGTCTCCTCCCTTCCCGCCGGCGAACCAGCAAGAATCACCTGGGCAATTATAACGCCACTTACTATCGAGCTTTCGCGTTAATAATTCACGTTACGAACAAACGTTCGGCGATCATTTTCTCGTGCAGGTTGATCTGTTCCTCTCTCGATCTTTCTTCGATCAAGCCGAATCACAATCAAGTCGAACAAATAACAACAACAAGATTTTCCTCGACAAATGTCGTGAACACTCTACGACAACGTGGAAAATCTATTTGGTGGTAGACAGAGAAAGGATTGAATTCATTTCGGGTAGATCCATCTGGCGATAAGACGAAAACGAAAAACGAGGAACGAAACGCAGGGACTATTATGTCTATCGCGTGGAACGCTCGTCTCGGCGAATTCTATTCGCAAGCCTTCACGCAGATAATATCACGTATGCCATGTCGGTGCGTTAATCACGTAATGGTGGGAGACACTTGAAAGCTTCTACAATTTGCAGGTCGACGGTATAATAATGGAGAAGAGATGTAGAACCGGGAGGAACTTCAGCTGCTCTCACTGCGGTTCCTAGTTTATCTCCGTCTCGCTCTGCCTCTTCCCTCTCGGTATGTGTGTGTGTGTGTGTGTGTCTTTCTCTCTCCTCTGCTCTTCTATTTATAATCCTATTCTCTTTATAAGCGCACAAGTGCGAAACGGTCTCGCGTGGCTCCAAATTAGCCTCGTTATCGCGATATAATTAGTACGGCGCTAGCACGAAATTCGGCGGACCTCCTCGATACAATAATATTTTCACTAACCGACGCAACCGTGTGGACCCGGGTTATGGAAATTCTGGTTTATCAGAATTTTTCATTAAAGAACTGGATTAACTCTCTGCGAAATTGACCAATTTAAAATTTCCTGCATGGCGCAGCAGCCTGCATGAATTTATTAACTGCGTTAATGGATCGCGATGAACGAACGCGTTCTCGTTCAAAAATTTAGAGTACACGTCGGTTACACGTTTCTCAAAACGGAGAAACAGCTTTCCTCTGGATTAGAGAAACGTTTGATCTTTGAATGTTTCAATAGGATCAATTGAAATTTCGGTACTGCAAAAAAGATGGTATCTTGAATGAGATATTTACGCTACTATCTGAAAAAATAAAAATATGAATGATGATAGAATTATAGACTTTTTCACGAGATTTCCAACAATCCGATAATTTCAATTAGGTATCAAACTCGTGGCGATTTGTCCCATGTTAAATGTCCAAAGAAGCCAAACTTGATTTTTCGATATCCACTCGCATCTCCTTTGAGCCATCGACCTTGCAACGATAATATGGACAAGACTGGGATGTGCCCATAGGTGGATGGTGAGCGTAACAATGACAAGGCAGGCGACACGCTGGAAATTCGACATTTCCCGAGGAAATCCATGGACAACTGGGTCGAAAATCGCCGAGGTTAAAGGGTTAAGGGGTTTGGGGAGCCAGCCGAAGCGGCCTGTCCTCCGAGGTAAACCATCGTCTACCACCACCGACGAGGAGCGGCCACGACGGTGATTATAGCGTCCAGGGTGGTCGCGTTAAACAGAGGCTGACTTAGAGAGGCAGAACGGAGTGTCCCCGGTACCCCCGCCAGTGTAATCCTTTGATTACAGCGTGTTTCGAGAGTCAACTGAATCACGAGGAAGCGCGTAAGGTGATATTCCTGAATGGTACGGCCGGAAGCTGAAACCGGGCCGTATAAAGGAGGATATACAACGGGGGCGAGACTCGGCTGCCGGTTCACAAGCGCTAGTCTCTCTCTTTCTCTCTCGCGCGCGCGCTCTCACATGCACGCTACACGTCGCTGTCGCTGATGCAGGATACACGGCGACGAACCAGCATAGAGCATCCGGTGTAGCCTGGTAATGAAATACAGTAACATTATATCCGCGATATTCATCCGCGACGCGCCATGCGGTTTGCCGTTACACAGGCGAGCGTACGTGAACGTGTGTACGCACGATGCACACCACCACCCATGTGCTCGGAGATGGATACGTGTCCAAGGGTATCGCATCGCGTCTGGATTAATCAGGGTTCGCGGAAGCCTTTGGAACGACGACGATTCCACGGAACTCACGAACCGAACGAGGAAATTAAAAGAATGCCGCGCGCATTTCTCTACGACGGACATCCGGGACCACCCGCGTGGCCAAGCGATTTTACGGTTTTATTGATTTGATGAATCATAGGGTAGAGTGCTTGGCTAATTGGTCTTGGTTGGTTGGGGGATCAGTTGTAGAACTGTGGTACACAGGTACAGTGACTCGCGAACAGATACAGAGCCTCGTGAACAGGTACAGTGACTCGTGAACCTCTGACATAGAAAACTTTTGTATTCTTCAAGTCCATTTGTACTGCAATAAAACGCGAACACGATGGAAATATTTTATTCGTGATATTTTGATTGTACTGAAACTTTAGTCAATTGCATTCGAGGATCGAAATATTCTTCTTTCCCAAAAAAAGTGTACAAAGTCCGTAAAGTGTGTTCACGAACTCTTCAACGTATATTTGAACGTGTAATCACTCGAAAAAAAATACAATTAAACCAAAAATAATCCAAAGAATATAGAAAAATTAACGGAAAAGTCTACAACCATCGAGTTGTAATTTATTAGAATTAGTCACAGTTAGTTACATCAACAAAAGACCCGATAATTAACCACTATAATTGGTGTACGATCAAACATGAATTTTCTGATGGGACTAGGTAGGAGGTCTGAAGGAGAAAGATGAATGGTGGCGTTGCAAAATTTCATGATAGGTGGTCCGGATATATCTAGGACAAGATGTCGCAAAGAATAGGGGCTTTTTCAAGCACTCCTCAGAATCTCTTCTCGTGAAACCTGTATTATCTCGTAATTGTACGACCAGCGTTTTGATCGAAAATTTTTATGACGTTCTCTCTTTTTCTCTTGATAGATACGAAGGAAAGAGAAAGATCTAGCCGAACGCGCATCGTATGGTATAACTTTCGAAACAATATCCACTTGCACGCGAGCGGCGGGCCATACGGAAGCGCCATAAAGCTAATGATCCCTAAGTGATCCGTACCACGACGACATGATGACTGTTGTGTTAAGGAGGATGGGATTACAACCAAATAGAATGGAACGGGATGGAACATCCCATCATTATCCAATGATCTACGTCTCTTTAGCGACGTGTATGCCACACCTCTTTGCATGTAGCCATCAGTGACTGTACAATTCCTCTTCGATCGTCGATGCCACGACGAAACGGATCCAAGTCGATTCACTTTCCTTCGAATGATAGGTGTACACTGTCTTCGATTGTTAATAACTTTGAATGAATGCCAATTTTACGTATTCGGAGACTGGAGAATATTATAGGATGTATCTTATGCAACAATTCGTACAAAATATCTCGTCGATAATAATCTTGTGTGTTGTTTTTTTTTTAAATATCGTTCATTTTCTACATAATGACAGAATGATATCGTTTAGCAATCGGCGTCACACGTTAGATGTGCCGAATAAATATTCATTTATTTGGGAAATTTCCATGATCGAATTGTTTGATTTAACTATTTTACTATTTAAAATTGTCCGATCGTGTTATTAAAAGTTGGGAATTAATCAAAAATTGTACGTTTCGCGCGTAAAATACATGTATAGATCTAATACGATGCTAGTGATTTTCTTGCCTCGTACATTTTAGTATATGGGAAATGAACATTTTGCGTGAACATAAACGAATATTATGCGTATGGAGAATGAACATTTCTGTCGTTGTACGATGCAGCCCAAAAAATATCGCGGAAACGCATAGCCAAATATTAAAATAAAATATGTGCAATAAAAATTAATTCGACTTTTCAGCAATGAACATCATTTGAACGATAATAACGTGTCATGAATTCCATTAAAATGCTAACTGTCCATATTATATCTCACCGGGAATTTGTGTATCTCCAAACTGTTATAAAATCCCCCGACGAATTTATCGATTTTTCAATGCGCGATACGCGCAATACGAACGAATATCGCGTGTCCGCATAATTTTTCTCTCCGCGTGAGGAAACAACGTACGAGATTACGTTGTGTTGTGTTGCGATATAACCGTAATATCCAATATCCACCATTTGCGTTTCATCACACGGTTGAACGTTATCGCTCGCCACTTATCTCGGGGGAATTTCCGCGCATCCTTCTCGGACATAACGATCCGAAGACGAATGCAGAGACTCGGGGCGCGCTTTCACAAACGGTTTCAACATCGTGTCAGTATGTTTGGCGTCTAAACCACTGTACACCGCAAGATCGTGCCAGCTATCCATCAGGCTCTATATCCGGTGTATGGGATAGCCACCTGTATCTCGCTAAACAAGATTTACCTCGTTATAGATCGTCGAGCGCGTGATCGAACAGGCCTTGGCGAGAGAGAAAGAAACAATTAGCACCACCCAAACGATGATTGGACGTGTTAGGTCTGCGGTTAGGCGGAGATAAATCACGCGAAAATTGTTTCCAGTAGCAGCCATTCTCTCTAGGGTTAGTTCTAGAAAGGTTAAATTTAGTTTTAACATGGAGCAAATGGAACATTCTACGAGTGATTTTTGCTGATAACAGCGGTAATTTGCCAGGTGAAATTTTCTGCAAGTAAATTTTACTGATATTTAACCAGTATTTAATAGTTATCGACAGATTGGCAAACTATTACGTATTTGTCGAATGTTTCAAGATGCAGAAATGCATAAGAACATGCATTCTATATTCAAAATGTACAAAAGCCAAAGTATTCTTTCTATTGTGACGTACATTGGAAATTTCAATGTAACATTCAATGTGAAATAAAATCAGACGAAACTGCCAGAGAAGAAAGTAATTTAAAAAACAAGGAGATCGGATCTGTAGAGACTCTAGCGGAAAGTTGTTCAGTTGTGAACGCGGTTCAACAAAGAGGAAACGAGAAATTAAACGGCTGTATTTAAAAACGCCGTACGAAAATTCTCGCGAACGGAAGCGAAGCTTCCGACCGCTTATTTACGCGCGTTTTGTGTCGGAAACGGAGCATCATCAATACGTACGACGTAATAAATTATTAACGGGAGCTGTTATTTTATTGGTATCTATATAAATTTCGAGCAGCCGCAATCACGGATGCTCTTTGCCGGACAAATCGGCAAATTACATAAATTGAATTGTTATCGGGCGAATCGACAAACATTATCGCCCATGATCGTTGCAGGTCGTTTTAAGCATAATGCCGCGTTCACAGGTGGCGTTAATCTCGCGAGGGTCGTTCGATTGGAAAAAAGCGTCTAAACCACTGTATCCCCCGCGATCGCTATTATTTCCAACCCTCTCCTGCGTTGCTCCGTGTTCGCCGAATCACCGGACAAGTACGTAATGATCCTCCGACTTGAAGGTTACATTCGAACGCGATCTCTCGAGCGTGGAGATGTTCCGCAGGGAGGAAGAAACCGAGATCGTGAGAGGAAAAAAAGGATCGAACAGCGAGACTCTTCCTTCCTCCCGACTTTGCTGACAGTGAAACACGCCGAGAGGATGAACAAAGAATTGCTCATTACGTGACGGGAGACATCGAGCCGTTTAACGATCAACACGAACCCCTCGACCCGCGTCAGTTTGAAATCTCCGCTCCGGTGGTTTCCGTATCTCTCTGACGGTGTCAGAAATATAAATGTCAAGGATACACGCGGCGAGATGGAAGGCTGGAGACCAGCTTTGAAAGCGACGTCACAAAGCGAACGCCGATCAGCAACGTGTTGCAGAGTCACTGTATAACCATAATTCACGATACCGAGGCGACTCTGGCGTCCCCGGGAGTCGTCCGCGTCGCGAGTAGAACCGCTCGACCTCCTGCGGATAATTTATGAGGTGCAAGCCCGCTTCGATGGCCTGTTCAATTTTTAAATGGCCGCCACACGCCGACATTATACACGGTTCTCGATGGGCACCGATCGGTCTAGATTTCTCAACCAAAACACGCGAAACACGAAACTAGGGGATTTGATCGACGTCGAGAGAGATAAGTGTTTTCTCTGGTTATGAATCGTTTGGATTATTTTATTTAGATAACAACGGAGACAGAATTTTGTAATTAGATTTACAGAAAGTTGAGATTGTAAAGAAAAGAAATCGTCAAACTTTTGAAAATAATATTCTTTTTTTTACTTTTTTTTTTATTACCGATACGATATTCCGATGCGAAATATTTATTCTACACGCAATCAGAAATTGGTTTTCAATTAATAATTGTAAGACTTTCTCTATGAGCCACACTCGTCAATGAATTTTAGCTTGACATTTATGTCGATATCGTTTATGTCTTCTTCTTTTTTGCAATAAAGAGTTTATAGAAGTAAATCATTTGTTTCTTAAAAATTGATTATGGATCGTGTACTTGTGTAACGAAATTCAGAAATATACACCAAAGATACGTTCGTTGTCTTTAAATAAAATCTAGGAAACATAGCAAGGTAACAATTTATTGGTTAACGTTCAATTTCATTTACTATCCCCCGGGAAGTCTCTTTAACCGGTCCATCCGAAAATTATCCCAAAATTGAAAGACGAATCGCCGTGACGTAAAAATATCGAGGGGAATGAGAACGGACGGGCGAATCGACACTCGATTGAATTCTTACAGCTAGATATTTCGACAAATGTGCAACGGGAAGTTGCGAGGGATGCTTTCTGTTGGGGGTTCCAGTCTGAAATATATACCGCGCCGAGTCGTGGGCGGGAAATTCAGAGGGGAGAGGTTTAATATACTGTGTCGTCTTCGTGCTCAAGATGGAAATTTATTCTCACTCTAACGATGCCGCGTGCCAGGAAATATTGTTCATCGTTTCGAAGCATTATGTACCGTTAAAGGTGAACGTCTATTTTTCATGGCATGGGTAGAATCTACGGGCCGCGTGACAGGGACGAAAGCAAGATTGATGAAAATGAAGTTCTTCTGCTGAATTTACATCCTTCACGGATGTAACGATATGTGTCTTTTCTTTCTGCAACAGTGAACGAAAACACGATCGCGTACGGAATATGTTTTTCTTTTAAATCTTCGTCGCAAGTCTCTCTTTTTCTTTTTCTCTTTCTCTCTCTCTCTCTAGCGTGGTTGTATGTCACATACGCGCATGTGAAATTTGTTGAGCTCCGAAATTCGTTTCGTGGGATAGAACCTTCGATGACTAATGGACCGACGAGCATTTTCTTCGGGAAGAAAGTCGAAACGAGAGAATCTTCGAGGCTTGTATAAATCAACCTTCTCTGTCGAAAAAATATTGCGTTAATAACCCATTTACTCTCGTAAATTGAGAAATGGTTAACGAGCGTTCCCGACGTGTAACGAAATCGACTGGGAATAATATCGTCGTTAGAAAATCAAAAAATGATTTATGAACCGACCCGGTGTCTTCCTTCGAAAACACGAGGCCGTGGGTTTTGGGGGGAATCGTCCTAAATGGCAATCGATCCTCGAGGAAAACTTTCTAATATTTAGCGACAGCTTTGAATCGATATCTGATGGAAATTCGGATGTTTCAAGCAAAACATTCGATGGTAAATGAGATAATGAAATTATTATCGATAGATTAAACAATTATTTTATTGCAATGGGGGATGTCACAGCTACAGCAAATTAAAAAAGTATCGTAAATAAATATTAAGCTTGAACTATTTGCCAATGCCACCAGACAAATATACCGATCGTAAAATTAAAGTTGCAAAGATATGCTGGAAAAATTATATAAATTACTATCATATTTGTTCAAGTGCGATTCGTAGCCATCGCTATTGGCATTTACCGAGCGCTTTCGAAGCTAAATACGACGTCGGTCTATAAAACTCTGTCTTATATCTTTATTACCTCGTCTAAGGAACCCCTGCTACGCGGTGGTTCACGTTCGACAGCCTCGTGTGGATATTTCGGCAATTTATGTAGAAACCGGGGAAGTCTGGAAGAAGGGAAGTCTACACAATCGAGTTGTTCGTTCATGGACACGCTAATGCCTTTATTTATAGCTATTACGATAAACTGGAACGACTCGCGTAGCTCGCCACCCTCTTTTTCAAGAGGTTTATTATGTTAGACGCGAAAGGATTACGTAATGACGCTTGAAACGCCACAAAAGACGACAGGTAATTTTTCGTAACACTGTACATCGCTCATAATAAATCAATTGATACTCGATGTAAGAAGATTCTTTGCTTTTGCACCACGAATATAATGTATACATTGCTACTAATTTTTATTGAGAATAATTATAGAATCTTTGACTGCTGTATAACTTCGGGAAAAAAAAAATATCGTAAAGCAATCGAACGGGGTTCAATTTAAAGCAGAGAGCTTCTACTTTCACAGCATTGAGTGTGTTTCTTTGAAAGATGTTCTTACGTGATTGAAAATAAGTAAGGAGTACCTTCAAATTCAAACAAATTTATGGATATTAAAATAATTCCTCTCACGATTGAATCCAACATGCTATCAAAGATGAAAGTTTCCTCTTTAGAAGAGTTCAAAGTGTCGACAATTTTTCAGTGTACAAACATTTTTTGGAACCACTGTGTGTCTAATAGGTTTACAATAACATAATACAGGGTAATTCTGACGTGTTAATCAATCAATCAAGTGAATTGATCAGACAATCAGACACTAGAGAATCGAAGAAAAGAATTATTCACATTCTCGCGTATCTATAGTGGAAAAGTATAAAACTTAAATGGTACCCTCCTGGAAGGTATCTAGACTCTCGAATAGCCGAGAGATAAAACTGACGAAAAAAAGCAACGTGAAAACACCGACGGACTCGATGACTCTCTCCTACATCGTACGTGCTATAACAAACGATTCCGGCTGCCGAGCCGGTAAAAAGATCTCATTAGAAGAATTGTAACGAGAGTTCCGGAACGGTGGTGAACACCTTGTACATGGAAGTCTATTACAGCTAGAAACCACCCCCTGGCAATTGCCGGTTCGCCAGTTCGGCGAGCCGATGTCGATAAAAAACCCGCGCGCCTCACCGCCGGAAGGAAGATCGTCCGTGAAACGCTTTCATTGGACGAAATCGTGGTCATTGTCGTGGTCATTAACCCGATTTCGTTGGCTGTCACTCCGGCTAGACAAGAGAGCGGGCACGAAACGGCACGAAAGAAACAAGAACAGAATGAGCGAACGACCAGCCTCGTCAATACCGATCGTCCGATAATAAAGAGAGAGAGAGAGAGAGAGAGAGAACGATCTTTCGACCGAGTAACTTTCGACGATCCAACTAGGTGGGCTAGATCAACGCAATCGATACTGTGTTCGACATCGTGTTCGTGCATTTCACCTAAGGGCGAAAGCCGCCGGTAGCGAGGAACGAGAAGAGGATCAAAAAAAGAAGGGTGAAGGGGGAAGGGCAGCCTTTATACGTGAAGGAATTCACTACGAATTGGGGCTATTGAGTACGGGCGCAGTGGACGAATGTAATGCACAGGGACCAGGGCTCGTATACTCTTTTCACGAGCGGTCACACCAAAAGACTCGTTCCCACCTCCCCCAACCCTTTATCGTTATTGCACGTCCACTATGGTACTAGGTGGTGATTATAGCCAGGGCGCTGAAGGGGCTGGCTGGCGAGTTAGCCGCGTGTTTCCTGGTCGTTCGTCATTTTTAGTGGTCGGCCCTCGCTCGTTCAGGTATTAAATTATATTTCACCAAGGTGATTAACGATCCGAGGATGTATTATTAAACCATAGGACCTCCGTATGACGTGGAATCCTTGCTGGACAAGATGCCACTAATCCCCCACCCCATCCCCCAGTTTCCCTTCGTCGCCACCCTTTTTCTCCGATGTTCCCTTTTAGACCTTCCTTGCTCTTTAGATCACCTTTCTTGCCTACTACTCTTCCGCTCTTCCTGTGAAACTTGCTTTTTACCTCTCTACGGCGTGCTTGTGAAATTAGTGGAAGAAACTGGGGGAAGGGGGGAGTGAATCAGCGGGGATCGAAGAGTTCAGAAAAAATTACGCGAACAGAGATTTGTTTTATCTACTGTACAATGAATTTGTAATTGACACTCTATTCTGGTTTATTCTACCTTGTACTATTACTTCATTCTATAGATGATGAATCTTATTTTAAATATTTATAAATTTTTACGAATCAAGCGCATTCTATGCATTTTCTCATCTATCGATTTCCCACAAATCGATAAAAATCCGGAGTCCAATAGTTCGATTCGACTTCTGTCGGTCAGAAAAATGTAATTGTTTAATTCACGTTGTTGAAACGTTAGCCCTGATTGTTTGAATATCTTCGAAAGTGACGCCTCGGCACTGCCGATTTACACGCGGATTTAACGAAATCGCCAGCGAAACGAGCGAAACGGCGCGGCTCTCTCAAATAAATTAAACGAGATCCCGCTGATTAAAGAACAAGCTTCGCGAGGAGCGTGCACACTCTTTGAATTATTTCCGGCGACGCGGAATACACATACGTACTGTACCGCTTATTTCCAAAGTTATACACGCGATTATGAATTCACATGTTCCGGCTGGTTCGAATTTAAGAGGTTTCTAAATTATTAGCAGCTCATTTCGCGCACGTTCATTGCGTTTAAATAGTGAAACGTACTTGCTAAAGGAGCGACAGAAATTCCATAAAGCGTGCTGCTGCTCGTTGCTGCGGTTTAATTGCTATACGCTGTAAAATCGTAAATACCGCGTGTCAATGTACAAAACTGTTCTTCACTTTGAAACGCTCTTTTTTAGCATACGCTTCAATTCCAATTCGAATTGCGCATTCTTTTGTCATATCGTACAATATATGTTTCAAGTAACTTGTGAGTGATTTGAAAGTTTAAATTGTAAAGGTTCTGTAAAATCGTCGCGTGTGATAAAACTGCTGTAACAAAACTAAATTTCATTTATGCTATATTAATTCAATTTCATTTATATGGATCTACTTATCCGTCGTAAGCTCTTGTATGAATTTTACTGTGTGAATTATCTGTTGTATGAAACATTTTTCATGAGCTTTATTAAATCCAAAATTTCGGCTAATTAATCACTGACTCAATCATCACATCCTGAGATGAATAATTGTCCTAGTAGATACTCACAAATGAGACATCTTTTGCGTCGTGATTTTGCGTTATGGAAAAATTAAAATAAATATAAGAGTTGCAGTAACACGTTTCTGTCGCGACTACCATGCACACAAGTCGCAGTAATTTCACCTGGAAACCTTCCACGACTGCCTGCCGGTGACAACTTACATAGAATCGCGCCCGCAGGAAATGCGGTGTACACACACGATCCCGTCGTCAACAATTTACACTTGTCCGAGCTATTGACAAGGGAAATTTTACGTTTTCCGCGACGTTTTCGCCGGAAAAATTCGCTATTCCAACAACACCGAAAAAAAAAAAGAAAAAAAAAACGAGAATGCAAAGTCTAGTTTGTCGAGAAATATGTAAAAACGCAAAATTTGGCAATATTATTTACGAATTTCGAAATTAAAATAGAAAAAGAAGTGCATGGTCAGTTTAGATCTTCGATATATTACGTAGATTGCGACTGAAGAAATTTTTACACGAATACCAAGATCCAAATCCCACTTGATCAAAGTTCAAATAGTACAAAACCACTTCGAATAATCCTCGACGCTCCCGAAGGATATCCTATCCTGAAACTCCACCCAGAACTTGACACCGCAAACATCCACACGTACATAAGAAAACTAGTATGCAACACGCTCAAATAAAATGACAACCCTTTAATCAGCAACACTGGGGATTACAATTTGTCTCTCTAAAACAAAAATGTAATGTATTTTGTCATCGTCAGCCTTAACACGCAATGCTAATATGTTTTTGGAATATCATCTTTTAACATAGTTAACATAGTTTAACAGGGGATGACGAATTAATTCGTCACTGAAAAAATGTTTCTACATCAATGGAAAATTTTGAAGATTTTCTAATTTCCTAATGACGAGATAAATTGTAAGTTCTGGTTAAAAGGTTAATGATTAAAAGAAATATTTATGTAAAATTAGATAAAAGAAACTTGAGCTACTTTCTGAATGATAATTAAATTTTTCTACGTTTACCATGTATATAAAATATATTATTCTTCATTATCTGAAGAATAATATATTTTCAATGGTCGAGCAACAAAAATCCCGAGAAATAACTCTTCGAATTGTATTATTTCGTTCGATGTCTTCATCCAACGAACAATAGATTTATAACAACTGAATAAAGGCGAAAATTCAGGCATGAAAACGATAAATTAGAAAGATTCATGAAGATGGGATACAAGCGCTCACAAGACAAATGCAAGTTAGGGGCTTGGTTCTGTAGATTTGCGGAGAGTTATTCCATTTCGAGACGAGGCAAGTTTTGATCGTACACCGAGCAATTATACGTAGGAACGTGTATTTGCTACGCATACGGCCACGCTAATTACATCGATTCCTTCCCCTTGGCAACTGCGAATCCAACGAGTAATTTATAACTTGGGAAGAGCTCGTAAAGGGAATCGTTACTAATGATATCGTAACACCGATACGCGGGCGTCATGTGTTTAACTCGCGTTCCGTTTGAAATATGAACGAACGACCTCCGTTGCAGATAAAACGGCTCGCGTAATATAGGCGATGGAACTTTCATGATTAAAATTATTCGGAATACTTTTTAACACTAGAACTATCAACAACTGAAGTGTAAAGCTTGTAAATTGCGTGAAATAGGGAAAAGTTTTTAATACGATAGAGAGAGCACAAGCTTTCAGTTGAATATTTAACGGGAAAATTATTCAACCTTCTAAAAATACATCGTTGCAAATCTAGAAAATTTCTATAATAAAAAGGAAAAAATTACAAGGAATCGGTTATTTTGATCACTTTAAATAAAATTAAAAATATCTAAATTTTTGTGATATCTAGTGATATCAATTAGGGATTAAAGTCAAATAAAATCCAAATGAAAATTGAAAATGCAAATTTCTCACATTCGTTGAGACTTGTTTTGCAAAAAAAAAAAGAAAAAAAAAGAAAAAGGGAATAAATTATTAATATTCCAATAGAGATAACAGAGAAAATAAAGTACTTACATTTTTTCGCTTTCATGAGAACACATTTTATTTACAAGCTTCTGTTTTAAACGCGCGATTAATGGAACGTCGAGGGTTTCTCGATGAAAGGTAGACACCGAAAAGGTTTTCACTGTTGCGGGACAAGTTTTACCGCAGGGTTCCGCGCGAAACCACGAGAACAGAATTACGAGATGGATAGGAAGACGCGAAAATCGATTAATGGGTGAACTGCCAATGCGGTTTCACGACAAGTAATCGATATGGCTCTTTTATTAAATCGGCGCGAAGGGCGAAAGAATTTCAGCAAACGTAAAATTTCAGACATTCAAATCGTGGCTACATTGGTCTTCGTAAAATATTTCCGTCCTTTTGGAGAATATTAACGAGACTCAATTCAAATTTCATGTATTTTATATATCACATACCACGGGACAGATTGAATACCATTTGTATTTAATTTTTAAGGAACATGTAATTTGTTTTTAATATTGTTTTAAATTGGAAAGTTCAGAGAGAAATGGTACAAGGGACTTACAAATTATATATACATCTTTTCTCGTATTTACATATCTCACAGAGCCATGCATATTGTTTGTATTTAATACTGGAAAAGAATATAATTTACGAAAGTGCTATAAATGATCAAATTTTTTATTTGGAAAAATTATAAAGTCCGAATTTAGCAGAAAATTTTGTATACTTCGAAATATTAAAATGGAATCAAATGATAACTTGTACCACATTTTCACAAAATATTCTACCTTATTTAATTCAATCAACCGTACTTTTTAATTAGAGAATACGACTGCGTAGTAATGATTGAAGCAAGATATATTAGAATAAAGGCACGTGTTGAATGAATGCACGTGGCAGTTTTGGCGGGAAATGAGTAACATGTCCGACATGTGTGTTTCTAACCTTAATTTCTACGTTCGTGCGTGAACATTTAAAATGTTGAAAGAATTTCTATTAAAAAATCACCAAGAAGAACTTCAAGAAATTTTAGACAATATAGATTCTACTGGTTACTACTCGATCTACGTAAAGTAAGTTTTTTACACTTTCGTTTATTCTTCGTATAATACGAAGAACGCTTTCCTTGCAGCTTCGTGTCACTATTTGAGGATGATACAGATGTAGCGCAAAAAATTTTACATTATCCGAGATATTATTTACCACATTGTGACAAATCAGCAGTGGAGGCGCAAAAAGAAATAGCAAAACCGGACCAAATTGTTAAGACAAAAGTAATACTAACACAAAATCTGTTTTATTAAAATTTTCTGTTTTAGTAGTTTAAAAAATATATTTGGATAGGTTCGTATTAGAGTCACTGCTGTGCCAATTACATTGGATCAAGGACAAATTGGTCAATTAGTCTCAACAAATGGCATCATTGTTAGGATCTCTCAACCAACAATATTAAAAACTGTTCAGAGACTTACTTGTTCAGAGTGCAAACATGTTACTTTTGCTAATGTCAGTTGAGTGTATTATATACGACTTATAACTTTTATTAGCTAGTATTTTAAATACTATTTGCTTTTAGTATGAATGGGAGAGACAGACTTTTGCAGATATCACAAATTGTGAAGAGTGTAATGCATCAAAATTGAAGCCTGTATCTGGCTTTGATCTAGAGGATTCTTCAGATTGCCAAGAAATAGGGTTGCAAGTACATTATCCCTTTAATTTTCACAATTATCTTGTATCATTTATATTAATGTCATTAATTATCAGTTTCCTTGATTAGGAAAAGACTAAGGCAGATTCAAATGTGATTTTGACGGAGGAATTGAAAGTTACGTTGCTAAATGATTTAGTTGATAAATGTAGACCAGGAGATCATGTTGAGATTAGGTGAATAAATTTATTACCGTTTGCACTTGTCACAAATGAAACTTATCTCATTTAAATTGCTCCATACACTTGTAGTGGCGTTGTAGTAAGAATTTGGAGTTCCTTAGAGGTTGGTGAACGTTTAGAAGCAACGACGATACTGCTAGCAAATAGCATCGCAGTACGACGTAAAATATGTGAGACCTCGTCTTCGCAGGAGACGAGGGATGTTTTCAAGGATTATTGGGAAAAATATAGCGATAATCCTTTGCTTGGTAGAGACAATATTCTTGCATCTATTTGCCCACAGGTATCCACTCATTTACAATATAAATTAACAAAAAATTATATGTATAGCATCATTTATGCGAAAACTTATTTTAAGCTCTATGGCATGTATACTGCAAAACTGGCGTTAGCTGTCGTTCTAGCTGGTGGTGTGTCAAAGTGTAACGAAAGCGGTAATTATTCATCATCCCTTTTTTTTTTATCACTTTCTTTTTATCACACAAAATACAATCACGTTCAACAAAAAAAGGGACACGTGTACGAGGAGAATCTCATCTTCTGTTAGTCGGTGATCCTGGAACTGGCAAATCCCAATTGCTTCGTACGGCCTCTCGTTTGGCTATAAGATCTGTTCTTACAACCGGTGTTGGATCGACTGCAGCTGGTCTCACAGCAACTGCAGTCAGAGTTAGTTGACGTACACCGTATATCTTCTGTCTTCCATTATATATTAATATATCCATATAATATTCTTTTTACATATGCACATATTATAGGATTCAGAAGGTTGGCATTTAGAAGCTGGAGCTCTAGTGTTAGCCGATGGAGGAGTCTGCTGCGTGGATGAGTTCACAACCATGAGCTCGCAGGATAGAACATCCGTTCACGAGGCTATGGAACAGCAAACGATATCAATCGCCAAAGCTGGGTTAGTTAGCACGTTAAACTCCAGATGTTCGGTGATCGCTGCGATTAATCCAACTGGTGGCCAATTTACCGAGGACGAGGAATGGCAAACGAATCTAGGAGATCCACTTTTATCTCGTTTCGATATAATCCTGCTTTTGAAAGACAATAGAAATCCAGAGTGGGACAAGCTGACGTCCGATCACATTCTGAGGGCTGCTTACGAAAAGAAAGAGAACATTGTTCAAACGTAAAATTCTTGCAAACGATTCTTGCTAAATTAAATTATTCTAAATTCTTAATTCAAACGATCGTCGATTTCACAGAGATTCGAAAAATCACATAGAACTTTTAAGAAGCGAAAACTTATGGAAAGAGGATATTTTGCGAGAATATCTGGCTTATGTGCATTGCTTGCAGCCAAAACTAACGAAGGAAGCGGAAATGGTACTTCGAGCGACTTATCTTTATCATAGGTCTCATCCGGACAGAAGGGAAGAAAGAACAACGGTTCGGCTTTTGGACAGTCTTATTAGGTAACAAGAGACAAGACATTCAAAGCGTTTTCTTTAAACATTTAGCGTTAACAATTTTTCTCCAGGCTAGCCGAAGGACACGCTAGATTAATGTACAGATCAAGTATAGAAATGATAGACGCTATATTTGTGGCGAAATTAGTTGGAACAGGATCTACGTTCGAGACGAACCTTGGTTGTCCGTTTCCAACCGATCCGATGGCTACGTATCGATCTGAAGGTGCGTTTTACATTTGTTCTTTTTGTCTGTTTTTTTCATAATGCATATTCTATTTATCAACGTGAAAGATAAGCTTATCTAATCGTGGATCGAGATCGATGAATCATAATTCTGAAATTCTAGGTAAAAAATTATTGAGCATTATTGGTTTAGAGAGTTTGGAATATTTATTGTAAGTATTATATGGAGAAATTCTTTGTGCTAATCATTGGAGTAAAAGAGATCTCTTCTGCCTTTTTTTATAAGTAAACTAAATTTTTATTTGTCATCTTTCTCTTTTTTTTCTTTCTCTCTCTCTCTTTGCTGCTTACATAAGTACAAATGTATCAGCGCGTATTTATAAAATTTAAACATTTCCTTCTTATTTTTCGTTTTTTATTATTTCTTATTTTCGTTTTTATTATCATACAAAACAAAGTTCCATTATTGATTGCTATACAATAAAGATGTGTGATAATCATTGCAATCAATTTAAATCATGTCATCACATATGTAAAAAATATATTCGGAGGGGATGTGATATCTCTGTTTGATTAAGCTCTCAATAAATAACAAAGATCCATCAACTCTTTTCCTATATTTCCAAACATTTTCCTTTTCTTCTTTTTTACTTGATGTAAAATCCATTGAGACATTTAAATTAAATCCAACAAAGTAATAACAGTGATATAACCAAATTTTCGTACTCTATAAATAATTTATCGACAATAACCAAATTTTCGTACTCTATAAATAATTTATCGACAATTAATAAATAATTAAACATATGTAAAAGTAAATTTGCTTTGCTTTCTCTTTTCAAAATACCTCTTACACACACACACACACACACATATGTATATATATATATATATATATATATATATAATATTTATATGTATATAGTTTAAACTTTACAAAGTGATAGAATATTTTAAAGATCTAAGTAACAAGTGCTTAATTAAAGAGAAAGGCCATATATTACACATTTCAAGGAATGTATAAGATGTTATCAAGGTAGACAAAAAGATGTTCAATTATTCCGTAACACTGTACGATTAAATTAACGTTTCATAAAACAAATAAGAAATTAACTGCTATACTCGTGGATACACAACGCATTTTCCAGTTTAAATTAAATTATTTTGATTTTTAACAAAACCGAGCGCTTTTCGTTTTGTACGAAGCCATGTATGATTACGACATTATGATTAAGGTGCCACTAAAATACAAAAGCTAGCAAATATATCGATTTAATATATAGAAGCAATAATATAAGAATTAGTGATATGATTATTATTAGCTCGTTTCTCTAGTAGATGATAAATTATTTTATGACTCACTTTTTAATCTTGTACGAACAAAAAGATGATGTACACGTCATATGTTAGGTAATACACAGACGTAGCCACACACACGATAGTTTGTGTGTTAATCTGATTTAAAATACTGTTACGTGAGAGAAAGAAGTACGTGAAAAATAAGTTCGTGATTATCCTATTCTCATAAACATGTACGAATGAAATTTTCAACGTATAAGAAAAAAAGATTATTTTACGCACGAATAGTATAATTTTCTATTTTTCGATGCAAGAATAGAATTTTCTGTGGAACATTGCAAATCTCGCGTAATGCATATTAGATGCATCGAAACTAAGATCTATAGAGACGATTTTACTGAGCGGTAAAATGTCAAGAGTACCTGAAAAATTAGTCCTCGAGTGTTGTGAAATCGCTTTAATAGCGTGGTTGATTAGCAGCATTAGCCATTTGGGCGCGGACAGCAGTTGCAGCGACGTTACTTGCTGCACTTTGCACGTGTTCATTTCGCAAAAAAGTCGTAGCGAACTCTTGTTGCGCTTTTGAAACGCTCGCATCCGATGAGCGATATATTTTATGAATCTGGAAAGCATATTTCCTTTTTTTTTATATTTATAAAACCGCAGGCAAAAAATAGTGATAAGTTTTATTTCTCATTTTTTTGTGATACAACTGTTTGATATTCAATCAATCTTCTATTGTATTCTCAGCCATGAACATTTAAGATATTAATAAAGATATTAATAAAATTAAACTAACTGATACATCGTGAAGTTATCGTTTTTTTAAGCTAGAAATAAAAAATGGATCTCTATTTAAATTTCTAGACGTATTCTATTTTTCTCCTACGGTCTCTTCATTCGTAAAAATTCTTTTTCAAAGCTAAACAAATTTGACACTATACCTTGGTCAATAATAGCAGATCTCCACATGCAGCAAGAACGAAACAGAGAGCAATAAGAAGCAATAGAAAACCAACGAATATTCCTTTAGCTGTTTTGTCGAACATCGTGATAGCAAGTATAATGCCACTGCAATTATAAAATAATTATAATGTTAATATATTGTCACAAGCAAAGATTTGTATCTTCAGAAATCAAAGTATTACCAAGTTCCTGAGCCAGGAATGCCTATGGCCTGTATTCCCGTGACGATTAATTGAAAGAAAAAGACGAAGAAAAATACCATGAAGTTAAAAGAGCTATCGTTTCTAAAAGGCAAAAATATATTTAATAGTAACTAATAGAATGCCGAGACGTTGGTGCACGATTAGGTACATACTTAAAAGCCTTGTATGCTGGTCTGAACCAGCATAAAAACGAGAATGGAGTAAAAAGTATTAGATATAATATCCCAAGACCAAATGTGGAAAATCCTTCACTACACAAAAGCAGTATGAATCCGCCAATAACGTTGAGAATTAAAACACAGCCGTGAACTGCAATTTGAAATTATCACTTTTCCTATTTAATTTATTCTTTTATTTATTAGAATTAATTGCAGCGCATTGAACTTACACATCCATAGGCGATACAATTGTCTGACTGTCTTCTGAAAGTCTGTATGAATTTCAACATCAATATCCTGATAGAAGCAAGGTTGAAAACAGCATTTGTCTGGCAAAGGTGGCCAATTATACCTTTGTGCTGTAAAAATCAATGTTCATTGTTAAATAAAATAAATTCATTGAACATCTATTCCTTGTGTATAGAACTCACGATAATATGATGTGCTCCTTATATCTTCCTCTGTCCTTGCTTTCCAATCTGGCTCTGATCTTTGCTAAAATTTAATTATTTTTCCAAAAAAAAAAAAAACATAGAATAACAGTTTATTGTAAAATATAATAAAATGAATTTCAAGTATATTTACATCTGAAGTAGGAGACGTCGTACTTCCAAGTGCTGCATTCACTGTTTGCTGTGGAGTACGGGCATAGTTGGTTGCAGGAGGTTCTTGATTTGAAGGCTGAAGTGTAGCTGGTTGTTGTGTGGCTCCAATACCTCCATACATGGGAGGATTCGAAGCACCTCTAACTTGTGCAGTTCCTTGTGAACCTTGTTCCGCAAAAGGATTATAATCTTCTAAACCTCTGTTAGCTGGAGTAGAGGATACAGCCCTTCTTATTGAAGGATCCTGGTTAAAAAAAGTAATTGATTGTCAGTTACCTCTTTTATATCTTAATTAACCTTCACAAAGAAAGTCAGATGTGCTAACAGCTAAAAAGTATATATTTATAGAAAATGTCTATATATAAAGTTAAGGAATTCTTTTTAATAATAGCAACAATCTTTTATTTATAAAGCAATAAATTAATAACTAAATGATAATAATACATAGTTAAATAAAATGTAGTTAAAAATATCATCATGAAATTTAGAAATATCAAATAATTAAAGGTGTTGATTTTGAGATATAATAAGTCTTAACCTGTAGCGTTATAATAATTCAATTACGCCCGTTTATGGTAATTTGACAGTTTTACATACAGTATTGTACAAGATGAGTAAGTGAATCGGTTCTAGCCGCTATTGAAATACTCACGGAAAAAGGATCGTTGATATTCGGTGCTCCGAAAGGATTTTCGTCGAAGCCAGACATCTTAGCACTCACCGAATCGCACTCCAACGCACCGTCAAAGATTAATAAGATTTTAGTACACTTAAAATAATCTTATCTAAACCTGTCTAAACTTGATGATCCATTGCGTTGCGGTTACCTACGGTAATATGCGGTTTGTCGGTACTTTAGCCGTGTAGTATTTTATAGATAAAGTAACTGCTGCCACGTCTCTCGCGACCATATTGTGAGCGGTTCACACGCCATTTTGTAGCATTATACCGAGTTCTCAAGTCAAGAGTTACAGAAGTATTTAGTATCTTTTAATTTGGATCATTTTCTAAACGTGATAACGTTATAAAATTGATCTTTGGGTTTTTATGTGATTTTTAGTTCTTTTAAATAAAAAATTAATACCAAAAAATAGAATATGTATAGTCTTCTGTATAGTCTACATGCGGAACTAAGGCTACGAGTTCCGTTTTATCACTATTCCTATTAGTCGCAATGAAAACGAAATGTATGACATAGAATTGATATAATTTTAATTAAATTTTTATAATTTTATACTCTTTAACTAGAATGGAATATAAAATATATTTCAATTGCATATTAATCAATACTAGATTAATATTGTATTATTATTATTAATATTATTGAATATTGTAGACAAATATAAATTCGTTATAGTATATATAAATATATATAAATTCGTTATGACTATTTGTAATTTCTATCTCTGAAAAGAATTAATAAAAACTAAATGAAATTTTAATAATTAAAATTCTCAAACAAAATTTGGGATTTTAGATTTAGAAATAAGTTTTTTAACAGATAGTAATCAGAAGATCAAAGGATAAAATTCTCAAGTCTCGAAATTTAGGCGGAAATTTCAAACAAAATTTGGGATTCTAGAAGAACATGATGTTTCTAGAAGAACAAGATTATTATTCATACACGAGAACTTTTTGAAAAATTAAATAATTGCGATTTTTTTGGGAACAGGTTAAAATTCCTGGAAAAAAATTCAAATATGGAGAATATGATGAATAAGAATTAACTTAATGTATTAGACAAGTGAAATTTTTGTTGTATTTTATTTAAAATTATTAAGTAAATCGAATGTAAGAAGAGTATTGAGTAAAGTTTTCTCCTTCAATTTTCTAAATCCATTTTTTTATTCCTGTGCACAGAGGAAATTCATTAAAATTGTGTGTAAGTGACAGTCTGAAGTCTCCGTATTTTACGAATACATATCAAGAGAATATTCAAGTATCTAGTGATATCTCATTAAATAATTTATTTCAAAAATTTCTATATTTCTTCGCAATGTTCCAAGGGGAAATATTATTGGTTTTTGATTAAATCAATTTATTAAAGAATCGCCACAGAATTTTGTAAAATCAATCACCGAGCTTGGTCACCGTGGAGAATTATTTGAAAACCCTTGGGGAGTTTGGTTCTGTCCGGGAAGTTGTAGAACTCGATTATAGCAAACTTGGAGTGTTGTAAAACAGGGTGTACAGAAGGATGGAATGAAACAAAGGCGGTTTCATAGTAATAGAATTGACGCAGGCGCAATCTGTATGATAGAATGATAGATAAAATACTGTGATAGTGGCGAGGTATTACCAGTCGCTATGCGCTTACCTCTGTACGTGAAGTGCTTTTTTGCATTGATTGTTACGCTGTGTCGTGCATTCTTGCGTAGAGAAAATCGCTGGAAAAAGATTCTACTTCAATTGTCAAACGTGTCTGACAGGGACCGAGAGGGGGGAATTTAGAGGAAAATTCAATTTCCTTACGGCGATGAGATGGATGGAAGGGACGTGATTATTTTTAAACATGTACGCTGATCTTTCATTCATTTAAACGAATAAAAGAAAATAAAATTTAGGGAAGAGACATTGGAACAAATTATTTAATTTAATATAATAATACTTTCTTATTTCTCGCACTTGAAATAAATTAAATTTATAATTAATATAGAAAATATATAGCAGAGAATAATTTGAATAATAATTCGATATTTAATTTCAATCGTAAAGGTACGAAAGAAAAATTATCAATGAGCGGTCGAAAATTATTTGCAGAATGGATGTAAGCTCACTGGTACCAGCAGGTTTTCAAGCGGGCCAAGTGGATCTGTGCGAGGTCCAGGCTGGTTACAATAAATTCTCCGAGAATTTGCGGAAATTCACGCCGCAAGCCATACAGTGCGCGATCTTTTGCGGCGGTTCCAGATGCAAATACGAAAACTCGAAAGCATGGCCGCCAGTGCACATGGCGATACAGAACATTTTTTCGCATTGGTAAGATCCCGATAAAAGTTTACGAGGAACAACAAATTTTAGTTTCCATGCACGCAGGCTTCTGCTTTCATCCATATGTAGAAATGAAATTTGCAGTTCAGTTCGTTTCTATTTTTATCTCGGAAAGAAATTGAATCGATTATTATCACGACGCTGTAGACTTCCCACTGTGAACAAACGAAATTAAACTCGTCACGTAATCTAAGATAGTCGTTAATTAACTTGGGTGGAGATCATATTGTAACGATGATATATTTGATTTTCTTTTAAATCGATCTTTTCTTAAATTACGATTACGAAACATCAATTGTCAGAATACTGGAACGATCAGTCATTGGAACATTGATTAATGAAAAATTTGAGAATGGTTCTTTGTAAGAAGAAATTGGGAAATGAGAATAGAAAAAGAATTTTTTTTATCCAAATCTTTTTGTCTCTGTTTGATATTAAGTTAATTATTGGAAAATAAACAAGAACAATAAGGGTCGATAATTCTTTTAAAAGGGTAACAGACGACGTTCTTGCGATGGCACGGCCGAACACCGCACAAATAATAAAAAAGGACATAATCGCACAGTTTCAAGGGTGGAGCATAAAAACCATAATAAACCTGCAAACGCCTGGCGAGCATGCAAGCTGTGGTGGTCCCTTGGAAGAAAGTGGTTTTACTTACGACCCGAATGTCTTCATGAAACATGGCAGTAGGTATTAAAATATACCTCCAACCGCAAACAGAAAAATAAAAAGGGAACGTTACATTATATGAGTCAGTCAAAAGTCATACTGATTTAAAAACATTGAACATTAATAAAGTTCGATAAAAATTTATGGAAATCAGACAATTATACAAAAGACACCAGTGTCAATAAAATAACCAAAATAATATTAATAATTGCTATCAACCCTTTCATACTTGCTGTTTCGTACTGTTTCGTAAATATTTATCTTCTCTACATAAATTCTATTGTTAATAAATGGTAAAAGGGAAACTTCACTCACACCTCAAGAAATATTCAATCCCGGAATTATTATAAGAGTTCAACTACAAATGGACTGTAATAAAAATACAAAAACAATAGCTATTTGATCACGACGAAACTGAGTTGCATTTAAATGAAAGCTAGCCTGGTAAATCAACTTCGATTTCGGGTGAGTTAGATCGAAGAAGTTCAACTGCAACATGCAATGCAGCAGAATCGTATAACCATGCAGACGAAATGAAACTTTACGACAATCGTAATAACAATTATATGTTCTATGACTTACAATTTTCCTCCTCTATCAAATATCAAAGGATTACAATATCACGAGTCTCGACAATTTGTTACAGTTTACTATTACAATTTTGCATTGAAGGACTACGGGGATGCGACCATGAGCAAACTTCTGGATATGGTCAAGGTCGTGGCCTTTGCTGTGCAAGAGGGAAGAGTGGCAATTCACTGTCATGCCGGTAAATCGATTCTTTTCGATAGATGCACCGACCCAATTTCTTTTCTTTTCTTTTTTTTTTTTTTTTTTTTTGGCACAAAATACCTATCCAATAGCCGCTTACTTTCGATCGTTCTTCGATCACTTATCGCTAAATTGTAGTCGTCATTTTCTTCAATTCAATGGTAAAATCGACGCGAAAGACGTTTCCAGAAAGATGTTATCGTGACGAGAAAACGAGCAAACACGTACCGTCATCGCTTAGAATAAGACTTTTAATTCGCGGGGAATGAAGTTATCGATGTTTCAAACGTTCTTAATTTACTTTCACGCGGCCATCCTTTATCAACCAATGATTCTTAACTTTTGAACAGTGTATCGATCTAAGCCACGTGTGAAACGCGTTCAGCCAGAACGATACCTGTTTTGGTGCATTGCGTGCTGCAAACACGCGGCGTTCACCCGATGGTGCATCTGAATTTTTGCATTCGTTACGATCTTCCTTGAACTTTCGACTGATTGTGAGGGAGCTGGCAAGAATTATATGTTTCACGGGCTAAATCGAGAGAACAACTAGTTTGAAAGAGAACTATTATTACTCTTGTTATAATATCGCGCACGTATATATATATATATATATATATATATATATATATATATATATATATACACATAGAAAGAGAGAGAGAGAAAATTTCGTTTCATTTTTACTACTAGAGATATCAGATTCGTTGAAACGATGGGTTCTAGATTGCTTATTTGTGTATTTGCCAAAAACATGCTCATGCTTTTAGGAAAATTAATGTTGACTTTCACGGAAATGGAACATGGATTACGTATTTTATTCGTTTCCGCGCAAATCTATACTTTTACGAACGCAGCTAAAGAAATGGAAGCAAAATAGAAATTTGTTTCGTTCGCTGAATATCATAAGGAATATTTTACTTTAGATATTTTTGCATACCTGTACGTATCTTGCATATTTTTGTATGTTTAAATTTTCCATTAATGCACGAACATCCGTGGCTAAATTATAATTATCCGCAGTGGTGAGCATAACAGAAATATGCAGTTCTTCTACAACTCGCGTTAAAATACGCACTGCATTTATTTTATATTAGTATAATATGACATAATGTTCAGGATAATGTTCAGGAATGTATTAGCAAAAACTATTTCAATTAAATTGTTACTATTTATACCTATTTATATGCTCGCCTGCTGTAGGTAAAGTAAAGTATTATATGTATACGAACTTTTGCATCTGAAGTTTAACTTCGTTTCAACAAGAGGGAAGGTGGAACTTCGTCATCAAACTGGAATAAAAGAACGTTCTCGCAAATTCAGGGAAATTTTTAACGATGAAAAAAAGACGATTGCGTCGAAAGTAACGGAAAGAACACAGTAGGGTTAATTAAGTACACACACATTAGAGGCAGGCGGTTCTAGTGTTAACACATAAAACAATATCCTGACGTGGCGTTGGATAAAGCCGTAAAAGACTTAACATCCTTTGCTAGGTGGTTTCATGGCTAATTCTTTAATTGGATAGAAGCGTGTTTTCCAACCATTAAACGTTCACTCGCTTCAATTCTTTAACAAAATTTATAGGCACGAATAATAGATAAGCAATGATAAGAAATTGGGGCGTAACATCGGGGCTCTAGTATTCACGTGTCGTAACTCCGTGCAAATATTCAATCCTGGAACTTTCTCGTAAAAATATGAAGCCACAGTTACGGGTGAAAGTATTCACACAGTAGGAACATAGAAGAAATAAAAACTGGAATATTTTTTTAAATTATGAAATATTATATATTATCCGAATATTCTATTCTAGACAGATCACTTACAGTAGCAAATGTACAACTTAGAAAGAGAGATATTCGATAAAAATCTGCTTCCATTTGAATAGATATTAAAAGGAGAATAGATATTAAATATACATCAGTAAAAATATCGTTTCCGCTTATTAGATATTAGACGGAGGAATATCTTTAAAAAATTAAAATATTCTACGATAAAAGAAACTATCGTAAGAATTTACTTTTGTGTAACGTAAGAAGAGGAAATATAATATATTAAAGCAAATCTGACCAGGTCATCGACTTGCATGCGAGTATAAAACTATCCGCTATTCAAGGGTTAATAACACAGAAAATATTTTTCTATATTCCAACTGTGCAAATGTACGTACATAACAGTCATATCATCGAATAACTATTCCGTTCTCATCTAGGAAGTTTCGGAACTAGGAAGTTTCGGAATCTCGATGCAACCTGAGCTCGATAGTATCGATCGATTGCTTGTTCAATAACAAGGGCCATGCATATTTAACGATCGTGAAAATTACAACATTTCGTTCATATTTTCCATAATCCTCGCATCTGACAAATCGATTTAAGGGCTTGTAAAACTACATATAGAACTGATCATTACGTACACGAAGCTATCCCGGTTTTCATATATAACACAACATACCAACGGTTAATGGTTGCAGAACCGCTTTCGTTACCGGGATGATTTATTTCCACGGTTTGTTCCGTGCACGAGACCGGTTTATCGCGAGGAATATGTCGAATTCTTTTGCCCAATGAATTCCCCGGTCGCGTCGTCAAGCGGCGATTTAATCGAATAGCCAAAATTCCACGCGTGCCTCGCGTATACTCTCTGCAACTTAATTACGAATCATATAGACACGCTTTACCATATTCAACGATATCCGCGAAATGGAAACACAGATTATAGTTACTATCAAGTGGTTGCACATCGGATACATCGTAACTCTTGTTAACCCCGGAAACAAGACCAACTACGATTACGAGTTCCGCTTCCGATTCACGGTTCGCGCACGAGCATGTAATTTATTTCCCGAATTAGGCACGATCGATAGGCACCACAGACCTATTCTTTAAGGATAAATATTTCAACTGTTCCTGGATGATAACGAACTTGCGGTGTTGTGAAAATTTTATTAATTTTCTGGCTCGCTTTCGTTGAATTTGAGATAACCGTCGCTGGGGTGGGAACAGTATTCGCAGTGTCGATTGAAATAGAAATGTTTGAATTGGTAAATTTTTTAGAATGTTTCAATTCAACAGAACGTTTCGGTTTGTTTCATTAAAA
The DNA here is from genome assembly GCA_032399595.1 of Tetragonula carbonaria. Taxonomy (NCBI): domain Eukaryota; kingdom Metazoa; phylum Arthropoda; class Insecta; order Hymenoptera; family Apidae; genus Tetragonula; species Tetragonula carbonaria. The sequence goes on from JAUCRC010000014.1 coordinate 7,646,124, forward strand.
ATTAGGATCAACTCGTAACGTTGTTAAAAATTTAATCGTTCGATTGGATAAAGCACGGAATTTTTTAACTTCTCCTTTGCTAAAGATTGGAATATTGGCTTGTAGCGTGACACGAACTTGTAGCAGACGTTTGAAATTATAAATTTTCAGATAGATTTCGTTCGCTTTTAATAAAAATCGTGATATCGACTTATCGCGTGCCAATATCGACTTATCTCGTGACGTGTAACGAAATTATGAAATTTTATTAAAATTTGCGCGTGACAATGACGTAAATGTTTGAATCAATAGAATTCCCTAAATTTTCAGGTAACTTAGCTTTTTTATAAAATTGGAATATCACCGTATCGCGTGACCAGTAATTTGCAACCGTACCAAGACGTAAACGTTCGAAGCTAATAAATTCCCTTGAAATGAAAACATCGCACTATCACTGGAAAAGTAGATTTCAGAATTTTTTCCAATCTCTGAATCTTTTACGTTTTATGCATACTTTACGTTTACATACATCCACGCTTCCATTGATATCGAGCAATCGGTTCGAAATAAGATGGATTTGGGCCAGTGCGGCGCTTCTAAATATAAAACATGCAAATTTTCGATGCATCGACCAAGCAATTAATCATACATGGTTTAGATAAGTTTAAAGGACACGTACATTTTTCAGGGCTGGGCAGAACCGGCGTTCTGATCGCGTGCTACCTTATTTACAGTCTTCGTGTGCGAGCAAACGATGCGATACGATTCGTACGTATGAAACGACCGTCCGCCATACAGACACGGGGGCAAATACTTTGCATCCAGGAGTTCGAGCACTTCGTGCTTCCACAGATGATAGTTTTTCCTTTGAGTAGCACAATAGGCGATCGCAAGCCTTGCAGTCTGCAGTCGCATCTGAAAAAGCAGCACAACGTACTGCACGGATACGAGCAACGTACATTCAAATATATTCCAAAGGTTCGTTTTTATCTCTCGTGGAGAATCAAAAACGTCTCTCATGCCAATACGATCACGAATATGCGATTCACTCGATTACATAAACTTACATCTGAATGTAAAATGACCAGATTATATAAGCAACCATAGGCGATATTCATTCTTTAGAAATTGTTTTAGTGTTTTTTTAGTTACTCGTTTTTTTACTGTTATAGAGACGTACAAAAATCCCTATTGTAAATGCGGACTTTTATGCGGATTCATAATTTTGTGGGAATGTAATTAAATAAGTAGAAGCTCGGTAGAAAATAGTTTAATGTATTATTAATGAAATTTTAACTGTATTAATGAAAATTTATAATATAAACGCATAAAAAATCCACAGTCTAATTATGAGATATTATTATTTCACTATAGTGAAACGTTCGTGATCTTGGCATAAGACGACGCATCGAACGAACAACTAAACGATCACCTGTTCAATTTCAGATCGTATTCACAATTTGCGAACGAATTCTCCAATTGTGCGACTGTCAAGAGGACAATTCTCCCTGCGAGATCAAGTATATCGTTTCTAGTACATCATTCGCACAGAAGTTCATATCTCACGTTTTGGAGAAGCTGAAAGATAACAAGGGAAATATCAGGCACTCTTACTCGTGGGCCGAGTCACTCGCCGATTCTTACGACTGTTCCAGTAAGCACCGAGAAGAGAATTAAACTGCAAGTCCCTGACAGCTTGCGATTTTTCTGATTATCCTAATATGTCACTGTCAGGTTCTACGAAAGCGTGCGCGAGTGGTAGTCAGGCGTCTTCGAGAGAAACGTCCGATGACATTGGAAGGTTGAGCGACGTATTTTGCACCTCCCCGGACACTCCATCTTGCGATTCAGCTTTCCCAGGTACTCCACCTAAAATGAAATCGTTGAATTAGTAGAAAAAGATTAAAAAAATAAAAAAAAGGACAGGCCAAGATAAATGTAGAGAAACATTATATTTCACAGTGTTAGATGACAATTACGTGGACGACGTCCTCGGCGATGGAATCCACGGCCAGGATCTTGTAGACAACGATTGTTACAAGGAGATCCAGTCTCACATGGACTTGAAAGTTGCTGCTCAAAACGCAGCATTCGAGACAGTGAATACCGAAGAAGCAGTTAGAGCTCTAATCAGGGACAACGTTACACTGTCTGACAAAACGAAAAAACGCCTCCAGAACTATCAGGTTGAAGAATTATTTTCTACCTCGAATTGGATATTCAGTGTCGAGGAAATGAATCGTGTCTCGTGGATTTTCAGATGGACTTGAATCACAGGTCCACGGCCTGGCAGAGACTTTCGATGGAAACTGACTTGGATATTTTGTCAGGATTGTTATTCGAATGGCTGGAGACGTTGAAACATCCTTTACTCGACATCGATAGTCTCAGTTACATCGTCGTTTGGAGCTCTAAGCCTCAGAGATGCCTGGAAAAATTGCTTAGCTCTAATAGATATTTGCTGGAGTATCTTCTGCGGTTTATTAGTCGCTTGAGACCGATGACATCGGAGTGTCAGAGCCTGATTACGAAGAGGTTTATGGCTGCGCTCACGCAGCAGAGTATCTGGATGAAGAGCGCCTTTTATCCTTCCGGTAAATACTAAAGAAAGAGATTTTCATTTCAGCAGGCTGTGGATATTTGTGCATATTTATATTTCTGTAGAGAAATGACAATTAGGTAGAAAAATCTAATTTACTTTGAATATTTCGAATATTTCTGAATGACGTGGACGTCTTGTAAATTTTAAATGTTCACAAATGCATAAGAATCCATAGTCTGCTGATTACGAATGAGAACTCAGTGGAATTTCGATTTTACGATAAAAAATTTGAACCGATTAGGAATCCAATTCTTTTAACTCTCAGATAGCAAAGGCCGAGTTAATTCAAAATTATTGAAATAGATATTTGAAATTTATTACTTTCTTTGCTACGTTAAAAGTTCCCTTCTTTGAATAAATTATACCAAAGAATAATCTGACGTCCGTCAGTTGAACGATGTTATAAAACAAAAATATCGTTACATTGTCATTCTTGTGAATCAAACTTTTCTGCAATCAAACTTCGATCAGCAATGCAATAAAAAGAATCACATTTTGAGCTACCTGTGAGCTAGGGTAGAAACTTCATCATAGGATAGAATTTCAAAGTAGAAACTTTCTAAAAATACTCTTAACTATCTAGCTTTCAGTTATAAATGAGAGAAAGGATATTATATTTCTTTTGTTTGGTCGCCATTTCGATTCCACGCTACTTGCAAACAGCAGAGGTCCTTGGCAAAACAGAAATTATTTATAGACCCCGACTGTTAATATAAAATGAGCAAGTATCCTCCGCTGGTGATTGTTTCATATTTCATAAAGGCATAACCATTTCCCGTGCACCAGTTGACATAAGTACCACTCTCCCTCTCTCTCTCTCTCTCTCTTCACCAGCACACGTGTACACAACATACAACTGATCGGCAGAAATATTGATTCCACTGCTCCATGTCACACCGTCCTATTTATATTATCAGTAATTGCGGTCAACATGTGACAGGACATAACGCGAGAGACCTAGATAACACGATTCTATCTGATCTCCGATTTAGTTCCGGCTTCTGAATCCAGTAAATGATTCATCGTCGTGGATAATTTATATCTAATCGTGTCTGTATGCAGGTAGAAATTTCCAGAAGCTACGACGAGGTACAGCGGCGAAACTGAACGAATTTTTCATCAGGATGATGAACTTGATAGAAGAGGTGAACACGCAAGAAATGGAGAAACCATGGACTTCGAAATTGGATTTGGCGTCTGGACAGTTGGAGGAAATGGAGACAGAGCCGGTGGATGAAACATCTAGTTAGATTTTTATGATAAGGTGAAGAATGAAGAGTGTCGAAAATTCTGTTTAAGATGCTCGTAGAATACTGTCTCTAGCATAAATATTTATAATGTTTATTTTTACAATGTTCTATGATTAATTGTACAAATTACTCGAATAAAGGAAATTATTTTAGTAGTAACAAGCATTTTGCGTTTCGTTCATAATTTGAGTCAGTAAAATTTTGAAATTTGTAAATTACAATATTTCCTTCGAGAAAAATGTCTCTGAACTTTTCATTCTGCAACCAGAATTTTTACGTATATCGAGCCCTGTATATTATTGCTTTAAAAAGCATTGTTTTTAAAAAATGGGAATGTTTTAATCATGTAATAAAAGGATAAAAACTAAACTTGTTGATGATTTATTTTCTCATTTTAAATATTTTTTTTTATATATTTTATGTTACGTCGGTATCGTACCATATCATGATACAATATCAAAGCTAAGATATTTCCTTCTTTATCAATAGAGAGTAATGTATACCAACGGACGATAATGAGAAACAAAATAAAAATTGCGTATCTTTATACAACGACAATGTTAGAAAAATGATTTAAATCCCATAAACGTAAGCTAACATAAAGTAACAAATAACATCTAATCGTTTAACAAAACAGACGCAAAGAAACTGACTGAAAGAATATGAGCATATATTCGACAGAAGAATATGACGGATTGCTAATTATTTGCAATTCTTTTATTTAAATATGACAAACAAGGAATTCGGAAACAAACAGTTTAGACAGCTTTGGATCCTCATGTTCACGAATTGCTGTTTTTATTAAGTATGTATATTCTTTTCAAGACGATTCTATTAGATAAAGACTTAACACTAAAGCTTAATTCGAGCTAGAAAATGCGATTTCTTAAGTGTTCTATTTACAGTATGATATAAGTCCTTCTGTGATCTAAACACATATAATCGTAGACACATTAATTTACGTGTATAAATCTTGACGTACCTAACAAGATCATATCTTTTTTTTTCATTTCCCCTCTTTTTAAGCATTATACAAACGATGTCAGTCTTATACAAAGAAAGTACAGTGAAAATGATAACTCTCGTTACTTACAATTACGACTACTTATAAATTCATGAATTGCTACCTCACTACCTTTTTTTTTTCTTTTTTATTGAAAAAAAAGGTCGATGAAACAGTTCAGAAGTTGGTTTTTTCTTTTTCTTTCAGTAACACATTTAATTTCTCGGTAAAATCGGTACATTTTTACAAGGCAACTTATCATACAATACTTAATAAAATAAAATCCAGATAGATAAAGTTTCTCTAGGAATTTTCAACTGATCTAAAGAGCTCTCGGATTTATTGTAGATTCTTTGAACAACTTCCTCGTTTTTCTCATACGGCACAGGATAATACTGAACAATTCGAAAAAATCGCTCGAGCAGCAAGAAGGAAGCTCGAACGTGTTCCTTGTTTTCTCGTTCAGTTAAAAAATAGATTTTTTTCCTCTCTGTCTTCGCATGTTCCAATGATCCGCGTGTTTTCCCGAAAATTTGGAGTGAACACACGCAATGGAGAATATATACTTTATAAAACAACGAATTCGACTCGCGAACGGATTTTTCGTAAAAAATAGTAGCATCCGAAGTTTTCTTTTACACACTACTATGATTTAAGAGCGTTCAGATTTACACGAAAGGAATTCTCAACAAACGGAAATATCGATTCAGCAATGTTCACTCGATACCTTTATAATTTGATATGATCGCGCTGGTTCGTCATTTAGTTCGTAACGCAACGAACGCGGGGTAAAATTTTTCTTTCTTTTTCATTTGTCGACATGTATAGAACAAAGAAACAAATCGTTTGGCAAAGTATTATCTGGCCGATAAACCGTGAAGCTTTCGATAAACCAGTGAAATGTAATAACGCTAGATCCCGTCTTTCCTACGCTCGTTTGAAAAGAATTCATACATTCGTTTTAGTTCAGTTTTCTTCTTTTTTTTTTTTCTTTTTTACTTTACAGACCTATCCGAAATATACAACAAACATAACAGGGAACGTTTAAACATGTACAATATAGAATTATTCGCAAGGTAACAGCGGCTACTATACAAAAAAAGGAAAGAAATATTCGCGTAAACGAAATGACCTCGATCTTCGTGCTACGTGAATCGACATTGAAGAACTTCGTGTCCACTCGAAATCGATCGATCAATCATCCTCGTTCTTTTTCTTAATTTTTCCTCTTTTTTCTTTTTTCTTTTCCATTTATTTTGCTCGTTTACTCATCATTCGTTCGCGACACGATCAATCGTGATACGATAAAACGAGAAAGTGCCTTTCGTTCCGAGCTGTCGGCTCGTGAGAATCGACGGTCGTCCCATTTTTCTTTGTTTCTTTTTTTTTTCGTTTCTTTTTCTTTTTTTTAAATCTTTATCTTTCTTTCATTCGAGAAATTCGAGATTTCAAAAGTAAAAATTAAATGCAGCCGGGAGATACGCGCAACGCATTGTACGTGTGTGTTGTATGTTGTGTCTGTATGTGTGTGTGAGTGGGTGTATGTGTGTCTCCTCGCGTGTGTATTTATAATTATATTTATATATTTATATATATAGACTTTTATAGACCACACTATCGATAAACTCATTCATTCGCAGAGTGACACAATATTCGCAAATCCCTAATGCCTCGACAATGTTCCTTTTTTTTTTCTTCTTTTTCTTCCTTTTTCCTCTTCAGCTATTTACAGGAGAGTCTTTCTATGTTATATCGAGTCCTTAAGTCCATTATACACAATACATGTAGACTTAGATTAGTAATAGTAGCATCACGTGAAAGCGAGCCCAAAACGGCACCAAACGGTCATTCGCGGTTCTCAAACACTTCTTTTCTCAAACACTTTTCCCCTGTTGTTTCCTCCTCTGTCTTCTTTTCTCCTTTTCAATTCTTCGACATCCAATGCTCGATGACGCACGCGACCAATTGCACACACTCGCATTCACACGCGTTCCTCGCTTGATCCCTTTCCCTTTCTTCATAAAAATTTTGAATCACCGGCAAAAAAACGTGAATTGCTCATTACCTCGAAGGACAATGGATCCGGATTAAAATCGAATGATCGGAGGATACCTCGGATGACTTACAAGGGACAATTATTTAATCGGGCGAAACTTAATCTCGTTAACAGCTAACTATGTTACACGCGGAATGAACAGAGTACCTCTAACACGCAGGAATGAACGAATCGACGAAACTGGATAGCAAGAATAATGATCGTAAGCGACACAACTATTAACTAACGTGCCCGACGAATAATCGAGCGACACGATCGCGAAGAGTTTGAAACAAATCAAGCGGATTTTATTCGAAGCTAATAAAAGACTGACACGACATGCTTCTCGCCATGCTAATATTACTAATTAGAGTTGTGTTAATATAGACGTTCCGAGATTAATATCTTCCTAACGCGAAATAAAACGCGAGGACGTCGCAGAGACGACGTCGATCGACCGGCGTTTCGTGATCGACCGCTCGTGATCGATTAACCGTTCGCTCGATAAATACTGAGAACGATCAATGGAACAATTACATCTTCTGTTCCTCGTCATTGACACATGAAAAAAACACCATCGTCGCCAGCAGCGACTCGGGATAAGTCTCTTACGTCGAGCAATGAATACCCTGACAATTGTAACGGAGCCCCCAACCCTTTTCCCGATTTTCTAAACCTATCTACACGTTCCCGTGAACGAATTAATTTACAAAAATATTACAAACAAACGTATATAACATCCGTGTATATATGGCTACGAGTCGAGAACGGAATAATATCACACACGATCGTCTCCCGGTCGCTGCGACGCGATTAAAAACGGCACGCACGATTTTTTACATACATTTAATGGCGTCAACGACCATTGAAATAATAAATTAGATTCGACACACTACCAGGCGACTCGCGATCGAGGTCTTCGATAAAATTTCTTTTTCGTACCGACCTGAGCACGCTTTCGTTTAAAAACGTCCCGTGTCTTTATATATGTATCTATGTAGCTCTTTGTGTATGTGTGCGTGCGTGTGAATGTATGTTTGTGTATATGTATCCAGGGGCTCGAAGATCGACGAGTAACGGCCCCTCCGACGTTTATTTTTCCTTCGTCCTTTTTGTTCTTTTCTTTTCTTTTTCTTTTCTCTTTTTCTGGACGCGACAATACTCTGTCCATGGAAAATTGGACGCAGTCCGATATTTTTTTTTTTTTCCTAAAAATTCGGAATCGAGCTTGATTACGCGGACTAGGGAGAGGAGTTGGTTAGTGGAGTTCCGAACGAGGATATCTTTTCTCAAGGATCATGTTGGATGGAGAACGGAGAAGAACAGGGCCATTGACATCTAATTTCTTTATAATTTCCGAGATACGTATACGTATTAATATATGTGTATGTATATGCATACATTGTAATTTAATTTATTTATAAGTGCGTTCACACGGCATCCGCTCTCTTCGGTTTCTTTTTCTTCTTTTCTTTCTTTTTATTATCATCATTCCCACCGTCACTTTTGTCTCTCTCCCCCCCTCTCTCTCTCCCTCTCGATCGTTCTCGATCTCGTTTCCCAACCTTCTTTATCGCTCGATCGATATTGCATTTAGTTTAATCTCGCTCGTTATTTATTCATTCGGTGTATCGAACGTCGGAATATTTCACGAATAAAACGATCTTCGGAGCGCGTGCGTGTACGTTCTATCTTGACGCATACGCTTCGTCCGACGTCTATGATGTCGACGGTCGTTTATAAAACTACTTACGTTTAATTTTCCCCCTAAACTATACAGCGATTAGCAACAGAGCAGCGATCGGGTACGCCAGGATTCGCGGCCGAGTGTTTCATACACGAACCACGTTGCCTTAAGCTTAGGTTATCTGATATCAGGGAAAGGAAGACATCTTTCCCTCGGAGATTTCTTTGTTTTCCTTTTTTTTCTTTTTTTTTTTTTTTTTTTTTTTGATACACGCAGATTCCTAATTAATCACGAACGATATTTATTTAAGACTAAAGTGTCAGTCATGCCCGCGCGTACCCGACGCGCTGCTATCACCACAGATTCGTTATTTATTCCTTAAACTTAGTTCCAGCCTTCTTTATCGGTCGTTCTTATTATTATCTTTGAGATAGATAGTTCTACGTGTTCCGTCCAATCACGCGTCTTTCTCGCGTGAAAAATTTCGTCAAAGTCAAACGCGATATATCGTTTCTTCCGTTGTAAAGAATTTTTGTACGCACGCGTTGATCATCACTTTTCCGCGAAGTAAAAATTGCTTCTCAATCAGAAACGGATCTGTCGCATCTTGTCGAATTGGTTCAATAAATGATCAGGCGCGATCGGCACACGCAGAAACGGAATCGTACACGCAAGCACCGTTTTACGATGATGAAAGTAAGAAACGAGCCGAGGACTACTCGAGGATTTTCTTCTCCTTTTCTCACTCCTATTCGTCAAAGGATCATCAGATTAATATTATTCGCCGAGACATTACGAACGAGATCGCGGATGCAATTCGTTTTTTCTTTCCTCCCTCTCTTCGATTTACTCGCTAATGCAATGTACACAAAAGAGAAAGAAAGAGAGAGAGAGTTTTATATATATATATTTTTTTTAATATATATATATATTTTTTAATATATATATATTTATTTATTTATTTATGTATAGTATATGTATATAGAGATATAACCGCGGTTCCGAAACGAAATGGAATTGGAGAACAGAAAATACAATCGTTGTTCGCAAATTGCTTGAGTAAGGATATGGATCGAAGGATCGCGCCGCCTTATATTATCACGATTAGTCGCCGATTCTCGTTTCGACGTTTCGTCGCGATCGATCACGCACACACTAGTAGTACGTTTCTTATTCGTTCATTTCTTTTTTTTTTCTTTTCTTCTTCTTCTATTTCTTATTCCTTTTTTGCCTTTAAAGAGCCGCTCTATAGAACGTATCACGGCCTTGGATATGATAAATGAGGATTCTCTTACGAAAGAGGAGTGGAGGGCTGGATGGTCCTACGAGCCTTCTCATCGTGTTCTTCGTATGTTCTTCCTCCTCTTCTCCTTCTTCTTCGTCTGTATCTTCGTCAATTTTCTGTCGTCTTCTATACTTCACCATCCTTTCCCATCTTCATACGTTCACCTTTCATACCGTTGTATTACATATATTATATTCGCGCCTCTAGCTTTCCCGATCTTGTCTCTCTCGATCGACGAAGAAGAGAAGTTTCGTCTTGTTCCTCTTCCTCTTCTCGTCCTTCCGTCACGACTGTACTCCGACGCGACAGCACGAATCTACTCGCCCCTGGACGAATGATACTACGCCTCGATCTGATCGTCCGGTGTCATTATGTCGGGCGCCATCGACAGGTCTTCGGCCATGTCCTCGTCCTGGCCGGAGTCGTGGCCGTGACTCTCGGGATACTCCCTCTCGTCCACCTGATCCTCTTCGCCCTCTTGTTCCGCAGGTGCGTCGACCAGCTCCCGTTTTATTAATCTCGTGAGTTTACCCCCCTCTGGACTCTGACCCTCCTGTTTTATGTGCACGGCTGGTTCATCCAACGGTGACCTGCCGAGTTTGCGGAGAAAACTGCTCGGTTATTTCTGCCGACAACGTCTTCCTTCGGATGCAAGTCTTTTTTTCGATAATGCAGAGGCATGATCGATTAATTGAGGATGGAATTTTTCTCGACTATTTTTATATTACCACAGGCAGTGCTGCACAGTTGGAAAGGAAATAATTCGACAAAAACGAGACACATTTGCTCGTGGAATTATTCGAATCTTTTACTATTTTTAATTTTGTTGACTTTTGCTGCTCTTTGCGAGCGAGAAGTTAAAAAAATCTGCCGGATTTGAGAATAAACTGACATTGTAATTGCAGAATGATGTTGGCACGTTAGCGGGCCGCAAATGTATTCATCTTCGGTGAAACTGTTATTAAATCACAGTAAGTGATTGTCCGTTGTCAACCGATAAAAAAAAAATCTATTTCTCAAGGAGAAGTAGCAACTGTTTGAAATCGTGCTATATCTCTAGTAATCATTTCGTTTAAAATTCGCAGATCTAGAAGGAATGGAGTAGAATTAATGATATCGTATCTTGGAAAAAGTGAACGTAAGCGTTGCGCACTCACATTAAATCGTTGTGGGTTAACACGTGCTCCTTGTCGGGGCTCGTCGTCGTCGACGTGCACATCGTGTTGTTTAAAAATCCCATATTGGAGTCCCCGAGTGCCGCCTGGAAATACTCAAATTGCATTAGATGGTTAGTCACGAATATTCCGTTCCTGTACCTAATCGTTGATAGAACTACGAAAGATACGTTAATTCGAAAAAGGAAATAAAAAGCAAACCTAAAAGAGAACAAAAAAAAAAGAAAAAAAGAAATATTGCTGTCGTGTTTTAAACAGTTACCTGGAGATTGGCGTTTAATGCGTCACCGTACATGGTCGGGCTATGCGTTAGGGTTGGACTTTTCGACGGGACACCCCTACATATCGAGAGAGAAAATTTCGATTAGTAATCGTCGAGATTCGTCAAATCGACAGTTTCCTGAAATAGAAACGCGTGTATATAAGCTCTTTTTTTTTTCTTTTTAAATATATTATTCTCAAGTTTGTGTCGATGTATACGGGTGGAATAAATTTCTCTTTTTTTTTCGAGAATTTGAAAGGTTTCAGGTCAAGGGTTTAAGGGTTTAAGGGTGGAGGACGGGGCGGGTAAAGATAGAGCTTGTGTGTACAATGTGTGCACGTGTGATCGAGTTTCAATATGTATAAAGGTATAATAGATAGAAAAAGAGAGATAGAGAAAATGGAAAGTGAGAAAGAGAGAGACAGAGAGATAGAAAGAGAGAGAGAAGTATAATATGAAAAAATGTATACACGTATATATAATATATATATTAAAAAAGTGATAAAAAAGAGTGGAAGAAAAAGAGTTCGAAAACTCTTACCTATTTACCAGTTTTATGTTCCTCACTCGTCCAACGATCGGGCTCGGTTCAGATTGAGCGAGGTTAAGATAAAAAAATGTAGAGAAAAATTGTAAAAAGAGCGCTCCCGTTTCGCTGGCATTTCCCTCTGTTTTAAACGAACTATTTCATATTCGGGAATATTTTTTATATTTGTCCATACGAAACAACGTCGTTGCTTATAAATGGCTCTGAGGCTTACCTGTGCTTACCATTTTACAGTTTCCACCGTAATTCATCACGAACGATTAGGCATCGAATGTCAACCGAGAAATAAAATACTTTCCCCAAACGACGAGCGTTGAATGAAGAAAGTAGACTTTCTCTTGCAAACGATAAGGTGGAACAAAATTTATATACATATACATATCCCACGTGAATGTCGAATGAGAACGACACATTTGTTTGAAATTTGAAGCACGATGTCACGATTGCAAGAGACGATTACTCGCATGCGAAGAAAAATATATAGAAAGAATAAAAAAAATAAATGCCCAGAGCCGTTTATCAAGTTGACTAAGAGCGCTGACTAAGAGAGAAAAAGAGACAGAAAGATTAAAGACGGAAGAGAGAAAGATTGAAAGAGACAGATAGATAAGAGTCAGAGAAGACAGACGTAAGAGAGTAGAGAGAAGAAGTTGAAAGAGTGTAAGAGAGTATATAAAAAGAGAGGGACAGATAGATAGAAAAAATGTTAAAAAACATTTAAAAAGATGATCACTTAAAAAAGTAGAGAAAAATTACCGGAAGTTGCAAAGTTAGTACGTTAACGGTGAGGTACCTTGAGTTAGAAGAGAAGTGGTCGTAGAGCGATGAATGGAGAATTCCGTATCATCCGAGATATTATACCTTATTTTCTTTCCTTTCTCTTTTTTTTTTTTTTCTTGCAGTTTGTAACGCTTAATTTACACAATTTACACATGCGCGAGTAGCCCTGACACACATTATCAGTCACACCGAAAACCATTTTCACGTTGAAAAAGCGTACTAAAGGCGAAACAGAAATAGAGAAAACGATGAATGCCGTGACAGAGAGAGAGAGAGAGAGAGAGAGGAGAGAGACAGAGGGAGACAGAGACAGACAAAGAGAGAGAGAGGCAGAGGGAGACAGAGATAGACAAAGAGAGAGAGAGAGAGAGAGAGAGGCAGTAAAACAGAAAAAAAGAATAAACTAAACATATTTCAACAACTTGCCTTCTCTCATTAAACTAAGCTAATCAAAAAAGAAAGTTACGCAAAAGCACTTCGCCTTCTCTTTTACGAACTCTATCGTTAACTTATTTCGCGCTTTCTATTACTACGCTACACAGCCTGTGTCTTTCAAAAAACAGCGAAACGCAAAAAAGAAAAGGAAAACAAACTGAAAAAAGGAGAAAAGGATGAAGAAGAAGAAGAAGAAGAAGAAGAAGAAATAGAGAAGTAACAAAATGAAAAACGACAAACGCTTCGTTCAAACGCGAACGATCGTTGCGGACGAACGAAACAAAATACTAAACGGAAAAGGAAGAAACTGTTAGCGATGACGCATCGGAAAACTTCAGCTTGTACAGCGAAACAGAGGAAGAAAAAATCGGAAAATGAAGGATAACGAAACGTTTGTCCACGCAAACACTTTCACATTCTCCCAAGACACTGCAAACGCCACTACGTAAGCACCATACAGTTATAAGCACAGTGTTTCATTTTTTTTTTTTTTTTTTTATCGGTGGTGAGGATAAGTCTTACGGGGGAGTTTCGTTCTTTTTTTCTGTATTTTTTTCTCATTCTCTTTTTTTTTTTTTTTTTGTTTTAACTCTTTATGGGAACGAATAATTAGGATTCTTGATTATCCATGCGAGCAACCACTAAACACATCAGAGATCCTGCAGCGCGGACCAATCGTCCTGTGGCTGGGCTCCTGCAGGATCGTCCAGGATTTAAGCTCTCTCGGGTGTGCTAGAGCCTCGGGCTACGGTACTAGTGAAACGTATACGGGGATTGTACTATATGAGGGCTGTTTTGGACGTCACAAGCAGAGGTGCGCAGATTTAACCGTTAACAAGCTCCAGCTGTAAATTTTAATTGGACGAAAATTCGCTGCTCCCTCGCGCGTTTTAACAAATCTCTCCGATCCAAGCCGACCGTGTTCCTTTCTCTTTCTCTTTCTCCCGTCCGCTTCTAAATTACCCAAGAAACCGTTTACGTTACGTTTCCACGTGTTGTAAATTATTCCCGTATACCACTTTGCCGTAACATTGCGCACCTCTGATGAAGATTCTGAGGAACAGGTTGAAAACGGGGGTGCTACTTATCCTTGGATATCTGAGGAGACGGGATATATCTAAGGGCGTTTCGAGGCAGGCATAATGCGGAATTCGTATCCTGGGGATCGGATAAACTGCTTACAGCCACTCCCTGCTGCCTTGGAAGTCATTTTCCAACGGACTTTACTCGAAAATTCCAACGCGAACACGATGGCTCTACGAGGCGCGCGTACAAGCGGTAAGTAGAATGAATTCGGTTCGAGTCGGACAAGACGTACTCGCGATTCACTCGCGCGAACCGTACTGTATACTTTCTTCTGATTCTATACTATTTTCGCATGAATAACGCGTAACGTCACTGAAAAGTAAGAGTGGAATTTTTCTTCTTTTCTTTCTTTTTTCTTTCTTTCTTTTTCTTTCTTCTCATTGCGTAACACGACGAATGACGGAAGGCAACGATCGATGGTTCGACCCGCGACAAAGGACGACAAAGGCAGCAGGTTCGAGAGGGCGTTTAGTGGTTCGTTCATGTAGGCAACGACCAAGCGATAACGTCCCGGTCGCCGCGTTACAAGAGAATGAATACCGCGGTAAGGTCAGAACGTCGCGCCAGTCAGCCAGCAGAATTTCTAAAAAGTGGTAGTGCTTACTGTGCGGAGAGGTGGGGTGGAGTGGGTGATGGGGTTGGGTCATATTTCCTGGGGCGGCCGCGGGACAGATGCCGCCGCTTTACGAACTCGGCGTCGTCCACCATCCAGAATGACCCGAAGTCGTCCTCATAGCGCACAAAACACTTGTGCAATGATAGATTGGTGCGGATCGCGTTCTGTATACACAGACAAGACCACCAAGAAATAGAGAAAAAGAGAGTAAAAAAGATAAAGGTTGTTTCTGCTCGTTGCTGTTGAAACATATTTCTTTTCCTTCTTTTTTTCTAGCTTCTACTTTTTTAATTTTTTTTTTTTTCCGTTACGATTTTTTCCCCTCGTCTTTGGTTTTCTGCTTTCTGTTTTTTTTTGTTCTTCTTTTCTTTCTGAGCTCTAAGCTTTTCTCCTTTGTGCGCAACGTTCTTAAAAAGCGTTTGACGAAACGTTGCCCTCGAGTGGCACGACCGTTTCCTCAGAAAACGCAAAAACGATCGCGACTCTCGATCTCATGCACCGTGAAATCTTCGCGACGACGATGATCGCGAGCTGTCTGGCAGCTCGCAATTTAGCCTCGTCGTCCTCTCCTACCCCAGTGGAATTCGACGATCATCGAGCCCTCGGGGCCCGCGACTCGATCGAATCCCGACGTTCCAGAGAATAACAAAGACAACACAGACTCGTAAAGAAGGGATGTAAGAGAATTTAAGAAAAAAATAAAAAAAACGAGGCAAAACGTAAAGTAGTAGTACGTAGTAAGAGCGATTTTTTCCTGTCACTACCTGACCAAGTGCGATACTGCGGTTCTCACTCGGCATTGGCATATCCCGCATCCGGCATCCGAGTATTATCGAGACTAGACTCGGGCCAGTGAGACTTTGGCCCTGTCAAATTTTCGATCGATTAGTCGCTGCAAAGCCCACATGCTTGTTAAAAAGCACACACCACGGTTTTCTACGGTATCCTTTCACGCAAACAGCAAAAAAAGAAGTCGGCCACATTCGCAACACATCATCCCCCGCCTGCTTCTTTCCACCTTCTCCTCCTCCTCCTCTTCCTTCTCCATCACATCGTAGACTCTCATGATCTTCGAACACTCACTCTTTTCTTTTCTTTTTTTCCTTCTTTTTTTTTTTTTCTTTTTTTCCCTCTTAACCACGTTCACGCACATCATACTGACGGCTACCATCGCACACGAGAGACGGGCAAGTAAGAAAAATCACACGCACGCGGGATCAAACACAATACAGAAGCTAATTTCCCCGAGTACAATTCGTGGAGAGAAATTATACAATATTTCTCTGTCTTCTTCGTTTTAATGAAAATTTCAAGAAAAATTCTGCGAGAAATTTCAACTGTTTCTCAACTTTTTGCAAGATCGGAATATTTGCATTGCATTAACCCTCAAACAGTATTATTGGATGTAGATAATTTACGTGATATATTAGCGTGAAATTTTTTTAACAGATTAGTGATCAAATAAAACTGAGCTAGACGTTTTCGAAAGTAAATGATTCGATGCCAAATTTCTATGATCCCGATATGACACCAGTTGAGCGTTAACTTCGAAGTTTAGCGCGAAATTTGAACGATTGTAACTCGGGAAGCTCGATGTTAGCAGAGACAGACGTACAAACAAACAAATGACGCAAGCGATTTACAGATAGTACAGATTATCATGGCGCACACAGATGTATGAGAGAGAAAGAGAGATAGAGAGAAAAAAAATGAAATGGTTTTTATATATACACACACGCACACAAATCTATACGTATGAATGAGCACGCATAAGGTATACAAAACATACACAGATGTACTAACGAGAAAAAAAAAAAATAAAGTGAAGGTCGGGCACGATATATAGGTAACCAAGAAATATATATATATATACATAGATGAACAAAAGAGCGTGCATGTATGTGCGTATACATACATACGCGTTCTGCACGCGCTATGCGTACACAGTATAAAGAACTTTATTAAATATATAGCTATGAAAAATACGTGAATATATGTAAAAGAAGCTGTACATAAATATGTGTACATATAAAAAATATTAAACACTATTAAACACTATGAAATATATAGAAATGTATATATAAAAATATCAATATATATACATATATACACATATTTAATATATATGTATATATATATATATATATAAATGTAAAAAGACGTATATTAATATATATATAAAAGATAAAAAGATAGTAAAAAACATGAATGGGGAGGGGTTAGCGGTACGAGTATTGTAATTAGAGAGTAAAAGCGAAAAGTGAGAGTATGTATAAATATATCTATATATAAAATATCTAGATAAATATGTAAAAAGACATATAGATAGAGAGAGAAGAAATATATAGAAATATAAATATATATATAAATATATATTATTATTATTAATATTAATATTATTAAAAAACAAAGAGAGGAACACGAAGGATAAAGGGGAATTGAAGAATATAAAAGAGATAGGATGCGACCGAGGCCGATTATTTCGGATTGTGGTCTGAAACCGGTCTTTTTCTTTTCTTTTCTTTTCTTTTCTTTTTTTTTCCTCTTGTTGTGGTGAAAAATCCATTTTGAGAATGGGGAGTACCAAAAATAGGGAAGATTGTTATAATAATGATATATATATATCGATAGAAAGAGACAGAGAAGAGAAATAAGATAATATATATATATAATATATGTCGTAAATATATATATAAATATATAAATAGAGGTAAATAGATCTATAGAGACGTATAGAGAGTATATAAAAGGAAGTATATAATAAAAAACGCGGCTGTGAGATTTTTGGTTTTTTGTCGGTGGGACGGGGGCAACGTACCCGGTCGTGCTGCAAGCGCGTTGAGGACGTCTCTTGTAAAACTCCACTTCGTCCACCGTCCATACGGCGCCTTTCACGTTTTCGACTCGCATGAAACATTTGTGGAGAGACAGGTTGTGTCGCACTGCGTTCTATACAAAATAATACACAGACTAAATAAGCAACGCAAAAAACGAACGAAGCCAACTCAATCGCGAGGCCGGCTGTCGATCGGGGAACACGATTCGATGGCGTGTACTTTTTCTGTATCTTTTTGTGTGGTTTCTTTCTTTCTTTCTTTTTTTTTTCTTTCGTTTGCTTTCTTTTTTTTTTTTTTAATATACTGCTGGTATTCCGTCGTCACAACGACGATAACGACGACGACGAAGAAAACGACGATCGGCGACGATGACGACGACGATGATGATGGCGATACAACCGATACACGTTGAGATGAGACGAGGATGGATGAGATTTTTCCCTGTCTGTCTCGGAGAGGTTAAAGAGACTCTTTCGCTGTTATCTCTTTGTTGGCTCTGTTTCGATCTTTTCGATAAGTTGCATCGTGTCTCTTGCGAAGGAACGTATACCTTACGTATCCATCAGGCTATCACTTTAACGACAATACACTAATAGAAAATAAAAATAAAAAAAAAAGAGAGAAAAAAAACGACGAAGAGTAAAAATTCAAAGTGGCAGCCTGTCTCTGGATTAGAACGTCGCGAACGGAACAGGAAGAACCGTGAAACTGACTGAAGAGTGAATTAGTAAAGTAACGTCGTGTGTGAGCAGCAAAAAAAAAAAAACAAAAGGATAGCCCGGCGATGGTCGCGCAATGACAAGGCCGTAAGAGGACATAACGAACCAAAACGATTAATCGAAAGATACACGGTATAATGTGGCATTCCTTTATCGTTAATGCACAGCTAGTCATCTAAGTCTAGGGGCAACGACAACAATCATACATGCCGCAGGGCCGTACAAAATTCCAAAGGAAGAAGTGAAAAAAAAATAATAAAGAGAGGAGAATCAAGAGAGTGAGAAAGATAGAGAGAGTGAGTGAGAGAGAGAGAGAGAGGGAGAAAAAAAACAAGTGAAAAAATATATAGGTGAAAGAAATTGAGAAAGAAACTATACGGAAAGGCCGCGTCCGAAGGTTACGACCTCCGTCGACGTGGAAATTGTGGATTCATCCAACTTCGTTGAGTTTCAGCTGGCTCCTTCTCTGGATCCTTGATCACGAATTCGATGCTGAACCTGTTGGTTGCTTTTGAGAAATTTTCAGATACACATAACCATGCGAGGCGAAGCGTCATGGCAAACGTCGATTACTTTCACGCACACACGCACACACGCAGAAAACACACGCGCGCGCGCACTCTTGCCAACAAGCGTATCCTATGCGGTCATATTACGATTTAATTGTGATTTATCGCTGCATGATTTCTGATCGGAAATGAAATTGCGTTCGATCGCGTTGCTGAAGTTCAGGGCGTTCGGGCCTGAGATCCTTCCGAGAGGATCTTAACACTAGAACTACCGACAGTTAAGACGAAGTTATTTCAACCAAAATTACTTTGAATTCTAATAAATAAAAATAAAATAAAATTCATTATATTATTATATCTTTAGTTATCACTGTAAAAGTCATTGCAAAATAGAAATTTTAAAATAAAATTGTAAAACCAGTCATTTTGACTGGTGAGGTAGTTCTAGTGTTAATCGCGAGCTCCGGTCTAAGAAAAGACACGACGGAAGAAGAAGACGAAGAAGAAGAATCATGGAAATCATCACGTGATAGATGACAAATGAATCGCAATACGACTGTAATATTTCACATGTTACCGAGTCTCCCCCTTAAAATCGGGAAAGCAACATAATTATCGTTACCAGCTCGTCTGCTCGGCACGTCACTTAGCCTGTTAATTCAAATTAATAACGTAAGATTATCTGAGATTCTTCAAAGCTCATCATTTCTAGTTAAAACGCATTCAGCTTAATCTGCTCGTAAATGCAAATTACACGACCAGTCATCTTTTTGTGACTTGCAATCAAACCCGTTGCATAACCCGTGCCACGCTGAGTTCGTCCATTTAGGAGGAGAAAATTATTTTAGACTTTCTGGATGCGCATGGTGGCGCGGCGGATTTTTCCTTCCGAATCGTTCGAGGACTCGCTCCAACCGCGCGAATTCTCTCCCGGTACTTTCACATTTTCTGATCAATTATTTACGCGAAGGATCTTTGTAATTCCTTCTTATTGTGATTATTTTTAAATCGTTCTTGACAAACGAGATCGAATTCGTTCGATATACGGATAATTCGAGAATGAATCGAACTTCAAATTCCGAAGACTGTCGTACCTTCAATTTCTTTCTCCTAAATTCTTTGCGTCCTGCTTAATGATCTTTACTTTTTTTTTTCTTTCTTTTTTTCTTTTTTTTTTTTTGTTGGTCTTTTTCCTGTTTACTATAGTCAAAAGATATACCTTCCACGTAGCTGCGTTGCGTCGGAAGTAGCAGAATGTGTTCTGGAACCAGTTGTAGATCTCGTTCAGCGTCAGTTGTTTCTCCGGCGACTCGATGATCGACTGCGAAAAAAAGAAGAAAATGAAAAGAACTCGAGAAAATCGATTGCGCAAGAATGGGAGGCGGTAGAATAGAATCCTCACCGGTTTTTCGGGCGTTCCTCCGAAAAATTAAATCTAAAAAGGGAGGCTCTCTTTGCGGGGAATTGCAGTTCGTTCGGTCTCCGAATTATTCAGAATACTAAAGTGACTACGTCTTAACGCATATCGAAATGGTTGAACTCACCTGTCGGATTAACGATGCATACGTGAACGGCGGTCTGACGTCGGCGTTCTTGTAAAATTCCCTATTTCGTTGAATTTCTGAAATACCATAAGATGTTTTGCTTGTTTCGTTTTCCAAAGTGAAATGAACGAAAAGAGAAAAAAAAAGAGGCGGGAAAATGAAGAACAGAGTTAAGCGCGCGGCGCTTGTTCAACGCGGTCGAGGGGTGAAAAGTTCATCGGCACCATCTCTTTTCGCGTGTCTCGGCTGATTACTGAAATTCACAACCGGTCTATTAAACTCTCGAGCGCCCGCTTAAAAGAGATGATTACCGAGATGATTTTCGTTTGGACAAAAGCCACTTAAAAAAAAAAAAACGCTCAGCTTTCCATCGAAAATTAATTTCGCAATGTCCGAGTTTTTTCCCGATTATTTCCAATGAGGTGAATTCGCGCTACGAAAGCTGGATTGTAACAACAAATTACTCGCGACGTTCGCGGAATGGCAATGTAAAGGGGAATCGCACGCTTGCGTCTCGATGGCATGCTCGTAAAAACAACAATAACCCAACGAAAACTATGTAATTACGACATTCTTAAAAACTAGATGTAAAGAATAATAAGCAAGAAGCGTTTGGACGTTTCGTGGTAAATAGAAACGGATACTTCCCTCGTCGAGCACCGTTCATCTCTCGTTTCGTAGAAAATCGGGGATAACGATTGAAGTATCTGAATCTCTATTCTACAGGGGAAAGGGGAAGGAAGGGCTGGGGATGAGACGTGAGGGAGAGTAAGGGCGAGAGTTGAGAGAGGTGAGAGTTCTCTTCCCGCATGCAAAAAGGGTGCACCCTTTAAGAAAATCCTTAAAGCCACCAAAGGAGCGTGGAAAGAAGGTTGACAGTACCTTGTTGGACGTCAAGGCCAGCACGCTCCAGCATGTAGGGCAGCCCTACACGGTGGGGAGGGCAGGCAGCACAAGAAATAAGGAAACAACAGAAGCATCGGTAAGAAAGAGGTTCGAACTGGCGTACGTTTTAGAAAATTCATTAAACTTTCGTGTTCATCAAAAAAAAAAAGAAAAAAAAAAAGAAAAAAAATATTTTCTTTTTCTTTCTCTTTCTTGGTTCTTTTTTTTCTTTGCTCTACGTTCGTTTTATATACTTCTTATTTTACCTCTTGGTATTATATATCGTTTTACACC
Source organism: Tetragonula carbonaria (assembly GCA_032399595.1). Classification (NCBI taxonomy): domain Eukaryota; kingdom Metazoa; phylum Arthropoda; class Insecta; order Hymenoptera; family Apidae; genus Tetragonula; species Tetragonula carbonaria. The sequence continues at coordinate 7,667,654 of JAUCRC010000014.1, forward strand.
TTTCGCACTCTGTATAGCACCTATTAGATTCGTCCTACGTCGCCAACAAGGTGTCGAACACTGTAGCTCACGTGACATTGTTGCTACCGTGAATAAATCTGTGCGTGTGGTAGAGTTTTACGATAGGAGAAAAGGCACGAGATCAAGAGAGGACCGTAAAGAGCATTTGCTACAGGATTTTCTTTTTGTCGGGGCGTATTTGACGAGGACGAGCCGGGAAATGCTTTCATAAACACAGCATAAATTCACTATCGTCCCCAGTGAAGTTATGTATTAACTCGAACGCGTGGCGATTTGTACACGTCTCGGTTGATTCTCATTTTCCATCGCCAAGACTAAGAATAAATCGACGAAAGTTGGCAAGACAGCAGCATTTCGCGGCATCGCACGTTTGCCCGACAGAATTTTTGTTGAATCGTTACCTTCGTTAATATCTATTCCAGATCTATCGACGGCTACTCTGCGCCTTACAGTGCCCTCGTCATACAGTCCTACGAATAGTATTCAATTTCTGAATTCACATGTCTTTCGTTTCACCTTTCACGAGACGATATTTTAATCCTCTCTTTCCTCGCATATATCTCACACATAAAAGCTTACGTTATATATTCGATTTAAAAAGAGAAGAAAAGAAGAGAAAAGAAACGATCTCGTTAACAGCTACTAAGATATTATTTTTCAAACTCATCCGACCGACTCCGACTTTACGATCTAATCATTTTCCTGAAGGCGCAGGTAAAACGCAAGAACGCACACAAGTTCAACAATGTCAAATTCACGACTTCTCGAATATTCCTGGCCAATATTCGCGACGATCCAATTACCAATTTGGAAAAAAAAAGAAACACGTAAAAAGATGGAATACAATCGTTATAGTAAGCTAAGCTCGAAGAGAAAACCTTACCTCCTGCCAAAGAAAGCGCGGATTTATCACTGATACGTCGTCTGATGGGCCCTGCCATGCTCGGCATGGTCGGCATCGTGGACATGCTGCCCGGCATGTTCGGCAACGGAGGCATTCCGGACATGTTCGACATGTTAGGAATAGGCGGCATCGGTGCTCCGCCGGCGGAAGGTGGCAGTTGTCCACCTGCTGGCGACCTGACCGCCGACACCAACGCGGACATCGACACCGGAGATACTTGCGAGACGCCAAAGTTCGGTGGTGGTTGGTTCATCAGCGCGTTTGACAGATTTAACTTTGGTATACTCGAGCCCGTCTGAAAATGACACGTATATGTGTACACTTGGAGAAAGCATTTGCGATCTTTTTTCTTTTTCTTTTTCTTTTCTCTTTTTTCTTTTTTTTTTTTTTTTTTTTTGTTATGCAGATCTTACGATTTTACACTGCCGCTCAAAGATATTAGGATATTTTTTATTTTTCAATTTCTGGTCTGTTATCGCAGACGACACAATTCTCAGAATCATTTTAACGTGTATTCTACAATACAATAATTATTAGCAAAGTATTATTTAATGTTTTTAGCTTCGAAATGCATATATATTCGTGCTGAAATTTCTCTGAACGGGTTTATTACCAACGTTAAAGCTTAAAAAAATTCGACGTGATATATGAAAAATCATTACATTCAGGAAGGAATCTCGATTCTCTGAAGATCAATAAATCTTATTAAGCAGAATTATTCAAATTTATTGGTTTTTCTTTCGCGTGTTTTAATCCGGGATTCATGTATATTTCATTATCCGCTGAACTGAGTGGCTCGTTAATCATTAATCGCGTAATTAATTTCTTACGAAACACTGACACGTAAAATATACGCTCAATTGTTTTTAACTTGAAGCGTGATATTCCAAGATACTTTTCCACAGTCTTCATAAATTCTGCTTAATACCTAGTTGAAACGAGCTTCAAGAAGGACCATTTCCTGGTCCAAATATAATTCGTTGCATGTAATCGCGGCGGCAGCTCGTAAAATTCCCCAAGCGCCGTGAAAATCTGGCTTTACGACCACCGAACGAGCCCCTCCCCCCTCCTCCTCGTTTATCCGATCTCGCTAGAAAGAGTTTACCATCGCGACACGATCGTTAGGGAACGATTTTTCCGGATTCTGGGCCCGTACGGGATCGCATAACCAGCCACATTACGATTATTGCTGTCCATATCCATGCGTATATGACCGCTACCGTTCGTGCAATTTACGTTGACATATTGTTCTTCCGTCTGGTAACTTTCGATCGTGCAGTTTCGAAAGAACGGCTACTTTACCGGGAAAATTCTTCCATCGAGCATTGCTCGAGCGTTGTGCACTTGGACACTGCTTTTTACGATAATCGTGTTTTGGTGACTGGCCAGGAAGACTCTTACCGATGACTCAGAGGACTTCGGTGGTTCCGGGGAAGCCATTTGTTTCGCCACGTGCAGGTGGTGCATCATGGCGGTTAACCGGTCCCGTTCCTTCTGCAACTGAATCTCCAGCTGCGAGACCACTTGCATCTGAACCCTGGCCTGCGCCGTCGATCGGTCGTCCAACGTGTGCTCCGTGTTCAAGTGCCTGTAGGAATTGTCAGGAATTGTTAGTCACTTTGCTTGGTAGCGATTAAAATCAGTACGATGAAAATGGTGGAAATTTGGTTTGGATATACTTCGTTTACTTCCATCCTGATCCTCTTATGACAATGCACGATAAGGAAAACTTGTAACAATATTTAACCAAAATTATTGCCAAAGAAGCGTCGAGCGATCTCTCAACGCGAATTTTATCATTTAACGTGCGAGAATTAAAATTCTGATCCGAAGAAATTCTACTGAAAGATTATTCGAATATACCCTCTCTCTCTCTCTCTCTCTCTCTCTCTCTCTTTCTCCGCTGCGAAGCTCCGCAGTAAAGACTAATGAAATTATGTCGCGAACAATGTCGGGTCGTTTACGGGGAAATCAAAGCTGCAACGCGTTACAAAGAAACGTTTGTCTCCGTTCGTGGCGAATCTTACCCTACGGGACACCAAAAGAATCGAGTTCCACGATGCTCTGAGATTCAGCAGAAAGAAAGAAAGAGAGAGAGAGAGAGAGAGAGAAAAGAGGGAGAGAGGATTGCCAACGAGATTCCGTATTTAAGAATATCCGTAATCCTTCTTCGTCGCCGGTCGGTGTATCGCGAAGGGTAAAAGATGGTGAAGAAAGCAAAGAGGGGACAGAGAGAGAAAGAGAAAGAGAGAAGGAGAGAGAGGGAGAGGTTGGTTAAGATCAAGAATACTGGAAGGAGAAGGAGGTGGCGGTACAGGAGGAAGGGGATTAGACCGAGAGGCATAACGATGCGGTCGAATGTCGTGAATATTAATGAGACAAAGGTAATTAGCGTTTTCCTTTTTTTCTTCATCCTTTTTTAAGTAACGGCTTGTTTGAGGGAGTTTGCGGCGACGAGCCGCGTGATTACTAGGGATTGCCGTCGACCGAGGGAGGCGAATGCTGCCTCTGCTTTGAAACTGATGGTGAAGGTGCCGGATGTCAATGAGATACGCTGACTCGAGCGATTTTTCTACACTTCCTCTGCCCGACCCTCCCCATCGCGAGCAGCGCCTTCACCTAACTCATTCCACCGGGCGAAATTGCCGACTTTATTCTTCGCTGGTTCCTCTCCCGTCTCTCTTGCCCCTACCGCCACTGGGGGTTTACCTACTTTCCGATTATACACCGGAGATTCGAAACCGCGAGATCGACGTTGTTAACGTCGTTTGGATTTAAAAATGCTCCTGTCGTTGATATTTTCTTCGTTTTGGAGAGATAAAAACTAATCCATCGACAATACTCACTGATCGCGAGTAAATCAAACGGTGTAAATCAAGATTTTGTGTATCCCAATTTTTAGAAGTGTCGTTCGTTTAATTAATTAAATCTCTAGAAGATCTCTACCAATAGTCCGATTTACACTGCTACGATTATTAGCTCTCCGTCTGTGGATATCCTTTGACAGCGTAATATTATATAGTACAAATGAATCTTGAAAACTACACGCAGTGTAAATCAAAATTTTGAGTATTCCAATTCTTTAGAAGTGTCGTTTAACGTTTCGTAGTTAATCAAATTTCTAGAAAACCAGCAGTGGTCTGTGATTATTCATCATAGGAAAGTTGAGTGTATTTTCCAAGTCATTGCCAAAGTATTGATTACCGGTATCATCGACCTGATGAAATGACAAAAGTTTGAGAAAATTGGCAACACTCACTTAAGGAATGCTTGATAGTCTTCACAAATAACTTCACAGCCCGGCCACTTGCAGACCCCATGACCGTACAGGGGATGAACCTTGTCGTTGGAGGAAACGTCCAGCGCTTTCTCGTCCAGTGGAGTGGTTCCGTTCATCTCCGACCGCCGACTCGACACTGTCGAATTGAGAAGTCCTGCGATAGTCCGGAAACGAACGTCGCATTTTCCAAGTAAAAGCAAAAGAAAGAACGAAAAGAATAAGGAGTGTTAAAGGAGGTGGTTAAAGACGGAGTGGAGGAGAAAAATATTGGGAACAATACCGGGAATACCCATAGAAGGAAAACTCGATTCTCGATCGTTGCGCGGGAGGAGAATTTTCTGTTTACCATTGAGTGCGACCACGGATTTTGAAACGTTCGAGTTCTGGTGGGATTCCGGACCATCCGACGTTTCCGATTTCCAGGGGACGATTGGTAGGCCTTCACCAGGTTGGAGACCTGCCGAAAAGGTTGCATGTTTCGCATTAATGTACTTTCGAATGCTCCTAAAATTCTGATAATGAATGAGGAACGTACAACGAATCGAGATATCGGCGTATCTATTCTATATATATATTGTACTTGAACTTTCAATAAATTCATTCATATGGTTGTTTTCTTTTTACTTTAGATACGATAACAATTAGATTGCGAGTGAAACACACTTGTGAAAACCAGAGCCGAAAACTGAGACAATGCAAATGCAAAACAAGCCAAAAATACCTAAAACAATCAAAAGTGCGATCTAATATACAATACAGTGAAATCTAAATAATACAATGAAAGAAACTAACGTAAATAACACGTTATATAACGAACACGCCACTTTCCGCCTTTCGTCTTTCCAGTTCTTCATCGTCAAATACTCGAGCCAAGTTTGTTTCACGCGTGAATTTTCGAATCGAGGAGCACGAGGAGCATACGTGAACGAGGTTCTGTCGCTTTCCTGGCCCTATTATTCCACCCTTCCTCCTCGCGTTCCCTGTACGCGCGTCAGAAAGAAAAACATCGTCGGAACGAGATCCGACGCAACCGAAACACTTCTGCGCGGAAAGTTTTGCTCAGGGTGAAGTGGAAAATGAGAAAGTGAGGAAAGGGGGGAGGCTTGTGGGGATTACTTGTGGGGAACGGGAGAGCACTCGGGGTTGGCCCGATGGATTGTTGTTTAAATCAGGGGTCCGCCTCCGACGTCAACTCACGTTCGGAAATTACGCGCCTCTAATAAAATATGAGTAAATTATTTCTGAAAGAGACCTAACCTAAACCTGGCAATCTTTGAATATCGCACCCGAATATCGTTTCAGCGAGCAAGAAAATTTTTAACAACTCGAGAAAATGTTCAACCGAAACAACTGTTCGACTAAAAATTACGACGGAAACGGAAAAATCAATTAAATGGAAATTCTCGATTCAACTTTGATTTTCGAATATGCTCCCCCCGTTTATAACAAGCAAGAAAAGTTTCAGGACAATCCCTAACGCAGAGTCTCGAGGTTAAAACGATTCCTCGTATTTTGTTGAAATTTAAAGAACTGACTTGAAACGTCAGGTGAGAAAAATTCTCTACAGAAATGTTTTCTAACCGCCCTCGTTACAAAAATCCTTTCCGTCGTTCATCTCCTTTTCAGCATTGTCAAAATGCTGAAAATTTTTAGCCAACGAAAAATAATAATTTCCTTCTTACCTGAAGAAGGATTGTGACCCTGAAGACCCAGACCCTGTTGAAGAAGGTATTGGCTCTGCGTGATCTGCAGCTGTTGTATCAGGCGTTGCTGTTGGAGCGCCAATTGCTGAAGCGGGGCGGACGCCTTCTTCTTGTCCGCCGTTTGCAGAAGATGCGTCTGCTGTATGACATTGAGTTGCAACTGTTCTTGCAGCTGCTGTATCGCCTGCTCCAGCTTCTTCCTGCCCAGTTCCGCGAACTGGTGTTGATGCTGCAAGCATTCCGACAAAACGGCCGTAAATTTGCTCGTTCAAGCTTCTCATAATTTACTCTGCTGTTTTGCAACAACTCGGGAAGATGAGGAACTTCATCCTCGAAGGGAGGAAGAAGTCGAGGAGGGTGGAAAAACTGCATCTTGACGCTGCTGAATAAATCTCAAACGCGAATAATTCGCCGAGGCGGAGGCAAGAAGAAGACAGGGGGCAGTTGATGGGTAGCCAGAAGACAAACAACGAGACACAACGGCTGATGGCGATGCTTAATTGCTTAGTTCATCCCCTCTGCGTTCATCCCCCTGTCTTCCCTAAGCCTGGAGGATATTTTAAAACAAACCCACCGAAGTAGCCGAACGAACCGCTTGCGTCATCCTAGTACAAACGAGAAGCTGCGCGATCAACGTGGTGAAATGAGATTTTATCGGAGAATTCTTATTTTCTTTTCTTTTTCTTTTTTTCCTTTTTTCCCTCGTTGTATTTGTTATGTCGCAACGGTAAAGTCACCTGGCGACGACAATGATCAAAGAACGCTAAATTCTCGGTAATTGAGATCGTCTTTCGCGCGAGCTCTCGCAATAATCTGTTCGAGTGGACTGTCTAAATTTGTAGAGTAAAGGATACCGGTCAGGCCATGCCGCTAAATAAATATTTGATGCCTCCATCGAAGCTATCGGGCCTGTGTGCGAACCGACGATACGTATTTGCGTTAAAACGTCCTTTGTGCTGTTTACGGGAGACGTGTAAGAACGATTTCACGTGAATATTCGAAAATGATCGATGCCGGGGGAATTAGCAGGAATATACATATGTACAGTGATTGCGAAAGGTACTTTGCACGCGTGTTTTGCTTTTTCTTCCAACGAACGATTTGACGATGAAATTTCGTAGCGATACGAATGACGTTTCTTTTCTCTTTTTTCTTCCCTTTTTATTAAATTTTCGTATCGTCGGATAATTCTTGGGGATGGCAATCCCTGCGAACGCAAAGAAAGATGAACTTTGCAAATGACGTGAACTTAATTAATTAATTGACACGCAAATGTGAAAATATTTTTCGCAGTCACTGTACCGAAGGATAACATTGTTTGCTGAGCATCGAAATTCCCAGCTTCGCCGGACGCGAACGCACGAATTTCCAAATACTTTTGTAATTAACATTACGATAGAATTCCATTACGATAAGGGAGTTCGATGGGGCCAAAAAAAAAAAAAAAAATGTTGATAATTCGACATCGCGGGAATGCGATGGAAATTATTAAACGTTCAGAGGTTTCGGATAGTTTCGAAGAGACACGTTTCGTTCGAGAATGTCAGTGTCGAATAGCTCGAGACATACTTTCGGTGGCTGTTATTCCGGAAAGGTTGTTCGAATGTTTGCAAAATGTGCGCCAAAGGAACGGTGAAAGAAGTACCGTGATCCATCGAACCACGCTTTTATAATTAAAATTTACGGCAGACCGTGGGTAATAAAAAAGCGGTCTGTTTACCCGGCAGAGTATCCAGAAGATGTTTAACCATGCCAAGATGCAGTGCTTGCTCGATAAAAAGGACAAACTTCGCTAATGTACTTTGAAGAAGCGACACAATAAACTTTGGAAGGATCGAGCTACGAAACTTGAGATCCCGCCGCCTGTAACAATGGGAAGGTTCGAAGAATGGAAGAATACTTACGTCCTTTAGAGACGAAAAGTAGCCGAATCGTTCCTGATTGGACGCATGCTCCGACGTTGAGTCCTGGAAGAATAGAATCAATCCGACGTCAGTCGACAGAGTTCGTTGATCGATGACGAGACGAAAAGAATACCTTCTCGGCTTCCAGGGAATTGCAATAATCCTTAATATTACAACGACCGGAGAAGATTTGCAAAATTTAATTTCCACCACGCACAAAGAAATGATAGATAATCATGAACGTGTAAAAAGTACGAAAGTAAAAAGTGGAAGCACTAAATATGTAAATAAACGAACATGAACAAATAACTGAATATGATTCATCTTACGATGTAACCGGTCGTTGTACTGTTAACGAATCAAAAACGTAACTACAAGTATTATTAAACGTTCTCCTTGAGCTGCATCGCTAGAGCATCCGTCTCGCTCTCGAGAACTTCCTAAACATCATTCGCATGTTCCACTGACTTGTATTGCCCGCTGACTTCAAAAAATTCCATCATTGCGAACAAATACCTGATGATGTTGCTGTTGCTGTTGCTGCAGATAGAGCGAGTGTTGCTGCATGAATGACTGCAGTTGGGTAGGACTGAGTATGTGCTGTTGGAGTAGCTGTTGCATCTGATGGATGCCGCTAGCCGGGTTGAGCATCATCTGCGCGGGATTCTGCGAGGGTGGTGCCCCTGGCGGTCCCCCCGGTGGAGGGCCTTGCGAAGGATTCGGCGGCGAACCCCTCTGAGGGGCCTGCGGACTCTGATGAGGACTCGGTTGGGGACCAGGCGCCCCCGAGCTCGGCTGTTGCGACTGCTGCGTGATAATTGGCTGCTTTTGCTGGGTCATGGGTGCTGCTGTCACTGCGTGCCCAGCGGGACTGAGCTTTCCATTGCTCTGATACTCGATCGTGAGCTCCTGTTGCTGCTGCTGTTGTTGTTGCTGCTGCTGCTGCTGCTGGTGTTGCTGTTGCTGTTGCTGCGATTGCTCTGCCACGCCGCTACCTATCTCGCTCCGGTTGTTCTCACGGCCACGGATCGACAGCCGATCACGTTCTCGGTTCTCGCGTTCCCTCGACGAGGGAACACTGTCGCGCGGTTGCTGTTGCTGTTGCTGCTGCTTCAGGGCTGCAAACAGCGAAGTAGCCTGCAATACGAAAATGGAGATCGAGAGCTCGATCAAAGTCGGTTGCGAGCTGCCTCTGATATTTTTCTTTCCATTTCTTTCTCTCTCAATTTTTTGTCTTTTCTTTTTTTGGGGGGGGGGGGAAGAGGAGAGTAAGAATATTAATTATTTCTACGATCTGAGGATCTTTGCGACAATACAAAAATTATCTCGTGATGCAATTGTCGGATAAATAACGAAATTCGGATTAATTTAAATTCGACGTTCGTTTAATAAGAGATAAAGGAGTTTCCGTTTTGGCGACGCCGGTACTTGTACAAAGTCAAACGCGAGATAACAAAGAAAGGGTTGGCTAGAGATGGTTGTTGCAAAGGGACCGAAGAAGCCGGGCGAGAATGAAAAGAGGGAAGAAGAAGCCCCGGGGCGGAATATTCATGATATAAATGCCGTGTAATGTGCGCGCGTTAAACTTCCACCGTGTTTTGAGCAATATTGATCTTATCTAATGGTGTTCGCCCGAAACGTCTTGGTATCCGGCGCCATCATTGGTTGGCTTCGGCAACATCGAGTTGATGAAAACTCTCGCTGTTGTCTGAATCTCGCGTCGACTCCGGTCTCTTTACTTCGTTGTTTACGCAGCCGGATTTGTTTTATTAAGTTCTATCATCAAGTAGATTGCGGAGTGTAAAAGCAGAACATTGTGCTATCGGTTCCCTCTTGGAAATCTCGCAGAGGGGACCATAGTTAATTCTGCCATAGGAATTACGGAAAATATCTACTTTGTAACTTTTCAGTTTTATTTGAAATTTTTTTCTATAGATTGCTGTCTTTTCTCCATTCCTCTTCCGAGACGTAAGAAATTTTTCACGTTTGCAGAAATGTGTACATAATATTTAATGCAAATAAATAACAGGATAAATAGTAAACATATACGAAAGTAAAAAAAACGATAAGGAATATATGAAAAACGAAAGGAACTATTGCTTTCTTTCAGTTATATTATTTTCTGAAATAAATCAGAAAAGATCTTTCAAATTTCTTTCTTCCGCGTCCTCTTCAGAATCATTCGCTGATCGGTACTTGAAAAAAATATATACGAGTCTTGTTTTTTTCTTCTTCTTTTTCTTCTTCTTCTTCTCTTTCTACATATAATCGTGTTTGTAGAAACGTCTCGCAGGACTTCGACTTGTTTGTTCCGAGACCTGTTTCCGATTCCTCGAATAAACGCGCCTCTGCCTGTTTAGAATGCCTGTTTCGAAATCGCGTTTCCGTGTCGCGTGAAAGCGTGTCCTCGCGCGTGGAACAACAACAAAGAACATACGTCGAATCCCGAAAATTTCGCGCTGCTCGACTCGAAGGTCGTTCCTCGGCAGGCCCATAGGCGAGCTCGTCGAATCGCGAATCCGAGCGAGAAAGTTCGAGACAAACAGAAAGACAGAGTCTCGTCAGAGATAAATTTAAAACAGATTTCTCTCCCTGTCTTTCTGTCTCTCTGTTTCTCTCTGTCTCCTTCTCTTTCGTTTCTCTGGTTTTCACAACACAGAGAGAGACAGACAGACAGAGAGAGAGAGAGAGAGAGAGAGAGAGAGAGCCTAGCGATTGTTTCTCGGAGCCTGAAAAGCGAGTGTGTGTGCGTGTCTCTCGGTTGAGCCGCGAGTCCTATGCTAATCTTATTTGTGTACGATTACGTATGTTTATAACATGCAAAGAAAGTCCGCGCGCGAGAGAGAGAGGGGGGAGGGGAGGAGGCGCAGGGCGTTATCAATGTTTAGTCAGGAGTGGCGGCGTCCCGTCTCGGAAGTTCGAAGCGAACCGAAGCGAAAGGAAAAAACGCGTCGTGGAAAAACAGTGGAGGAGTCGCCGTTTGAAAATCAAAACGATTCTCCTCGAGGAAAAATCATCTCTGCTCCTCTGTGCCGGGCTCTCGCTTAGTTCCACGCGCCCGGACAGTTTCCTCCGTTCCTTCGCGCGGAGGCACGAAATTTCACGAAGAAGAGAGGAGAAGAATTTTTCGAAACGAAAAACGTCTCCCCGAGGAGTCGGGGCCGGTCGCCTTGGTGAAAAAAACAATAAGAAAGAACTTCGAGAGGCAAGGAGCGAGCACACGAGCGACAGAGCCGTTTACTCAACGAAATTAATGAAAAGCAACGATCGGCAGGAGGTTTTAATCCACTTTAGCCAGAGACGCACAGCCCTAGATCGTGATCCTTTAATTCGCTAATTAATACCGAGCTCGTCTCTCTCTTTCTCACTCTCTCCTTCTACATCCATCTCTGTTTATTCTGTCTCACTTAGATTACTTCCGTTCTAACGAGGAAACGAAGAAACGATGAATCTTGAACGTTCAACGCGCCGTCGTGTCACCCGGGTGCGGACGAAAGGGGTGGAAAAAAATCGCGAGCGAAACCAAGTCGAGGGCGGATTCAGTCCACGAGAGAAAGAGAGAGAGAGAGAAGGAGAGAGGGAGGGAGAGATAGAGAAGAAAAAAATGGGGGCCAACGAAGGTGGAGGTATGAAGGGTAACGACGATGAAGCTCGACGTGTGTACACGGAACCGGGCCAAAGGAAAAAAATATAAGGGTACGGAAAGAATGAAAGTATAAGAGCCGACGTTGAAGGGCCATCGACTACAGATAAGAGGGACTCCTAAGACTCTTTTAAGAAAAGGTTAAATAAAGGTCGGGGAGCCGCGCTTGTTGTTGGCTGTTCAGATTCCTTCGACCCCTTTCCTCCCCTCCCGGTGGCTCTGGTAACGCCACTTATTTGAATCCCGAAGGTTCCTTCGGTCGCTGCCTTGCTCCTCTGCTATTACGCGGCCTCGTCTACTCGTCCTTCTCCTCCTCGTGCCAGACCTTCATATCTTTTATATATTAGAATTTTCACCAACCATCCCCACCACCTCCCGACCTTCGCCATCTTTCTCTTTCTCTTTCTATGTATTATATATATATATATATGTGTGTGTGTGTGTGTGTGTGTGTGTGTGTATATATATATATATTTCTTACTCTTTTTCTCTCTGTTTACTGTTTGGATTTATCCCAGTCCCGAGAGAACCACACCGAACCGCTGTGCACCCCCCGCCTGCCTGTATATATGAGCTCTCCCGAGTCCTCGGTTTTCGTCTTTATACTTTCGATTCCCTCCCCTCACTTGGTTCAGATCCCTTCGATCCTCCCCCGCTTTCGTCTTCCGCTTCATCTGTCTTTGAAAAGCGTCGAAACTATCCTTCTCCGCGCCTGTGCACAGAGAGCTGCTTTTATGGCCCGCTCGCGTCGTGAGTCATCCAACGTTTTGTAAAATTCGCGACAGCCTGCGAGATGACGAGATGCAGCGATTGTTTATTTTAATCGAGACGAGGCAGTAACATTCTGGCTTTATGTTAGTTATGACGAACGAAACGTCATTTCTGAGAAATGATATTTAAGATACTCCCACGATAATTTTCAACATACTTCTGCCATTCCAATTTGCGGAGCTGATCAATGCACCTTCGCGAATGATTCACATTGCAATTGGTCAGTTACATCCACTGTGTGTGTCTTCGAAGTAAAGAAATCGGAAAAGAGAAAGAAGAAAGAAAACAAAAATCGCAAATTTGGGACAATGGAATTCGATCAATTTGAAGTCAGTCCGATTGAAATCGATAGGATATCGTGAATGTTCGACTCGTTACGTTGCCACGGTGTCTCTGAATGTTTATTTAGCGTCGTTTTATACGCGCCAATTAAACTGCACGCACAGAGAGTTGCCACGAACGTCATCGGAACACTTGCTACAGGAAAAAAATACAAAAAAAAAGGGAAAAAAGAGAGGAAACAGAGCGAGAGAGAGAGAGAAGCGTGACAGAGAGAGAGAGAGAGAGAATTGTCCAGGGAAAAAAATTCGGCGATTTGCACTGTCGATCCGTTTATTCCACAAATCCGAATCGGATTTACCTTCTAGCTTTTCCTCGCATTCCATATTGAACATCCCTTTTGGATCTGTTAACCGTGATATTTTCATAGCCGCGATACGCCATAGCGGGAATATTCTATTATGTATGTATTGATTAAAATTCCCGCTCGGATCTCTGTGCGCCGGAACGAGCGAGAGCCCGTTGTTTGATTGATTTTTAACATTGTAATACCTATGCACCGAATGCACTCCTGGAATTCCTTCTTCGTAACGCAACGTTTTAATCGATCATGTGAATCACGACCGATGAAAAAAAAAAAAAAAAGAAAAAAGAGAAAAATTTATCTGCTCTCTGCCTGATTTTTCTCTTTCCCCTATTGCATTCGTCGGGACGAAAGTTGTTCAACGATTCGTTAGAACGATGTCTTAGACCAATTATCAGAGAATGGAGAGAATGAAGAAGAACGAGAAAGAAATTTCTCTGTAATCAAAGGGTTCATAAGTTTGCTTCCTTCAAGTAAAACATTCCCAGTGTTACTTAATTCCTAACCGCGAAAGGTGGAAATGATGAAAGGGAATTTCTATCTGAATGGAATTTTATCTAAAAGGCCGAAGAATTCCGACAAGATTTCACTCCTTTCATCCACAATATGATCGCTGAACAACTTTCAATTTCTATAACCAATTCTCACCGTCAATTCTCGTTACGGAGAAAAATATTTGAGAGTGTTTGAGACTCGGGAAAGATATTTGAGAGAAGCGAAGAAAAGAATGGATTTACATACTCGTCTCCCTAGTCTAATAATCGATTGAAATCCGAGAGAATTTATCGAAACGCGGAAACGCGTGGTTTCTGCCGCTGGTGTACCACTGGCAAATGCCGCTGGTGAAAACGGAACAGCGACATCAAGGGATACAAAACAAGGGCTGGCGGAAGGTGTCCCCGTCTCTCGTTTCGTATTCACGTCGACGGCCAATCAGAGACGCGTCTCTTTACACCCGCCTCCTGTTGACGTTTGTCATAATATTTTAATATTAAATCGCGTTACGACCAGCCATGCGTTCGCATAATCAGACGTTACTCCCTGGCCGCCGTTTATATACCGGCGCAGGCTGTAAGTCTCTCTCTCACCGCGCGCCGGGCGAGAACAGGCCGCGTGTGAACACACACCGAGCCGAGAGGAGGAAAGTAAGAGAGACGAAGGACCCGGGGATACGGAGAAGAAGCACTCGTCACCCCTCGTGCAGTTCAACGTGAAATGTGGAATACAAATTACTCCGAAAAGTCCCTATATTCCCAGCCCCGTTCCCATCACTCGCCATGGCGTACGCAGTCCTCGTGAATTCGCCGGAATATAATTCGAAATTAGGGAAACTACGCGTGGTCTCTTTTAACACTGACGAGTCTTTCCCGAAAGGACACGTCTCCTGCCTCTTCTTCGACCACTATCGCCGATTACTTCTGCGCTCCTTATTCTATTCCGCCAGCCAACTAATTTCTACGCCGTTCTTCCGAAGGTTGTTACGAAGCACAGACACGTTTGAAAATTTCGGCCAATTTGAAGGTAGGGTGGTTTCACTCGAGTCGGCTAAGTTTCAATATCGTGTCAAACCGTGTCTCGAACTTTGCACAGATTAACTGGACTTGTCGCGGATTTTTACGAAGAAATATATAAATTACTCACAGGTGTGATATATTCAGTGACTATAATTACGACGTAGAAGTAGAAATAAATCTATGGCCCTCGTTTGTGAATTATTTTCAACTTTTGCCAAGTTGCAAGAGGCAAATAAATTCGATCCGCATATATAATTCATCGAGTCGCGAGGGTAAGTAGAAGTCGAAGAAATTGAAACGGGATAGAAAACCAAGTCTGGTCGATCGATCAGACAAACCGATTGACCGATTAACGCGAAAATTTCCCAGAGATACGGAAACGGATAGTAACCGGTCCGGTAGGAGACCGGTGGACGTCTAAATGATCCAACGACTTGTTCGAAAAGGATCCTGCAATATTGAGAGGGAATTAACGATTCTGGGAACGTCTGCGCCCGATAGACGAGCTGGTCCAGCGACTAGGAAGAGCACCATAGAAAAGAGAAAAGGGCGAGAGCGCAAGCCTGGCTAGGGTGGTGGTAGGTTTCCTGGGGACGAGGAAACTCGCCTGGCTAGCTGGATATTTGGAAAATGGCTAGAACCAAGCGGACGGAATGTCTCTGGTCTCCATCGTTAACGGCCTGTGTACATTATAGATGGTCCCGTGATTGGTTCGTCAGCCTCTCAAAAACTCCGGCTTCCATCCATCGTCGTAGTTGTTCCTCCTCTTTTCGCTCGGTGTTGTTATCTAGCCCTCGGTTCTCGTTCCACCGTTTCGTAGGTTCATTTTAGCTGGCCCCAACCAACCTGACCAACCAACCAACCACCCACCCATCCTCTCTCTCTCTCTCTCTCTCTCGACTGCCTTTCACTCTACCCTAGACTACTCTGTCTCTTTCCGATCGACGATTGACAATGTACAGAAACGGCCTTTCACGGGTATCAATTAGTAGGATTCGCTCGTTGTCGATGCCCGCACGATCTCAGCTTCCGGTCTCGCTTTCGATCGGGACACCCTTTTACCTTGTGTCAATTCGACTGCTCGATCTAATAAAGAGATTGACTCTATCGGCGAATTTTTTCCATCATATGACCGCGTGCCTTTTGTCCGCGAGCTCGGATATTCTTTCCGGTGAATTTATTTTGCTTGGAGGGTTCTGCCTTTCGGAGAAGAACCGGGCCGGATTGTTGGATCTCTCTGAACTGATATTCCTGATCACTTTCATTGGTTTTGGAATCTGGTTATAAATTGTTAACGTGCAAGTGAAAATTTCTGGCCATTCTCACGAATCAAGAACTTCACTGTCCAGATGAATTACATTCAGAAATCACTACGATTTCAGAAATTCTTGGTCTTCGACAGTTGTAATTTTTACTATTTCACCGCTGCTACTATAATCTGAACGTATTAAAAATTGGACTGCTTCGTCGACATCTTCGTATCCTAAAATTCCCACAGCGTATCAACTCGGTACGATAAATATCCCTTCGCTAAGTCGTCCTGAAAGGATACACACGTCGAATCGCGGACGCGATACCTCAAAAATGAAGCGAGTGAACGCGGAGACCGCAATTGTACGGGGCGAAAGAACGATCGCGGGTAAACGGAACCGGAATAGAAGGAAACAAAGATTGGGGCGGCA
This sequence comes from Tetragonula carbonaria, assembly GCA_032399595.1. Lineage (NCBI taxonomy): Eukaryota > Metazoa > Arthropoda > Insecta > Hymenoptera > Apidae > Tetragonula > Tetragonula carbonaria. Next base: position 7,683,719 of record JAUCRC010000014.1, read on the forward strand.
TTATGCAAGGTAAACGTTGCCAGAAGTATACCCTTTCCCGTACGTATCCGCTGTCTGTATGTACAAGAATTAACGCATAGAGATTGGGAGTGTCGCAGCTGGGTAGGCGAGATACAGAAGGTCGGGGGTGGTGTCCAGAGGCAGAGAGCGCGTGGCGAAAGAGCACGAGAAAGGGACGCACGGAGCGGTGATGGGCGAGAGGGGTGGTGGAGGGAGGGGAGAGGGAACGGGACACGGAAAATTGGGGAGAGATCGGCGGAGGGTGAGAACGAGAACGGATAACAGAGGAAGCTGGGACAGAGGGTGCATCGAAGAGAGTAATTTCGGCATTCTGCGGGTTTGCTTACATCCACCGGTTCAGCGATTTTCGTTACGCGTGCACCGCTGAACGTGCACCGGTTTGTTTCTCCACGGATACCAGCCGGACATTAAGAATTTTTCCTCCGTTCTTCGCTCTTCAAGAGCGAAATTTATATCAATTTGGAAAGTAAGTGGCAGGCAAACAGGCGTGAGAAAATCGACGCGATGTGTGTGCGTGTACGCGTTATAATCGTGAAAAATATTTCAACGAACACATAATTATAATTCATCCGCGTATGACGCGTGAATACGTATTAAATTTTTTGGAAATTTTATCAACGAGACGGAACTACCACGATGTGATATCACTCGATATTCAAGGTTATTGACACAATAGATAACGAATCGTTTAAATACTTTTGCGTTCACCGAATTATTATTTTATTTTATTTTTTCTTTTTTTTAATCCCAGCGCAGTCGAATTTCATTACCAAAGGCTAATGAAATTCCACCAAATGTTTTATTTTATAACGCGTGCAAAAAATATATTCATAAAAAATTTCTACAAACGTTCGGACACTTTTCCGAGTCGGCGTACGTAAAATGTTTGTCTCTCTCGACAAGAGTTCGGGAAAAAGAAAATCTCACTGTAGTTACCTCTATTTTTATCGATGTTAAATAGATGTCCAAATTCCCCTTGAATATTCATGAATTATCGAATAACAATACGAACGGTACATTTTTCGTGATTACTCAATTTCATGCCCGATGGACGCAAACTTTATTCCATTATCCTTTCTCTGGCCCGTTTCCCGATAGATCCTCTCTCCACCCTTCATCCCCTCGATGACAAGCGGCGATAAAACGCGAAATATTTTGTTTCTTCTCCCTCGCCACCCTCCCGCCCCGCGCCCCTTCGTTCAGGACTAACTTTCGCCATTAGCCTCCGTCTCCCTCTCTCTCTCTCTCTCTCTCTCTTTCTTCTTGGTTCCCTCTTTCTAGTTTTCTCCCGGGGGCGAAATTTCCGACTTGGCCCGTCGAAGAAAATGAAATAAAGGATGTATCTGTTTGGCGGAGCCCATAATTTCCCTGTTTCTTGACCCCCATCTCTTTCAACGTCGAGGGCCAACACACATACACACATACACCGTTGCAAGCCAACGTGGGGCCACCAGTCGTTAATGAAAATCAAACAACGGAAAAATTACATCTACTTGGTGGTAACCGGCCGGCGTCCCACTCTTTTCCACCCTTGAGACTTTACAGGAGGAAAGAGGCAGTGGATAGGGCGCGTAGGAGGTTCGAGGGGGTTGGAGAACGGTTTTGCCTTAGTCAGCTTTTCCTTTTCTCCACTGCATCAGCCACGAAGCCTTGGCCAAACCTTGGTTTGTACTCGGGTAATCGCGCTATTCTTTCCTCGTGGCTTTCGCTTCTTCTCTTCGTCTTCCCGCCATTAATCATCTCGCGTGTCCCACGCGGGCAGCAGAACAAAAAGAAAAAAAGAAAACGAAGAAGAAATTACGAGGGCTGCCATTTTTAGGATCTAGGAGGATCTTGATTTTAAATTGAAACTTTACCGCTTCTTTCTTCTTCCTATTTCTTTTTTTTTTTTTTTTTTTTCCTTTCGCGTAGATGCATCGTGTCGCTTTCTCCTTCTCGGTAAACAAACTCGGTTGGTTCTTAGATAGCGGCTGAAGAGGGTAAACGTCTCAGAAGAATTGTTCCAGAGAGAACGATGGGAAATTAATATCGACGCGGTTTATACAAGCAGAAGACACGTCTGGATAAACGGCCGTTGTTTTCTTAGAACAACGTTCGAGAGACTGCTTGGTGCCGGAAGTCTGGTGTCTACGCGCATCCTTAGGCAATCGCCGTATTATCTGCGCGCCGCTGGTGTTTTACTTTCGTTCCGGTTAATAATTCAGTATCAATTAGTGGCCGGCTGAATTATGGAAGGACCTTTCTTCGTTCCGCCCGGCGAATCTCGGGTTGCTTCTTCGCCAGACAACGAAAAACGGGAGGGGGTAACTCCTAGTTTCTTCTCGCGTCTCGAAGCTTCTTACACTTGCGGCTTTATTAATAGTAAGCAGCGAACGCCCGGAAGAAAATCTTATAAAACCGTGAACCTCGTTCCAACCGGCTATGTTTTCCTTCGAATGAAACATTCTTTAAACAATTAAGAGAAACAGTTATTGTTAAATCCTACGATCACTCTTGCTCGTTCGACACATGCATGAATAAGAAATATTATAGAAATTATATGTATTTCTTTCACCAACTCTTTACCACCTTTCGACTAAGAGAAGAAAGAACAAAGTTGATCAGGGCTTCGATGCCATGATGGCAACTTCTGGTATTACCAAAATGCGAACAATACCTATCACGATCCAGAGACCATCGGCGTCTATTCAAACAATTGAAAGTTCGAGAGTTGTCGTTGCGAGAGAAAGAGAGAGAGAGGAGAGAGATGGAAAAGAAAAAAAGAGAAGAAGAAGGACAACCAGCCGGAGAAGAGAAAGAAAGGAAGCCGGTGAATAATGGAAAATAGCGAATTCCTTTTCTGCTAGTCGTGGCCAGACGAGCTCCATTAAAGGTCCCTAAATCCCCGACGTACTCCGTCCCCCCTCGCGCTTCGCGACTCTCCCTCTTCTCACCCTCTTGGTCCCCCTTCGTACATGGACGGATCATGACCAAGCATACGGGCGTTCGCTTTTGCTCGTAGACGCATATTTATTCGCAGTCCATTTTGGTTTGTTTGCACAAACGGGCGGAGAGGGAGTCCGTCAGGCCGACGTCGGACCTCTGTTCCTCCGCCTCTGCCACCCGGTCGCCCGCGACTATCCCCGCTGTTTTTTTTCTGTCTATCTCTCTCTCTCTCTCTCTCCACCACTTCTCGTCGCTTTTGCATTCCTGCGCTTCTCTGCTCACTTCCGGTGCTCCACGAGTGGGTACCGCGAGGGTGATCGTCACCCTCGTCCCCGGAATCTTGTTTCTTTGCGAACTTCGTCACCCCTCGCCTCTCTTTATCTTACTCGACTTCGTTCCTTCGTATTTTCTTTTTTATGGTTCAGGAGTTACGTTTCTCGTCTGAAATTCGTGTTTTTGAAAGAAAAAAAGTGGTCGGATACTTCGTGATACATCGTTCGGTGATGATTACCGAAGAAATTTTGACGAGTCTTGGTATTTCAAATGGAATTCTTACGTTTAGCGAAGGGAAGAACCGTGTCGAAAAGTCCGTGGCAAATTCTGTTTAGGGGTTGAAACGTAAGTTTCTTTTTTACGTGAAAGTCGCATCTTCCAACACCTCACTGAAATTATTTTCAGTCATTTGCTCGAGAATTCCATTGGTACTCTTGGTATTCTTTGGATACTTAACGGATTCTTACAATGCCAAATTTGTCGTGACAAGAATTAAGAAGCTCCCCGAAGCGAGCCGAGGAGGAGGGGAGGGAGGGGAGAGGAATGGGAGCTAAAGCATCGGATGAAATCGCGGTTAAAAATCGTGGACAATTACTCAAGTCCCCGAAGCCGAGCAGCTTCTCTGATGATACAATTAAGTCCGGCAACAGCAGATTTTCCGACTTGGAAAATTGTCCGATATTTTTCACGAGGCGAGGCGCGCCGGTTAGGGGATGGTTGGAAAGGGGTGAGAAAAATGCACGGTTGTTCGGGCCTCAAGAATTAGGAAGGGACGAGAAAATATCGAGGAAAGTATAAGGCGATTTTTAAACAGGGCGAAAGGGTGGTCGCTTGTTCTACTAATGAAAGGTCGCGACGTGAACTGATGGATCGGGGCGGCTTGATTTATCGCGAAAATAAAGCTGGTTGATTAAAGCCGGGAATTTCGCGAGGAAACGGAAAGAATCGCGCGCGGAATCTTCCGGCTAGAAACGATCCACAAAGAAACTAAACTCGATCGCCCCGAGCAAGGTAAAGGTTTTCTCGTGCTAGTTTACATTCATTTATCGCGTCACCCCTTCTCTTGGTCGCCTGGCGCTTGATTCTTCTTCCCTCTCTTTAATATCGACATTAATATTCAAGACGCCGAACGAAATGAATATTAAACGCAGTAATCGTTTTAACTCTAGTCCGGTGATAATGTTCGGACCAGCCGGAGAGATACCCGCATGCCCTCACCTCTCGCGGTTAATTTATTCCTCGTTAATTTCTTTCTTTGCCGTACGCGTACGATCATTGAATTACCGACACCAGTGCTACACGACAAACGAATTTCGTTTGGCAACGTTTGCCTAGCATCGAAAGCACCTCGAAAGCATCAGACACCGACGAAGGAAGAATTTCTCAGATCGAAAGAATTCCCATCGACGAGGCTTCGAAGTAAATCACGTCTGGCAATCAGTCGGGGAGAAGTCGTGGCGAGGAAGGAAGTAGCAGCGAGGCGCGGATGGTTCCCTGTTTTTCCTCGCTAATTCGACGAGAATTGCACGAGGGTGGAGGAGCGGTGCGGTCACGAGAGGAGAGGCTCGCTTGCTCGGCTTCCAGCTACGCGAAAGCCACATTTGTATTCTGTCGGCGACGCCAGCGGAATCCGGGGTGCGCTCTAAGATCGCGCCGGATGAGGTGCTTTAAAAAGAGAAAAAGAGTAAACGCGAACGGCGTGGCTGGAGGGTGAAAAACCGGGAGAGAAGGTGCTGCTCTGCCGTCGCGTCTTTTGCTGGAAACAACCGAGACGTTGAAACGGGTGACGACGCGACGCGAACGCGAGAGGGTGGCCGAACGAGAGAGATCGGGGTTGCAAGCGCGATGTCGCATATTTCACATGCAAGGCGCCTGTGTTTTGCTTGGCCCCGGCAATATTATTACCATATTTTTCACATAATGCGCCCGCGTGTATGCCTCTTGTTTCGCACCGCGGCGCGAAGTCGGACGAGAGATCGAACCTGGCCCGAAGACCGAGCGCGTCTTAACGTCTTATCATTCATTGCTCACGCTGCTGCTTTTTATGGGGAGTTGCAAGCAACGCGGACACCCACGATGAAAAGTTTATACGAGAGAGGTCCCCGAGTTGAAACTGAGGGTGGCTTCTTGAACTCCGCCGAGGGTGAGAGAAATCTTTAGGAGCGAGCACGTGTGATATGTCAGAGGTGAGGTTCTTAGTCTTGAAGAGGAGGAGCTCGAAGGTCAGTTTTCCGATATAAAGAAACGTGCGAATAATATTGGAGCTTCGGAATGTGCGAAACGTGGAAACCGACTGGTTCTAATTTTTATCCTCGTTTAATAGGACGGTTTTAGAAACGAGATACGCTTGAGATAGTGTCTCAGAAGATCGTGATCATATTGGTAAAGACCAAGAAAATGTTTGCGAAGTTAAGTTATAAATAGTAGTCTCAAATATAAAATTAATGCTAAAAATTGTTCTACAAAATATATTACATTATTAATATAATGAATAATCGTTCATATACTTTGACTATTTCTTTATAATGTGAAATGTAATATCGAAACGTATATTGCAACTTGCTTATACATTTCCAGGACCGTTTAAAATTTTACCGATGACAGTCCTATCCTGTGTCACAGTACCAATGAAGTTTCAAGTAATTTCGTCTACCGCAATACGCCTACGAAAGAATACATTATTCCACAAGAATACATTCATGAAATAATAAAAAACGAGTAATATCACAGACACGGAGCGTAGAAAAATATGAAAAAACTGATCACTTTCAATTTTTATTCCCCGCGGAGGCTCGCTCGGGGCGCGATAAGTCACAGTCGTCGAGTGAAATTCCCTGTCGCGTGTAAACACACCTCAATTAAAGAACATGCACCGTGAGGTATGTATGTACCCTGGCGCTGAACAAATTATCACGAACACACCCCTGGCGCACAATGCTAGATATTCGAGCGCTATTTCGTTCTATACCGTTCAAAGCTTGCCTGCCGCACCCTGTAAACACGGTTAAACTTTGTTCCATAAGAGTCACTCGAACGCTACTCGCTCAGCGTGGCTGAAAAGCTTCGATTTTTTTCCTCTGTCTGACCGGCGCACGTGTGTTTGGTCGCGTTTCACATTGTTAATATCAACCGTTGGTCAACAAAGTGTCCAAGTTTCATGAAACATTTCCGTGTGGACGGAGCGAGGATCAAAAATTTTTTTCATTGACGTCTGATATTAGCCTGGCGAGATTTCGATGCTCGAAAACAAATTTTTATATTGCAATTTCTCCTTTGTCAAATATTTCAGCTTTCTAAGTTACTCTGCCCTCTCTGTTCCACCAGAGGCATATTTATTTTACAGTTGTGCAACTATTGCCTTTTTTTTTTATATTCGGATTCGTCTTCTATGGAACATGTTTATTCAGTTTATAGTCACGCAACTGTCGTTGACAAACCTGTCGTCAACATTTATAAGAAACGAAATTCCGATTTTCGAGATCTTTATTTGATACGATCGACGTAAAAATCTGGCAGCGCGCAAGATACGAGCGAGGGATGTTGCCACTGCCGAAAGGAAGTCTCACACCACCTTGAGAAACATTTCGCCCCCGCGAAAGAGGGCCAAATAAAATTTTAGAGTCGTCGAGAGCTGTCGATACGATGGGAGAGGGAGAAGAGGGGGGGGGAGGAAAGAAACGCTTCGCTTTTCAATACAACTGTGTATCTGAAACTATACCGGGTCTCACCCTCTTCTCCTTCACGTGTACAACGCGCGCGGCACCTATTCGTGTGTAGATTCCAGAAAATTATGGCCGATAAAGAAACAAATTCCGAATTCCGGCGAACCGAGGCGTTATAAACATTATTCCGCTTGTAGCAACCCCTTTTTCCCCCAGTTCGAACGAACACTTCCCCCGCCGATTCTTTCCCCGCTCGAATACGATTTTCCAGTATTCCGAGGCGAGTAATAAACAATGCGAGATCCCGCATATATATTTTTCCAAGCGATTAGAGGCGTTTCGTCGAGATCGATTGTCGCGACGCGGCAACTCTATGTTTTATTCTTTATTAAATCGCTGGCTATTCGGAGAGATACGTTCGCAAGATAATCTGTACAACGCTGGGGAAAAAAGACAATTTAAAGGTAGATATATGATTTACATTTATCCGTTTCACAGAATGGAAATTCTAATTTTAAATAACAATTTCATCTACTGATTATTTTCAACGAACGCTCTGGTTTGCGTATTCAGTGTTTCATATAATATAAGATATTCGTTTTTTCACGAATCACCCATCAATCTAATTCTGTAAAATTATAATGTTCCATCGTACCGTATCTAAACGTCCGCCAAACTTCGGTGAGTTGCGATTAACTAAAGAAATTCACCATCTTCTAGCAAATATATTTCGACGTTGGATGAACGAACGATTCGCGCACCAAGTCGAACAAAATCGAATCTCGGTGAGGTACGACAGTAGCGATCGTAGCGATGAGGCAGGTGTGGAGCCGCGCCATTCGAAATAGATGTCGGGAACAATGGGCACGGAGGAGCGAGAGGACAGCGAGCAAACAAGCAAGAAGTTGTTAATACGGGGAATCGGGCAAAAATTCCGTGCGTTGCGTGCAAGTTCGGCAATGTGGGTCGAATTGTTTGTACAAATCGGCCGAGTTTCACCGCGGTTTGTACACACTTATGTACGCCACGTGGATCGCGAGGCCGAACGACCGAACGGAGCTTACGTGGAAGAGACGTGGGCGTTGAAGACTCACATATGGCCATCACCTTTCTTCCTTCCTTCCTTCTCGTTCGTTCAACGGCGCTTCCATCCTCCAAAGACCAAGCCACTCTACGCAAATAGTTGTGTAACGCGGTACGAGAGAGGCATTAAATAAATAATAGCCATACGGCGATTCATCAAGTTGAAAGGAGAGCGCCGCCCGTCGAGAGCAGATGTGTCAACATTCGTCCTGACCATTTTCCTCTCGGAGAAAGATGTCCTGCTTTTTTTTTTTTACCTCATTTAGATTTAAGAATGCGTTCTTCCATCGATTTTTCATCGACGACGTTATCAAGTAATACGTACGAATTATTTCTGGATCGAGAACATAGGCTAAGGAGATTTCGAAGATAGCAGAGGTATCAAAGAGCGATTTGTCACAATCATAGAACACGGATCCGACAGAATACTCGACATCGTCGATACAACTCAACAACAACAACAACAAACTGAGAATTCAAGAAAGCTGACAATCCAAAGTGATAACGTCGAAGGATGTTTCGGAAAGTGTGCAGGACCTGGAATGACCGTGACAGAGTGGCGCGATCATTCCCAGCGTTCTAATACCTCGTAGATGCTTGCTCGGAGATTCCATAAGGGGGCAGTTTATATGCAGGCTACGGATGGGTCAGCATAGGGGAGATATATATTTTTCAATATAACTCGCGCGCGTTCGCTCGTCCGCCCGCCCGGTTAGGGTCGCGAGAATCGTCCGAGAGAGCAGGAGTCGACGTTATTTTTTATCTTTATTAGATTGCCGGGTATCCGTTAGTTGAGGTTCGACGTGCTACGGACGAAACGTGCATGAATATCAAGTGGCCGGTAACACGTGGCGCATTTTATCGTCTTTCCACTTCGGCTGGCTGTATCCTTTGGCCGAGTTGCCACTGTCCCTTCGTCAATCCCCGTTGCTGCGTGGCTTGACAACCTTCGCGAGGTAACTTCCTTTCCCCCGATCTTTGCTTTCAAATTTATTGTTTCATATCAGTTGTACCCCCAGAATATGAAGAATATGAATTTTCTGTATAACTGTCGTTCAAATCTCCCACGAAAAAGTACTTAATTAGTCATTTCGGCCAACAATTTCTGACAGTAGTCAGAAGCGTCAAACATCCCTTATCCGACCTTTTACGCAATAATTTATCAAGTAAACTGACAAATTAGCAATTATAATCTATACAAAGTCGTTCTTTATGACTTCACGGTTAACATTAATTCCCTGATAATTTTCTGATACGAGAGAGACTGAGCGTATCCCCCCCCCCACACACATCCTCTTTCTCCAATCACTATCAATGCTCAACAATTTTCTTCCATATTTACCTTCGACGATTGAAACTAGATTACCCCGAAGATAAGAATCTTCGTCGAAACGATGTTTTTCCTGCGATTTATCGCGGAGCCGGCGCGCACGACGAAGATCGTGGCACGGGAGAGCGCGACGAGAAGGTTTGTCCGCTGGCGAAAGAGCTCAAACAAGAATAAACGCAAAGCAGGATGTTTGTTTGAAGGTCCGTTAATGTCGCCGGTGTGTATTGTTTACCCGTATAACCGCCGGTTTCCCCCAGCGAGTTGTTCCAAGTTTGTCGATATTGAAAGAACTCGAAGCGCGCGGCGGTATCGTTCTTTGAAAAATACTCAAGGTAAACTCGCGTGTTGATTGTATGTTCAGCGTGAGAGTGCTCGTGTGTGTAAAGAGCGCGGCGGCCGCGGCCTCGCTGGAATTTCAGGATGCTACATCGACTGCCATCGAAGCCACTTTCGTACTGTGGGAATCATAATCCTAACTGGAAAGATGTTTCCACCAGCTGTGTAATGCGCCAACGATCCCCTACTACTCTTTTCTTAAAACAAACCCTTTCGATAAAAAACCACGTATATCGGTTCCCTTTTGTTGCCGCGTTGTCGCTCGTCCACTGCAAATATTTTATTTTATGGAAACGGAGTCCATCCGTGTACACCGTGTACGTCATTCTGTATCGACGAGATCTGGTATCTCAAGTGTAACGATTATCGTTGATCTTCCAACCCTCGAAACGCGAACGATGTTTCGTATCTTTCTGCAGAATATCGCGGGAGAATTTTTTTTATCTCAAAGAGAGAGAGAGAGTTCTTTATCCACAGAGGTTTGTCACGAGGGATTTCATTTGCACTTTAATTTTAAACGAAACTCTATAGAAACTTTATAGAGTCCGAGCGGACGAGGAGGAGGAGGAGGGAGCGTAGACGCACTTAAAACGGGCGTAAGGACGCGCCCGGCGTCTGGTAATTAATGGAGACGTAACGAGTGGGCGTAGCCGTGGACTAATATGCGAAATAAATCTGCGGTAATAGTAAGTAATTTGGCCAATAAGTCGATAACAAATTGGGTTTGCCAGCGGCAGTGCGCGGGACCCGTAATGGCAGGCAAGTGACCGGATCCACCCCGTTAACACCCTCTGTTCACGGCCGTCCGGCAGCCCTCCGACACCCACTCACCCCCTCCTCCCCCACTTTCCGCCGCCCATCTAGATTTCCCTTTTGCCAGCGTATTCATATTTCACGGACTTGTGATATAGGACAGTTTTGTTTGAGCCATAAAGCCAGGTAGCGACGTGCTGCAGGAGAACCGGTCTGCGGGGGGTGATCACCCTTCGACGGACGGGATAGAGAAATGGAGAACATCGGAAAGAGAGAGAGAGAGAGAATAGGGGGTGGAAGCGAACGAAACATAATTCACACTGATGTAGCGAACGCGTGGCCTTTTTCACGCGCGTGTACGACTAGTCTTGGCGCGGGGTGGTGGAAGTTGGCGGTCACTCGAAGAAATTGCGAGATAAAGAGCGAGAAGAGAGAGTGGAAAGCAAAGGGGCGTGATGTATGTCGGCCTTTTGCGGAAAGAAAGTCACGAGAAGGATATCACGGGATATCGAGATCACGTCGTTCTTTCCGGAGATATTATTTTTTCTTGAAGAAACTAGTTTTTAGAACAGGGCGGAGATGATCTTCGGATTACTGTGGGTATCTAAATTCAATATCAATTTGGTCGATCGCAATGTCAATTTCATCATTAATGAAAATATAATCGTGGAAATCGTTGGAAAGGCGGTATCCTCTCCGAAGAAATTAATTTTTACAATGGAGTGAAGTCGATGATCTTCGTTTCTCTACGTAAATCCACCATGGATAAATATTACGAATATTGCGACAGTTAAAAGAGCATCGGATATTCAATTTCACGCGTTGGAGAAAAGGTGTGAGAGAAATCGGGTGAAAAACGTGCAAACGAATATATCGAATCTTGGCGGACGGGAAAGAAGTGGACGTCTTCTTTCGCTCAAAGACGATAGTATTCAGAAAGTCTGCTGGTCAGTTGTAATGAATAATGTCCACATCTGTTCGGGACGTCCCATCAGTAACTGCTACCCCGCTCGGCCCCGCGACATCCTTTTGCTTCACCTTGCTCCACACCCTAAAAACCATTTCCACCCCATCGCTGCTTTCTCGCTCGATTTCGCTGCATATCAAATTATGGAGTTCTGAATGGCCGATCGTCGCCTGCTGCTGCTGCCGCCACTGCTCTGTGTGTACGTGTGTGTGTGTATGCTGTGATATATTTGGATATATTAAATTTTTTTTCCCACCCGGTCCAGGAGCGTTTACGTCCAAGCGGAATCGATATACGGTCTGTCCACCGTCGGGGAATACGATTCTCCTAACATCCTAAGCGAACAGTCTTAACTTCGTACAGTTTTCTCGAATTCTTTTCGATTTTCATCAGTTTCGTTTCTCTCCGTCGAGAGAACTCTCCGGTCGTTCGAATAAACTCAACGCTTGAAAATAATTCGCCGCTTTCGCTTACCTTTCACAATTCGCTCTCATCCTTTCTCCTCGAAGCTCTCCGCGGTCCGGCCGAGTAGAGCAAATAACTGGAATTTTAAAGGGTTATCGGCCCGAATAAAAATCGACAAACAAAAGTGGCTTGGACCTTCGGTCCACCTATTCGCAATTCTCCAGAGAAGGTCGGCCGGCTTCGTTTGCATAGTCGCCGACACCTTGCGTGTCCATTACGCGGGGGTGGTAACGGTCGAACGGCCGCCCGAGGGGGTGACGAGCAAGTGGACCAACGCGCAGTAGTACGGGGGAGGGAGAGGAGACGGGGGTTCTCCGAGTAAGAGGTGTGAACCGTAAACGCGCCACGTGCGGCAAATGGAAATGGACCAAATATCGCTGCAAACACTCGACCGTGCGCGAGTATCGATATACGACGCACCCTCCTCCATCTCTCCCGGTCTCCTGATCCCCCTTTTGCTACGAGCAAAGGCACACACGCGCGCACACAAAGGACCACGATTCCACGGTCCGTTTGTCGTTTATACTGGCCGCGCCACCCCCGTCCGCGCCCCGATACCACTCACACCTTCCTTTCAGCCTGTGCACAACGGTCGAGCCGTTCACCGGGGACGTTCTCGCCCCTCCGTAAAAATTCACCGGTCACTCGAATCCATCAGGTATCCACAAAATATCGCAAGGCGATATTCTCCACCTCCCTCTCCTTCTTTCTTTCTCCTCCCTACGCGTTACTCCGCCGCGTGCACGTGCGTAAAATCACGCGGACGACGCGGGGCTTCTTATCGTCGCCGGGGAGTTGATTCGGATTTCATCCTTGGAATTTGGGTGAAACTGAGACTGCTCCGCTAGGTTTTTTTTCTTCCCCCTTTTTTTTATTCACCTCTGTCTTAGGAACTCAGTGGGTGAGCTAGTTACTTGCTCTGTGTATATGTTGCATTTAATTTCTCGTACGAATTACTTCGCATATGTATGAGGAGTTGTATGAATTCGTTGTCTGCATGATTCTTTGATTCGTCATCAATTCGTCAAAATTGAGACATCTATTGTAGAGACATTTATACTGACAATAAGAGAAACTAATGATCCAGTCTAAATTCACATCACTCGAAAAGCGAAGAAAAAAAAAACAAAATCCATGAATATTTCGTGATTTAGAGAGCTTACTGGGTCAACCGACGGCGACAAGGTCCAACTACCTCGACGATACAAGCGAGCGTAGTTACACCACGCAAGTTGGCCGCGTTAAACGCATTATCGCGGAGGATTAACTGTATTCTGGTGTGTCGTCACGGCCAAAAAAGAACCCCTTAGCTACCTCGAGGGAGTTGGGACAGATCATGAGAGAACTTTCGCCCCGGTACGATTTGCCGGACCGGTTTATCCATTCATTGAATTCGCGAACCGGCGCGGGAAACGGTCGGTGCGCGTCCAGGAAACAGACGAAACCAAAGAGAAACGCGTCGGAGGACCGTGGCGAGATGGAAGAAGGACAGTGATGAAACAGAGAGCGCGCGAGAAGGACGAGGATAGAACGAGCGAGTGCTTCTAGCTAAACAAATATGTACTCACGTACTCATTCACCTATCTCCCAGTCAGTCCTACCTACGCTTCCACAGCCCTTTTAAAGACTTTTCCCGCTGTCCGGGACTCTAACCTCCAGCCGTCATCCCTACCCATGCCCGGGGACCGGTTGACCGTGCGTACCATGGGGAGTTTACAAGTTCGTGAAAGAAGGGAGAAAGTACGACGAGGCAGAGAGAGTACGTCTCTCTGGCTCTTTTCGCGCGTTCGGAACCTTTTTAACCGCTCTAGACGTTCCGGGCAGACGCGCCGGTGTCCACGTCGAGTGTCTGCTACGATTGTGCAGACCGGCCGCGGTGTCATTCACCAAGACTTTTCAAGGAAGCCGTACACCGTGAACAACGAGATTCCTCCACCAGATGAACTTTTATTCTCCGAAGAATTAATCGTTGTCGAACATTGGAATACCACGTACACGCCGCGTGCAATTTCTACAACATTTTTACGTTAAATTTCGTGACGTTGTATAAATAATTAACGAACTGTAGAAAGTCAGTTGTAGCAAGTCGATTAATTCCCCTACGTCCATCAATTGCTTTCCCATTAAAGTGATATTTTTTTAATATTCCTGGATGCGATGATAAATCAACAGAATGGAAATCTAAAGAAAAGTGAGAAAATTGCGAGCAAGCCAGCTGAGAAGAATCTTAGAAATCTTTGTATTCACTCTAGAATTTTCGCTAGGCTTCTTTGCATCGCGAGCTATTAGTCAGACAAGCCTGTTCTACTGTGTAACTGTATATCGTCTCTCAACTTACATTCGAGAAAAATGTCCGCTAACTTCGCAAATAAACCTACGCTCAGAGTCACATTTAAAAACTATCAGTAAATCGTCCTCTCGTTGCAAACCGCGACTAGTCAGACAAGCCTACTCCACTGTGTAATTACCTCGGTATATATCGGCGAAGGGGGATGCCCTTTATTAAGAGAGGGAACGAACGAGAGCAGGCTGCGCGTCGTAAATCGTGAAATCGACTAAGCAAGAACGCTTGCGACGACTACCGGCGCGGGGGCCGAAATTTTTTTTCACGCTCTCGGATGCATCGATCCTTCTCGAAGAGCCGCCTATATATCCTTCCGGATCTAAATCCACGAAGGATTTCGTCTGACGCGGCTGGCGCGCTCTCGTGATTCCCTAGGAAGCCTACGAGTGACAGAAAGAGAGGGCCAGGAGCCTGCCTATTTGTTTCGTCGCATCGTGTATTGACACTGCGCGACGGTAGGCGTCGCGGCGATAATATATCGACGACCGGGTGATATATGCCTCGCGGGAGTGAGTGGCTGTGCAGAAGAAAGACTTGTCTCATAAAGTATAGGGCGATTTGTCACGGCAGTTTGTGATGCGACTGGGAGAGAATAATCCTCTGGATATCATCTAGCGCAACTTGCTCCCCTTCTGTACTCCTCTTTCTCTTTCTCACTCTCTCCTTCCCTGCGAGAACGCTTTTCACCCCCTCCTCCCCCCGCCGCCGCCCGCCCGTCCGCTCCTCCCTTCTCAGAGCGGATTATTCCTGACCCGTTGCTATCACCCACACCCCCGATCGTTCCTCCCACGTGTTCTTCGTTAGTCTCGTTTCGACGATCGCGGATCCTACGAATTACTCTCGCCGTATCGTGCCTCCTCTCCCTTTTGCCTCTTCGAAATTTGCCTCCAGAGACTACTGATTGCGAGTCGAGCGGTTTTCTTTCAACTCTGCCGAAAACGTGATCTTCTTTTTTTTTTTGTTTTTTCTTCGAGATCAAGCAGTGATCTATCGTAATTTCACAAATACTGTATTTCAATTTCTTTCCAATTCTCAAATAACGCCGTTGGGTTATATCCCACCTCGAATTGGAATCATCTTACAACTCTTTAAAAGATTGACAGCAGTTGGCATTATATTCATAGAAACGTCTCCGACGACTTGGTCGCGACTCACGTCGTTAAACTGTTGCGTCGTGACAACGGGGGGATCGCGTTACGAAAAAGATTGATACATTAGGACAGTTTAAAATTATTTCCAGATAGTTTAAAACCGTGACACCCGATCCGGATATATATTTAACCAGCTTGAATCCAGAAGGAAGTGGAGCTAACCGACAGAGAAAGGAATTTAGCATTCATGAATTCGAATGGATCCGCGTGGAAAACGTAATTTGACAAGATCTATATTTAATAGATATATAAAGATATCGGTACACATATACATACACAGCCCGGGGGCAAGTTACAACGAACGATAATAGGTGTGGTTAATGCAAAATTCACCGGCCGACTAACGACTTGTACGCCAAATGCAGATGGGATGATGGTGTTCGGATTGATTTTTTAATTTGCCCTGACAATGCATATTATTACCCGTGCGCAGTGGCTGGTTTGATCGACAAGGAAACCGCGGTTTTTGAATAATGTATCGGCCCATTAAAATGTAATCGGTCCGTGGTTGCTAATGCGAACACCGTTTCGCCTCGTATATATATATGTGTGTGTGTGTGTGTATCGGGTCGATGCTGGATCGAGATGCATCGTGATCCTGCCACGTCGCACCTCTGTATTTTGCAATTAGACGTCGTACACACGCGTGAAGCGAATTCGATCCAGGCGATCAAATATAGCGCCACGCCGTGCACCAGGAATTAAAACGTTCGTTACACCGTGCGAAGGCTGTCTCTATTATGAGCCTCATGAAATTGTAATTCCCATCCAGGACGTTTATTTTCCGACGGGCGGCGAACCACCGGCGCCATCGACTTTTCAACGTGGCCGCGAAATATCGTAGAGGAAACATCCGTCCCCCCCTTTGATCCGGCAAAGTCGATTTAATTACCATCCGAAGAATCCAACTCCCGACTCCCAAGATAAATTCCAGGGAAAAGTGTTATCACCGGCCGGCCACAGAGGCGCTGAAGAACGACCGCGCTGGCGAAATATCGCGGCCAACTCTCTTGGCAACGTGAGAGAAGCGTGTAGAATTTACACAAGCAAATTACACTTCTCCTATATGAAAGCGGTAATTATAAATCGGCCAGTTGGAAACTGGCGAATTTATGGGGAGGGTTACTAGGAATGGCTAGGGGGGGGGAAGGCCGAAGAAACGGCGAATAGGAAAATGGTAGACGCGTGTGCGATAGAAGCACTCGAATTACGTGGAAAATTCACGTTCGCGAGAGTACAATTAAAAAGATGGAATCCTAGATCGGATAGATAGGAAAATTGTTTCACGTAGCAAATATCGTAGGGAAAACTGCGTTCTGTAACAATTTTGTACTTTCAAATTTAATTCACGCGGCTGCAAGACCCGCTACCGTTTCCAATGGTCATAGAACACAAGGGTTGATACTCTTGCCTAAGTACAACTAAACGTCGATTCTTGACAAATTGTACGATCTTTCTACAACGAGTAGAGAAAGAAATTTCTACATGTAGCAAAGAAATGTCAGAGGGGCCGAAAGAACCATCGGACTCCGAGAGTGAATCATCCCTCTTGAAAGCAACTTCTAAGCTCGATCAAGCCCACTCGCTCACCCCTCTTGGGTCATCGGACATTGTATCGGGATATCGTAAACCAATATGGGCAATATTTCGCAGCGATTTCATGCGAACGGTGGCGCGGTAGCCACGCGACTGTCGAGCAGGTAGCCGAGCTTTCAGCTTTTCGAGCATGGAGCTTCGAGGTTTCGCGGTTTCGGCGGGGATAGGACGAGACCAGCGGAGGAAAGGGCGGCCTGAAGGGAAGGGGACAAGCGTCGGCGCTCGACGATACACTACACACCCGACACAACGATGAGTTCACCGATCTCAGTGCGTGCCACGCGTCCGACATGACAGCACGCACACCCTTCTCACTTCTCTCCGCCAAACAACCTCGTTGCGATTTTCCACCCCTGAACATCGTAGACAGATATTTCGCAAGTGTTTCACGCGAAATTCACAGATATGCAAAAATACAAAGAATGATATGCAAATCTCTGGTTAGATTCTTAGGAACACTAGAACCACCAAAGTGGTCAGAGTGATAAATACGTAATTTTTCGCAGGAATTTTCCAGATTCGCAACGGCGTGTCTCCAGAAATTTGAACGATTTATAATACCATCGAAAGATCGTGTCATTCATCGTATACGCGTGTTAAATCTTTTTTCTTTTTCACTGTTTGCACTTTAATTTCTCTGAAACGAGTTTTACATTACTCGCGCCGATGATTCTGGTGTTAGTTGCATTCACAGAAACATGAAATTGTACAAATATCCGTAGGCCATACTACGTAAAGCGTAGAAAAGACTTTTGGTCGATGTTTTCTTAAATTCTTTTGTCTTCCAACAGCAATGTAGGTAGTTTCAAGGAATAAAGAAGGAAATATTTCTTTCTGAAGAAACTACACGTAGCAGCGGTACCTACGACTCGAAATTTTAATTTCAGAGATCGTATCAAGTACTGATGGAATTTGAGAGCAAACGAGAAATAAAATAATCCTTCTTCGTTGCTACATTCATCGGATTAAAACGCGAGGAAAAAGAGAAACAGAGAGCGAGTTTCGAGAGCGTTTTACGCGCGATGAACTATCACGACAAGGGAAAGAGAAGGCGGTGAATTCCCCGCGACGCGCGATATGAAAATTGATGCCGCGAGGAGGAACGTAACCGGCACACAGCGTAGCGCGTCAAAAGAACATCGAGTTCTCGGCCGTGTCGTTTCCCATTCTGTATTCATAACCCCGCCATTATCGGAGTCGGTAAATTTGCAAGAAGTTACATGAAAACACGCCGCGTGTACCGCCGAGGCCCCTGTGTGCCTCGTTTCCCTGGTCCCGTGTATTATGCAATCAACGAGGAATGGAGGCAATTACGCGGGACACGCGTACGACACGCGTTTCATTAACGTTTTATCGCCAACATCCAGTGATTCGCGATACGCTGACAGTTCTCCGCGAAAGAGACACGTAACGCGAAAAGCAACGATGGTTTCTCCTGCTGCAATTTCTATCTCGCACTCGCGTTCGCGCGGACGTGAAAAGAAATTAATTTTCTTTAAGTGCGAGAGTTTCATCGACTATAGTATGTATCTCGTAGTACGTATCTCGTTTTATAGCGATCAGACCGGTGCGATGCTGTCAAGGGAACGCGATGTTTACGCTTTATCGTGCGGCAAGCTGTTTTCCTTATCGATCGCGATTGTTATCAGGTCATCTGCTTGCCGTTGCTTGCAAATGCATCTAGTCAGGCTGCGACGTTACGCTACTGTAAAACTCGTCATCGACGCGAAATACGAGACGAAAAGCACGAGTTTATAAAATTGACGAATCTGTCTCTGTCTGAGAGAACGTGTCTTTGTACGTGACGAAAATTGAATAAAATATCGAGATGAAGGGGAATAAAATTTGTAGAATAGATACGGTCGATCAATGATCAGACGTACGTTAGACTCGGTTATTAACTATTCGACTGATGGAACGAAAGAAGTGGAAATTCGAAAAAAATGCCAACATGTGTCACGTTGCATACTACTTACACGACGCAATGACGCAAAACGTCACGGATAAATAAATAAATATTTCTCGACGAGTCACGTTGCGTCGTCGCTAAAGGTTGCTCGCGAAGTCTTACGATGTTGTCGACCAACGCGCGATTATTCGCGAGATTTCGATTAAAAACCTTCGCGTCGAGATCACAAACGTTCCGTTTACTTACACGATTTCCTGCATCGTCGACCAACTGTACGCACTGGACACGAGCCCCTGTGACTCACTTTCGTCGCGATCGGTTTACCGGCGCGTGTAACTCGTGCACTAACTATATTCCTCTTCTCATATCGTCGTGTCACGTTCACGAGCGTTCACAGAAACCTCTCGTCGAGCTTCCCGGCACCACGGGCGCGTGCATCACTCTCGCCGCGTAAAAGTCACGCGGAATCGTCGAGCCTTCATCGCGTCGTACACTGTCTTCGAGTCACTGTTTTCTCGCTGCTCGAGACACGTGGCCAAAGTCATCGAAGCTTTCTTTTCCTTTTCTTTCTTTCTTTCTTTCTTTATTTTTTTCTTTTTTTTTTTTTTTGTTCACGCACTCCCTGAACCAGGGTGGAAAATATGAAAATCGATTCAGACGGATGAGAAAAAAGCGAACGATGGATCTCAAAGGGACAAAGAGACGATCGACAGGTTTGGAAACGGGCTGCGAGGAGGGAGAGCGAAAGGTCAGTAGACGTTGGTATGAGGGTGTCGGTTGGACAGAGACGAGAGAAGATTATTTGAGAGCAGGGGAGATAGCGAGAGAGACAGAGAGAAACTATAAGAGGAGGAGCAGAGATTCGTACATATGTAAGTTCCTATGTACGTACGGTATGTACGATAGGTTCTGAGAAGTGTAGAATGAAACAGAGAGTGAACACTGACTGGGAGAGAACGGACAGGTTAGGAGGGAAGAAAGGTACGGTCCAAGTGCCGAACGATCGCGGGAGAGACGACGATGTTTGGTGACGATGACGTGGTGGTCTGGGTCTGCGACTGGTTGTCTCAAGATATGCACGGTTAGTAGGCGATATGGTGTTTGGCTGGGCGCGCGAGCCAGGCCTGCTACAGCAGGGGAGGCCACCACGTTACAGCAACAGAGACCGAGAGAAAGACAAAGCAAAATTGGCGATAGGGTGCAAGAGAGAGAAAGGGGGAGAAAGTGGCGGCGGGAGTGGTGGAAGGGCGACTTGCTGTGTTGTGTCGGATGCTACCCGCGCTGGTAGCGAGTACTTGTTGTTGAGATGCCGAGTGTACGTGGGGGGTGGTAGGCAAGGGTGGGTGGTGACGATGTTGGAGAACGGTCGTAGGCGGCGGAAGCGAGGGAGAAAAGCGGCACGGAGCGGGGGTGGCCGAGCCGAATGGCCTTGCGCGCAGTAGCAGCTACAGCGGCGTTGCTGGCGGTTGCTCGGTGCGGAGGCGAAAGCGCGGGATAAGGCGGTGGTGGTTACCGATGGAATAAAGGAGATGGAGGAGTTACCGGGATCGGCGTATATCGCGGAAGCTGCGCTGCTTGCAGGGGGTGGCGCCCTGGCAAGATGTTGTACGAATTGCCGTGAAAGCTGCAGCGAAGGGCTGTCTCGTTAAACAGCGCACGCAAAACACAACTGGGTCGCAGTTTCGCTTGTCAGCTAGCGAAATTGCGAAAAGGGAAGGGAATCAAGAGAAAGGGGGGAGGGGAGAGGGGAGGAGAGAGAGAGAGTTTCGGACACGGAGGGGATGATGCGTGTCGCGCCGAGGGTCGAAGACGAGCGAGAAAAAGAATCTTCTCTTTCGGTGACGACCGCGTAGAGAGCGGGCTGTTGTAGGAAGGATACGATACCTTGACCGACGGCGTATCGATGCTCTATCTAGGCTCGAGAGTAACGTGATGACGATCGATGACGATAGGAGATACGCAGTAGAGTAGGTATACGATGTCGCGTCGAGATAGGAACACGTTTGGACGATATATACGAGACGAGACGAGACGAGACGAGACACGAGATGGGAGAGCTCGGGCAATATACGAGCGCGGAGGACGCGACGCGAGTGTACACGCGGCGCGGATGCGCGCAACTCTGCGGGCGGGCACGCTCGGCTACGCTGTTTTCCTCCCTGCCGTTAAAACAATAATGCAATATTTAACCATACACACGAAGAGAGAGAGAAAGAGAGAAATCGAGGGACAGAGAGGGGGGAGCCGTGGCACGGTGGCAGTGGCGGTATCGGGGCGAGAAGGCATCGACGGTAGGGAGATAAGGAAGGTAGGGGTGAACGTAGGGAGAGCGGATGTGGGCTTTCATTTCCCCTTTCCCTTGCAAAATGCCGACCTCCGCCACCGAGTCTCGTTCTCTCTCTCTCTCTCTCTTTCTCTCTCTGTTGCACGTTCTCCGTTGCACACGCGTTCGTCTATACTGCTTCTCGCGCATCCCGTTAGTTGTCTTGCCTCTGCCTCGCGCTTTTCTCTCCACTCGCCCTTCTCCGAATCCATCCCTCTCGCTTTTTTCTCCCCCGAACCGTCCGTCTTTTTTCCTCTTTCCGCGCGAGCTGCTTTTTCCCCGAAAGCGTCTCTTTCTTCAGTATGCTGCAAGCTTTTACGGGGAAAGGGGGAGGAATCCTCGCCCTGCACCCGCGCCGCTGCTTTTATGTGACGCCGCCGGTACATAGAGAGTGCGTGCATCGAACGGACGGAGAGAGGACGATTGGGATTGCCGCGAACGAAAGAGCAAGACCGAGAGGGATACGCGACGTTGTATACGTGTGTATACGATGGCATGTACGCGTATACGTATATATACATACATATATATATATACATATATATACATATACATATACATATACATATATATATATATATATATATATATACACACACATGTGTGTATATATATTCGTGTGAAGGATACAGGGGCGGGTGCGAAGTGGTGGGAGAGCCGGAGGCGGCGCACGCCTCTTTTCAAGCGAGTACGTGGGGCAGCAGAGGCTGGGGTAGCACCAGCTCTAGACGCATTCTCCGAACACGATGCAGGTGGGCGAGAGCGGGCTTCGGAAAGGAGAGGAACAAACCAACGTGCAGCACGCGCTGCACTCTATCGTCTGACTCCCTACCGACTGCATCTCCTGTGACTTGCCAGCTCGACCGTTCCACGCAGCCAGTCGAGGAAAGGATGTTGCTCTCGATGCTTTTCTGACACTTCCTGACGCCGTTGCAAATTATGTTTTCCTTTTGAATGTGATCCTTTTTTTTCTTCTTCTTCTTATTCTTGCCACTACGTCGAAGAAAATGTTCCAAAGTGCTAGGGCATTAGGTATTCGTACGTCGGCATTCAAATTCGAATAAAGCTTTCATCCACGAAGAAGGCGACTTCCAGTGGTAGGATGGTACAGGTCACAAGTTCAAGAGGTGAATACTCCTTTAAATAAATAATCGCGCGATATCGACATGCACTTTCGATCGTAGACTGATCCGGCGATCGTCGAGCCGAAGGAATGAATATTCTGATTTCTTGACAGTCGCTTTAATTAGTAGCGGTACAAGGACCATACATTAACCAGTCGAAGGAAGAGATCGAAGTTTTTGACAGGAAAATGTTTCGTAAAATCGTACTCGAACTCGCGCCATAAATTTCCAGTGCAATTCCAAGAATAATCAAGTCAAGAGCAGATGCCGCTAACAATAAACCAGCGTCCGGGTGGATATCAGCGAACATTCTAGAGTCGATCCATTGATGTACGCGGTGGCTAGCGTAAGTACGAGCGTAAAACTATGTCGAACATGACCGGCAAGGGAAGTAGCGACTGTGCGGCGCATAGTTAGAAAGCGGCCGCAAATATTCCCGTAACACCGTGCACTTGGCAACGTTCACTTGCCAAAATTTTCCACGTTGAAATTCTTCGACCGGTATAACTCACAACTAGGAAGTATCCTTCCATCGAAATATTATACTAACTAAACTCGACTTGATATAGCCGCGTCTATTTATCGATACGATCACAAATATCCGGGCTATCAATAATAATTTTCGGGATCGACCGGAATTCACCGAGCATCGGTTCGAAATAGCCTTGCCCCGACCGCGTTTTCCATCGAAAATGATCTAAAGTGCACCTTACAGATTACAACCTTGAAGATTTCCAATTACCTTTGAATACCCTTAAAGTCACATTTGCATTCATCCATGGTAAATCATGACCATCCATCACGTTCCTGATCCGGTCTCTCGTACATACGTAGACGCGGGGAACAGGTGAATTTGCATTCGGCTCTTAGCTAGAATTCGAATGCAACACTCTCAACCCTAATTCCAGGCGCACGAGCTGTCGCATCGGTATTGTCGCGACGGCCACGCCGCTTCTTTCCTCCGGAATGAAATAAGGGCCACGGGCTGCATCTCTTCTTCGCCGAGGCATTACTTTTTCCAGCGTCGCCCGAGCGTGAGAGGGTGGCGGTGGTGGTGGCTGATAGCGGCCACGCCGATACGCCAGGCGAAAAGGGTCATCCCGGGGAGGTAGCAGCCTCCAGCGAACGGTGATGCAGCAGCAGCAGCAGAAACGGCGGCGGCGGTAGAGGCGGTGGGGTGGCGATGAGGGGGTGAGTGCAGAGTGTCGGAGGTAGCTTCGAAGTCCAGATAGCGGTACACTTAGCCGCGTGTATAGCCGTTCTCTCCGGAGGATAGAAAACGCTTGGCTGGAGGGAAAGACGGAGGGAAATAGAGAGAGAGAGAGAGAGAGAGAGGACAGAGGAGAGAGGGATGTGGAGGGGTATAGAGAAGAAGGGGCGTGGGGGTGTTGGCCACCCCTTGCAACCCCCCACCAGCGCAGGAGTCGCGTCGCCTCGGCTCGGCCAATAAGGAGGCCCGCCGACACAGAGACAATTCAAATGCTGCGCCAATAACAAACGTCTTTTGTTGTTATACGGCAAACTTTCTTTTCGCCTGGTCCTCTGTTTGTGCCGTCCCTGGGATGCCCAACCCCGTGGATTCCTGTACCCATCGTACCCGTAGTCTTCTCTCCCTCTGTTAACCCCCCTTTTGCTCTCGTCGTCGACGTCCTCGTCGTCGTCGTCTTCGTTGTCGTCGTCGTCGTCGTCGTCGTCGGCAGCGTCTAGCCTCTTTCTTTCTTTTTCCCTTTCGTTCTTGCCTGCCAGTGGTGCGCGCCTCCGCCACCCCTTCCGGCGACTTCGTTCCAGGCATATTTTTCTTTTTTTTTTCTCTCTCCTTCTCTGTCTTTCTTTCTCTTCTTTTCCTCGCGGCTTCGCTCTTCTCTTTCTTCTCTCCTTTCCCCGGAGCGTCAACATATTAAAACGGGGGAGGGTCGGATGGCTGGGCTGCGCAATGCTGACTCTGCCTTTCCCCGCTCTATCTTTCACTCTTTCTCTCCCTCCTTCCTCACTTCTTCCTCGTTGTCTACTCCTTATTCTTATTTCCCCTGTGTTTCTTGTTGTTTCTTTAGGTTCTTCACCGACTGCGTTGTCCTTGCGTGCCTCTTTGAAACTTCCGCCACTCCGCGGTCATCTCAAGCGAACGTTCGCCTTGTTTGCGCCGCCCAGTCGGTTAATTCCGATACAAACTGCGCTTCGCGAGGCGTGCCCGCGTCGACACGCACCGTTTGATTTCTCTGGATTATCTCCGGAGGAACGACCATAGGAAAATTCCTCCGGCTAATGACAGGTCGATAAGTGTGACGCACGTAATACACATGCACACACACACACACACACACACACACACACACACACACGTGTAGACATGGAATATGACTTTTGCCGGACGATAGGAAAGATGCGTTAACAGGTTCTTTCGTCCCTGCTCTCCCGAGCTTTTCCATTATGTTCGAACGTCCAATTAAACCCTAATAAAAACTCGTCGATCGACTGTGGATAATAGAGACGCATTCGAATGTAAATTCCCAGTAAGCTTTCCAATTAAGAGCCTCCTTCGTGCGCACGATTCACGTCTGTCCCGCGCCAGTTCGAAAATCATAACTTTCCGCGGAGCAAGCCTGTCCCCATTGAACCCCGATCGAACCTTCGCCGTGTACCTCGCTTAACTTTCGACCACCCAGTCGAGAGAAAGGAACATCGCCCTTCGTCGTCCGGGACTTTCAGCAAGACTCGAGCGGCGAAAGGATAAATATTCATTGACGTCTTCATCAAGACTTTTATGACTCAACGAGAAGCCGGAGATACAACGAGGGCCTTCGCCACCCTTCGCTGACTGTTTCAATTTCGTCTTTAAAAAAAAAAAAAAAAAGAAATATCGTTGAATTGCGTTGACCTCTTCACGAGGTGATCGGCGGATTCTCTCTCTGGAATAGAATTCTGGAGCAAATAATTCACCGTGTCTAATTGGAGTTAAGACGGACACCGATACGAAAAAAAAAGAAATTTCCTTTCTGAGAGTCTAATGAAAGAAAATAGCACGGAGATTAAAACTTCATGCAACATGATGCATTCAGCGCGAGAGAGAAAAAGCAACGAATCGATGAAGAAACGGGACGACGGAGAAAATGGAATGCGAGTAGAAAAGGAAAAACGAAAAGAAAGAAAGAAAGAAAGAAAGAAAGAAATCGTAGGGTGTAGTCGAAACGCCGAGGAAGCAGCGCCGCGAATGCGGTGGCAGGGTGGCAGGCAAAAGGGGCGGCAAAATTGAAATTTCTTCGCTCGAGCGACGACGCAGCAACTCATAAAAAGTTTAAACGTTTCATTCTAGTCGAGGCGAGCCTTGCCTTTTTCCCAATATAAACTCTCTCTTTTCTCGCTCTCGCCCTGCCGATTGACTACCCGAAGGAGCCTTTTCCACTCGTACTGATACCACTCGGTTTATACACTCCCCTCCTCCCGCTCCTCTACGTCTCTAGCTGCTCCTGCTTCTCGCAGGAGATGCTTACGGCTGGCAACTTTTGCCCCCGCACTCGAGAAATTAGGGGCTTACTTTGCTCCTTTCCATCCGTTGCGGCCCGCACGCAACCACTTCTGTTCCTCGACCCTCCACGATCGTGAAACTCGAGTTTCTGCGTGTGTCTCCTCGGCCGTGATCCACGCTCGCGATAATGATTTTCTTCGTGTCTACAATTGGATTACACGGTCCACTCGATTAAATATTTTTCGATCGAATTAGGGTGACGCGCTGTCGTACGGAATATAATTTGAATCTTACGATTATTTACTTTGGTTAAGTCACTTTAAGAGTATAACAAGCCCTTCGCGTGCGAGAATTGCTGACACACTGTAATACGTAATATAATATTTATGTAATATGATTGCAATAAATTAGAATTGTATATTCTTTGTCTAATACGCCAAAAATACGCGAGTGTCATATGCACGGTCGCATGCTCTTTCGAACTGATTACAAATTTAACTTTGCAATTTACAGGAAAATTTAATTAACTCTCGAACGCTGTCTGAGAACATCCACAGAAGGTTTTTCATCAAATTCGGAATTAAAGCAGATTTGTACAATTTCAAATGTACTCTGGAGGAACGAAGAAAGAGTTTATATTAACGGTACGTTTCAATTGATAATCTTTTTAGCTAGGGGGGTAATCTGACGGTTTTGCAAAAATATCTGAACGTCAGTCGAGCACGATCAACCCGGATCAACGTTTCTCATTCGGTGGTCACTTGCGTTTTCGTTTTTCCCGTTAACGAGATACCCGTCATTTCTGAACTTGCTTCAACAGTGTATCCGCGTAACGAACTTGCGCGCCGATCATTCGCTACAAAACGGAGATGCCGACCGACAGCCGATGGCTGCTTAAAAAAAATCGGAGTATCCGAACAAATACCCGCAAATAGGCGGTACAATGGAAGCCGTCAGGAAACAATACAGGAAGCTTTTTACACGGAACCAACGCGCAGGTTGCCGCTGACACGAAACGAAATTTAATCCCCTGTCGAAAATTCGCGCGGGTTCAGCATTATAGATCCTTCCGACTGCGTCCCGATCTCCCTTTCTTCCTTTCTCCCTCTTTCTCTCTCTCTCTCTCTCTTTTTCTCCTTCATTCGAATAAACGACCAACGCGAACTTATAGACAGTTTCAGGATTTTCGCGATTTTTGCTAATTAAAATTTCGGATCGCAGTTTTCCCGTGATCGGAAGAAAATAAATTTTTAACCAGAGGGATTAATTTCTCCGAGGAAACTAAATTGTTAAAGGTCGATTTTTCGCGTGTCTTCTTTGCAAATTGAACCGAACCGTTCGAATTCTTTAGCTCGAAGATTTATATTTTCTTCTCTTACGTCTTAAATATCTAAACGAAGAGGATTACTTTGTTAATTCCGCGGGATTATAGTTGACGAAAGATCGAATCCCGAGTGAATAGATTTGCATTTTCGTTGCATTCTCTTTTTCTCGCAGCGAGAGAGAGAGAGAGAGAGAGAGAGTCCGGCTCGCTTTAATACAAAATCGCGGAAGGTATACGCCGGACCGCGGGATTCTACGCGCTCGTAGACTGTTTGTAGATTGCTATGTATTCAATCACGAGCCCCGGGACCGTAGCAGGCCGAGGAGGGTTGCTGATTCTTGTTTGCCGATATGCTGATGTAATTATTATATTGGCTCCATCGTAGGCGCAGCTTCTTATTATTTGCCGTATTAATGCTGGCGTCGTTCATTAGCTGGAAACCCTGTCTACATTGGGTCACACGCATGCCTGCGTACACGTGTGTGCGTGCTCTCTGTTCCATGGTGTATTCATCGCAGACACGAGACACGGTTTCGCCGATGAATCCGTGAGACCATGCAAAAGAGAGAGAGAGAGAGAGAGAGAGTGAGTGAGTAGAAAGAGAATTACTCCGAAAGAGGATGAACCGGATTGAGAGAACGTTTCGCGGCTCAGATTGTTTCGTCGGCGGCATTCCATTATTAGAGCAGGGGAGGTAGGGTGCGCACCAGCGAAATAAAAAAAAAAAGGAAAAAGGAAAAAGTAAAAGAAGAATAAAATAAAATAAGAGCGAAGCGAACGCAGAAAAAATGGATGTTGCCTGGCTAGGCAAATATCGTTGCCACCGAATCACCGAGGCTGGAGACACACACGGCCGATGCACGTGGAAATTATTAAGCGGCCGGCCGCCACCGCCAACGTGGCCGCTGCTCTTCGACTATCGATAAATATTGACGCTGCCCGTTACGGCTGGTATTACGGCCGCGTGCTACCCGGATTTCGGCCCGCGTTTCCTACGATATTCCCTGAATTTTCTCGATGAACGCTGCCCACCGCGCGAAATACCGATCCGCCTATGCGGAAACCGATCGCACTTAATCGATCCCCGATTATCGTTAAAATAACAATAATTTCAAACGGGATACCGTGGTTATTGGGAGTTCTAACATCATTCCGGTGTCTTGGATAATTTTGGTGGTTAGAATTTAGTGAGGTAAGAGTGATACGAGAATTTACTATTCAATGTTTGGATAGTAGTAAAATTAGTCAGGAGTTAAAAGTAGACATTGTCAAAACCAACCATTCGATAGAAGTATGCGATACCGAGTTGTGATATTAAAATTTATAAGTGGAATTTTTCAATTGAAATGGTAATTCGCGGTATTTTACATGTAATTGATGTAAAACTCGTATCAATGACAGCACCAATTAATTACTAAACGTAATTATTACAGTATCAATTATCGTTGAGAAGAGTCAAACATCGATCCCTAAAAGTCAACGAATATTTCTGTAGCTCTGTACAATTGTTCTTTCTTCTTCAAGCCTCCAAACTTCGAATTACGTTATCTCTAACTGCACCGTCTTCCAATTTCTCAACAATAAACCCCCCTCCATTCGTGACACTGGCTCATAAATCACCTAAATTACACGATGAGCCCGGTGTACGTGTAATATATATATATATATATATATATATATATGTATATATGTATGTATGTATGTATATATATATATATATGTATATATATATATATATATATATACGAATTCCTAGACGATTGACGATCGACGGAGTCGCAGCTCCGAGATCCTTTCGGTTGCTTATAGGTCGCGAGGGTGTCAGAGTCGATATCTTGCCGGCTCTGTGTCACAGTAGGGACGCTGGTATCCCAACAGGGGGAGGTGCGGAAGGGTGAGAGAGGGGTAAGAGAGAAAATCGACGACGAGAAGGGTGGGTAGCGTCGGGGGTAGGTGCGGCTGCGGGTGTTAGGGGATGGGTACGAGCGAAGGGGGCATGATTAGCATTACACTCTGAGCCTCGATGATCAATAGTGGAAACGTCTCTCCCTTCATTCTCATTCTCTCGCTGTGTTAGCCTTATCTCCCTACCTCCTCTCTCTCTCACTCTCAATCTCCCTCCGTCTGTCTCTCTTTCTCCATCTTTCTCTCTTTCTATCACCATGCCCTGCTGCCTCCTCTCGCCATCGGATATGCGCGAATCTCCCACCCCTCCCCCCACAGAACCGTTTTCTACCACCCCCTGGTCTCGCCACCCATCTAGTCCTCTGCCTCTGTTTTACCTCCGACTTTTTCTCCGTCTCCGCCGCCCGGCTGGACGAGCTTCAGCTCCGGTGAATCGGTGAAAACTATGCACGGGTTATGACAACGAACCACGTACGGCGTTGCGGCCAACGAGTCCCTGGGATACGCGTCCCTGCGAAACATTTCATCCTTCGTTTCCTGCACGTTCTCTTCTCTTCTCTGCTGGTAATACTCTTGCTACGGGGTTTCGTTCAGATTATCCGTGTTTTTGTGGTACTCGATTTCCCCGCGATTTAAAATGTTCACCGGGGACAGGTGAAAATCATGGAGAATCGAGAAAATTTAGATATTTCTGCAATTTTCTTCTTCGTCTTCTCTGTAGCTTCTTGCCATCTAATAATCGGTAGTCATCTTCTGTATTTATATCATAATCCGCGTACAGATATAATATCGTACAGATGGTAAATCAACGTTGAAACATCTTCACGCTCTGTAACTTATTGTTATTCGTGAAAATTTGATCGCGATATAAGATGGCGCTTACACGTCCGCGCTGCTTTCTTCATACATTTTCCCGGAAAACTGCAGCATCAGCCGAACGATGCGTGCGTATCTCCGACCCCACGGTATACGTACGTACGTGCTATCGTATCAGCTACATAAAAGACCGAGATTCACCACGGGAACGCGCGGCGGCGTCTCGAATCTATAGACGAGTTACACACCTTCGTCGCTTCGGCGGCGACCCCTCACGTTCCCCGGTCAGGGGAGTCAGGGGGATGTTTTATTTGACGGTGTCAGCAAGCGGGAGATATTAACCGAACAGCTCTCGCCTGCTGGAATTATGTGGGCGGACGTGGGTGGCGCGAGATTCGACTTCCATGGAATTTCCGGAGAACGCGCCAGTATGGCGAAAGAGCAGGTTGAAAGGAGAGGCAGAGACGAGTAGGACGAACGACAGAGGACCGACGACAGGTCGTTGCTACCGTGAATTTAGACGAAAGCAACCTGAAGCTGTTACTGAAGCGGCAGCTGAAAGAACTACCTGAGCGCGGATCTTCTTTCTGGTTCCTTGCTTCGTTATCCGGGAGTCCGTATTAAAATTATTTCGCCACGAAGTCGGAGCTTTGTCTCGCTCCACTTCAGTGGGAAGGATCAGTGATTTTTGGAATTGCTCCCGTAATTCCCCGAAGGAACGCAGGAACTCCTGTGGCGGAGATAAGGAAGCTCGGTGTCCTTTCTGGACGAGAAACGTCAGGCTTCAAACAAGAAGTCGCAAGATCTTCAAGGTGCGCGCGATTTGAGTGCCGCTTGAAGAAGTTTCACGATGGTAATATCCCGAGTAGCAAGACGAAGGAAGAAGGTTATCGAACAAGATCAACGGAAGGGAGATGAAGTTCTTTCATCGCAGTAGCAGTTTGTTCAGGATACTATAATACTCGGACGGGCATGCAAAAAACCTGCTCCGCTATATATTTATTATTCTATTAGCGATCCAAGGTGCCGGTTTTGCCGGACACAATCGGAGAACGTTTGGAAAAAAAGAAAAGGAACGACAGAACGAAGACGAAGGGAAAAGAGGACGGAAAAGGCGGTTGCTGGCCCGTGCAAAAGGTTTCGCCGGAGAATCTCAGCGAGCGGAGAAAAGGATCCGCTCAGACCGATACCAAGCCAAGCAGTCAAGTTTGTTGACTTTGGCTAAATATTGGATGGCAACTGCAAATATTCGTCTCTGAACTATGCTCGTACCCCGTGGAGTGCACACTCTACGTGATTTCAGACCACTGTGCTCGACTAGAATCGCCGGAGCTGACCGGTGTTAGGACTCGACCAAAGGGAAAGCACTTTGCATTCTAAATCGAGCCACGAAACACTTTCTACGCGAGCGTGAACACACATCGTGAACTTGAGAATCGTTCCATCTATATGATAAAACCAGAATCAGATGGATATTCGACTTGGCTGACTTCGACAACGTACGACATCTTTTTGTACGACCGAACGTCGAACGACAGCCAATAATCGTGCTAGATAATTACTGCGGCAAAAGATCGAATCCCTTCCGATCGTTCTCCTTTCCTCCTTCTCTGTCTTTCGGCCACTCGTCCGTTCGGCCGCTTTGACAATTTCTTTCGTCGAATCTCTTTTCGGTTCATTTGACGGGGTGACCTTTTTTCGCGCCTGCCGCACAAAGTGTCGATCCATCGTTGTCTTAATGGCTGGCACAGGCCACTCGTCCTTATTGCAGACTTAATTACTGGCTGACTCCGAGAAAGTTATAATGGCCAACAAGGAGCACCTCGAGGACCCCGACCCTCTCCCCCACCCCCCACCCCCCTTTTCAACTCGGTCGCACAAATCACCGTCGAAATAAAATTTTCTTTAGTCAAACGATATTTCAAGTGACGCCGCCTCGTTCTGCGATTTAATCTTGCAGTCTCAATTTCCATTTTCGTAACTCTCTAGCGACGGACACCTATTTACGTGTGTATCTGTCTGAACAGTCTCCCATTTTTTAATTGAACCTCCTCGCACGAAATTTAATAAAGTGGTTACTTCGATGTCTTTAACAGACATTCCTATAAATTTTATAAAAGGATATAAAATAACAACGGGGGAGAAAGGAAACGTCGATTCAAAAAAGTCTCTGGAGCTTGTGACGTTCTCTCTGATACGTTTACGCTGTAATGTAACGCAAAACGACAGAATTCGAAAGACGAGTCTCGTCCCCGCCGTTCTCGTCGAGGATGCCGTTCGAATCAAAAAATCGGTCCACGAGGGGTACAAACAGTCGGGCAAACGACGGAGAAAGAACAGAGGCCAGAAACAGCGAGCCTAAACAATATCTTGCGGCAATGTAAGGAGCGTTTATTGGGCCATTACCGACGTGGTCGCTGACCATTTTGGCCATTTGGCTTGGACAGTGCTACGTCAGCGCTCTCGATTCTCTCTCTCTCTCTCTCTTGTTCTCCGCCTATTTCTCCTTTTATCCCTCGTACATTTCCATTCTTACACGGCCATTTTCGTAGTGTCCCTTTCATGCAGCCTGCATTGTTAGCGACGAATTATTCTTTTTTTCAGGTCAGACTCGAAAATTCGAGAAAGAAACAGGATAGACGGATATTTTTTTTCCCCTTCTTTCTCCATCGGAGATATAACGCGGTGTTTTGGGTTCTTTTTTCTTTTCCTTTTTTTCTTTCTAGCTACGGTGACGTTTTAATAAGAACGGATAGGAAATCGATCCGGAAATTGCGTTCCATTCGCCGGCGAAATTTTCGACGATCGCGCTTCTCTCTCTCTCTTTCTCTCTTTCTCTCCATAAAGATCGCACGCATGCGTATCTATATTTTCCGCCGAGGAGAAGAAACAGCCAAGTTCGAAGATCCTGAAGCGGCGATAGAGCTCACGATGATATATGACCGGCGATAAAACGGAGACATTGAAAGGCCACGATCGACCCCGGATTTCGTTTCTTCGTCCGCAATTCTTGCAGGAGCGTCGTTCTCGCTTTCCTGCGACCCACCTTCCATAGGGGGAACCGCGCGATTCATCGATCCACCGACTGAACTTGATCGAGATTTTTACGAAGCTTTCTCTGTCGTGGACGAATCTTTTTGGCATTTTCTTCGACCCAAGGTTGTATCAGAAATTCGTCTCGCGTTTCCCCTCGTCGATCGCGAACGATTACGAAAGTCGAATATTGCAGTAAGAGCGATAACTTATCATCATACTCGAAAAATACTTCAATCTCTTCAAATTTTATAAAATTACAAAATCCAGGGAGGAACATTAAGAGGAAATCCTTAGAATTTTCTTTCGCGGCTCTAGTATCTAATATCTAGAGAAAGAGAGTTTATGACAATATAAACTAATTAAAAAGAATCGCTTAACCTCTTAGTGGATGAATCCACATCTAACTGATCGATTTTCGTCCTTAAGCTTCATTCCGCAGGAGGAATCCTCCGAAATTCGTTACGTCGCCAGTGACGTTTCGTCCCCCAAGTACAAACCAAGAATCCAGCGATTTCCAGTCAGAAAGACATATTCCAAGTTTCTCGAATAACATTCAAACCGTAAGACAAAATGCTCGTAGGAGGAAATCGTTTCCCCTCGCCATTCCATCCTCGGCTAGTTCCACCTCCTCTCTATTGCTCTCTGTTTCTTTCCGCTTAAGGTAACGAAACTCCTTTCTCCCCCTTTCTTGTTCCAGATCCAATTCTCAGCTGCTACTATTTCTCTCTTCTCTTCTCATGTTCTCTTCTCTCTTCTCCTGTTCTCTTCTCTTCTCTTCGCCGAGGTTCGTCGTCGTCTTCGTGCTTCCAACCCCCCGAGTAAGCCGCACTCTTTGGCAAGCGAAACATTGCGCGAAATAACGTTAAATATTTACTTTCGAGACGATTGTTCCCGTCGGTACGACGATAAACATCATTATGTAATGTATATAAAGCGACGAACGCGGACCAACGCCGTCGACAGAGATACGCTGGTACATTGACGCCATCGTCTCGACGTGCGGAAACTTTTCCGCACGCTTTTTGAAGGATTGACCTTGCGTTTAAGACGCAGATGATACCAGGATCCATCCATCTGGACTGTCCGAGCGCGGATCGAGTCGCATCGCTCATCCATACTGTGTGTACCGTTTCCCTTCGATTCGATCGATCTTCGCGGTGGGAAGCTTCTGTTCTTGGGAACAGCGGCTTAAGCGTGTCTTCGTGACGGTATGTATTTATACGAATTGACTGCAGAATTGAAAATAATCGGTGCAGACACGGCGCGAAGACGTTCTCGAGTCACTGTCGCGTCTGAGCGACACAGGGGTTGTACTACTTGCAGCGTGAGAGACACATCGTTAGATATTTCTTTGTAATTACACTTTCTACGCATGTGAATTTTTATACATCCGTGGGAAATTTGAAACGTTCAAATTTAAATACGTTCAATGTTACAATAACTAATTACGTAGTTATTATTAATAAAATACACATTGGCCGCAATCTGTTTGCGATTATTATTTTCTTCGCCGTGTTGCATTTCAAGGGAAAAATTGAATACCGAGAGGTACTTGTCGCAGCTTGATGCTGCGTTATTAAAGTTTCAATAAGAGGACCGGTTACAAACATTAAAATTTGAAATTACACGATCGTAAGAGGAACGAGTAGAATTGGATCTTTTGAAGAGGAGAGAGGGAAAGACAGAAGTTCGTCGACCGGATGAGAAATCAGAAAATTCCCAGCTACCAGTTGAAACTATTCGAGATTTGCTTGTTAGCGAGTCGACGATGATATCCATCATTAATTGGATAATAGTTAGCGGTGCTCGTGACGAAGCTACGTCGCGAAACGTAAACTGAATGGTTCGCGGACAATTTATCAAAGAAGGGATGATATTACTCGGTAAAATCCCTCGGGGAGGATTGGCAAAGGGTCGTCGTACAATCCTTGATGGCGACGCGATCGCCACTATCCTTTCGAGATCGTCGTTAATTATTTCTCGCTTTTCGTCTAGCATCGTACTCGAGGCAAAGAAGGGCCCCGCGTACACCACTTGTCGCTCATTGTGTACAGTGTATACGCGACGAATATTTCTCGTGTACCGTTTGCCACCGTGTGTACCGAGCCTCTCGAGTCAATTTCCAAACTTAATATACCCCCACCCCCATCCACCCACCCGCCCCATCTTCTTAGTTCGAGTCATTCTCAAAAAAACTGTACTCACAACCATCCACGGCGATAATTGAAAAGGAAATGGAAATGTTCTTTCGCTGGTCTTTTACCTGAAACAGAAAGGAAATTACATGTGTATTAGTTCGATTG
Source organism: Tetragonula carbonaria (assembly GCA_032399595.1). Lineage (NCBI taxonomy): Eukaryota > Metazoa > Arthropoda > Insecta > Hymenoptera > Apidae > Tetragonula > Tetragonula carbonaria. Next base: position 7,718,828 of record JAUCRC010000014.1, read on the forward strand.
CAAGTGTTTGTTTCCTTGAGTATGCAGAAGACACCTGCTGCCGATCGGAAATGTATAACAAAAAAATTTGCCAAAACTGCGTTTCAAATTTCGATGAACTACAAAATTTCGATAATCCGGATCAGAAATAAATAAAGCGATAAAGTATTTCGTAGTACCAACAGCCAAGATCGCTTTAAAGTTTAACGCATCGTTGGTTTATTTTAATTCTATTATATTTATATAGCTCGTGAGACTTTTATTATTAGAAAACATTACGGATAATAATTCTCACTCACACACTTGCAAGCGTGAATATTTTCGTACTTGTAAACTAAGGGCTTATCGAAACACAAAGAAAAATCGAAATTCACTTTTAATTACGAGACTGTGCGTACGAGACCGATTCTAAGGTTAACGAGGCTTATACAAGCCTGGCGTGACAAACAACGCCGAAGAGAGGGAGACTCTTTCTACGGGGGTATTATATCGGACGATATCGCGCGTGACAGGTACTTTTGTGTCGCGCTGGCCAAGAGTACAAGCGGCCGGACCCGATAAGTGGCTCTATCAATCCATTCGGTCAGATAAGAATTTCACCATTGATCGCCGTTTCCCCGTATCTCCCTCTCAGCCGTGGACGTTCGTTCCGCTGCGATTAATGGACACCCATCAACGCCTCGGACGGCCATCAATCACGATTCCCGAAACACTCGGACTCGCTAATCGGCGATTTTGTATTTCCACGGCGTCGGGAATTGTTTCCCATCGTTAACGCCGACACGCTTTGTTCCCTGTTGTTGTCGTAAAAATGTCTCGCCGAGGAAGTATTTACCAAACTCTATCGAGCTCGCGAATAATTCTCGCAAGATTAAAATACCGAGACTTGTACCTCGCGCGTTATTATGTGAGAAGAATTTTAAAACGAAGTTTGAGCCATGATCTTGCTACAATTTCGAGGCTCGAAAATCTTCTTAAAAAGAATTGCATGAGAGTCTGTTCGTAACTTATCGTTCCCAAAACTCTCCAACGTGAAATTGAAATAAAGAAGACGCCAATCAGTACCGTTTAACCTTTAAATGTCGAGAATTCTTCGTTTTTTTTTTTTTTTCTATGCGAAAAACGATCGAAAAGACACGCGGCTGAAATTTGAAATTTCAAAACCGGCAACGTCGAATTCCACCTCCCAAATAAATATTCCCAATCACGTTTCATTTCCCTCGCGATTGACGAAGAGGAAAAGACTCTTTCCCGGAGTGGAGGAGGGTGGGTTGAGAACGTCGAACGTCACGGCAATGCAGTATGTTACTAAATGATCGAACCCGCAGCCATAATCCACCCCCGGGACGACTCCTCTAAACGTTTCGGCCGCGTAGCCTACGCCACTTCGGTCCCCGAATTTCCCATGCTCCATCGGTGGGAATACGCAATTTAATACTCAACCAATTACATATACGAAATCTTGTTAGACTCGGTTATACGGCCGGGGATACCGGTCGGTGGATTCGAGAAGGGGGGTTTTGGTTGCAAAGGGAGCTGCCGAGGAGCCTGACACCCGAGGCATTCTTCCGAAAGGATACCTAGGAACGCGAAGACGAAGACGAAACGAGGAGAGAGACAGAGAGACAGAGAGACAGAGAGAAAGGGAGAACGAGAGAGGAAGAGGAAGAAGCTGCAAAGGGTGGGGCGGTCGTAGAAACAGGCAGGCATACAAACTTGTTCAATTATGATCCTCGATTACAACTATAAAATGCGATATTGTTCTAACCGCCACACCCTAACGCTTTTCATTCGCCTTGCCGTCACGCTGCTACCCTTATGTATACCTTCGCCTAGCTTATACTTCCTCTCCCCCGTCCCCCTCTTATCCCTTCCCCCCGTGCTTCAGAATCCCCCTCCGCCCCTTCCGTTTCGGCTTCTTCAGAGCCGAATATTCCCATTCTGAAATATACGCCTTCGCCGTATTAAACGGCGGGCTTGATTGGCGCGTCACCGTTGCTCACGTATCGATTTATCGGAGAGGGAGAGGAATTTATATCCTTTCCCGTTGCCTCAGGCAGATGTAATGGACGGTGGAAATTCTCTGCAGGTGGATTTAATTTAATACAGAACCGACCGTCCTCGGTTGTTTTATTCCTACTCGCGCTTCTCTTTTCCCTTCCCCCCTTCAACTTCAACGATGACTCGCCTTTTTTACAACAGCTTACAGATTTCCAGTTTCCGGGGAATCGAAAATAGGGGGAGAGGCAGGCACGATGGTGATCGTGAGACGATCCGTGCTACCGGAAGTAGGTGAAATTGAGGTGTAGTTGAATTAGATCGATTCTTCCGCCAACATTAAATCGGTCAAAAAAAGCATTGAACGTTAAGTGTAATTAAGTATTTCCTTCTTCCTATCTCTACTAACGATGTCTTTGATATTCTTGCTCTCGTTGGAGCAAGAATATTTTACAAAAGTCTTCCGAATCTCACACGCTCGGAAGGAACTTCGAAATCTTCTTGGATCTCTATCCGCGAAGATACAAGAGAGTCTCGCCACACATATTCTTTCCGTACGAAACCCCCAAGCGACATACAACATGGTTAACAGAACGCTAATCAAACGAGAATTAACAGAAGAAATTCGAGGAGCGCAAGGAGCAACCCGATGGGAACAATCGATGTCAAGTCGGCGACTTAAACGGAATCGTAGTCGTTCGTTTCGCGAGGGACGAAAGTGGCGCAGAAGGTGTATCCCGGAACGAGTTTCAACGGCGAGGATTACGAAACACCTTGAAACCGTTCCCAAGGGTTTGCCAAGCGAACGGGAGCAATCTTGTACGGACGTCACGGCTGGCCAATAAACGCGAAAATCACTAAGCTAACTACTTCGGGCCAGCGAGGCTTGTCCTGTTCTCCCATCAAACTCTCTTTCTCTCTCTCTCTCCCTCTCTCTCTCTGCGCCACCGCCAACCCTTTTCGGCTTGATGCTCCTTACACGAGATTTCCTGCTCGTCGCAACTCCATGGAATCATCCGCTTGTACGGGATACATCCTCCGAGCCGGGGTTATCCTGCGCATTTAATTAAGCTGAGAGCGTCGCCACGATCGCAACGACCTTACGATCCTCGAGGCGAACTCGCAGCCGAAAACTCCAACTCCGATTGGATTGCTTGTTTCTTCGTCCTTGCGATCGCGTGGTCTTTGTCGATCAACGATATTAATAAATACCAGAGAGACGAGAAAGTTTTTCGTCGCGGTTCGTTCGATTTTTTTTTCAATATATATATATATGGTGATATAAGACGCAGACGAAAGAAAGTTGTCTAGAGGAAAGATACGTCAAGGAATCGCGACGTAAAAAAACCAATGGCAACCAGATGGCCAACAACGGGGCCGTGGTTCTTTCGCCTCGTTGCGAAAGTACCTCGGCAAACAAAGCTATTTATTAGCGTAATGCCTCGCGAAACTTCCCTCTCGGTTTGCTTTGCTTACGAATCTTCGATTCCTTTCGGCTAGACCGCTTTTTCTCGCAGCGTCCACAATACAACTGCCGCAGCGAGGGAAACGTTGCAAGGAAAGAACACGAACTAAAAGATAAGCATATTTCTCGCTGAACCAAGTCCAAAAACGATTTCTCGTCCGCTGCGGGCTGAAAACCCGCAGGCAGGAAACGATTCACCCTATCCATCTCGTTTCCACCGGTGGCTTCCTGCCGCGCAACGCTTACGAACGTTTAATGCATCTGGTGTATAAGTGGCCCCTATAACAAGGATCAACAAGCGTGTGCCGGAGAAATCCGCGCCTTACGGAATACATCAGCAGCCGTATTTACATTCGCGTTCACGCTGTAATAGCGGGCGCGATGATGCCTCCACCCTTCCCTCTTGGCCCATCTCTGTTCCGTTCGCCTTTCGCGAATGTACACTCGTAATTCCGTGATGTTTGTTTCCACCGTTGGCTTTCAGTGCAACCCTCTCCTCAGTAGGGGGTGGCTCAGTCCACCTTTAACTCGCTTCCTGTTCCTCTCTCTCTCTCTTTCTGCTCCCTTACTTCTATCTCCACCTCCACCTCCTCATCATCATCATCACCATATCCCTCTTATATTCGCTGTGTTTTCACCCTACCCCTTTTCTCTGCCTTTGCCTCGTCCCTCTCTTTCTCTCTCTCTCCCTCTCTCTCTCTCTCTGTTTCCTGAACGATACCTCGTAAGCTGCAAGTAAGCTTCTCTCTCCCGTCGACGACGAGAGAGACAGAGAGTGACAGAGAGAGAGAGAGAGAGAGAAAGGAAAGAACCCCGCGGGCAATCGCGTGGCCTGTTTAACTAGCCTTTTAATTAGAAACGCTTAAAAATTCACCGGTGCCACGAAATACATCCGGTCGCCTCAAAATTGTGCATGGCTGCAACCCGGCGGAGAATCCGGGGCCGGGGCAGCGGCCACGGCTCTCCTTTTGTTGCGTTGCGCTCCCATTGTACGGACACAGACCCGCCTAATATTTACCGCCTAGGTACTCGGGGGCACGCCATCCCCGTGGCACTCTCGCCCCTGGCGGAGCTCCAGCTCCGGGGACTCGCGGCGAAGATACCGCCGCCGATCTCGCGATAAGGGATGAAAAATCGAAATACCGCAGTCGAAAGTGAAACATTTCGTGGAGAATTCTCACGGTGTGTTTTACTACGTAAGCAAGTGTCAAGTGCATACCACGTAAGCGTTTGTAACGAGAAAAGAATTACGAAGGGGAATACTCGATAGATATATCCACCCACTCGTAACAAATTTCATGAAGGAACTGCATGCGAACAACACCGGAACGGTATTTGTTTAAATTCCCGTAATGTTTAAGGTACAAGGCGCGTACAAAACAGAATAAATTCGATTATTTTAGTTGCAGGACCGTGGATTTGTGCGTGCCATAGTCATCTTCCCGTAGCAAAGAGCTCTGCTCTATCAAGAGGATCGAGGAGAAAAGTGGATATAAAAGCGATACACACGGAGGCGGCGAACGGTCAGCGATCTGACGACGCGTGATAAAATTAAATAATTAGCATCATTATGAAGGAATGGCGTCTTTGTAACGTTAGAGCCGCCCCGGTATTACGAACGCGGTTCTGTGTACCCCGGACAAAAGCACGTGAAAAATTCTATCTCATTTGATACCCTCTGCCGCTGCATTAACAAACGTATAATAATGCACCGGCTACGGAGTTTTCCCGTGCATTTGCACGGCCGTTTGCACCGACTTTCGACTCTGGCCTCCCTCTCTCTCAGTCTCTGTCCCTTTCTGTTCCTCTCTCTCTTCGTCCCTTTCCAGGCTTGGGTGGACCGCGCTCGTTTCTCGTTTGGCGAAAGAGAAAATATTGAATACAATATGGACCGCGCCGCGGTATTATTTACACGCGCAGGCTTGGATTTTTTCAAAAAAACTCGCACAAAGAGTGCGGATTTAATTCGTTTTCGGCGGAGAATATTCATTCGCCGCGAACGGAACGTATACGCGGCGGTGGCGGCGGCGGCAGGTGGAGTGAGAAGCTGGCGAAAAAAAAGAAAAAGAAAAAGAGAGAGAGAGAGAGAAAAAAAAGAAGGAAAAGAAAAGGACACGCATACACGTATGGAGAAACAAAAAGAAAGCTGCATCTGTTCGGGTCGTGTATTATACACGCGCTCGCTGCTGCTAGCCCAGGCCGATAGAAAACGATAACAACCGTGCTTGCCGTAAGAAGCCTAGAACGCGAATTTTCGCTCCGGATTTCGCGATACTCTGACCCTTGAATCCTCTTTGCCCAGGGAATTAACGCGAGACGAGGCGAACGCACACGAGAGAGCGCAGTTTGCGCGAATTTACAGACTATTTAAACGGATTTACCTTTTATTTCGTGACTTAGCAAAGGAAATTCTCCGGTGAAACAGCGGCACCGGCGTGTATATACTGCTGTGCATAACGGACGCTTCGGTCCATTTGTAGGAACGGTGTTTGAATTTCACCAAAGTGGACAAATTAACACGTAGATGGTATCGCTGAGCCATCGAGGATCATGATAATTCGGGGTCTCGTTATTTAATTCTCAGATTCTTTCAATTAAATTGTAATTTTAATTTTCTCCATCGCGGAGGATACAAGGCACGAAATAATTTAAAATAGACGACGATCCAATGATATTACTTGACTAGATACTGCGATAGTGTCACGATCGCGTTTCGCGTTACGTTGTCAGTAATCTGAATGATCAGAATTCAGCGATTAACTCGTAATGTAATTTTATTTCTTGTATCCCATGCTACCAAAGAAGAACTACCCATGCTTCGAACTAAGTATTGCCTTCGCACGGCAATAGAAATCTAACAACACGATTTAGAGTAAAAACGTATCAGACATCTCCTTGTTCGTGATACGGAAAAAATAACTATCGATCCACGAATCGAATATATCCCCGACTAGCAGAAAAATTCTCAAGCGAGTCGTGTGGAAAAACTGCAATGTAGAATGAAAGTCGCTGGAACGAATTCTTCCGGCTCCGTGAGCCTGTCCCGCGAGAGGATCCCCGTGCAATATTGGATTTATTCAAGCCTACGGGCGAAGTTGCGCCCTAAATAAAAAGGGTTGTCGGCCGTAGGCCCGGCGGAAAGCTTCCTTATATCCCGCGCGCGGCGAAACTTTTCTCGCCGGGACATCGCGACGTCGGGGCAAAAATACCCGGAGACATTATTAAATACGATTATCCCTCTCTTTTTCGAGCGAAGGAGAGGAGAGAAACAGGGGGAGGGACTCGCGTTCGCGGGGAGTAAGACGACCGAGGCAACCGAGGGACAGAGAAAGAGACAGACAAAAAGAGGGAGCGAGAGAGAGACAGAGAGACAGAGAGACAGAGAGACAGAGACAGAGATGAGAGAAAAAAGATAAAAAGAAGACTGAGAAAGGGGTAAGTGAAAAAGTAGGTGCGGTGGGGTCAGGCGGGTAAAAGTAAAAAGTTAGGGTGATGGTATGCGACTTCTAGAGGTAAAGGGGAAGGGGGATGCAGTTCGAAAGAGACGGAGAGCGGCAATGGCGAAAGAGGAGGACGTTAGGTTGAGCCGGGCTCAGCCGGTCGAGCCTGACTCGGCTCTCAAACTTTGATACGATTAAGACGGAACGAATTAATCTTCATCCCCGCGAAACGCCGTCTGCTGGCAGCCGCAGGGATAGAAAGAGGTGGCGAAGAAATTTTTTAAAAAAAGGGGTGAGCGATCGTCGAGAAGAGAGAGAGAAAGAGAGAGAGAGAGAAAGAGAGAGAGAGAAAGAGAGAGAGAGAGAGAGATCAGGTTGGACAGAATAACCGGGTGTCGAGGACCGAGGGTCGCCTTTGCTGGAACCCTCTTCACTTTCTGGCGAGAAGGTGACGTTAATTAGAAAAGCGCGACGAGATTTCTGACTTCCGAGTCGGACCACGATCGGTTCCCGCCTCCTTGTCTCCTCGCCACGCTGACCCTTCGGGATTTCCAACGAAAAAGATGGATTTTCGAAGCATATTCCACCGTTCGACTGTAAACCGATATGCCATTGCGTCTCCGATCGTTTCGCTGATTTAAAATAACAAAATTGCCCTTTGAAATTTCTAATCTGGCAAGAATCTTCTGACTGACTGTCATTGTTTTTTTTTTTTCGTTCAATTAATTGGCCGTCATTTCGCGCGGGTAACAATAACGTAATTGTCCGAGCTCTGAGAGGATTTCGAGAATACGATGTACGCCAATGCGCTGCGAAGATTAAACAAACGCCTGTCGCTGCCGCACGAAGGGATAGTTCGAACTACGAAAGGCATGGTCAGCAGCGGTCTACCGGTCGTTTTTAATCCCATTGTGAACATGGCTTAATCGAGAAACCATTACCCTGGTTTGCTGCGCGAGCTAGACTGTCTGGAAGGGTAGGGCCGGCCCTCTTACAGTGGAAAGGGTGGGCATGTGTTTCCGTGGATCAAGCCTCCAACCGATAGAGAGAATGAATTGCTGCTCTTTGTCCTTTCTTCCTCTTGTCTCTCGATTCGTCAGAGGAAATAGCTGTCGAGAAATTATCCCTCGAAAAACACCATTTCCCCCCCCTCCCCCATTATTATTTATTTCCTTCTTTCTTTTTTGTAAAATTATTCGCATATTTCAAGAGCATTAGTCTCCGTATAAAAACATATTAACATTTTGATAAAACATTTACTATATATAATACGTAATACGTAACGTTTGTATCAATTGTTTCATTAAAATACATTTGAAAGTAGAATTTGGGTATCAGCCCACTTGGCATAAGCAATTTGCCAAAGTGATACAAATTTGCCATAATGATCCGACTGTGAATTTTCATTCGCTTGGGCGAAACTTGACGATGTAAAATCACATAAAACATCTAAAATACAACGCACGCGATATGTTACGATATATTAAATAAGTAAAACACGTCGGTATTTTTGAAACGATATCCGTGAAAAATATGAATCTGCATAATCAAATATCAACAATCGACTGATAACATCGTTGTTCCCTTCGTTGATATAAAACAATATCCTTTGTTTTACAAAACAACCGCCGTGACATGCTATGCCAATTCTCGAACAGAAAATAATATGAAACGTTACTTACGAACGATGCAAATCGCTCGCTAATCTCTGCGAGATTCGCCTAGAATTCGTCGATCGTAGCCAACGACGACGAGACGGTAGAAAATGTGTCCCTCGGCGGACAGGAAAAGACTTTGAAGCCGCAAGCAACCTCTAACTAAGCAGCGGTGCACGGCTTGTCGCGTTTGCCGCTGGCCAGGAAGCTCAACGACGAAAAGTCAGGCAGAAACGCTGTGGGAGTGGTTTTGCTGATCGGATGGTATTTAGCAATAAAGTTCGATTCCCCGGGTACGGCCCCGGAGAAAGAAGCAGCCCCTGATTTCGTCGGGGTTGCGAAAATTACAGCTCCCGGGATCGGTCGATCTGGCCGCACACGTCCAGCGACGTGCAAGTGGCCGCGTTTAAGCTCACCATCGTGTATCGATGGAGGCTTGTTCCTGCACGACTGCAAGGGTCGCTTGGAAAAAGGGGACGGCCGTAGAAGAGAGACTGGAGTGGTCACCGAGGTGGTCCGACTGCGGGAGCAGCGGAGATCTACGAGGTTGAATGACAAAAAGACCACGGCTCGCGGAATTGTCGGCCATTCTATGGTGCACAGCGCAGAACTGAAATCGTCTCGAACGAGCTCGAGGACGGTAGAGCTTCTACTGATCGACGGCCACGCTTTTTCGTTTGAATTTCTTTCCTTTTGGAAATTTCGCCCCCGCAGGTGGAATTAATTGCTGCATTAATTCTCGAAAGTAGAATTATCGTGATTATGATTCTTTCGAGAGGGGGAATTTTTCATCGCGCAGCACAGGGTATTTAGTCTTGATATGTTTCCTCTTTGCTTCGAATGGCTTGCGGTTGCCTGAATTCCCTTTCCTCTTGGAATTTCGTGCACGTGGAATTGATTGCTGCCGCGTTAATTCTCCAAAAAACGAGAATTACGATTTTCGGAAGTGAATTTTGCGCGGTAGAATTTCGGCGTAGCCTTCCCGACGTGTATTCGACGTTTTCTCGCGATCGCACGAATGTCATTTCCTCTTGAAATGAATTGCAACGTTCACTCTCCAAGGGAGAATTGTAATTTTAATTTCTCAGAAGGAAATACCGAACTGTAAAACTGCGTAGCTCCGATGTTTACTCTTCGACTTGTATACGTGAACTGAGTCGAGTAGCTGTTTTTGTCGTATTATTACAGCGCAGAACTCTCCTTGACTCGCTCGAGAAGGAGAGGAATAACTTCTACTGATCGACGTCCACGCTTTTTCGTTTAAATTTCTTTCCTATTTGTCTTCGTTCGAAATTTCTTCTCCGTTTTGCATGCATTAACTTTGGAAGAAAGAATTGTAATTACGACTCTGGAGAAGAACATTTGCGACAACGTCCTGATGTTTTCTCTTCGATGTATTATACATTCGTAAATTGCGTTGAATTATACTCACTATATTTTACTATCCTAATTAATTAATTACTATAGTCGTTTATAATCGAACGATACTATTTGAGAGTGAAGCAAAATGCAGTGAGAATATCCCCAAACTATTGTCCGTCTACTGTGCAACGCAAATGAAATTCTCACAGAAAATATCGTCGAAACATGGAGTAGAATATATAAGAAAGCTTGAGACTGCATTAGATCGACCTTCGGATAAATAATTCTGTCACGAGGGACTGGCAAAGTGAGAGCGGTCCGACAATGAAAGCTCTAGGATTCTGTCTTGGAAACGAAGTCACCCCGGATCCGAAGCTCGCGTCTCTATTTACACAATCGGTTCTCCCCGATGATCGAACGACGGGCCTGTGGAGCAGAAGGAAAAGTATGGAATATTTAGCGTTCAGTGAGCTATAAAAGCAATTATATGGGAGCCATTGTTTGTCAGGAGTGCGCCTCCGCGATACGGGGGTGAACAGAGTCGAGATGACGGTGAGGCTCGAGAGGGTGAGGCCCGGGCCGGAGGTAGGAAGCATCAGTCCAATGAAAATCAGAAGTACGGAGCAATAAATACGACCGAGTCAATCCACCACCCTCCTCCCTTCCATTCTCCATTTATTCCTACGGATCGACTCTGAAAACCCAGGCACGAATCTCCATTCAGTTCGATCTTCTTCTTTCCTCCCTTCGTCAACTATCCGGGGCACGCTTCATTCTTGCCACCGTGTTTTCCGCTATCTTCCTTTAACTCGTCACACTTTGTCGGGATAAATTCGTTCTGTATCCCGAAAAAAGAAAGAAAAAGAAAAAGAAAAAGAAATCCATAAACAAGGCTGGACAAGACTGAGAGACTACAAAGAATTACGATAGAAATTAACTTCTGACACTGATGTTTGTTGGATGCTTTACTGCATCGGTGCGCATTTAATATTTTTAAACTGGAAAGATCCTTAAGTTGAAGGATTTTCTCAGAAGGAACGAAATTTTCTGGAAAGGAATTCACGATCGAAATTTCACTCGCAGCTGGTTAATTGCAACGCATCGGGGAATTGTAAATTAAGTTTCCAGCGAGGAAAAATACGATGATGAAGGAAGGTGAAGAGAAAGAGAGAGAGAGAGAGAGAGAGAAATCAGTCTAGAAAGTACGAAGTGCAGCTGTTAGAAAGGAGGAACAAGACTTGCTCGAAGAAAAGAGAAGAGAAGGACGTGAAAACAGGGTGTCGTTGGACCATTCTAATATAAATGTCCCCGGCCGAAAACTCGGAGCGGAGACATTCGCTAATTAAAAAACTTGAAAAATTAATACACATTTCTCTCCACGGTGCTCCACGGGGTTGTGTTACTCCTCGTTTAATCCTTGGTATCTGATCGGCCATCTGTTTCCAGCCATCTCGAAGCTGGCACCGCTGCCAGTTTTCATCCTCTTTCTTCTCCCCCCCCCCCTTTGCCACCCTCTTTCAAATTACTTCTTGTACACGTCAAGCGTTTCTTCGACGCTGCCGCTTCTAATCACTCGCCGTTTACGATAAACTTTCTAATTAAAGGACAGCGAACTCTTTCTCCGTTATCCCGTCAAATCAAGGATCATGTTGTATTTCTGAAACACGTATTCCGTGGAAAATGATGCGGGGCGAAATGCCGTGTACGAGGAGGGTCGGCGTAAACGAGCGTCGTCGTGATTTTCAAGCTATCGCGCCTGCACAAAGAAGGGAACAAAGACCGGAAAAGCAAAGGCCGCGAAGATATCACCGGATAAACGAGGCGAAGAAGGGCAGGGAAATGAGAAAGGGTTGACGCGACTCTCTCGATGCCGGGCAAGGGAGAGACAACCACGTAGAAGACCGATCTGTCTGGTAAAACGGGAGTAAAGGGAGTCGGCCGAACTCCTGCTGGCAGCCTATCGTTATCAACAATTCAATAGTGTTTAACTTATTTATGTGCCGTTAAATGCCGGGGCTAATTAGATGGCGGCATAAAGATCCGTGGCAGGACCCTCTGCGGGCCCTCCTCGCCGAGTGGTTCGCCTCGTAGGGGTGTAACGTGCAGTGGCAGCCACAGACAGAGTGAGTGAGAGGGAGAGAGGGAGGGAGCGGGTGGAACGAAGGTTACGGAGGTTAGAGGAGGCTTCCATAACCAGCCGGAGACAGACAATGGCAAAGAATGAGCCAGAGTCTCTCTTGAATAGGCCTCAAGACACTGAACGCTATAATGCGAAAGACTCCATTGTGACGCGAACAGTTAAGTGCTCCTGTCTGGTCTCCGAAACGAAGTGGGCTACGCTCTCTGTCTCGTTTCACCGTGCTGCCTTTTAAACTTTACTCGTCGCATCGTCACCTCCTGCTCGAGGTTCGAGCTGCTCCGACGATTTGCTCCGACATGTTAAGGAGAACTGCGGCTATTCGATCAGAGTACCACTCTATCAAGTATTCTCTCTCTCTCTCTCTCTCTCTCTCTCTGTGAGTGTGTTTCTATGATCCTGTTCCTTTTATTTTTCTCGTTTCTCCTCCTTGAACGCGCAACTAATTCTCCGGTGAGAATCTTTATAGGTGGCGGAGTTCTGGTGGCGAATCGGTAAGCGTGAATAAGCCGCGCAACGGATTCGGGTAAAGAATGAAATGAAATGTTGGATATTTAAGGCCGGAAGAGAGGGGTTGGACAAGGGGACAAGGGCAGAAGAAGGAACCGAGACAAGATGAGCCGTGGCTGCGAAAGTTTCGCTCCGGTCTGCGGAAGAAGCGTCTGACCGCGGCACGATTCACGGATGATAAATCGTTTAAACCTTTTCACCGGACTCGTTCGGCCGGAAGTAAAGGGAATTTAAGATCCAATTGCAGACAGAGATACGGCTCTGTAGTTAAACAAGGCCAGGATAACCGGGTTCGCATCCCAGCGGAAAACAAAAATCACCCGCCGCGTCCGAAGCTCGTCAGAAGCTTCTTTCGGCCACCAGCCAATATTGGTAACGGGAAATATATAATAAACGCCCGCGTGAAAAGATATTGCGGCCAGCCGTTTTACGAGGCGACGACAAATCACGATCGGAAGGGTGACGTAACAACGGCAGTTCTCGTCGTTCGGTCGGCCGGCAAAAATAATTCGAACTGTACACCGAGCAACGTTCGCAGATTTACGACGTGTCGCCACGACGTGGACACAAGCCGGCACACAAGCAAACGCGAGCTCGACGCGACGCATTACCGAGATTCAACGATACAAACGGAGAGCCACCGTGTATACGTGCACACAGCAGGCATACACGCCGAGAGGTAACACCTTTCCCCACTGTGCCAACGATTCGCCATCGAGCGACGTTTTGCTTTATGTACACTGGCCTCGGCGATACGTGATGTATGATAAACAACATGTGTTAACATGTAACGAGAAGAAAGAGTGTGTCTCGGTGCACACGTCCTGCTCGTGCTTCGACGACCCGATGATTTATCTTTTCGTAGACGATCTTTTTTAGCGACACGTTCAAGAAAATAAATCGTGCTTTTCTTTTTTTTTTTTTTCTTTTCTCTTCTTTTTTTTATCGAGAACTTTCGCTGTTCCTCGTATTCCGATTGAATCACATACGTGTTGTTACGTGGTGTGACGAAAAAAAAGTTGCGTTCTACTTAATCAGGATGCGCTAGGTTTCCAGGAAGGAAGCAGAAGAGGCGTGTGTAGGTGTACCGCGATCTTAACCGTGAAAACAATTCCGAGAAATAGCTTTTGCATTCGCAGTGTTCTCAGATATCGGACGTGCTGTTCTTTGATACATCGGGAAGGTGTGATATCTGGTTGCTCGGAACCGTCTGAAGTCTACGCGATGCACGCGAACGCGCTCGTCTTCGAGGATTTGCGTTTTATCGAGACGATGCAACGGAGAATTAATTCCGCCGGGCGGCGGTAATTGTTTGTAGTAATGAGAAAAGCGAAGGAAAACGGCAGAGGATCTGGCGCGAACACTATCTCCGCTCGCGATAAGTGCAAATTATTAGCCCCTTTATCGTAGCTACTTTATTGTCGGGCGATAAGCGGGCGTCGTTCACCTGATTGCGTTCAGCGAAGCTCGCAGAGCACGGCCACGACTACGTGTTTCGAAAAACCGACTTATTTACCGGTTTATCGTAATTTAGAAAATCAGTTTGCTACGAGAAGAGAAGGAGAGCTGAGAGTCGTTAAACGAACTCGCGTACACACGATTCTTTAACGATATTTCTGTTCTGTGTAACGATATTCTGCTCGTAATTTCGTTCTTAACGCTAGACACACTGACTTTGTTAAAAATGCAAAAGACGTGAAAAGGACGCGTTTATACTGCAATGAAAGAGATACACGATCTCACGAAAAATTTCACTTTGCACGCGAAAAATTATGAGACTGTCATTTCGACGGCTCTGATAGTTTGGCACAGTGTTGAAAAAGAAACAAGTGTGATTACTCCCAACGGCAGAGTAATCCTATTTTCAATCATCGCGATGAAACCTTTTTTCCCCAAATATAATGAGCCTGGCGAACAAACGAATTCTGAAAACCGGCGGGAGGAAAAAACGTGTCGGCCGATTCTTCACGCGACTATGGAAAAAAAAGAGCGAGTCGTGTGCGAAAGATAGGAGGTCGGTGTCGCCGCCGAAATGGCGTGGCTCCGCGGTCGTTCGTTTCTCTTATATCCTTGATAGTCGCTCGTAAACCGAATTAACAGTACGACAACCACGTGACTGTAGTTAGCGTGTGTCTAGCGTGCACTCACACGATTAAAATGTAAACTCATACGGCAGAGAGAGAGAGAGAGAGAGAGAGAGGAAGGGAGGGGGAAGGAGGGGAATGGAGCTTTCTCGCGAACATATTCGACTTGCACACTAGCACGCGTAGAAACCTGCGAATTCGTCGACGCGATGCATATACACATACGCACACGTACACACCTATATATCCACTAACACATACATGTGCGAACATATATCCTGGTATATACACACGTCGAGGAAACACATGCACGCGTACGTAGCGTAGACAGAGAGAGTGGCGTGTGGATGAGCGTGAGCAATAAGAGGAACCGACAGAGGATATCATAGAAGCAGGGTAGCAGCTCGTGAGGAATAGTAGGGGGCAGAAAATGCATATCCAGGGGATGAAGAGCCGGCCTCTCAGAGCTTGGCATGGTACAGTGGCTACCCAGCCACCCCTTCTCTCTTCTCCTCGACCACCGCCGCCCCCGTGCGAAACCCGTACCTCTCGCGAAACGTACATCTACTTTCTCCTACCTCGCCATGGCTCGCACAGCCACCCCCTACCCTCTCTTTCTCCTATTTCAGCCGTAGTGCAGTAGTCGCTTACAGTGCTTCCAAATTCACGTAATAAAGCTAGCGAGAGAGAGAGAAAAGGAGAGATGATGGCGGTGGAACGAAGGGTGGAAACGAGGCGCCCGCGCTAAGTACATTTACACGGATAGATGAAAATATCAGGAACGAAGGAACGGCAAAGGCTGGTCGGAAGTTGCGAAGGTGGTAAGGGAAGGGGGGCAAGCTACTTAACATTCTTTGCCCTGGGACCGGTCCAGACGGGGTGATGATCGTGTTACCCCGAAAACCGACTGCACAGGTACTGCCGTTCGTTTGTTTATAGATATATAGGGTACATTTTCGTCGACACAGAGAAGGAAGAATATATGTAGGCACCCTCTGGAGGAGGGGGAGGGTTGAAAGAAGAAAAAAAAGAGAAACAAGAAAAAACGAGGAAGAAAGGGCGAGACACTCGTTATAATTTCGAGCGTAACCCGTTTGCACGGGTCTATATTTGCGCTCGGATAGTCAAACTTACGAAGGACCGCTTGTCCTTCCTTTTTGCCCGCTGCCCCCGCTTCTTGCACCCCATTTTTTTCGTCAAAATTCAAGAGAGGATCGCGCTATTTTCGAGAAACATGCACGAATACGCGTCGCTGAGATTTATTTTGCACGTTCCTCGACTAGAGGAGGGGCGAGAGTTCTCGAGAAACGAGAGTTATACCGAAAACGGAGAATCCGTTTCGTTGTTCCGTTACGTGGATCACGATTCGACGATAGTTATCAAGGAAAATTGTCAATTTTCTTCTCACGTGAAGCTTTATTCTTTTTTTCTCCCCCCGTACGCTTTTTTCTCCAACGCGTACGCGTTTCTTTCGAGATTCATTCCCTTTTGCCACGAAAGACAAAGAAATCGTCTAGAGTATCTTTCCTACGCGAGTCTTTGTATCATTCGCATTGAAAGGCTGCTCTATCTATCGTGAAGCAAACGCGATACGTCGTCCAATTAAATAATCTCGGAGAAAGAATCCGGACAGCCGCGCCACCAGAGCGGACCCGGTTATTAGCAACGGCTGAAAGCGGTGCGATTAAAAAGCACCGACCTCCCCAACGGGGGAGGATCATATATCCGTAAGAAAAATACCTGTTCACTTTTCACCGTCTCATGTGCAGCGATACACGCGCGCGCTCGCCCCGGCTAACGCACACTAAGTTATAATTTACAACAGCACCTACGCACTCTCCGGGCTCACGGAGAAAAAGAGCGTGTATCAAGGGCTACTTGTCGTTCTTTTTCGACTCTGCCCTCCCTTCTTCACTCTGCCAACAGCGGCCGTCACGACCGTTTCCATTCGAAACGTCCGACGCGTATGCGTGTACATACGTAACGTATCCTCTCTCTTTTTCGGCTATGCATCGTGGAACGAACGCCCAGGGAACCATCAGGGAGGGGGAGGGGGTCTACGCGTTCCCGAGGTATGTATATTTATTTATTCGTTTTTCGCGAAAGAACAAGGGGGTCTGTCGGCACCATCGCCACCCCCGAAACCTACACCACCGCTCACCCCGAATTCCGAAACCGGTGAAGTGTGTACCAGAGACGAGCGCGTAGGAAACCGGTGTGCTTTCTCGTCGACGTGCAGAGCTTGATAGAAGAGCGTGCACACGCTCCTGCTGTTCATCGGATACCGACTCCCGCTGCAGGCTACATTGGAGCAGATTAACCGGAAGGGATTATTACAAGGGAGGATGGAGGGATGTACGCATTTATACGAGCCAAGGGATGAGAAGGACCTGCATGTTACTCTCTACAACCCGGCATCGCAACCGGGAGAGAGAAAGATTCTTTTTTAATTCTACTTTCCCTTCTTCTTTTTTTTCCTCTTCCTTTCTTTTCTTTTCTTTTCTTTTCGTTTCTTTTCTTTTCTTTTTCCTCGACTTGTTCAGTTCCACTGCCGTCGGTGGTCTACAGCCAACCGTACGCTGACTCTCTCGCTTCTTTCATCTGTCCTTCAAAAACCGATGTTCCTTCGATCTCGAGCGTTTACGCGACTGACACGATGCAACCCTTCAACGAAATGCCATCGCGTGTTGATCCGGCTGTGCGGATGGCTCCCCCCTCCACCCTCGCGTGTATCTTCTCGTTAATAACGAGATCGATCGAATTATCCGCATTCTCCGATCCTCCGTTCTTTGTTCGTCAACGCAGGTTGTTTTACATCGGGTACCGCGATAGCTGGAGGTGGTCCGATGAAACGAAGACAATTCGCGATTCGTACGAGTAGGTAAAAGTGCAAATAGAGAATTGGGAGGGATGCAGGGGGAGAAGGGGGGATGGGAGGGTGTACATATGATGAAATAGTGGCGCGGGACAGGACACGGGACAGGCGCGGTGAGCTGGGGTTTCACCGGTTCGACAAACAAACGATGGGGTTTCATTCCAGCGATCGAATGCTTCTTTGGTCGGTACACAAGAGAGGGATGCGCCGGTATTTTTCAACAAACTCGACGCTTTAACGTCCGGTTGACGGTTAACATTGCCAATCGTAAATTCGCCGACTGATATCTCTGCGATTCTCTGCGCTTCTCACCAGGCGCGCAGCGAGTACGTGACAAACACACACGGACAGAAAGGGGTGGCGGTTGCAAAGGGTGGCGGAGAGAAACTTGACGAAACACATCCGCGCGGATTTCCACGTGCACGCGTGAAAATACGCGATCGGTATTCTCGGACGAGAAGCCGGGATTAGCGTGTGCACGTGCGGACTCCTCTCCGCGGTATTAAACGATTCGACGAATTTTATTTATTCAGGAAATGAAAATCCTAATAGACTTTCGCTTCGTTGTTATATTTTCTTGCCCGGCTCGGAGAGGCCAGGCGTGTCTGGTATTTACGTACGTACCTTTTGCGCGTGCACGCCCCGCGCGCGCGTCCATCATCATCATCTCTCTCTCTCTCTCTCTCTTTCTCTATACACATCGATGTACGTGATATCGCAAACCCAGTCTTCTATAACGCGTTGTTAAATAACAGCATGAGCAACCTTGTGGGAGTTTCGGAAGGAGCTTGTTTGAAGAAGGGCAGAGCCATTTCCTGCTGTTGTTCGGATTAACGGACGCCCTTCTCTGGTAACCGGAATCGGTTCGCCTACGTGCCTCGCGAGCGATTGTCCTGGCTATCCGAAGGATAATTCCAATTGAGAAAAATCAATTTTGAAACTATAGAAGAACCCGCTTGTACTGTAATAAATTAGAACGAAGGATGTGAATAAATCAGTGTGAAAGATGTAATGTTTTCTTTTTTCTTTTTTCTCTTTTTATCATTTGATTATTCCACACGCTAACCCTTAAGAAGAATTGCTCCTTGAACGACAATAAAGTTCGTCCAACGGCGAGTAGTAATTCCAATTTTCTCGTAATCTCGAGAGAGCAAGTCTATTAGAATTTGAGCAAACATTACACTATTCTCAATTAACCGTAACACGTCTGATAATCCAAAGAGTGTTTCGTCGATGTAAAATGGAGGCGAGAAAAGAAAAAAACAAAAAAAAAAAAAAAATAAAAGAAAAGGAAAGAAAAAAAAGGAGGGGAATGGGCGGCGCGTAAATCGTTAAAGAGGCTCGATTAATTAACGCCGACTTTTCTTCACCGTCATTTGCAAGAAAAATAGCCTGGCATTCGCGGGCGAACCGCACACACACGGCAGGCCCCAGGTTCGATGGAAGCTTACTTACGTATTAAACGGTGGCCGTGTATTGTTTAAAGGTTCGCGTGTGTGCGATCGGTCACCCTGTATAAGAGAACCGTGTGGTAAATATTAGGTACTATCCTGGCGGCGTTAAGTGTACAATGGTGAGAGGCCAGCAGGGGGTGTAACGCGGCAGGGTGCGTATAGGGTGTCCGCGTGAGAAAGACAGAGCGAACGAAAGAGAGGAGCGAGGGGGTGGAAGGATACCTTTCGTCCGTAGAACAACCGAAGGTAGAGATGGAGGCGGCGACCAAATTGAATTTGGGTTCTGGCCTCTGTTTAGATTCCTCGTTGGTTGTTTAGTTTAGAGGAACAAAGAAAACATCTATGTGTTTATTCTAGCCAACGCTTCACCCCCGTCCCTACTACTCTCGCCGCGACGCGGCTCTCTCTCTCTCTCTCTCTCGCTTTCCCTCTCCCTCTTGCTCTTTATCTCTGCCCCTTCTCCTGCTCGCTCTTTCACATTATTTCTGTCCCTCGCGCGAAACCACTCTTTCTTCTTCATTCCTCTTCCCTCATTTCTCTTCAACCGGATTCCTCGACAATCCACAAACTCTCTTTCCACCGTATGCACATTTTTTTATAGGAGCTTTCAACCCTCCAACGCTGTGTCCTCTAATTCGTTAAATACGCCCTCCCATCGCGTTGCATCCCATCCCTCTTATTTCGCCTCGAATTTCTCTCGTTCAACGTTTTCGATCTACGTACGTACGTCGCCTCTCTTTCCATCAATGTGTATTTTCCACGAACATAGATACATACATATACGCATATACGGACGATGTTCTCGTTCAGACAGAAGTGTTGTCCTTCTTAAACGCCCGATGCTCCTCTTTCACTCCGGATCTCGCAAAGGATCCCGTAAATTCGCGAGAAGACGCACTGCGAAGGGACGCAATTTCCAAAATAAACGCCGTCTCCGCAAATAATCATCGCGCGTGCTTTTAATTAAATTTCACCGTCTGGCGCCAAGAGCATCCGCGGAAACCGAGAGTTTCAGGCTACTTTCTTCCGATTCGTAAATAGCTCCGGGAGCCAAACTATCGATCCGAGATAGGTAAAATATATATATATATATATATATATCCCGCCAAGTTTTTTTTAAACATGTAAGCAGTGGTAGTAAGAAAAAAGTGCAAACGATGTGGAAAAGTTGAGAGAGAGCCGCGCGACGAAATCCCTATTGCCACGCCACTGTTGCCGGTGATAAAACGCTGATAAGCAGAACGAGACCGGCGCGTGTGTTCGTCAAGATAAAATCGAACAGATGTGAAAATATTCAAGTTATATACGACTCACGGCTACAATTGAACTCGGCCACGAGTTTCGAGAAAAGACCCGTTCAAATATACCCTCCTATTAAGAGCCTAGGCCTTATCTATCGGCAAACTCCTTTTTAATTTCGCCGTCGATTCGACGCAAATAATTACGAGTGTGAGAAGACGCGTGCGCGATTATTCGTCGCAGACACGAGACCGGTGTTTAAAGACCGCGGCGATTGTGGGAAACACAGTTGTTTCAGGTGTACTTGGCGTTGAATCCCCTCGATGTTTGAGATTTCCGAGGCGAAAGAGACGGGGCAAAGATTTAGCGGTATCCGATGGTGTTTACACGAAGCGACACGAAATGTTTGGCCGCGATTCTCTCGCCAGTTATTTCAGGTGGCCAACCGAGCCTCGTAGTTTTGTCAACCAACGCGAAGCTGATCATAAAAAC
The DNA here is from genome assembly GCA_032399595.1 of Tetragonula carbonaria. Classification (NCBI taxonomy): domain Eukaryota; kingdom Metazoa; phylum Arthropoda; class Insecta; order Hymenoptera; family Apidae; genus Tetragonula; species Tetragonula carbonaria. The sequence continues at coordinate 7,739,518 of JAUCRC010000014.1, forward strand.
TCCGGGAATCGCATCGACGCCATTCTATCGACGTGACCGCTCGTTACCTAACTGTTTCCCGCGAACTGCTTCGCGTTGACTCATGAAAGACCGTGAAGAAATACACAGCGACGAACAAAAGTATCGACGAACGCGTTCCCCGCTTTTCGCGTGAAATTCTTTGCGCGATGTTTGTGCAAGGCAGAGTCACAAACGCGTCCAGAATTTTCTCTCGTAATTGTTCAGCTATGAAACCTTTACTTCGTATTAGTTTTGGAACTGGAGTCTCGCATTGATTTTACAATAATTAAATTCTCGTGTTGTGCTTACGAAATACACATGAGCGACGAGTATAATATTTGTCAAATAAAAATTAAGCAAAGAACTTTACGTAGCAATACTTTTCTTCGTCGCAGTTAGCTATTCGACAAACGAAATATTCCTCAAGTATTCTATTCTTTGGGTATCCAACAATACCTCTATCATTTCTACTGAAGATCCTATCGAACGCAATTGCATGCTCCAAAAGGGGTGCAACGAAAAAAACCAACCAAGAGAGAGGAAGACAGAGAGAGAGAGAGACAGAGAGAGAGAGACGGTGGTAGGATATCGTTGAAATTTGGGAGGATGTTCGACTAGATTTTCTCAGGTATCACTCAGCGGCAGGAATCGAGCGTGTGAATAATGGAGGGTAATCGCCCCTGCCAGTCTCCGTCGACCTTCGCCCCTCGAGGGTAGCAAGGTGGGAGACTAGAAGGGTGGGATTTCTAGATTGGATTTAAGTACACAGCCGTGAGGTTTCAACCGGTTAATAATGTAGATAAAACCGAGACTTCCAAGACTACGCGAGACGTCACGATGTTGTGGTGAACTTGAATTCTCCTCGGCTTCTACCTTGCCGAGATCTGTTCTTGCCACGCTCATTCCTTCGCCTGATTGAATATTCCGGAAAATTGACAGACATCGCCAACGAAACACTTGACACGATCCGAAAATAAATACCTCGCGTTCGTAATCGTCGGGAATTTACGACGCCGGCAGCAGACTGCCTGCATTAGCCTGTCTAATCGAGTTTTCTCCGAGAGTAGTAATGCTTGATTACAATTTGTTAGATTAGCATTCGGATTGAAATGAACGGCTTTGTAGAGGTGGGTAGAAATTTGCGCCGTTGTTGCGTGGTTCGTGGAAGAAAACGAGAAAAGAAAATTCGTTAATTTCAAAGACGAAGATGAAGGCGCTCGACGAAATAACGCGAGCGCGAGCACGAGCGGCGATCTGTCGGAAAATTGCACGTTTCCCTGGCTGAAAGTAAGCGAGAAATGAAATAAGAATATCCCGTTCGCGCGACGAGCGACTCGCGGAAGAAGAAGTCACCAGTCAGCGGACTGGTTTCAGTAATTTATTAAAATCCTCGTCACCGTCGTCATCTGACGGCGACCGGGAAAAAGCCTTCGCTTCCGACTAGGAAAGAAAAGAGAAGGAAGGGTTAGGGGCAAAGGGAAGAGGAAAAATGAAAAGAAAAATGAAGAAAATAAAAAAGACCGACAGAAGAAGGAAGAAGATCGGCGAACGTGGAAACGAAGGAGAGCTTTTATGCGCAGGCCAGCTGGCTCAGCACGACAAAAATTCTTTCAATTACAGAAAAGCGAGTTCTCCTTAATTCCCCGGGCATCGATATTCATAGCAAAGCGTGTTACGTAAAAGTTACGACGGGGATTCGGGGGCTGGCTCGAGCCCGCGAAAAAGAGAGAACGAGTGAAAGAGAAGAAGCGCGAGGATGCGAGGATCAGGCTGCAGCCTGGTTATAGGCAGGCACTCGAATACTACCACGGGGGTGGTAGCGCAAAGAGGGTGGAAAAGTATAACGGAACCCCCGGCGGAAGGGGGAAGAAGAATTGAACAGCAAAAAGAGCGCGGGGCGAGGACGGAGGAAGAGAAGGAAACGGGTGTGGGATGCCGAACAGAGGCTTGATTGGAAAGGACAGCCTATCCGCAATTTGCGAGCCGAAAGAGGGGAATCGGAGGTGAGAACTCCGCTTGTCTTTCACCGAGACCTTCTTTCTTTCTTTCTCCCTTTTCTTCGCCTTTTCTTTTCCATCCGCTACCGGTCACATCTCCTTCCCTTTCTTTCTCACAGGCTTCTTCTTCTATTTTTCAGCCAACGTTTCTCTTTACCCGCGAAGCATCCCTCCTCTCCGCCGTGGAGAGCCACCACGCAACCCCTTTTTGCATTTCAAGGAAGGAGAGAGAGAGAGAGAGAGAGAGAGAACCACCTCGTCAATACCCACGGCGCTGGTCTCTTATCCGGCCGGATCCTTTGGATTCTTGCTCGTCGCTTCGCCGCGACGTCCCGTTTGGATATTAACCGTTCGGATAAACGACCCCGGGGATTCTAATGAAATATCGACACCGACGGAAGTTTGTTTAATCAACGGAATACCGGGCACCGTGATCGCGAATTCCGATAAGAAGAGGCTCCGTCACGCTTTTAACGCGTTCTTTCACCTCCAGAAAAACTTTGCCTTCTTTCGTCGAAACTACTACATACACTGTGCTCGACCTATTCAGCACTACGTCTTACTTTACAGGGAATATTGCAAAGTATAAATTTGACAAAGTACAAAGCCGAGGTGACGGAGACCGCGGTTTCATCGAATTCTATTTTCTGTCCAGTTTTTATCCAACGATCGCTGGATATTCGCGTTATCGACTATCGAGCTAATATTAACACGCAATCGCCGTATTCGTCTTCACCGAGTTTAGCCACGGCGTTCCATCAAAATGGATACAGGTCGAGGCACTTTATTTTCCACGGGTCAAACGAAAGCGCGCTTCCCCGACCACAAAATTGACAGCTGCATTATCAACGAATATCTTATTTAGTTATTCCGTTAATAGAATCCGTTCATTCGACCGTTGATCTAGTTCGCTACTCCGCAAACACAACTTTTGATTATGACTTCCCTTCCTCGGACTTCCTATCTGTGTTTCCCGTTTTCCCAACGATGTGTCGTTTCGCGAAACATCGATGAAATTCCCGTGTCTGTCTCCAAGGATCTCTGGCTCTCCAACGACGTCGCTCGCAATCCTTGCGAGTCACCCTTTAGTCAGGTGAACCCCTTAAATTATAAACAGAGCGCGCGGGGTCTTCGATCGACTGCGAGAAACCGTAGAGAAACTTGAGCTGGCTGGTCCTGGCGACAGCCAAGATCTCAGTTTCGTGTGAACACTGGCTCATTAATTTCGAAGAAAGGATAATGGAGCACGGACACGTATTCCCTTCGATCGATCCATAGTGGCTGCAAAACGTATTTACCAGTATTTATTTCCCGATTTATTTCTCCACTTTGATCTCAAATTTTTATCATTATCTGATAACTTTCGACCGATTATTCGCGTACGTGATACAACAAGTAGAATGATGTGCAAATATTTTTCGTAGACGCTTCACTGGTCAATAGTGACTACCAAAGTTTATTCGTATGACTGTTTAGTTTATTCGTATTCGTATTCGTATGACTATAGTGACTACCAAAGTTTATTCGTATGAACAACCGTATAACTTTCGCTGTACGACCAAAGAACGAAAATTGAACGACGAGGCAAATCTCGATGACGAAATAAACAGACCGTACGATAACAAGAATACAATGGTGGCTGATAATTGCAAATAATCGACCGAAGAAAACAATCGAAGGCATTAGCAGAGTCGACAAGTTGGAACGTCAGCGCTGGCGCTAAAGTTACGGTGGACAGCAAGACTGGTCCCGTCTATGGGACAATGGAAGAGGGCAGGAAGTCGCGGTCGAGCTGGCGAGTGGTCAGCAGAACTTGATAGTTTCTCAAAACTCGATCTTCGAATCGTCTCGAATCTCACGCGCTGTTCAAAAGACCTTTGCCGTCTATACACACAACCATTGTCGAACCTAACACGTTCGTTTACCAAATGGCACAACAATATGATTTGATCGTCGCTCGCGGACGTTGTTACAAGCGAACGAAAATTAATGGCTTAATTACGTCGTCGCAATAATCTATCTCCGACGAGCAAAGGCAAAAGAATGTAAGTCGAGTTTCAGTCAAAATAAGGTAAGTCGTCGCAACACGTTAAATTGCACATGAAATTCAAATGTTACAAATGCTTTCCTGCGAAATTAACTAACTGGCTCGTTTGTCGTTCAGAGAATCAGAAATGTATTTCGTGGCAGATTAAACGGGAAAGTGTCGCGAAAGTAGACCAATGTGTCGTTAAAATAATCCCCCCAAAAAAATATCCTTCTGTCTCTTCCTCTCTCGGCGTCTCTCTCCTCGGTACACTTATGTATACGTGTCAGCCTGACGATAAGCGAATCTCTGTTTACACGTAACCAACAGGCGAGCAGATGTACGTGTCGCACGTGTAATTCACAGGCCCGTGGTGGTACACACGTATTTACCTGGTGCGTCACGTGAACTTGATATTCACCGTTACTATCTACGCATACGCTCGCGTAAACGCGGTGTACAAATAAAAATACCGCGGCTAATGTGCCCCGTGCGATTATTAAAATAATTTATTCCCACCGGTGGCCGTTATCGATGAAAGGAGACTTATCGAACCGATCTAACGCACGAATAGGGTGAAACCAGAAGTCAGAAATGTTGATCCCTGGTGGAAAAACGAATGTGAAAAAATATGGAACAAAAAAGGGGGGGAAAAGCGACGTCTGACGAAAGAGAGGAAATTACTGTCTAATATTCTCTAAGAAGACTGTCAGTTCTTTGGCTGATTTTCGCTGTGTATTTTATGTAAATTATTTCATCCTTTGATCTTTACGGATTCACGCTGTACGTCTATTTCTACTAAATAAACTGGAGGGGGAAAAGTTTTACTATATCGTGTCATTCATTGTTATGCTCGATTGTGTGCCGTGACGATCAAAATTAGAAAAAAGAGAAGAAAAAAAGCTGAATTACGATTGACAAGAAAAATAAATGTATAATATAATTACGTGCCTTAGAATAGGAAAATACTCAATACAAATGTTATTTATATACGTGTAAAATTTCAATTTCGAACTTTCCTTCGTCCGCCGTTGTGTCACGTTATCGATTCTTTTTATGTATTTTATATTCCACGTTCTAAAATAAAATATTGACAAGAAAGAAGACCGAGCGAGAGTCGAAACCGCAACAAATAATTCAAAATAAATAATTTATACTTGTGACTAAAAAGACCTTCGAAAGTTGACTCATACACACACGTGTATATATGTGTGTGTATGTGCGTGCGTGCGTGCGTGCGTGCGTGCGTGTATTTCACAAGGCAACTGTATACCTGACCTGAAGGTATCGTGCGACCATATTCGTCTTCCCTCTATTCAAAAAGGAAACCGTCAAAAAGGCCGCTTTAAGGGCCATAAAACATTTGTTTCCCTCAGTGGCGCTCCGTAACGCTATATTGCGTTCAGCCGCGAAACGCGGGACTTCGAATTGAATTTGAAATCAGGGGGCTCGATTTTATGGTGGCTGGGTGTCAAACGCGTCGCAAGTACCGCGGCACGAAGACGGTTATACCACGCGCGAAGAGAAGGGAGCACCTTCGGCTCGAACGTGGAAACCCTCCACACGTGGAGGATCGTTATCGGTATACTCGTTTCCTGGCGAGTGTATCGAAACGTGGCGTGGCGCGGCGCGGCGGTTCAAACGGTTCAATCTCGTTTTCGATTCCCTGCGAGACTCGTAGGGCAGAGATACGGGGCCGGGATAGATCGTAGTCTCGAGTCTTATCGCCTCGAGATTCCTCAATTCCGAGAAATCAATGAGTCTAGGCCGGACAGTCTTGCCGAGCGAGTTCTTCTTTATCGTTCTTAAGCAGATGTTTGCCTCTAAAATTAGTGCTATTTACAGAGTGATGTCGTCGGTTATTAATAACTCCGCGTTCCACAACAAATTTCCACAACAAAAGGAAGAAACGCGATCTAAGAGGTATGTATGTATGTATGTGTCGACAGAAAAAGAGATTCGAAAATAATATTTTCGCGCGAATGAAATAAATAATTCCTAGAACCACTGTGTAAAAGTGAGCTTTCATGGACAGGGGCAAGAGAAAGAGGAGGAGACGAAGAAAAAGAAGAAGAAGAAGAAGAAGAAAAAAGGAAACGACGCGGGCAAATCTTATCGAGAGCAAATTTCCAGAGATTAATTCCTTACCTGGTCGTTGTCTTGTTGATCTTGTCCGTACGAGGGGGTGTCACCGTTAGGGGTGGTGGCGGCGGAGGGTCGCTGTGACGTTGACAAGTTGATCGCGCCGTCTCCGTCTGTGTCATGATCCATTATGCCATCGTCCTGAAATCACGATCATCGTTACGTCAATCGGAGTGCCATCGGTGCTTCATTGGTGCACTGAACTTCGTCGTTGAGCTCGTCGTTCTCTCGCGATACGGCATGTATCTCGGTTATTGCGTCACATCGTGAAATTTTTCGACCGGTAGCAACGTTGATCGCTGCTATCGGTCGAAGAGATGTTCCCCCACTCGCGAGGCACGAAAGTTTCGAGTTTCCGGAACGGAACGGAGGGAAGAAAAAAAGAGAGAAGAAGGATCTCGCCGGACTTTACGGAAAGTCTTGAGAATGTGTTCTCTGTTATAACCCTCTCGTCGTAGGAACAATTTTAGATCACGTTTGACGCATGTGATTCCATACACTCGAGGCAAAGGCAACAATATTTAGCTCTCGCGGACCACACACGTACACACACCAACGAATCGCCTAATAATATATTCTATCGTTTGCATTCTCACGCGAGCAACAGTCAACGTGTACAACAGCGAAACACTCCTATTTTTCGCGTGCCCTCTATAAACAAAGGTATACGACTCCGAAAGGCTCGCTTACTTTAAGAGAAGATCTTGGTCCACAATTTCAGCCAGTTTAGAATTCATGGAAGTGTAATGTACTCCGGAGTGTCTTGCTGGCGAGACGAATGCTCTCTTTCTTTTTCTTTTTTCTTTCTAGACGCGCGATTAACACTTTTTTTTTTTTTTGGTATAACACGAATGAGAAACGCTCGAGAGAGATCACACGTAGACACCACTCGCGAACAGAACCGAGTACACAGTGTCCTCAGCCATACCGGAAGTACGCTGATCCTCCAGCTGGCGCACGACAATCACGCGAATCGGCGATGCTTCGTTAATCGTTGCTCCGGAAAATTTCCAACGAATTGGGTTCGTTAACTAAAAAAAAAGAAAAAAAAACCGTGACGTCGACCTCGTCTACGAGGCTGACACACGTGGGGTGGGAAAAACACGTTCGGAAAATGCGTATATGGAATACGCACGTGGACGCGAAGAACAACGAGCCGTCAAAACGGAGTTCGTGCGTTCATAGGCTGTGAGAAAAAAGAGAAAAGGAAGAGGGAAGGCGAACGGTGCACGAGGATGACAAGGAAGAAACGGTCGTGACGAATGCGCGCAAAAGAAGAGAAAAAGAAAGACGACGAAAGAGAAGGAGAGGGGGAGGAGAGGAAGAAACGAGCACGACGCACGTAAAGAAGACGAAAAGCAACGTTCACGCAGCGACCGAGTAGCGAGGACTAAACACTAAAAGCGGCACAGGCATACCAAGCAGCCCAACCGGCGAGGCTGTTGCTTATTGTGTAAATATAAACAAATATAGTTGAAACCAACCAACAGGCCTGCTTTCAGCTCTCCCTTCTCTCCCCTGTCACGCCGTCTTCTACTCTTATGTGCCCTACCTTCTCTGTCGGCATCTCTCCCTCCCCACTTATCGCGGCCTCTCTGTCCTCCTCCCCTATCCCCACAATCGTGTCTGAAGACTGTGGCCCCTCTCGCTCCACCGTAACACCCACCCTTCGTCACGTCCCTGACCCCACTGCCGCCAGGCAAACCAGTACATCATATACGAGGCACGTTGTATACTGACTGGCTGCCTCGGCTTAGCTTGCTTGGCCTGTGCCTTTACTCTTTCTTCCTTTCTCTCTCTCTCTCTCTCTCTCTCTCTCTCTCACACACACATCATACACACACATTCTCTCATTCTTTGCCTTCTGCTCTTCTCGTCCCATATGCTCGTCTCTGCTGAAACATTACACATCGTCGCACGGTTGTTTGGCAAGCGGCTGTTCGCGATTTTTCTGTCGCAAGGGTGTTGCGCTTTGGAGCGAAGAAGCATGTGGTTTCCGGAGTTGCCTCGCGCGCGGATGAAAATTGAAGAATAACGCGATTACTGGGCAGTCAAACTTAGCTCGAATAGCTCAATTACTCGGACAGCGATTAACGCGAGGAGAATCAAGAAGATCGAAGATGTTCGGAGCGACGTTCTTGAATTTTTGGACAATTCTGTGGAAAATTTTTCGACTTCCTCCGTACGTAAGAGAATTATGTAAAAGGAAGTTAAACACATTGGGAAATGAGACGTTAGCACCGTGCATCTAACGAACAGGTATTTCTCGAGAAAGAACAAGTCGACTGTGACTCTGTCAGGAACATTTCAGCCGTCCGATCCGCGAACTTACTAATAAATTATGAATATTCCGCTCTTTAGTTGACTGGATGTGTATGGACGCGAGGAGGTGGCCGCGCAACACACTGTTGCTCCGTAAATACGTGTGTACACGTGTTGTCTGACGCAACCTGAACCACTGGCTCGAGTTTGTATAGGCGAACCGGAAATAGGGGACGAAATATTCCTCGAAATGGCGTGTCCTTAAATATTCCTTTCACTCGTATTTCAAGCGGACAATTGGTGCCGGCGTACAGCTACGCTTTCAAAAATTTTCCGCTGATAACGTCGAGAATTACTCCGTTCTTGTCACACTGTACGACGTGATACGGGAAAATAAAGGAGAGATAAATTACCGAGTAAAAAAACGTGAAATTAATACGACCACCCCTTTCCAAAACTTCGAAACTCCATTCCTCTTTATATACGCGGGAAGGCAAAAAGAAAGAAAAAAAAGCCGTGACGAAGAAAAATTACACGACTTTATGTCATCAGACAGTAGTCTCGTCGAAGCTCTGTTCGAGGCAAATCCTCGGCTTTAGCCGTTCCTATTGTCGAAACAGTTCGGTGGTGTTCGGCAACCGAATGGGGTGCCGCGACCCATCGCCTGGTCCTATGATAACAAAACTTAGGGCAAAAATAGGCGCAGCCGGCCTGGCCAGACTTGTATACGTGGCATATACTAAATATGTATTTATTAAGTAAACAGCCGTTGCGCTGGGGGGGGGGGGGGAGGGGTTCAAGGTACATACGTCTCGTTTCCTATTTCATTGTGAGTAATGCGCTCTCTCTGGATTCGATGGTGTTTGGTTACGTCACGCTGCGCGAGCATGGGCATGGCTCTTTATTATAACATACGTCATAAAGTGATCCTATAATTTCCAAACTCTCTCAATTTTTATTATTCCCTTGGGGTAGAAGGATGAAAAAGTCACGCGCAGAGAGCGGGTAATTCGTCAGAAATAAGAGGAATGATCCTTTTTTAACAATTAACGAGACAGAGGGGTGCGTAGCCCAAGCCAAACAACGAAAGGGGTAAAAGAAAAAAAAATCGGAGGAAGGTAAGGATCCAGACGCGACACGCGGGTTCAAGACCAGATCTCGACACACCGTTCGCTCGGGAACTAGCGAGTACGAGTAGTCCAAGGTAGAGGGGTGTACGAGGGTGTACGATCGAGCAAACCGACCGTAAAGGAGGATAATCGCCGGGAGTCGAAGTAAGAAGAGATAACGAGATCGTATATCCCCATCAAAAAGGAGACAAGGACAAGGTAAACGACTTCGTCTGTGTGTGCGGCACAGGTCCTGACCACTCTTTCTCCATACGTATACACATCGTCCGCTGATCATACGCCCCTTCTAAATAATAAACGAGAGGATTTACCCCCGTCAGGTTCGCGCGCGACGGTACACAAAAATACTCGAATCTGAGAAATTAGCGGTGGAGTACTAACGGAACCGTCGTCGTCGGTCGTCGTGGAGTAATAGAGGCACGAGGGCAAGAAAGAGAAGGATCGACGACAGGATGTGGAAAAAGAGAGAGAGAGAGAGAGAGAAAGGAAGGCTGATAGGAGGGAACGAAGGGGGTTGTGGAGAGCTCGAGCGGAGGCGTTTCGGTCCACGGGTGCGGAGTGGCCAGGAAAAAAGGGTACCTAAAAGGGTTGAATTAATGTCGCGATAAATATATGATTTAAGGTGGAAACGTTTGCAACTCCGGCTAATTTTTTATCTGAGACCGCGGCTCGACTCCTCGTCGAGAGGGTTTTTATCCTAGAAAAGAGAGACCGACGATCTCTCGAGCGAGCGAGCGAGCCACACTTGGACCGAGCGAAAGGGGGGTTGGCAACTCCGCGAGGAGAGAAGGAAACCAGGCCTTTAGAAAAGGAGGAGCAGGGGAAGGAAAAGGGGGAGGAAGAGGAAGGGTTTAAAAACCGAGCGGCAGGGTGACAGAGGCGGGAGAGTGGTCGAATTCAACGGTTGTTCCTTTTTTTGGGTAATTTACTACCGGCGAGAATTTGAGCGGACGCGCGCTTTTTAATAGTTCGCGCCACTCCAAGGACTCTCTCGTTCTTTTTCTCGTTCCTCCTCGTCCCTTCGACCGACGCGTTCCCGGCTTGCATGGGGTGCGCCTGGCCATCTCCCCCCCCCCCCCTCAGAGCAGTTATCTCTTTCTTCGTCTGTCGTTCAAGAAGATCGGTCAAAAGGACATCGGCGGCGTTGCATTCGTTCCGCCGTGGTTATGATGAAAATTACGAGATTATAAAGCGGCCATCTACGACGCAGTTTATGTCACTCGATTCCACTGACCGGATTTTACTACAGATTACTCGTGGCTTTTTTTCTTTTTTTTTTCTAATGTCGAAACGATCGCGGAGATTCACGAATCAGTACAGAGGATTGACTCTTTGTCCTACAGCGTGTATATTACATGCAGTTTGCTATTCAACGTTCGGTTTCATTTCTAACTTTGGATTCGATTTTCCAGATTGGGGATCCCTGAATATTTCAGAGGAATGTTTCGCGTTAGACGTTGAATAAATAACGATCGCTTGACATGTTCTTTACATACGCTTGACACGTGACGTTTCAGCATTAATTTAGACTTTATTTTACCCTGTGCTAAGTGCCAAGCAATAGTTTATCATAATGTTATAAATACTTCAATCTTATTAAATTTCATGCAACATCGAACAGCACAGAGCAGAACAATTTCCGATATCAGGAAATTGAATTTAATGATGTCAACTATTTGATTGAAAAGAACTAGAAACAAATGTATCGATTGATGTTGCGAAAGATAAGAAAAATTAAACCTGGATTAAAGTAACGAGTCAGAATATCCTTTGCACAGTTGAGCAACAACCCCTGAAATGTGGAATTGACTTCTAATCCGATCACCGCGTGTTTCGTCGCGCAATTTCGCGACGACTTGCCAAAATCCTTCGCAGATAGTACATCATTGGATTTCCAGGGAGTGAAAGCATCCCCGCGGGACTCGCAAACACCCGGTTCCCCCAATTATCGTGGCGAACGACTGACGACGAGACTCGCGCGTATCAGCATACGTGACGACAGAGCAGCGAGCGAGAGAATCGGAGAACTATCCCTGTTGTCTCTTCGTACATGTGCGAGACAGAGAAGGAACGAGAAGGATTGTCCACCCTTTGTGTAGGAAGCGTGAGCTGAAGCCACGACCGCTTAGGTTTCCGCAGCGTCGACGCTTTTTGAATTAACCGGCTGGACATTAGAATACGAAATTGATATATTATGGGCGTAGAAGGCAAGGCCCGGGCTCTCCCCTTCTTTAACCCTCTGTTGAAAGGCCGCGAGAAACCGCGGGGGTTAGACGGAACGGCGAAAGAAGAAGGAGGGCGGATGGTCCGGTTACACACACTCTTTAGGCATGACTGGCCGCCGTTCGCATCTTTCATCGCATTATCTGCCCTCGTAAAACACGCCTTTATAGGTTCCCGAAAACCTATCCACCCCAGCACGGTGTGTCCGGCGTGTGTCTCCTTCCGTCGTTTCTCTCGGCGACGATCGCATCTCGCGAACTATGGATATTAGTTTTTCATGGGCGTATTTGTTAAAGAAAGCTTTTGGTTTACAACCCCTTCCGGGCGATCTTCGTGATCTTGCCAAAAAAGAGAGAGAGAGAGGTAATATCTCCGGCAATGACTACCGCGATTCTTGAAATATCTGTTTGTTCCACCGTTGTCGGAGGATATTACCTTTCTTCCTCTTATTGTCTTCGATTTTATTGAGTCAAGAAACAGCGATCAATCGAAGAAGAACCGGTTCTGTAGCTGTTTAAGTACTCTTTCTCTCTCTCCCTCTCTCTCTCTCTCTCTCGATGTAAACTCGCTCGCTATCGGCAACGTCTAAGCTCCGCCTCTAAAAACCAACCCCTAAGAAGACTACTCGAGACGTATCAGTAGCGAAGCTTCGAGCAACCGACCAGCATCGCTTTTTTCTCTGGCTGATTTATCGCGGTGGCGATTAAGGGTACGGGAGCGAAGACTCGAAGAGAGAAGCGTTCGACCTTAGCGAACGTCGATCCGTGCTCTCGACGTGGTTCGATCGGCTAATGGCCTCCGGTAGACATTAACATTGACGAAGAAGTCTAGGGCGTTTATGTGAGCGTGGCGTTAATTTGGCTTTAAGCTACCAGTCGACCGTACCACCACCACCCATCTTCTAGCCGCCTGTATCCGTGCCGGTGGTTCTCTTGTTAGCATACTTATCATCCGGCCGTGGAATTAAGAACGAGCGAGGTGTCTAGGGGTGTGAAAGTACCGAGAAGCGGGCGCGAGGGTAGAGAAAGACGTTAGGGGATGACTGTCGTGCGGAACAGCAAGGAGGGGGATGGTAAGCGAACTGTTGATAATATCAGCCTCGAGCAGAGTAGAACGGGTATTGGCTGGCGGACTATTGTCGGAATAATGTTGATTGGATTCAAGACCGAAGGCATTAATCTGCCTTCTTTTATTATGGACCAAGAGGGACGATCTTAACCTTCCATTCTCTCTCGGCATGGCCTTCCTTCGATGATACTTGCACGAAATAGGAAGGTTCCAATCCCTGCTCTGTTCTGCTCCGTTTCCATCAGCGACCAACGACGACCAACGTCGCTGGTCTAAATTAAGTCTTGTTAAAAATTAAATCAATCAAGATTCGACGCCAAGAGAATACATTCGAAAGAAAACCGAGTCTCGAAATTAGTCGAAATTTTACACATCTGAAAATAAGATGGAATCTTCTTTCTAGAACTTGGAGAAATTCCAAAGTTCAAGGATCGAAACGAAACGAGAAGTAGGGTCCGAGTCAACTTCATCCGTCACCACCTCCGTAACACCGCAGGGGTGACGATTCGATTTCCCGCTGCAGGGAAACCGATTGTCTGTATCGCGAAAAAATCCAGCGGAACAATGACACGGGTCGAACTATCACGTTCGTTGGAGCTTTCAGCCCGGAGAGGAAGCGATCCAGATGGATGGCCGTAAGTGGTGGACAGAGTCCGATAAGGGTAGTGAGCAGGTCCGCTAGGGTTTGGGACTGGACGGCGGTGCGATCGGAGGGGGGTTTGCTGCTCCTGAAGAATGGACCTCTTTGTTTAGCCGTTTATGGTGGAAGAGATTTAGCCGGATTGCCGTCAGCCGATAGCCACCGAGGGTGTCGACCGAGCTCCAACATCGAGAAGGGCGCTACCGCCGTGCTAGCTAGCGGAATCCGTGGAAAGTCTCCTCTCGCTAATACGCGCCGATTCCTAACTTTCGTCCCTCGTGTCCACCTCCCTTCTCCTTTCTTTTCCGCCCTCTTCCTCCGCGTCACCGCCGTCCGTGGCAAACACCTTCCTAGCAGCGAAGAATCGCCACGCTTACGAGCGACCCCTTACAATGACCGAACATTAGCTGACAACAGAGGTGTGGACATCGGATAGCAGTCCTAACACCCTTCAGGTTCACCCCACCGTTTGATTGGCCCGGCAAACCGCTCGAGACGTTTCGCATTTATAGCCCGGGATCTAAATAAAATCTCTGCCTATTCGGACAAGGCTTCCCCGTGGAGAGACCTGCTGGGTGGCAAATTCTTCGGCTGGTTGAAGCGTTAGCAGAGGATTCGTGTCGAAGCCATACATGCCTCGTACGTATTTCTATTTTCTCGATGATTTCCCGGAGAGTGGAAGCTACGTCGTCGGAATTGTAACTGCGAGCGGGTGATTCGAATTTGGACTGGCTATCGGCGCCTCGACTCACGAGCAACGATCACGAGGACTGTATCACAAGCGGACGATAAAAGCAAAAGGGTGTAGGAGGGTGCGTTGAAATAGACATTTATAGAAATTCTAGGGGAGAAGGACTAAGCGGACAGTACAGCTGAGATACAGTTATGCAATAATGAGCTAATGTAGGTAATAGGATTACGCCGGGAATCTCCTGTAATTGGCCGGTGAAAAGGTCAGCTCGGTTTTGCTAATCACCCACGAAAACGTAACTTTGGACGCTTTGCAGTTAAGCTTAAGAGGTTTACTAGGCTTTACGCGTATATACGCGCACGTTTTACGATTGTTTCCTTTTTCCTCGGACGCTCATTATCATTTTAACGCAATAGGATTAATTATACGTTCGTTAACCATTCGTCGCTGGCAAAGAAACCGTGGTCCTCCGTTTCCTCGGTTAAAACGAGATTCTCGATCGGACAAGCAGCGAAATTTCCACGAAAGAAGCGCACGCTAACGGCGCTGTCACCGCCGCGATCTCCTTCGAAATAGCGAACATGATGAATGTACTTTCGTCGACTGGCAATCGCTTCATCATCCACCGTTACTCATTCTTCGAATCTGGATCATCGGATTGATATTCCCGGGCGATATTTTCATCTTTCGTTGCACGTACAGACGATTCGAAACTCGAAAACGAAGAGGATGATATTTCCCGCTCGCTATCGCTTTCCGATGATCAGCAGCTATTCGAAGGAATGACAGAGAAGATGTAAATCTCACGTGCACGAGCGAAACGGCGGAACGTTATAAATTTCGAGCGAGTTTAACGCAGCGCCATGGATCAAGCCACGGAGCAACCTGGAGTTTTCGAGTTGGATTAGGGACGAAGTTGCAATTCACTTCGATATATTTACTGTGAGAACGGTCAGGCTCCGTGAGTGGGCCGACCGAGCTACGGATGGACAGACTCGGTTTTTCCCTTTTACCTTTTAGAGTAAATAAGGACTCGGCCCCGGGCGGGTGTGTATCTCCCTTCGGAAGCAGAGGCGCGTTCGCACATTTTGCGATCCGTGCGTGGCCACTTTCAGCGTTCGTACGTCCCCACGGTGATTTATGAAGTTTCCCGAGTTACATTCTTGCTTGCAACTTTCGTCCCTTGGCCGCAATTTTCGGCTATTCAACCAGCAGCCATCTGTGCTTCTCTCGCGGTAAAATTGTGCAAAAATTGAGTATGTTTATGTATTTAGATAGTATTTAGAATTAGAAGTATTTAGATGATGAAAGCGATAAGTATCCATTACCTCGGTCCATCCACTTGACGTCGACGAAATAAGGGCAGTATATAATGCGTATAATACGACGGTAAGAAGGAGAAGCTCGGCGCAAGGAGCCCCCCCAATATCGCGCACAACGAGGAAACCGAAGAAAAAGCCGAAGCACTCCGCGGTCGCCTCCGTCTTTTAGCGTTCGTGGTTGGAGGGTGCTCAGCCGTGTAGTGTCAATGAATAAAAATTTGCGGCCGAGGGTGGCCTCGCGTTTGACGCCGATTTTAAAACTTCCAACCCTCCGTTCTCGAGGCCGAACCCGTCGCTCGCCCTCCGGTCCAGCCTTCCTCTCTCCTCTGGCTCTCCTCTCTACCAAGAGACATTACTTTATACCGCGGCCAAGCATCGCGAGGAAGAGTCACGGTTCGCAATCAGCGGTGGCTGAAACTCGCACTTATTTTCGCCCGAGTGCCCACAGCCCTCGCGAAAACTCACCCACAGCCCCTGGCCCAGCCTTGGCTGCACGAGCTATCGAGCGCGGAGAATAAGACGGTTTCGCCTGGAGATCATTATACCGCGCCTTAAGTCGAGCTAATATGTTCTTCTCCTGGCAGTCTAACCACCAAAGATTCGCGTGTATACGTGTATAGAACGTCGGTGGAGTGGAGCAGCGAAGCTAAATGTCGCGAGCTAGAAACCGAGCCGCGACATTTAGACAATTTAATGCCGTTTTATAAATTATACATCGGCCGCGAGGATCGTGGAGATGAGCCGATTACCGGGGGTGGGATCGTTCGTTCCTCGTTTAATCCGTGGAGCGGCGTTCCACGCGGAGCGCGTGCACAACGCGCTGGAAAAGCTCGGATGTTGCAGAGGCTGGGACAGTGCCCGAGACGGGGAACGTTAAGGGTGTAATGTCACGGGAGGAGTCCGTGGGAAACGCCGAGGGAGCGACAGACGAGTTTCGTTGATACGAATTTCTGATTTTGTAGGTTTCTAGACGGTGTGCCGCGCCCGCGAAGCGAGAAGCTTCGTTCATAATGTATCTGGCGGTTGGAAGTCAGCCGGTTTGCGAAGCTATCCGGGCAAATCTCCAGTTACGCGTCTTGCGGCGCCACGGGAAATTTTTGATCAAGACGTTAGCGATAGCTACGACATCGAGTTCTTCGAGAGGGAATGCTTGAAAGAATTTCTATTAGAAGAAGACGAAGAATTCTTTCGAGAGAAAGGCCAATGAGTATTTTGATTACTTGCTCGAGCTACGACTTAAAATTCTAATTTTCATTTCAACTCGACGATTTGTTTCTTCAAAGGAATTTCGTCCTACGCGACGGGAAATACTTTCGAGGGTAGCGGAGAGATATTTTTGAGACTCGGTTGACGGTTTCCTAGGAGAGAAATCTCCCAGTAGCCGGCTTTCGTAGAGGAGCTTCTCCATTTTTCGTTATACCCGCAATGCCTCATCCAAAAAATGGCGCTTTACCGCCCCGAAAGATATAACCCAGACACCTCGCAAAGCCCCATACGTTGCATGAATAATAGTCCACGTGAACGCGAGACGCTGGCGTCGTTCTGCGGCCTGGCCGAGGGGGTGATTTCAGGGGTTACCGATGAATATATCAGCGTCGATGTATCCAATCATTCCCTTATTACGATATCGATACATTATTTTCATAATACGACGACAGTGTCTCGCGAGGGAAAAAGAAGGTCAACCCCCACGCAGGCGTTCACCCCCTTTTTTCTCCAGCAGCTGAAGGAAAAAGAACCGATACGTACGAGAGGGTGTCGAGCGAGCGGTGGAGAGGGTTCCTTACACTCGCGCGTTCTCTGGCAGGACTATCGATTTCGGGATTAGGTGGCAATTTTTCAAGCCTATGGCGAATAATTACCGAATCCTTCCCCCATCGAGTGGCTTCCGCTGTAAACGATCTTCGCCCTCCAGCCGTACCATCAAAAGACCACTGGCGCATGGATTCACGTTCTACGAGACTACTACTCACTTTGCGAAAATATTAAAAAAATATAAAACGAAATATTCAACCTGATATCAAGCTCGAGATTCTTCCCGCTCTGCTCCTGTTACTTCGAGAATTGAGAACTTAGAAATTTTGACCATACTTTGCGATACTATAATTTAGCATAATCATGTGGATAAATCTGCAGTCTTCTTCATTATTTCCAAGTGACAAGCGTCGTTTGTTGCTCGAGAACGGTGTGCGAGAGAATTGTCATCTATATCTCGTTTTTTAAGAAATAAACAGCGAGCCCCAAGGGGAATATTCGCACGAAGCAGAGATAATCCACGGTCGATTTTTAAAGATCTACCGAACCGATATACGTCGACGCGGCAACTCTCCTAGGAGGAAATTCTGAGCGAGAGGGGGCGACGGAATAGGGGTTGGGGATACCTTCATCTGCGGATTACTTATGCACGAGCAGCCGCGACTCATTTCATTGCAACGGAGCCAAGACTTGGGAAGCAAGCCGAGTCAAGCCGACGGAAAAATGTTTCTATTTAGCTCGCTTAAGCTCTTTATTAAAGGTTCGCTTCTTCCGCGACCGAGACTTGGCTCCGGCTTTTAGAATCTCCGCTAAAATCCAGCCGGAGGCCCACGCCACGCTGAAACTCGAGAAAAAGAGATTGTGGTCTGGTCTGTCCTCCTCTCGCGCACGTTCTTTCGCACGTTCTTTCTTCCCAATCCCCCTCCCCCGGCGACCCCGTTCTCGCCGTTTCAGTCCGTCGCTTCTCCTTCTCCTTTTTCCTCTCTTTCTTTCAAGCTCTCGCTCGGAGAAATCCTTCGCCGAGGGTGTCGCAAGGGGGAAGGAGGAGGGAAAGTGGGCGGGGAGGGGGCAGGGAAGAAATTGCGTCAATTACCCGCTGATTTCGGCATCTGATCCACGGATTACGCCCCGCCACGAATGCTGATCCCTCTTTCGTTTATTGAGCGACGTTTTCGAAATGACACGTCCCGATTCTAGCGCGTTCCGCGACCTCCCCGGCACCCTCTTCGCGCCCGTACGCCCAGATAAGAGTAACGAATGCGTAATATACGAAATTGAATGTTTTAATAAACGGAGCTGGCTGCGTCGTCGGCTGAAAAGGCTCGTGAAAGAGCGAGAGACACCCTCGCCGAGCGAATGAATTACATAGAAAAAAGGTAGAGACGTTACCCGCAGAGACGTTATCACTTGAGAGAGGCTACTTTCTCAACTTCGACTCGACGCGTTGTTCGCTCGAAGCAGTTTCGTTGGCGAAACGCGCGAAACGTCCTTACGTCTGTGGATCGTGAGTCTCCTGGCCGGTGGGAGAGAAAGAAAGAAAAGAATACAGTCGAAGTACGACCTCTCGACCCTCTTTCGCGCCCGATTGTGTCTCATCAGCGGCAGGAAGACGCGGCGGGGAGGAAGAGAGGCTACAAATAATTCCGGGGCGTTATTCGATGGCATATTTTCGATTATCGGCCAACGAAGCGTAATCTCGCCGTAAATGGAGGATTGTCTCTGTATAGCGGAAGATGAGGTGCTGCGGGTTTCGTGGGAGAGGCGACGACGAGTCTCTCCGTCGCTCGACGAGATAGAAAAGAACGAGGAGAAAGAGAGACAGAGAGAGAGAGAGACAGAGAGAGAAAGAAACAGCGCGGAGAATGGTGGAAGGGAGATGGGAATAAAATTCCAAAGGGGGCGAGCAGCTAGAACTGAGAGAGTTGGGGGTGGTTGAGGTATAGCCACCAGCGGCTCTTTAAAAGAAAGCGGGATAAACAGACAGTTCCAGCAAGGAGGGAGGAAATGTAAATTTCCAGCGAACTGGAAGGAAGAGAAAAGAATAAGGGCTCGAACAGCAGAGCGTGGGTATATTGAGTGAGCGACTGGCCCTTCCACCCGCGTCGCCGCGCCCTTGCTTCTTTTAAATTTCATGTGCCAATTGTGCGCGATTGTCTTTACTTTGCCTCCTCGTTCCGTCGTAGGCACGGTTTATACGTACCGTGGTTCTTCAGGCCTCCGCTGGCTTCTCTCTCTTCTCAACTTTCAACAACGTTTACACGCGACTAGTCTGCACGACTGCCGATCGTTTTCTGCCGTCGAATCATCGATTCGACTGATCCTCCCCGATCATCGTGTCGTTATAACGGTAATAGAACAGAGAAGCTATATCGCGCCGGTGACACGTTAAAATACACAAGACGCTCGAAAACAACGAGTCAGCTGCTTGTGATGCAATTCGCGCAGGTGCAACCCAACACCGAGTTTATCGCGTTACCGTTCGCCTCTGATTTCTTCCAGCCACTATCGAATTCGACAAGTATCCCAGGCACGGTACATAGAACGCGTCGGCGCGTATACGCGCATATCGTCGAACGAGTCCGACGACTATCGCCCGTCGACGATTAAATTTGTCCGTCGATAATGCGACACGCGGCAGGGTAGGAATAATTAAAAAGTTCCATTCGGATAGGACGGTTTCAACGACGATCAGCTGGAGGCGATGGGCAAAGCGCGTACGCAAAGAAGTCAACGTCCCTCGGGCGGACTCTCTCGATCGGGACAAATCAAAGAACCGCGGCCTGACGAGGCGAGAGGTAGACGTGGCGAACATTCGAAACGTCTCGTCAGGCGGACACGTCGTTTCTCCCGACGAGACTGAAAAGGGATGCAAGTCGACGTTCGCGGAATGATATTCAGAGGGATGAAGGGGACAGAGGAAGAGAAGCACAAATACCAACGGTGATGGTGGTGGTGGTGGTGATAGTGGTGGTGATGGTGATGGTGGAGTTTGTCGGATCGGTGTCCACCGGTGGATAAAGTGAAAGATTCTCTCGACGCGAAGGGATGCCAAAGAGAAGATAGTCGCGTGACAGGGGTTGAAGAAGAAGCACGCTAGTCGGATGGTCACCCTACGTGCCAAGAATTTCTCGCGAGCGGAAGCCATGGACCTTCGTTCTCACAATCAGTCGCGTCTCAGTGTACCGAGCGTCTGTCTTCGGGTGTTGCGCGCCTCTTCCAACGGACGGAAGAAGAAGAAGAAGAACAGTAAGCGAGAGCAACAGTCCCTGAATAAACACAAAGTCCAGTTAAAGTCGTAATAAATGTCTCCTCCTTTCCGATGGGCTCTTCCTTCTTCGTTCTCCTTTTCGTTGCGTCGTTCCCTTTCCCCCTTTCTCGAGGATCGCCTCTTCTTGCCCCTTGCGTACCGCCTTGTCTCTCTTTCGCTCTTTTCACGCCCGTCGTGCTTGCTTTC
Organism: Tetragonula carbonaria; assembly: GCA_032399595.1. Taxonomy (NCBI): domain Eukaryota; kingdom Metazoa; phylum Arthropoda; class Insecta; order Hymenoptera; family Apidae; genus Tetragonula; species Tetragonula carbonaria. The sequence continues at coordinate 7,760,228 of JAUCRC010000014.1, forward strand.
CTTTCTTTCGCAGAGACAAACGGTATTGAGGGTGAAAATTGACGGCTTTATCGTGCCGCTTCCGCGAGAACTTTTCGAGGATTTGCCTCTTCCTTCTTGACGGTTTCGTATTTTCCGCTAGACGTTTTCCTCGCCAACTTTTCCGTACCACCACCACTACCACCATCATCCTAGCCGGTTTCCCGGGCGATTGTCTCGAGGAAAGTCTTTAAGAAAGACTGATTGGACGTAATCATTTGCTCTGTTAGTTTTAATCGCGTCACCCTCTCCGACTAATCCCTCGCTCTTCGTCGCGTTCTCGCCGGTAAAAATATGATTCTTGTTCACCCGCAACAGAAGAAAATCTTTCTCTTCCGACCAGATACGTGTAGTTGGAAAAACTAGGTCCGATTTCTCGACAAACGCGTACGATATTTCCCTACTTTCCTACTTTCTGCATAAAACGTTCGGTGTCGTACTTGGTCGAGTGTTTCAGCAACAGTGATAAAGTTGCTATGTATACAGCGATATCCGACAACACCGAATAAACACATGCCCGATAGATATTTATTTTTCTACCTGGTGGCAGCTTAAACCCGTACGAGATACGCGAATAAACAATCCGGACATATGTTTCTCTTCCACTTGTCGCGCAGCTTTGCATGCAATCGTTCGGTTCAATTATATAACCCCATCACTTTACACCCCACTCCGTGCAAACTTCTTCCACGTAAACCGGACAACCGTTCCGTGGCTGTACGTAACGCGGATTCGAAGGAGATTCGAAGAATACAGACGAAGATAAAGGCCATTAATCCTTAGGATTCTCGGGGAAAAGACGCGATAGTCAGGCGACCAAGCTATCGTCTGTCCCTAACCTTTGCACGATCGGAATAATTTAAATCGAAGGTTACGGACCTTTGGGGAACGCGATCGATGGCTGGAAAGGCTCGAGGCAACGCGGCTACTCGCCGCGGCGGAAATAGCGACGATGACGTACGTTTTTTCCTCTTCGGACGATGCATCGGCCGCTGCCGGGATCAACATTCCGCTTCAACGCTCGCGTATGACGCTCTCTCGATGACGCCAACACTCCCACGCGATTTTCCAGGCGCCCCCAAACGGTATTCGGATCGCGAAACAAACATCCTGCGTTCCACGAGTACAGAGAGGGCAAAAGGGGGAGAGAGAGAGAGAGAGAGAGAGAGAACACGTCCTTTCTCTAGATCTGTTGTTTCGACTCGCCACAAATATTTACCAAATATCGATTCCCCTTCTACCTCCATGCAACCCCTTCTCACCCCTTACCTCCCCCCACACGCCCTCTCGCTCGACAGAAAGCGAGAGATGGGACGAGGATACGCAAATTGCATTTGCGTTGACCGCTGCTACTGCCTCGACATCGTCGATATTTGTACTAGGTTGTGTATCGAGGCGGATATTGGCGGATCGCCAATTAAAATCTGCGTATTCGTTCTCGCAGTTGGCGAGGCAAGAATCGTTCTAGCCGGATTGTTATAATCGTGGATTCGCTTGCTGATTCATGAGCCACCTCTTTACCGCCTCTTGTCGCGCGTGATTAAAGGTAAATGGAGCGCGATAGACTCGATCCTTGAAATACGTTCTCTCTTCCATCAGAAATGAAAATTATGCAGTTTTCGAATAGAACCGATTGACAACGAGTAACTACTTAATGCAGCTCGAGGTTATTGTTACAAATTTCACACGTTACGTGTCACCTACAGTTTAACAATTTAACAAACAGTTGAAATCACGCGTTTTTCTTCGCTCTGAACTTTTCATCATCTTACGCGCTCCAAAGTTCACTAAAATCGCTGACGATCGATTTCGACGTTTCATTTTTTTTTCTTCTTCTTCTTTCCGTCAAACGTCAGAAATATCATGACAGAGAGATATAAAATCAGATTATGACCAGTTTCCGACGAAAGTACGTACGAATTAAATGAAACTTCCAAATGTGCACGCGAATCTGAACGACAGCGGAAATTTGTATTCGAATAAAGTCGTTAGCGTGCGGGACAGGTGGGATCGGATTTGATACATAGCTCGCCAAGTATCGAAAATGCAGGTGGTTGTCGCGCGGCGAACGTCTCTAAGCTGCGCCGCTCCACTCTCCCAGGACATATCTATTATGCAGATCGTTCGAATAGCGGTGCAACGATCGTATGTTGACTTCCACGGTTGATAATAGATAGCGGCGCGTTATTTTTAACGAAATTGCGAGCTGCATTGGGATAATGTTAGCTTCCGTCTTCGTACACGAGGTCTATGTAACGTCTTATTGATCGGCCGGCGTTCGACCAACGCATTCCGGATATTTACTGTCCGCAATTTCTTTCTCATTCGAAAGAGAAAGAAATCGATGCGCGAACACCGCGGACGATGGTTCGCTCTTAATGAGTATTGACTTTAAAAATATTCCAGCACGTCGATGTACCTGCCGAACGGACGAGCACGCGGGTCAAGTAATCAAAAAATTTGATCGGACCAAGTCTCGTGATGGAGAACGAAAATAATTAGATAAAAGGGTTGGCTAATTATCATCGAACCGGAGGATACCGTGGACTCTCTTTGTCGGATCCGAAGGCAAACGTACGAATACGAAGGCAAAGGTGACGACGAGCCAGCGGCAGTAGGTTGTTGAAATAATAAAGGTTGTTATTGAACCGGTGGGCATTGGCGAAAAAATTTGAATTGGTAGCCGGTGTGCATCTGTCGCTGGCTCTCGGTGCGCGCGTTCCGCGCCTTGTCTCCCTTCGCTTCGCTTTCCTTTTCGCCCGTTTCCTCGACGAATGTTTCCTCACCCCGGGCCATCGTGCGTTCCCTTCGTCGGCCAGGCCAATATCCCAGAGAGAGCAGCTCTCTCTCGACATTATGCGAGCCATCGATACTGCACGCGGTTTGCGAGCTACTGCCACGTCGTATTATTAAAGACGCTCGACGAAGAGGGAAGAAAGCCAAGCGAAGAGAGAGAGAGAGAAAGACAGAGAGAGAGGAGAATCGAACGAAGGAAGAGGAGAAAGAAGCTCGATAGAAGAGGAGAAGTAGAAAAGATAGAAAGGAGGAAGCCGAGGGGATGGTATCGTGGGATGGAAAACGGGCGATTTCGACGATGCTGTTTTTTCTGTTTCCGTTGTCGGCATGAATATTCCAGCACGCGCATCTGCATAGGTTCTCGTTCGAGAAAAAGGAGAACCGGGTGAAAGAATCAACCGCGTGGTGTGGGTAGAGTGGGGGCAAGAGACAGAGAGTAAAAAGAAGAAAAATTGAAAAGAGAAATATATAAAGAGAGAGAGAGAGAGAGAGAGAGAGAAAGGTAAAATCGGAGGCTTGCCTTTCCACCGGGTGACGTATTATGCGAAGAATCGAAGGGCGCGGGGGTTGCGCTGAAGGAGAAGGCAGAACGTGGGTGGTTGGAAAGGTGGATGTCGGAAGATGGAAGGCGAAGAGTGAAGCGGGAAAGGACGTCGTTTGGCAATCTTAGGGGATTCCGTGGATACAATGGGATCTCAATACATCACCTCGCCTAACCCAACGCCCACTCCCGCTCCCCCTCCAACCGCTCCTGTACCCCTTGGTGTGTTCCTCCTCCTCTCGCACCACTTCCTCGAACCCCCCTCGAGCATTCGTCCCGTTTGCACCAGCACCGACGAATTTCCCAGATACTGTAATAGCTTAGGAGCCAGCGTAATAGCTGCCACTGCCTTCCTAGAGAGAGTTATAGTTCAACAACGCACAAATGGAATCGCGGGTGAAAGCAGCAGCAGCAGCAGCTGTAAAGAGAGAGAGAGAGAGAGAGAGAGAGAAGATTGATGAGACGAACTGCCAGGTAGAAATGATACGAGCAGAACTGTGGCAGAGAAGAGGATAGGAAAGCTGTATGGAGACGATGATGGTGCACGAGAGAATGGTGAAACAGAAAGAGGAAGATCTCGAGCTAAACGGCACGAAAATGCAATAACCGCGAGGATGAACGACGAAATGTCGCATTCGAAGCAGTGTATGGTTTGCTGCGGCACTCTTGAAACTGAAGAAGAGTTGAGCCGTTTAATTATTGCAAATAACACGAATTGCAAGTCCCCGGAATAATAAATGTCGAATTTTTCTCGAATATATATGGAAATGAAAGATCAATATACGGAAAGAGTATATCATACCCGTCGTTCTCCAAAAGTGACGACAAGAAGAAAACGATAGGCAACGTGGATTACAGACGAGATGTAAAAAATAAACTCGAACGGGTATTTGTCTTTTATAAATTTTTTGCCAGTTAGAGTACGCAAGAGGAGGACCGTATTAAATCACTTGTCATACGGAAGAACGTGCACTTCTCTGTCGAAGAGGAAACCGTAATTGAAGCGTTTCGCGAGCTGGCCACGGCAACGAGCAAGATGGAGAATAATTAATAGCAACGACACCGTGTGTAACGAGATATAAGTATTATCCGGGCCGAATCGCGCGGATCTCCGGCTGGTTCCGTGTTTGGAAACCCTCGAGTATTTCAAATACGTTTATCGAGCTTAAATTCCACGTTTCTATCTCCTAATACGGATGGATCGTAACACGATATTCGTTCCCCTGGAACGATTTATTTTATACCCCCGTCCAAACGTCCGCGCTACGTCCACCTCTACTTTATTTCCGTTTCAATGATCCGTAATATATAAATCTAATTGACGTACGTACGTGCTACTCGTTTTCCCTTCGAACTCCTTGCGAGATTTTGCAATTTCCACTTTTGCTCCGAAAAACTGCGAGACGTTCCTCAGAGGGACCGGAGGAAACTAAAGAACGAATAAAATTACCTACGTTCGTCTGGAAAACATTTCTCTGCGAAAATTTATTCGAAGACAATGTCTACCACGGGGGCCGCAGAATGGAGACGAACGGATGGAGAATACAGAAAAATCATTGGAGCTCCAAATCGTGCAATCACGTCTACATCCCCGCGCCATTTCTGTTTACCGTGCATCTAGCACAGATGCATTACGTGATGCTGAATACCTTGATCCTGTATTCCTGTCGCGGGCATCCTGCAAGGAAGAAAGAATCCAGCTCTGAAGCCCCCGTTTGTCCTGTTCGACCAACCCCCTCGGTTTCCAACCCACATGCCGCTGCTACCTTGCTGGCTCGTGCTACCACCCTTCTCCAAGCATTGTCGCGTGTCTTCCCCTTCCAACCCCCATCCGCCCCGTGTACACCGAAAACGTAGATGGTGCATATTCAGGAGAGAAGCTCGTGGAAACTTCAGGACGTTGACACCAGAAGCTGGATTCTGGATGGTTGGGTTGAACACAACCCGTCCGTTAACATAGTACCCCCTATGCGAAACTGGTAGGGGGTAGGTGGTAAGAGCAAGACGAAGCGAGAGAGAAAGAGAGAGAGAGAGGAGAGAAAGGTAGAAAAGCAAGACAACTAGAAGGGGGATGTGTCCCAGCTAGACGTTCCATGGGTGGAAGATGGAAAATTCTTGGTTTACGGTGGTTAGACGAGGAGCACCGGTTATTACGTCGACCTCGTCGTCCTTCTCGTCCTCGTCCTTGTCGTGGTCGTGGTCGCCGTCGTGGTCGTCGTCGTCGTCGTCGTGATCGTCGTCATCGTAGTCGTAGTCGTAGTCGTAGTCGTAGTCGTAGTCGTAGTCGTAGTAGTAGTCGTCGTCGTCGTCGTCGTCGTCGCCGTCGTGGCTGTCGACGTCGTGCAGTTGTAGGCCACGTCGCCCCGTGGAAAAGGCGTGGCAACGTCGCGTTCGCGCACCTTTGCACCTGGTGCGCCGGGGAAGACACGCCTCCGTGGAATTCCTCTCTCTGGTCCGCCTACACGCCCGTTCCTCTCGTTCTCCATCTCTGTTACTCCGTTCGCATCCCTCTGCGTCTCTCGCTCCTTCTCGTCCTGGCTCACTCGTCCATCCGTTCTCCACTACTCCGTTCGTCTCGCTCGTCGAGGCTAAGAGAGGAGATCTCCGCCGATCTCTATTCTCTTCTCTCTACCTCCCCCTCTACTCGTGCCAACGTCAACCACTACTACTACCATCCTCTCTTTTCTCTATCCACTACTTCTGCAGCTCCACCACCGCCACTACCTTCTATCTTTCGGAGCAGGGAGTACCAAGCTCCTCCACCACCACCACCCACCACTACCGTCGCGCATCAACTCCAACCACCACCATTCGGAGCCACCACCGTCGTCTCCTCCTGGACTACTCCGCCGCCACTATCCTGCTTTAAAATCGTTCTGGCTAGAAGATGCATGTGTGCCTCGCACGTATACACGTACGTAGACGAAAATCTGCCGGTGACCGAGACGCATGCTCGTACCGAGCGGCGTAAAGGGTACAACACGAGGCAACCGGCATTATACGTGTACGTGTTGGACTTCCACTCGCGTGGTGGAGACCCCGCGTATACACATACACACGTTCAAATGCGCGCGCAATGCTCGCCTCTGCTCTTCCATCTAGCTAGCTAGCTAGCTGTGCCATCCGCCCACTCGGTATTCACGCCGTTCCACGTGACCCCCCTTAACCGTGGTTGTGCCCCTTCCATCGACCGTGCTTTCGGGGGTAGGAAAGCAGGGAAAAAAAAGAGAAGAAGGAAGAAGAAAAAAATACAGGGGGCGAAGCGGGAGAATCGGAGCAGAGGAGAAATGCTCGCGAGCGGGTGCGATTACCGCAGACTCGCGAAATCCCTTTTCTCTCTCTCCCCCTCTTCGCAACCCCTCTCGCGAAGCTTCCTTTTTTTCCTCCTCTCTCTCCTTGAGATGCGAGCTACTGTCGGGACGTTACCGCGTACGCGTCTACCTAGCCAGAGAGAGTGGCAGAGGTGGAAGGACGTACGTATTGATCAGGGCCAAGTAATGTCTGGAGATGCAGTCGGAATTACTTTGGGTCATTTGATTTCTATGCCCTGTCACGACGAGTCGACGAAAACCGAATTCATCCCCTTCGGATCGTTCCGATTAACTCCATCGATCAAATGCACGTGTTTCGAGTTTTTCGATTGCTCCACCACGCGGAGGGTGAAATTCTCTGAAACGTAAAGAAACGTAACGAGATTCGGAACGGAAAGTTTCCTTTTCCGAAATGGAAACATGCTCCTAATTAGCCGCATTCAGATCTCCTTCGTCTTTTCGAAATTTGACAATCGTCTGATACAACGAAAAGAGAAAAGTCTACCCGGGAGATGATGAAGTAAACGACAGAGGAAATCGAAACTATGTTAAAGAAGTCGTGTATGTACACGAACGAACGGAGAACAGGCAGAATATAAAAGGGGTCCCTTCCCTCTCTGTGACATCTCAACAAGGAGAAGTCACAGTTTGCGGACTCCATTACGGACATCCCTTGTTCCAAGTCTGACATCGATAACGGTCGGAGACAAAAATCACGACGGGAGCGTGTAAAATCAAAACTATGTTTCTTTTATAACCCTACGGAATAATGCATGTCGTAAAGTGTTTGCCCTCGCCTGGATCGAACCTCGATCGTCTTTTCACCAGCGACGTGAATTCCACGTGAAAGGAGGACAAGTGATACAGATTTAATTGAAACCGTCATGGTTCGTGGATCGCATGAAAACGGGGAAAAAAGAAAAAAGGAAATAAATGAAGTTAATCGCCTTCTGGTGCATCGATCCTAGAAATTTGACGCGGATCTAAATTCCAACTAACCCGAGAAAACTGAGAACGACTCTGCTCCGCTCCAGTTAATTATCGTCGTTGGCGATCGATCCGCCGAGGAAAAGCAAAGTTCTACTCCTTCGAGAAACTCAAAGTCCAAGGGCGAAAATTAAAACAACGCGGTGGTTATTCAATTTTAAAGAAAACGCGATTACTGGCACACGCGAGCGTGCTTAAAAACTTCGGCGCCCTTTCCGCGCTGCACAGAGATCGAAATCGCAAGCTGCGAGTGCTCGAGCGTGAGATCGCGCCTGTTGGTAATTATTTACGGAGTCCCGAGCCTCCCCTTCATTAAGACACTAATTACCGACGTGCATACGCGTGCATGTAAGGAATTGGAGTATATACACAGGGAGAATGTATGTACACCAGCCGCTGTTCTACCAACTTCCGACGTTGTACCCCCTTTCTTGCCGAGTACAGCGATATGGTGGAAACGTTCGCACGATCCAGACATCTATTTACAAGGTTGCACGTCTCGGTTACGTTGGTACACCTAATTTTCCTCCTTCGGGGACACGTTAATCCTCGTAAAAGTCGTTTCACTCCACGTGCACCACTTTTCGGATAAATGGAAGAACAAATCAAAATTTTCCTACGCGGAATATATCTCTCCCGAACTCGTAATTTTTTTAATTTTTTCATAATAATAAGATGTTCAAAAAAAAAGTACCCACTCTCGAGACCATTGTACGAGTATTACTCGACACAAAGTTTTTATTTATATCGTAGAAACGAGTTGTCCCTTATCAGTTTTTCAATCTTACTAATTGCAAGAACTTTGCAGAGGACAACGACAGATATTTCAAGGTTCGGACAGAGAAACTAGGTGATTTTCACGTAATTAGTGGAGAAGGATGAAGCAATAAAACAGGTGGAGAAGAGGTGTGTCGAGCAACAGCACGTGGTGTTTCGCGAGAGGCTGCGTTTCCCACGTGTGGGGGATGACAGGGGTGTACACGGTCGGCCGATCAGTGGGTAGAGGGGTTGTTTAGAGCGAGCGAAAGAGAGGAAGACAGACGGTAAAAGAGAAGAGGAGAGAGGCGCTGAGGAGGGGTGAAAAGCACGTGGTGGCTGGCGACGCGCGCCTCTCCAGCCACGGCAGGCTGTATATCTATCGAGCTTTCCACCCCCAGCATCCCCCCCACTTGTTGTGCTTTACCGTGTTGTGTTGCTATGTTGCCTTGTGTATCGAGAAAGTTCAACGCCGGCTAGACGATGTTTCCCATCCAACACCGGCCCGTCAGAATCAACAGGCTTTTCTCTTCACTCTGAAAAGTCGCTAACCTCTCTCTCCTCTCTCTCTCTCTTTCTCACTTTCTCCCTCCTCGCGAGGAAGGATCGAAGAACGAAACTTTTTCAACAAGATTAAAATTTCATGATAGGTACAACGTGCAAGTCAAGGGAATAGAATTTTGATCGGAACGAGGAAAAACTGGCCACGACAAATCTCATTTTGAGATTTACCAACGTGGCTAACTTTCTTTTGATTACGTCGGGGACGTTGCTTCGGGAGATCTAACTTTTTCTTCTTCTTCTTTCTAGCCTTCCCTTTCTTTTTTTTTCTTTTCTCTTTTTTTTTTTTTTTTTTTTTTTTGAAAAACCATCGTATCAACGATTTTGAGTATATCTTTCTTGAAGTGGATCAAATAAATGAGAAACGAATAATTGGCGTTTCGATAAACGGGCAGCGACGCGGATAATTTCAAATGAAATTTTTCGTTTACTAAACGCAATGCGACAAATAGCAAGTGTAACAAATTTGCCCGACGACGTCTGCTCATCTTCGACCAGCACAAGTTCGTTCATTATCGAAAGGGTAACGCACAGGGATGCCGAGTTCTTCAAGGGGATGTATGATTATTGAACGCCCGTTCTCGGTCGAATTTTAAGGGCGGCAACCATAAAGGGAATATTCCCGCCGTTCATTTCGTACCGTTTGTTCCGGAACTTTTCGTTTCGCTGTCTACCACGAATCCAACGTTATACTGAATTCCTAATTTATATTTACACGAAAACCCGTTTGAATTATTTCGTTCAAAAGTGACAACATAAAAATAATAGAAACGTTCGGAGGATTTTTGAGACGAAACCCTGAGATCAACGGTCGACCATTTCGCGGTGAATGAGAGATTCGTGGATACAAGTGACTACCCCAAAGGGAACATCCCCAGGATCTTTAACTCTGCAGTCCTTCAGGACCACTGGCGGGCAACTTGGTATGCAAGAAGTATAGCCATTCATCTCCCGATCTCCAGCAAAGGCCCGACCTCCGGATATAAATTAGCTTTTGTTTAGCATTCAATGCAAGCCGCCTTTTCCACCGGCCATCCCTCTGCCCTCTGGTTGATCCACCGTTGGACAGCCACCTACTCGAACAACCACCCTCGGCAATCCGGTGCAATTAATGTAGCCACTAGCTGCCTCTCGCTCCAGCCAATTAAACATTCGCGATTGCCGTGAAAAGGAATCGCCTCGGACGTTAAAAGGGAATTAAATTCCCGAAGGTATTGGGCCCGGTAGTTGAACGAAAAAAAGAGAAAAAAAAATTTCCATCTCCGATAAATAGTCAGAAGGAGAGGCGAGAGAAAGGAAAACAAGGCTGCAGCAAGAGAGATTTCAGTTGCGGCGAGCAACTTTTCACTTCCGATCGATCAGAGTCCTCGACTCGCGTCGAGGATTTTTGGAATTCGTTTGGAACGAAATCGAAGGACACTTCGCACGGTGATCTGTAATTCCGTGGCAAATTTCCGGGAAACGGCGGATAGAGAGACCGAATAACCGAAACGTGCGAGCCAAACGGCTGAAAAATCGCGGAAGATAAGAGGAAACTGCAGAAACGTCGGCTACGTGAGGTACATTGTCCGTCGCCGAATCTAGGAAGTTTAATCTATCATTACGTGGCGGAGAAGGAACAACCGTCGGGGGTGAAAAGCCGCGGGTAACTAGCGGCGAATAATTAATAAATGCGAGGATGCATTAGTATGCGTGGCGTAGGAGTTCGTGCGGGCCGTGAAGTCGGATGAAACGCGGATGCGAGACCGTGCTCGAAAGAGAGAGACAGAGAGAGAGAGCAGGGAGATAGAGAAGCACAGAGTCGCAGGAATTATAAAATAATAAAGAGAAAATTACGTAATGTGGAGGATCAGATGAGAATTAGAGGACAATGTAGACGGGGTAAACCAGCGCCGTCTAACGGGCTAGACCACCTACAGAGGGGTTGAGGGAAGAGGAGGAGGAGAGACGAGCAAAGGAGTGGAAAACGGAGGTCGAGGACCAGACGTCTTAATGTCTGCATCGTTGAAAATGCGTCCCTTGCGCATGACTATCTTCTCTCCGCGAGCTTATATCCTTCCGATAAGAAGCTCCGTCTTCGACGGAATAAACTCGAAACGGTTTACGAAATTCTTCTCCTCTCCGCTGAAACACGAACGCTCGCGTAACGGAACGGCGAGGCAATCAACGAGAGAACAGTATTCTTCCGTTGGAAAGATCAATGGAATCTTGGGAGATTTCATTAAAGAAACCGTTGGCTCGAAGGAATCACACGAAATTTATCGAACACGTAGAAGGCGCGATCTTGTCCGCCTTCGCCGCTAATCTGGCTTCCTAATTAGTAGTCAGACTACGTACAGCCGGCTGCGACTTTGTAAATGGTAACAATGTTATGTAATTAGGTAAAAAGTTCTGTAATCAAGAAGTAGATCTTCTCAGGCGCGGCGCTCTCTTTGTCTCTCTCTCTCTGTCTTTCTCTCTCTCTCTCCGGCCTGATGCCGAAGTCCGGAGTCCGCCCCTCTCATTCGTATTAAAATAGTCTCGCTAGGAAAGCGTGCGTTGTGCCCTGCATATCTTAAAACCCAGGGGTTGCAAAAGAGAGAGAGAGAGAAAGAGAGAGAGAGAGAGAAAGTCTGGGGCTAAGATCCGCCATCCCCATCCGGTTCTGATTTTTCTTGCGATTCATATTGCCAAGCGGACGAAAGAGTACTCTGGATTACGTCCCGAGGAAGACCGTGGCATTTTCAACCCCCGTTTTTAAATTTCGCCGATATTTCCACACGCCTCGAAGAAAAGAGAAAGGAAAAGAAAAAAAAGAACATTTCTTCGCCCCTAGAGCTGACGGAGCGTGCGTGGCGAGCAGTTTATAATACCAACGCGAAATTCACCGGGTTCTCTAATCGCGTCTACCGATCGGTCGCGATAAATTCAACCGCCTTTAATTATTTCGCAAGGCGCGGAGAGAACCAGAGCGGCCGGTTTATTCGAGCGGTTACGATGTTTAATGAAACAGGATCGAACGAGGCACGGCTAGGTACAACGTTTGCACGTGCACGATCGGCATTAGTCTTGCCGATATCATCGTATCGGCCGAGGATCATTCGCGAAGTCAACGAAACCACGCCGAAACTGTTGACGTCAGCCCTTCCAGCAAAGAATATACTCGTACAGAGCCGACCGATGATCTCATTGTCCGACACACATACGCAAGCGTAACTAGCCCCGAGCCTTTTTCGCGTGTGTATCGCGGGATCGTGCCGCGTTCCTGGCAAACACGTGTGTGCGTTTCTCGGGCTTCTTAGAAAGCGGCGAGCGAATACGTGTTCCACGTCGCATGCATAATTTCCCTTCTACGGGCAACTTCTTCCCGTTTGCCGGACGAATTATCACGCGCGTCGCCTTGGAAAAAGTTGCTCGACTTTTCCTTCATCGAACGCAGGAACTTCGTAGCAGCGGAGAAGTAAAAGAAACGAAACGAGTGGCAGAGATTTGGAACGGGTAATGTGGAATGTATTGGAGCGCGGTGCTCCTTCTGTACGCGAGCCAATACGCGAATGATGGAATTCTGGATTCTTCCGTTCCATGGAACTAAAACCATCCACTGGAAAATAAATCAAAGGATCGTCGAATCTCAAAATTCTATAAAATTCCTGTCTATAAAAAAAAAATTGTGGATTTTTTTTTTTTATTTGATCCGATAATTCGGAATACGAAATAGCTCAAGATTAATTTCTAAAATTTGATTTCCGACGTAACTTTGAACTTGCTAACTAACTAGGGTTATTGTACCTCTGTACGTTTAACAATTGAACGAATCGTTCTCGTTCGAAGGTGGAAGGACAAATTGCAAGGTAAGTTCGATCGCGACGATGCACAGACGATCTTAAGCGGTTTACACGATTGCGTGCAACAAGGATACGTACGATGTAGGTAGCATTGTATCGGCGTACTGACACACTGAGACCGAACGATTTCAATAAACAAGCCTGACGCACACGTACGTGCAAAGTGGCACGAATGGTTTTTTTCCTAGAGTCGGCTACGTGCGTGGGCAGTATCGGCTTTGCTTCCCTATCGCACGTAAAAGCCAAGATAAACATTATTTATTTTTTTTCGTGTTTCTCTCTCTCTCTCTCAACCGTGTCTTATATTGATTGTAAACGCGCGTGTGGGCGTGTGTATGTGTAATTCGCGCGCATAAGCATCGGTGAATGAAGACGTTGTATCGCAATAAGATGGTACACAGTTGCCATTTGATAAAACGAAATCTGGCGAACATTCGAACGCGGATATTGGCTCGCGGATCGTCGATGTAAATCGCTGTAAAATACAACGGAGGGCCGATTACGTTAACCACGTTGGCGATTGCGTGTTACGTTTGTTCGTCGTTGCTTCGTATCGCGTACGATTTAGATTGCACGTCACTCTCCGTTTATTTAACTTTGCCAGCACGCGCATTATTTGCGTTACAATACAGGCGTTTACGTCACGGAGACCCTTGGCATTTGGTGAAAATGTGCATTCTTTTTAAATAACGATATATATCAAGTTGCCGTTTCGCTCGAGTAAACGGGTAAATAAACCGTACGATCCAATTGCGTTGTAATGCAAATTTCACGGGTATCGTCGCGCTCACGTTGAACAATTTCCCTTTGTTCGAGACACGTAAACGATCATTACGTCGGATACAAAGCCGAAGTTATCTACTACACGCCAAGTAATAACAACTAGCGTTTGCGACTTTCGACCGATCTTGCCCAATCTCTTGATTTTACATCCCCGTTCGAGCGATACGAGAGAGAGAAAGGGAAAGAAATTACTTTGGACGCGTAAAGTTTTCCCTAAATCGTAGGACACGTTTCTCTCGTTAAGGGCGGTCGACGGATAAGTAACGACGGCGCGGCGCCGAGTGCCGGCGGAGTGGTCGGCCGAGAGAGTAACAGCGGGAATGGATAGGGTGGGTGCGAGTTAGGTGGTGGAGGACGCGGCAGCAGGCTGGAATTAAATAAAAATAAAACGCGAGATAATAACGTTAGCGAAGGAACCGAGAGCCCAAGACAAATAGCCCAGGGAAAACAAAGCGTATTATAAATACCGGGTGACAGGACGAGTTGGTGCGGGAGAGTGAGCGGCGCGAGCGAGCAAGAGGGTGGTTTTCAACGGGGCTAGAAGAAGGAAAAAGGGGGGTCGGTCGGTGGTTGGCAACGACAACGACGACGACGACGACGACGACGACGACGACGAGAGGACGATAGTGGCCGTGTCGTGTCCTGCGAGAAAGAGAGAAGAAAACGCTCGGAGGAAAGCAGCCAACGATGCCCCTCTAGCATTTTTGCTACCTGCGGACACAATGAGTGGCCGGATTTCTTTTTCCGCGGTCGTTACTCACCCTCCCGCCAAGGGATAGTATTCTTATCCAAGCCGGAATTACAAATTTCAGACACCGAGCCCTTGTGTCGGACAGGATTCTGACTGCGCGTTATATTCTTCCTCCAAAGTGGCTTTGCTTCGCGCGCTCTTCTTTTACAATTACCCTCTCTCTCTACTTCACTCCCCCTTTTTTATTCACTCTCTTTTCCCCGTTTCTTTCTCCCTTTCTCCTGCCCACGTTTCTTCTCTTCCCGTTCCTCATTCATTTTTTGGCGTCCCGACAGAAAACCGACGAAATATGTATCACGGCTAGTGCATGTATCATGGGTTACTCACACTGGGACGAGCGTGGCCGCGCGGATTCAGCTGCCAAGGAACCGTCGAAGGTTGGAACTGCTCCTTTCCCCACGAACCGTTGTCGAACGGATTCTCACCGATGTGTCCCTGCAATGAAAAGTCCACCAGTCAGTATCGCCACGATTTTAAACATTCCAGTCAGTCGTGTCTCTCTCTCTCTCTCTCTCTCTTTCACTCTCTCACCAATCAGCAATTCGCAACGAAATCACAGCGACACGGCTGCTTTCTTTCGATAGAACGGTTCGTTAACACGAAATAGGGAAGAACTCAGAATTTCCTCTCCGACCTTCAGCGCGGTATTTTCCTCCTCGCGATGAGAGCGAGCGAATCCCTCTCGCGAGAAGAAAGGAGAGACATCGATCTTTCCGAGAGAGTTCGCAGTTTCCAAAGTTCTTTTTTTCCCTGAATGTTCGTTCACGCAGCGGCGGGCTTATTTTTGTAATATATTCCGCACCCTACTCGTCGCCCCTTTCTCGACTTTGCACCCCGCGTAAGCCTTATTTTTCTTTTAACTTTATTTCTAACCTAGAATCCTGCCACTGCGAGAGATGGCACGCGCATAAATCAGCCGGTATAATGAGAACACTTCGTCTTCGGCCGGCTCGCCCTCTCGCTCGCAGACGCATCCCTTACGGGCCGGCTATTATATCATTCTTTACTTCGCTCGTGGATTTCTGCCCACCGCGATTATATTAATATTCGTTCGCACGACTCGGGACTTTTCCCTCGATCTCTCGGTCTTCCATCCAACGCGATTTCGATACCTTCACCCCCTTGAGAAGATGATGCTTCGACCTTTTTACATTTTCTTTTCTCCGTTATTTCGTCCTTCGTTTTTCTTTCTCTCTCTCTCTCTCTCTCTTTCTTTTTGCAAGTTTTTGCCAAGTTAAATTGGCAGCAAAGTCAAACGAAATTAAAGATTCCAAAAAAGAAAAAAGAAAAAAGAAAAAGGAGACGATTTAATCTGTTGTCTCTAATTGATCTTCCGAAAGTGACCGAATGACAGCCGAGGGTCAACTACTACAGAGTACTACTCTGAAAACGCATACGCAGCGCTGTGTATTTTTTCACCAAACAAACTTTCATTCACGGTTGTTCAACTAGGTACTTGGTACTCGTTGCAGCAGCAATGCTTCGTCAGCGTGGAAGACCGAGTATCGCAATTAGCCATATTGAGTCAGTAGAATTCCTGCATAATCAGAGATCGGCGGAATTAATCGTCGTTCCTGTTACGTACCGGTCGGACGAGCTACAAATTGAACGAAGGCAAGCCTATAGGCGAAACCATATTTTCTCACGGAACGGTTTTAGAACGAATCGTCCAACAATCGACGAGTACCTCGACGAGTACTCGCGCGGTGTTTTGTCGTTTTATTGCGACCGGTGTACAAAGAGACAGTGTTCCGCTCACGACGAGGTACAAGGCAGAAATAAACAGTAGCGGCGGAAAATAATGAACCGGATAGCATGTATAAATACCTTGGGCGGCTATTGAAGCACATTGTGCGCTTCATTTGCATGAGGCAGCCGCGTTCTCGACGCGCAGCTGGACACACACGCGACAAAAGAAACGCGCAAACAAAACACGCAACGCGGTCGCGTCGTGTGCCATGCAGCGGCCTAAAGTTTCGCGTTCCATCTTCTCGACCATCGGTGCATTCGATGCATCCGGTGTCAAAGCAGGTTCGACGCGAACGTTTCTTCGTTCTTTCAGTCGTTGTTCTCGTTCGTCTTCGTCATCTCTCCACTGTCCTACATACCTTGTTTTCGATACACAAGGCGCGTTGGCACGTTGCAATTAGCGAGCAAACGCGATTCACGACGAGAATTTGTTGCCACGTGGACAGATGGATGGATTAACGAGCGACGAGCGTGCGAGAGGCGCATAACTTGCCCGATTTCGACGATGCGTTGGTAGCGTGCACGAACGTTCGCGAGCCGCGATGAACGATAAGCGAGCAGTATCGAGTAATCGACCCGAACGCGGAGATTATGTTTTGTCAGATTTGACGGATCTCCCATCACAGCATGCGTTGACATGAAGGTTATGTGTATAGATAAGATAATTAAAAATAAATCTTCAAAGGGCGGGCAAAAAAGCAGTAGCTTTTGGTTCAATGTAAAAGCGTTCTTAACATTTAAATATAACGTGCAATGTCACGATCAGGGGATGTTAAGGCGAGATTCTCTATAAGCGTGCACATTCGAGATGTTTCTCTCGAAAATATTGTTGATAAATTTTTATGAAAATTGAAATTCCATTTGCCGTTTGGCTTTCCTCCTTGCAAGGGGGGAACTGCAAGCTGACAATTAATAACGAAGTCAATACCGAGAAACAATTGTCGAGGAACAATGCATCTTTCAGTTCAGGGAATCCCGGAATGTGTACATATGGGTACAACATCGTTTCTTCGAAAATGACGAGTTAGTATTATTTTTCACTCGACAGACAGAATTTCATTTCTCTGCCTGCCAAATACGACGTCACGTACGAGATAATATCGAGAGAAGATTCCATGTTTCTCTGAAAACATCGAACGCCGAGAAATGTAAAAATGTAAAGAAGGGTGTAAAATCAGTATACAAGGCGGCAATAAAAACGATGATCGACGAAGATTACTCGGGGAGTTCCTTGTACGACGAAATGAAACGTTTTATCGGCCGGTCTCGTGTCTGCAAAGGGGGCGGCGAAGGAGCACGGTGACGGGGGCGCGAGAGAGCCCAGTGATTGTAATCATATTTTCAGGAGGGGGGGGGGGAAGGATTTATGCAACGCACCGCGTCGTCTCTGTACATAAAACGCATTTAAAATTCTCCAGGCAGCCGGGAAAGGTGGCTCCTGTCCCTGTCGATCGAACAGCCAAGCCGGGGGGGGAGAGGGGTGAGGGCGAGAGCGGGGGTGGCGGAGCGCCGCGGGGGTTGTAATTGGCAATATCTATCGAATTTTACAATAAATCTCACCGAGCCCCGAAGGAGAGCCGACGGGGGTGGGGCGTAGCAATAAAACACCGGGTAGTATCGCGAGGGGCTGCCACACCATGCACTTAACGACTTATCTTATCTTGGAATTAGGTCGCGGTTAGAGCTCCTTTAATCCGGGACCAGCACGAATGCCAAACATGTGTATTGCTTGCTAATTATAAACCGGAAAATTCACGACGTCGAATGATTAATGAACTTTTTGTCGTTATCTCTATTCTGCGCTGTTTACGAAGGAAGCCATTGTATTAATAGAAAATGACTGCGCAGCCAATTTTCACTGAGAATTTGCAGCAACGGTAAGACAATTCCAATGTTTAAATTGTTACTGTCACGAATGATGCTGGGTTGATGATCGTGAGGGCGGTTTCACTGGTTTCGTTGCAACTGATAGAGAATAGAGTTATCTTCTTAGTGGAACAGCCCCAATTGGTGAAAGTTCCAAGACAGATAAATTGGGATATTTTTTTCGGAAATATGCACGTGTTCGGTAGATAATGGTTGGAGCGACTAGACCTTGAAGAGAACCAGGCGTTAATATTTACTCTGATTCGTGGTCTCAAACGATCCACCGGAGTGATGCAGTCATAGCCGTAATTGATGTTGACTTCATGGTTTAGAAAACCGTCGTTTCACACGCACAGATAACACAATCTTTTCCGCGAAACGTTACTAACACGATGTTCAACGTAAGAGACCTAGCTCTTAGACAGCAAGATCTAGGAAACTGCACTTCAAAATTGCATTTTCTTTCGCGACATTTTATTAGCATTTGCTCATCGAACCCGCGTGGACCGCTCGAACGACGAAATTCGCGGGACGAGCAAACGGCTTGAGAGAGAGAGAGAGAGAGAGAGAGAGAGAGAGAAGGAGTTAAGAAATTTCCAAACACAAGAACGGTATCTGCGGTCCCGTCAATTTTTATTCCCGGCCGTTAAGTCTTGTAACGCCAGCAAATAGAGGCTCGAGCAAGCGGCCGAGCAAACGAGTTACAGCCGTGGGGCCTCTAAAAATAAATATGTTGTTTATTCACAAGTAAACCGGATGCCGTTGTTTGCTTTGGAGCAAATTGTTTTGTTAAGTTTTGCCGTGCGAGAGAGCGCGGCCTGTTACGCGTATGTGTGTGTGTATGTGTGTGCGTGTGCATCTGTGCGCGTGTGTCCTTGCAGATGAAGCGCGAGCGTGTGTGGGAGAGAAACGGTTTACCAGGAGGCGGGAGAACAAGAAAGAGTAAAAAGGAAGAAAGAAAATACACGTGAAGTCAACCATCCTCTCCTCTGTCCGCGCTTTTTCCGGTACGTTTTGCTCCTCCTGTTGCTAGATGCCTCCAGCTGTACGCAGATCCCGGCATGCATGTAACGAACAAACCGTTCCTTCACAGCGTGAGCCGATCTCGCGTGGTCGATCGATCGCGAAATCGCCAACGTGATTAAAATCATTCAGCGGGGAGGAGGAACGATAAAAAGAGAAGGGCAGATAAGAGAGTGTGGTAAACGAGAGGAATAAAAGTGTTTACCAACTAAAAATCAGGGAAACAATTTTTGCGCGAACGCTACTTTGCACCTTTCCGCTCGCACGGTACGGAACTTCGGGCGAACGTTTTGCCGAAATAAAGCGGTAAAATCCTACAAAGGCCGTCGCGCAGAGGCCGGGTTACGCGAACCGTTCTCAAGACCAGAAAAACGTGAACACGAGAGAGGGCCGTGAGAAAATGAGGGAACGAGGGGAGAGGGTGGAAGGAAAAGAGAGAGAGAGTCAAAGAGGGTGACGGTGAAGAGGAGGTACAAGAGGTTGGAAAACGCCGCGCGCAGTTGGAAGAGTCGAGAACAACGGCACGAGCTCGTCTACGGGTCGGGCTAATTACAAAACACAATTAAAATGGTATCACGAAAACGGCGCTAATATCGTTTCAACGGGCACCGAGTCGAGTTTCACCGGACACCCGGTACAGATTCGTAGATTAATGCTCTTTAATAAACAGACCCTACAACATAGCGGGTTGTACGCCGCTGTTTTCCGCGTCCACTTGCCTTTTTCTACTCGTTTTTTCGCCTCTCTCTCTCTGTCTCTCTACCTCTCGCCTTTTTATCCACCGTACACCGCGTGAAAACGCGAACAAAAGGAAAGAGGAAAAACCGCTTCACCTTCGCTCTCGTCGACGAGTGTAAATGCATTTTCGTTGCTTTCTACCGCGTCACCGCGTATCGTGATTTAAGCTACGTACATAGCCGCGAGCTTATCTAAGTTTCCCCGCTACTTTGCAAACAGCGACCTAACGAAATTTGGCAGCGACCGTCCCGCCGTTTCGAAGTTCTTCCTCGAGCCGGGAGAAAACGTTTATTTGGGATGATGAATTAACGCGTTGTTCTCAGTGTATGTCACGCGGAGGCGAACCGCCGTCGTTGTTGTTCCAAGCGAATTCCTCGACATATTGTACTTTCACTTTTATAACGAGTCCATTATGCGTGATTATGTATGGTAAACGAGCCTGATCAGTTGACGGTTGGCTTTTCACAAATGGTCTTGAGATTAGAGCGTGCGATTAAATCGGAGATGGATATTCAAAACGATCGTTAACTTTTCATAAATGACGAGGTTAGGAGAATACAAATTCAAAAAGAATCATTTTCTTACTTGTTAACCATTTGAGTCCCAGGGGACATTGGAAAAACATGGTCGAAAAACGCCGAAGAGCACTTGTCTTAATCGAGTGCGAAGAAACCCAAGCGACGCGATAGCGCTTGTTTTATTTTATGTCGACAAATCCCAATGTATTATACAAATCCTGTATTACTAATTTCAAACGAAGCAGAAGATCAAAATGTGACAATAACAAAAAATCGACACGGCAGAGAATTACATTCGACAAGACCCGCCATTATTCAATCTTACAATGCCTTCATGTGTGGTGTCGATGAATCGGATAAAATGCTGTATACCTATCTCGATGAACGAAGAAAGTTAAATATTGGAAGAAGTTAGCCTTTAACATAATCAGCCGCATGGTTTTAAATGCATATATAATCTACAAGGGAAGAGTTGACAGTAAAGCAATGAATCGGTTAAATTTTATTTCGAATATTATTTTTGAAATTGAGTGTGAGTGGATGAAGGAAAGGAAAGCACGTATTGATGTAAGAGAAAAAACATTTGGTTTAGTAAAGTTGCCACAACGTAACTTGCGACGATGCGTAGTCTGTAGCACCAAAAATGACGTAAAAAGATCTCATTTAATTTGCGTGCAATGTAAAAAAGGAGTTCATCCAATATGTTTTGAACACCGATGTTACAAATTATAAGTGTTCTTCATTTAAATTGTTTGTTCATAAGACTGAAAATATTTTTAATTTGTAATTCGTTACTCTATGAAATACACCTATATCATTATATATGCGTGCTGTAAATTTATAAATATTTCAAGTTTTGTTCAATGAAAATTATTGAGAAGATAACAATGAAATACAAAATGTTTAATTGTATTATTTACATTAAAAAGAAAAGGAGCTATGTGATGTACCGTCAGTTGTTCATAGCGCTGGAAATGTACTGGGATTTTTCGACACAAAATCTGAAGAGCGCGATCGCGCTGCTTGGAACTCAAACAGTTAAGGAACGTGGTTGATGCTAACTTGATGTCGAACAAAAGTCGTTAACAAAACCGTGCGACGTTCGTCGACGTCGTTTGTCGACTTCGAATGATTTTGTAGTCGCTCGAGTTGGTTTGTTTGCTGACGAAAAATACTTCTGCCGAATTTCGACTCGAGCGTAGCCGTCACCGCGAGACACTTGATTAAACACCGTTTGGCGCATACAAACGTCATCGCGTAAATAAAATCAACACGCGCGCTCCACGTGGCTGTCGAATTTCGAGATCGTCGTCGAGATCCCGCTTGAAAAATTAAGTACATACGTCTTGAGAAATAAAATGGACGAAGCATGTCGAGATCCCGACACGTTGAAGAAATTCCTCGCAGATTCCAGCGGACGATCGCGCATCGCGAGATAAAAACACACATGGCACGAGACAAAGCTCGTTGATGGAAAAACAGTGAATGCGCGGAACAGTCTCATCAGTCAGCTGATTCTAAGAAACTGTGAACCTGACCAGTTGCTCTCGAGAGGGCAACAGCTTCTCCCAAGGCCACGCGCTGTGAACACTACTGACTGTAGTAACTGTCGTAACCGATGATCTCTAATCGAGAGCATGGGATAAGTTCTTTCTATTCGAAAATTTCACGCGACGAACAACGCGTATTACCATTATTATTATTGTATGTGTACTTTCCATAGCGAGGGAGAAAGAGAAAGAGAGAGAGAGAGAGAGAGAGAGAATGAGATAGAAAAAGGGAGACAGAGAATTACAAGGTAATTATCAGACGACTTTTTTTCCAGCAGTTCGCGCAGCAAACGGCTATGCAAATTTATATAATTCGCCGTACGATGATACGTTATTTAGGCTGACCTAAATGCTGAATCGTAAAAGGGGCAGACGACAGAGTAGAGTTTAGTGAATAACCCCTTCTACAGTAGGTAGTCCGGTAATCTCGCAGCTAATCTTGATTTAATCCTTGACACAAGCGCTTAAACGTTCCACGACTAGAATTAAATAGCACTATTTAACACGGTGCCCGGACGGATTTACGCGGCTGCGCCGTTAGATCTACTTTTGCCGCGGGACGTCATGAAAAATAATTGAAATTAGAGAAAAACCGGAATACCGGTTGTTCCGTTAATAATCCTCCGTAGAGTAGGAAAAAGATCTGCTCGAGTTGGGAAAAAATCACCAAGAACACCGTCGAGTCCGACGTGAAAGTTTCGCGCAAGAAAACTTGCAATTCGCGTTATTTCGTTTTAGGGCATGTACCGTGTGTCGGATGTATCGTGTTTAATAGTAATTTTTATTACGTTCGGTATACACGCTGGTCCTCCGTCCTTTTCGCTGCGAGGCGGAGAAAGATGGCAGACTATCTTGAATATACAACCGGGGACTGTAAACGCGGGCTGTATGTAAATACAGCATGATACATTGGATACTCGCTTATAAACACCCCATTTTTATTCGGCGAGCGTTTCGCCACCCCGCGACCAGCCTCTCTCCAGGCCATTCGCCCCCGTGGTCCTTAGATAGCGGCTCCTCTCTCCGAGAACAACGAGCCGACAACCTATTATTTTGGACTTTTTGCGTCACGTGTCACACCGTCTATGAAAATTCCTCCTGAAAATCGTTCGCATATTTGCGACAGGCAGGATCTCGCGCAAGCTCGAGAAATTCGCTTCGGCAACGATCGCTTCGCGCCGAGATATGACTATCGATCAACGACGAGTTTATAGTCCAACGAGTGCGCTTCGTTTAAGGGAAATTTCTGTTTGATCGAGCGCCCCTTCGATGAAAAGGGTCTCCGTGATTTGCCTGATTTTTTCGCACGACCGCTTCTCAATCTCGCGCTAAATCCCACGAGGACCGCCGCTTATACACTGCGAGCAGGTACTCCATTTGGAAAATCGGGCGAACAACGTGCAAATAAATTCCGCGACGAGAGGAAAGAGGCCCAACGCAACGACGAAATAGATGCGTGGTAATGTTTGGAAGGCGTCCTCTATTCGTTTTCTCTAGGCGTTTCTTCACCCCCCTCCCTTCGTGCAACCTCTGTCGGAAGTTCCACACCCTTGGACTTGATATTCAAGAAGAATTCGACGGCGTCCAATTGAATTTTCAGTCTGGTTTACAGGCTGGTTGACTCGACCGCGACTCGACCTTCTCTCGCACGAGTAATATTCACGCGGGTCATCAGGCCTCTTCAAACATCGGAAAAATTTCCCTCGTTATCGTGTGAAAATCCAGGAAGTTATCGCCGATGCGACCGTACGATACAATCGGGAGTTCGTTACGCGGAATGAATACTCGAGATGTTAAGTTCAGCGCAATAGGCTCGTCAAGAGAATACGCGTTATGATACCTGTTTACTGTTTGCGTTCCCGCGTCGTTCTTGGAATTCCAAAGAGGAATAGTCGAGAATTCAGAGGATTCGACGCTGTAGAATTCGCATAATTCTTGCCGCGCCTTGCGACTCGTTATTTGAAAAATTCGTAAAACAGTTACGGCAGAAATTGTGGAACGTAGGAGAATACCGTGGCTCGTTCTGTGTACATTGACCGTGACTAAAAATATTCATCTCAACTTTCTTGAAAGATGCACTATCTGATTTCAAAACTTTTATCTATCGTATCTTAGACGATAATGTCTTTTTTTCCCCTTTCTTCACAATACTTGATGGATAACGAAGAAAAGAATCGATGAAACTTACGAAAATACGAGCGAGAGAAAAGCGAATTTTGAAGAGTTTTGAGGAGATAACCAGAGGCAGAGACGTTTCGATCGGCAATGGGATTAATCGCGATCGTTGCACAAATCATAATGATCTATCCAGTGGGAAAATTCGCGCGACACAACGTAGCCGAGGTCACGTAGCCAACGTATATAACGAAACGGGGCGACGCCGCAGAGAGTATAACCCGGGGAACCTGTGTGTATCTCCTTAGCAAAGTCGACGTAAAAATAATGGCGACAGGGCTTACGCGATTATTTATTATTTCATATACAGGGCCGAGTCGATAACGGGCACGGCGTTGCATTAGCATTTTTTTGTTGTTTAAAAATGAAATATACGGCCTGTTGTCGGCGAGAGACTGGCTCGGTCTAAAGTCGTCTCGCTCGAAGGGGCTCCTGATCTCCAAATAAGTGGCTATACGCGTTCCGGAATACTAAGTCATGCGCGGGAAAACTCCGGCGAATGCCAGCCAGCACGATCGTGCACCTCCTGCCTCCGCAGTATCGCGATTCTTGCAAAACTTTCGTCGGGAAATTGTTGGTTTGATAGAAAAATACGTGCGAGGGTGGAATCGAGATTTTCCTGGCCGCCGGTGAAACGAAAACCGATGAATTTAAACGTGGAAATTTAAAAATTCCTGGACATCGTCATCGTCGTCGTCGTCGTCGTCGTTGCTGTGACGTAAAAACGTTCGAATTCAACTGCCAAGTCTCGAAGAGTTGGAAAATATGAATCACGCGACAAAATTTCTAAGTCCTAAATTTCAACATTTTTTTTTTTTCAAAGCTGACGATCTGAATGAAGAGAAACGAAAACTCGGTGTAACGATTAAGCGTTGTTTGACGGTTGGCGTTTGGCGAATAGCAAATAACAGCCAAGAGGTTCTCGCTGCGATCCTTTTCGAGCCTCGGTTAGTGTTGGTCGGTGCACGGTGTTATTATTTGGAGATCAGACCTAGGCGAATATCTAATTGTAGTAACGACCACGATACGTACCCGCGCCATCTGGCATGCTGTTTTCTCGCGCCGATTTGAAACTGTCTGTGGCGAAAGCGGAACGGCATCGGTATCTGGCAGACAAAAGCTCTGCGACTCTGTCTTCGTGGGCCGGGGTAAAATCTGTGAGGTACACAATCGCTTTCGTCGCTCCTAAACTGTACCAATTACAAACACTGGCGGCTTCTCCATCCCCGATGTTAACTAAACACTAAATACTAACGACACACATCCACACCGTCGTCGTCGTCGCCGCCAAACGGCGGCTACCTATAGGATCCTATGCCGTCTACCCGCAACCACTATCCCACTCTTTCTGTTCCACCTCTGTTCCACCTCTGTCTCTCATCTCTCCCTGCACACCGCCAACCGGTCAACGGTTTAACGGAATGAATGTGTGCTCTGGCTTGCATCGCGAGCTGTTGATTACTCGTTACTGCACTTTGCTGCGCCGCGACCGGCCACGATTCACCGGAGATATACTTGTACGTGCTGCTACGGAATTCATTAACCCCTTCGGCGCTACAAACGGATCCTTGCTCGTTACTTGCCGCGTGAGAAGCTCGCCGATCTTGCCGATGTATTTCCCATTTTCTCTCGAGCAAATTCTTCCTTGCTACCAGCATCGAGCGCCGAATGCCGATCGTTGTCGTAATTGGATATACGCTAGTCGCTAAATCAAGCCATTTGATCAACGACAGCACTGCAACGACAGCTTTTTCATTGATCGTCGCGTTTTTTACAAGTCGGTGATCGATCGATCTTCGAAGGGAAATCAGCGAGTTTTTAACGTTCGAAGGTTACGAAGGTTTTTTCTGTTCTAGATCAAACGACGATTCTTTCCAAAATTCTAAATCTTCTCGGAATCAGTGCAGAATCAATACTTGGACATTCCGATGCTGAAACAGCTTGTACAAATAATCAAAGAAAAAAAAAAAGAAAAACAAAAAAAACTAGATACACTGAATCTGAACGGTGTAATCCCATCGATTAAAACCTAGCCCCCCCCCCCCCCCCGAAAATACTGTTGAAACGATGATCGCACTCGAACGAATCCTTGCTCCGGGGAGTATTTACATTCGACGGACTTCTCGGCAGACAGTCTCATCAGATTTTGGAATGGATTCGCGGCAACCGTTCGAATTCTCTAATTAAATCGACGAGCCGACGAACGGTCCCCGGAGCCTGTCGGTCAGTCTACTTTCCAAAGGCGCGTTAATTAATTTTCAGGCCAGTGTTTACCCGCGACCATGCAAGGAACGGTGTTTTTTTTGTTTTTGCCGCGAAGTTCACGGAGCGAACGGGCGGAACACGTTAGCGGCAAGCAGTGAATTGCAAGATTCCGTGTTTATTGCATTTAACGGATGGCATTGGCCGTCCGCATGCAACTCGAGGTATACCAAGCGGTTACGTGTATACTGATAGGCTGTATAGCGGTATACGTAAGTACGTACACTTGCTTCCAAAAATACGCCCGACGTCCGCCGCGCGCTGCAACAAACGTCACGCGAATGAAATCGTCGGGGGCTACGAGGAGAAAAAAACTTCCGATGAAGTTCAGATAACGGCAGGCTGAAACAAATATAATATCGCGGCCATGCTTCGTATACAGGTATCGATAAGCAACTCGACGTACCTCGAGCTTGATATTCGTATCAATGTTGCAATGATCGATGACGTTGTTGCAGTGAACCTTTACGTTGGCAATCAATTGACTTTTAACGACTCGTGACCATCGAAAAAATGCACCATAACTGATTGTTTCTTTGTACAAAAGTCAGATCTTACGAATTCTTGGCAGAACTTGCTGATGTACCACGACGATTATTGCTGAGTCACTGCGTATGTATTTAAAATAGCACGTTGTATTTAACATCATCAGCTCCGACGTGTTTGTAAGAAAGCCTAAGGCGAAGAAAGACAAGGAAAGAGTCTTTTGCGAAAGAGTGTACGAGTTGAAATAACTATGCACACGATACGCTTGAACCCTGGTCGTGGCCCTCGAGCTCGTCCGCCACACCCTCCCATTTCTAGTATTAAATCTGACCCGATGCAACCCCCGCGTTATGCTTTATAGTCTATGCGGTACACTCCCGGCGAGCCGTGTACGTGCACGTGTACATACCTGCTAGAAGATGGAACGCGGCCATTCGATATCGTGCAAAATTTACCGTGTAATTCGCCTAAACGCCACGGACATCGGCCACACCGGCACACCGGCACACCGGCACACGGGCACACGTATCGCACCACGCTGTACGCCTTCATTTGCATACTCTGTATACGTCGTGTCGATAACTTAAGAGAGCGAAACGCCACTACCAAGAAGCAGATCCTTCTTTCCACCTCTGATATAGCGCGCCACCACTACAGTGAACGTATTGAATCTCGATGGACGGACGCGTTTAACCGCGAGAACCGGAGTCGAGACCAATGTAACGAAGCACCGGGAACGGAACCTCCGCTCGGCTCGATCACGGTCGGAGAAAAGTCCCAAGCATTCCTATCGTCAAATTTACGAGCTGACGACCGCAACCACTTTCCCTTCGCGCGGTGCAACTTCTCTCGCCCCTCAGCAGACTCGACTCCTCTCGCTGCGCTCCTGCTGCCTCGGTTTACTGTTTTACTTATTCGCCAGCAGCAACTGGCCAACGAAGATACTTTGTATATAAATTTTGGTTACCGGCTCGGCCACTGCCTACCAGCCTCTGGTAGTTCGGTTGCGTTGCGGTTTTCACGTTCCGACAGATTCCTCGGCCAGACAGCCCAGTGGACAACTGCTGGTTGAACTGCGCGACCGTGCGTCACGCTGGCTAAGACGCACGGAGTAAGTTTGTCGTCGTTTATCAAACTTGAGAATGTCCATCTGGAGAAGAGAAGATACCGCTTCTTTCTTTCTTTTTTTCTATCTTTTTCTTTTCTTCTTTTTTTCACTCGCAATTTCGATGAAACTCGAAAGCGAGAACGTCGAAAAAAGAACGTGACAATCGGAGAACATGGCGAATAAATTTTGTGATATGAAAAGACAGGCACGAGAGCAACGATGAGACGAACGGAGCGGCTGTCAAGCAAACAACCCGGTGAAAAGAACGGAATTACGGATCGGACGAGGTATTTTCTTTTCAACCCCATCCTAACCCTCGAGGCTCTTCGTCCATGCTAATCGAACTCTTTCCTCAAAATAATAGCGTCCCTCCTACCACCGAGCAACTCGACGCTCGGCGTATAACGTGAATCTCGCGAGTGGAAGTCCCGAGACTGCCTCATTACCCGCTTTTAATGAAACTCTTTTCTCGAGGCAGGCCTCGGCTAAGCGTCGTTGCCAAACCTCGTTTAGGCGATAGGGATCAGCACGCGGCCAAGCAAGCAACCAAGCAACCAAGAAACGTAGAACTCAACGAGCTTAGTAGCAGCAGCGGCTCGAACCAGGCTCGGTGGCGTTTAAAAGGTGGAGAGAAGGGCTTCGTCTCGACGCTTCTCCTGCATCGACGAGTTCCGGCGTCGAAGTTCTCGGCAAGTTTGCCGTGGCGAGGCGGAACGTCTCTCTTTTCGCCGCGTGGCTCGAACAACAGCCACGAAATCGACGTGCAACGGCGAAGGGAGGAAGCATGAACACCGGGCGGCGGGACACCGGGGCGAGGGGTTAGGCGAGGGTGGGTTTCGTTTACGAGAGAAGAAGCTTTTCAGCTAGAAAATGCTCTTCAGCCTCGAACCTGTCTGACACACGACGTGCACACGATCCTCCTACTTCTTTTCTTCTACTTTCTTCTCTTTCGATTTGCCTTCTCTTACGACTTTTGCGAGAAGCCGATATCGACGCGTTCGAGTTCTCGTGGAAACCGCGACGATCAACCGCTTTGCGCCAGGCTAACCCTGCCGCTAACCGAAAACCCGCAGCAACCCTCGGCAAATAAGGAGAATGCCCTTCAACGCGCGCCGCTTTGAAGCAAGTTTCGGCAATTATTATTATTATTATTATGATCCCTGCCTACAACCATGGGCTACCGCAAGCCGACGCGACGCCACGACCCAACGTGATGCTCTGCACTTGCGTGCAACCTGCGAGAGTGTGTTCCGCAAGCGTGTTCCGTTGGCCGACTATTCGGCCACGTTCATCGCCGCCGCGAATCGATGATTAGAAACCCGAGATATTTTCCAAGGGAATTCTTCGTAAATTATCGCTCGGTCTGAGCGAAGATGTCCGGCCCTTTGGAACGTGGCTCTGCGAGAATGACCCCGTCGTGCAACCGGGGCTCATTTGAGTTTGCATTTAGATCCTCTATATTTAGTCTCGTCGGTATGTAACGTGAGCGATGTCGCGTCAAGTGGGATCGATTATTGAAATGGCAAACAACGGGGGAACATCGTCGGCGACTTGAGGCGACGCGTCGGAGAATAGATAGACGGGCCACTTTCATTGCAGGATCGTTGGAATTAACAAAATTGAAATTATAATAATAGTTGAGATTAAAATTGAGTTTGGATCACACGGTGCTCGGACGATGGTCTAACGACACTTGGAACTCGAAGAAATTTCAATTATAGCAACTGCGGTTGAAAAATTTAAATTTGATCGTTTCAAAAAAAAAAATTTCAATTATAATGCTCGGAGGCTAAAAAGTTTTAACTATGCCGCCCTGCATTAAAAAGAATTTGTATTATAGAGAGAAAGCGGAATTAAAAAATCTACGTTCCATCGTTGAATTTTATAAATTTTAATTCAACCGATAGAGGATTCTTTGAAATCCGAATATTCGAACGCGACTCTTTTTCTTTCTTTTTTTTTTTTCTTTCCTTTTGCACGCGATAAAAATTTGCTCTTGCACTTGGCCCGCAAGTTCCCGCACGGTGTCTCCGTTTGTCAGTTTGGAATTTCGAATTGCGAGTACGAGTACTCGACGACAGACGATAGGTAATCACCGGAGTATAGAGAAGGGATTTGCGGTAACCCAATCGCTTGGGGTAAGGTAATCGTGACTCTCCATCGAGAAAGCGCCGAGACACGGGGGATTACTCGCTTACGCGTATTAAGCCTTCAACGAGGTGACGCTACGCGAGTCTCCATTAGGCTAAGTAACACGCGTGTCCTGATATCTCGTAGCCGAGCAGCTCCTCCCAAGACGCCAGAGCCAAACCGAAATGCTACATTATGGTTTTTGCCGGGCCCGTCCTCGTCGTTGTCATAAGAGAACGATAAGCGCGACAAATCAAGAATTTGCATTCCGACACCTACGTGCACGTTTTGCTGGCTTATTTACATTTTAAGACACGTTGCCACGCTCGGAATATTAATTTCGCTCAGGCATATAATACACGGTGCACCATACGAAGATGGCATGCTTGATGAAGCGCGTGCATTAATCACTCGGATGTTCTATTTCACGTGTTATCGTGAAAATTATGCCCGAGCCTTTCGCGGCTTCGCTTCGTGCGGTTAATGCAATTTCAAGCTGCCCTTTGGAAACTGTTTCCAACGTCGACGATGCAAACGATAGACCCGAAAAGAATAATCGCGCCATCCAACTGGAACACTATTTTTACAATATTTCGATCAATTAGAACAACGCAAGGAAACGTACGGAAATTTGACAGAATTCTCCTGAACAGATATTTGAAGAATGGAAATTTCGGCAAACTCTTGGAAAAGGACCTACGCCGTCTCGCGAAAACATTTAAATTCAAATGTAACTAATGCTAAAAAATCAAAACTAGTTGAATAACAAATGAATAAACGACCATGCTGTGAAACGATAGAAACGAAAATCAGCAAAAGTGATGGACAATGTCTTTACGATATTTAACCAAGAAAAATCTGCGAAGGATAATTAGAAATCTGTGATTTCACCTGGCAGATCGACGATGTAGTTGGGTCGCGAAGGCGGTGTACCGTTTCCAATGCATTAGCCGCATTAGAAATGCAATAAACGGTCAGGCGCGTTAGAGAATACAACAAAAACACACACCGGCGAAAGCGTACAGACGTGGGTGCGGCGTTTACCGATGATTCACGTGGCTTGCACCGTTATTGCACGCGTTCTTTGCACGAGCAGCGGCTCTAGTCTCTCTCTCTCTCTCTCTCTCGAGATGTATAGAACCTCGAGAAAAATCTGTCCGGATCGATCGATAGTATTAAAATGTAACAACGCTTTCGAAATGACTCGCGAGTCGTCCGAACCTATAGATCGGTGATAATTGCATGCTTGCAACTAGATCTATTTGAATATCATCGCGTCGTTCTATGTTCCATTCTTCTTTCCAACGGTTGCAAGTGGAAAAATAATTCGCCGCTATAAATCTTCAAAGAGCATGACGCGTACAACAACATAATGTTCATAAATAATTCATAACGCAACATTCGCGCGCAGCATTGTTCGCGATCCTTGATTGCTTGCTCGCATAGAACCACGATCTTAAATCATCGAACAAAATCCACCATGTAACGTTGTTCAATTTTTTAAACGTTTCAACGTTGCAATGTAACGTTTCTTAAAACGGTTACGAAAATTTGCGTGTCTACATCTTTGTCTTCTAACATCAATTGACAACAGAAATTTTACAAATTCGAAGTAAACAACTCGCGAGGATTAGTAGCGTAGAGTAAGTGTTTTATTTCTACAACCGATAAAACTTCTCTGTATTTTAATTTCGTTTGGGTACAGAAGTACGATCAGCAGATGCCGCAAGTATTCATGGAAATTTCATATTTTCATCGATGTTTGTAATTAGATGTTCATGTTCGCAGAGCGAACGATTTCTTTAAATTCCAATAGTGGACGGCATCGATCGCACCGAAACTGAAAGCAACGTTGACGCGTGACGGGTTTCACACGCGTGCCACAAACATGTCAGTGGAGCAGAACGGCGCGGCGAGGCGTGAAATATCAGAAATCTCGACTCGATTGCGCGAGCATGTACATACGTACGCGCATATCGTACCTTTCGCAGACGAGAGTTATACCGGAAGCAAGATGCACCCTGAATGCGGCAATGCCTTCGAATTAGTTCCTCCTTCTCGAGTGGGTTGTTCGGACGGGGGTGAGTTAAGGTAAGTATAAGTGCAGAACCAGCCCCACGGACGGTCTACATCGCGGAAGGAGGCCTACCGTTGATGACAAAATAGCGTGATTACGGGCCATCAAATAAACACTAGACTTACCGTTATTCTGCGCCACGAGCTCCTTCCAGCTCCCCCCGACGCCCCCGTTCGACCACGAT
Organism: Tetragonula carbonaria; assembly: GCA_032399595.1. Taxonomy (NCBI): domain Eukaryota; kingdom Metazoa; phylum Arthropoda; class Insecta; order Hymenoptera; family Apidae; genus Tetragonula; species Tetragonula carbonaria. The sequence goes on from JAUCRC010000014.1 coordinate 7,792,422, forward strand.
GCCAACAACCCCACTACCACACTCGGCTTACCACACCACTGAACAAATACTGACCTCCTCCTCCTCCTCCTCCTCCTCCTCCTTCACCCTTTCCGTCACCTCCACCATCTCCTACCTCGACGTTCCCTTTGGAGTCAAGCTTGAAAGTATTGCCATGCTCGATTGGCAGATCTTGTCGGGAACGAGAAGGTAGAAATTAGTCTGTTGATCGAGCCGGAACTCGAATCGGGAACACGAATCGTTGTCAATAAAAGACGCGGTAATCTGAGTCGGTCTACGCTATTCCCAAGGAAATTTCTTCGAATCTCCACCTTACGGAATATCGTAAAAACGACAGAGTGTTCTTTGAGAAGAACAAAGTCTCAACGCCCTTGTTTCGCTTTATATTTCCTGGCAATTTAATTCGATAGAAATCGTCCTCGTCTCTTTCACAAATGCGTAAAAAAATACGTTTTAGTCTATCCGTAAGTTGCAAGAATCTAAAAATACATTCGATATTGCGAACATTTTTAGAGAGTAATTTGTCTGGAAATGAAATATCGAATGCCGCTGAAAAAGGATTAACAGAACGAAAGGGCAAAGGTAACGAATTCGAGGAACGAATTCGAGTCCGTCTCGCTGATCGACCGAGACCAGAGAGATTTGCCGCGAGATTTAATTTTTTTTTTCTTTTAATTGGCTAATCACGAAATTATCAGCCCCATAAAGCTCGGAGAGGCGCCAACCCTTTGCAACCCTCGACGCAGGAGGCCTTCAACTGCCGCGCGCGGAGCCTGGCGTTCTTAATTGCAAATTGGTGAAATAATTGAAACAACTGTCGTAAAAATAGTTGAAAAGTCGTAATTCGGTCGTAAAGGCTGAAAACCGCAACGCGCCGCCATTACCCCCCTTTTACGCGGCGGTTACTTGGAGAAAAGGGGTTGCCTAGCGGCGTCGAGGGCGCCGGAAGAGTTTTGTCGGATTTTCAAGGGGTCTGTGGCCTGGTCGGTCGATCTTTCCGCTGGATAAGCCTTATGATTCTCGTGGGATGAAACTGCACAGCCCTTGTCTAATTGCCAATGAAATAACGGCCCCTTCAACGCCAGAAATCGATGTTTATTTTTAATAGAATTTCTCTAAAACCGGAAACCGCAGGTGAAAAAAAAAAAAAAACAAACGCGATAAACCGCACTTTCCTTCGCAGAAGAGCAATTTCAAGTTAGCCGAAATTCAATCTTAAATCAATTTGTTTGACAGCTAAACTTGTTAAACATAATTTTCGATTCATCATCTGTTCTGTTAAATCGGAAAATTATAACAGAAATAAACTTATTCCACGGGTTGCCTTCAACTGTCCGGAGAAGCGTGTGTCTCTTTAAGAACAGAGAAATGTAGATTGTTTTTCGAAAGAGTCGATCGTGTGTCTCGACACAATTAAATCGTCAAGCGGCGCAGAAAGAAGCAACAAAACTGTGCCAAATTGAGGTTACAGGGAGGATCGGCGGGCTGTCCATGCAAAATTTATCGCTTCATTTACATGTTGCCGGCCGGCTCGTGCCTTCCACTAATACCTTTCGCGATCGATGAATTATTCATAAAATGCTACCTCTTCTTTGCCGGTGTTTTGACTTATTGTTAGCCTTTTCGGTATGTTGCGAACGATCCTGGATGCCTGCATAAAATTGCCTTGGTTTTCTTCTATGTCAATAAAACGGGCATGAATATCAGGGCTATTCGAAGGAAAACTAGCAACCCTGTTAACCGCCCCCTGGCGCCCGTCCAGGACTCGCCCCGGTTGCTACGAAAAATCCCCCATTTCGAATATAAAATTTCTATCTCTGTTAACGACCGATCTTCTCCACGTACAGTCTTCGAGGCTAACGCATAAAGAGACGAATCCATACATCACACGCTGTCCGTCATTCCTCCGTCGTTCGAGCATCGAATGTATCAATCTTCCCGATGGTTTTGCATGCCATCAGAAGCGAAAAAGCTCGTCATTACGCTACTCAACGATGTTACGCAGAAATACTAGGACCGAGGGGTACGTCACGCTCCCGACCATCTCTCGAACGGTATCAATTACAACCGTACCGATGTTCAACGACTAACACCCTGGTCGCGCGAAGCATCGGCGAGGAATGTCTCTCTGGCACGAGAATATCAACCATCGCTATCTCTAATACTCTCACACTCCGCGTCTTTCCTTCAATCTCCAACTTCTATCCGCCCATCCCTTGCCTTTTACCAGAAGCAGAATCGCTCGTGCCCTCCCCTCCTTTCCTACCCCAGGCCCAGCCAGCCTCTCTCCGGCTCTCCACCTCCTTCGCCCCGCAAGGCAGAAAATCTGAGAGCGAGATAATTACGGTTGGAAGCGCGGATATTATTTAACCAACATTTCGCTGCACAGACTGAGGGAGTGGATGAGCAGAAGAGGGCCAAGAGGCAGTCGTGGAGGAGGAAGAGAAGAAGAGAGGAAGAGGAGGAGGAAGAGGAGGAGGAGAGCGGTGGTTGTAAGGGTAGCAAGCGGAGGAGCTTGAGGGTGTTCTTACACGAACAGCCCAATCAAATATAACGGGGCGCCGGTGTAACACCGGCTAATATCGCCCGGCGCAGAAACCTCGTTCTCCTTCTATGTTTTCGAACCTTTCGTCGTTTTCTAGGGATGGAAAAACATTCGACCGCGCGTATTTCTCGCGACCACCGGCCCATCTCCACGCCAGATATAATATTTTACTTTCCGCGGTAGACACACGCGCGCGCGTGAGAGAGAGAGAGAAGGCCTGAGAGAGGAGAGAGAGTTAATCCAGCTGTTTGGTCGGTCGGTTGATTTCAGCGGGTTTCTTGGGAGAAAGACGCTTGCCGGAATTATCGTGCATACTACATACCATGCCAGCGAACGTTGCCCGAAGAGAAAAAGAAGGCTCGAGAAAATCGAGACGTGAATTCTACGCCACCCCGTGTTCACTCGTTCCGCCTCGAATTCGACTTGCGTGTCGCGTAATTTTTCTCGAGCGAAATTGCGCTGAACGAAATTGCGCTCGTACGTTTCTCAATTGTTGGTCAAAATTCGCGGTTTCGTCGCGCAAGCACCGTCAGAAAAAAATCGTACGCAGTTGTTAATCTGTTTCGTTCTCGGAGGGAGGGATCTTCGAAACGAGACTAATTCGCCCCGGATAGACGAGTTGATGTCAGACGATCGAAGCGAGAACGAAAGTTCACCGACTGGCTGGAACTCAACGACTCATAAATTTCTGGCGAAAAATTCTCGACTTCCTAAATACCGGGGCGTTATGAAAGAACGCCAGCTGACAGACGTGTCTCGACGGCGTTTCGACGTTTTGCAATCCCCGGTCCAATTACAAGGCTCCCCGGATTTCGGAATGCTTCACGATTCATCCTCTCCCATCTACTGGTTCCTTCGCCGAGTTCGTTCCTTCCTTTCAACTCTTACGCAGCCACCCTTTCTCCGTTAATGAACCGGCAACGAGAAGGATAGTGAGAAAGAAACAGAGAGAGAGAGAGAGAGAGAGAAAGAGAGAAAGAGAGAAAGAGAGTCTAAACTTCGCCTATACTCTGGTACTTTTTTCCTCCCTTACTCGAGATTTTTCCCCCCTCTCCGACAGAGCGCCGCTTTCTCGCCACAATCGGAGAAGTGGCCCGAAACTTTCGATTCCCGAAATCAATGGCATTATTATTATTATTACCAGTTTACTCTTTTTATTGTCCGAGACAATGAGGAACAGAGAGAGAGAGAGAGAGAGAGAGAGAGGTAGTTGAACATTTATTATATTCGAGGAAAAAATTAATAATTGGTCTCGCGAGTTCGACGGGCGAGTGAACCTACGAGAAAGGAGAAGAAGGAAGGAAGGAAGAAAGGAAAGGGCTGGCTAAACGAGAACGTCGAAGCGTCGTTAGCCAGCCACCGATTGAATCGCAATAAAATAAATAGCCCGGCAAAAGGGTGAAGCGGCGTGTGAACGCGTGCACACGCGAAGAAAAGAGAGAAAAACAACCCCGAAAAACAAGGGAGGGAGAGAAAGAAACAAAAGATGAAAAAAGGAACGTCACGACGGTTCGAAGCGATTTAACGAAACGGAAAGAATCGAATGAAATCTCGCGATATTACGCGTCCACGAAAACCCATAGAAATATACATATCGAGCCCGTTCCATCCTGCACCTTCGTACAATCGATTTTAGCTAATTGCAAAGCGTCGGTATGCGGCCACCGAGAGAGGGAAGAAAAGAGAGAAAGAGAGAAAGTGTGTGTGTGTGAGAGAGAGAGAGAGAGAAAGCGGTTGAAAAGGTACCGCTCTAGCTAGCTAGGAGGGTTGGTTGGCCAATGGTACGGGAAATATGCAAAGTGTTTACGATCGCGCAACATGCTGCCAGTCCGGTCCACCTTTTTCCCTCTTTTACCACCCCTGGTAAAGACGTGGGGTGCGGCGAAGCTTGCAAGGAAGTACGCGGCTGGGTCGCCACTCGTGATATTAATGTACAAAAGCTCGAATCCCAATTCACGCCCCACACGCTCGCGGAATTTTCGAGCGGCTCTCTTCTCCACTCTGTTTCTTCCTCTCTTTTCCTCTGTTTCTCCCGACGGTGCTCGACAGCCGTAGAAAGCACTTCTCCGGGGATACCGAGAGCTTTTCGGATTAATAAAGCTAGCGAGGCTCGTACGCCGAAGGCGTTGAAACATGAAAAAGCTCGTTCCGCGGGATGGATTTCGATTTTTCTTTTTTCTTTCTCTTTTTCTTTTTCTTTCCCTTTTTTTTTCTTTTCTTCCCTGCGAAAGAACCGACGCATCTGCCATTCCGACAAGATGTTACCCGGCCTATCTGGCTCGCTTCGACTCGCAAACTTAACGATTTGTCGAAAATCGTAGAGAATTTTTTCGCGGACGAAAAGTCGCGATAATGTCGCGTTGGGATTGCGCGAGAGGTTTCGCGAGAAGAACGCGCGTTGGAAAACAGGAGGCAGGTACGAATTGAGATAAAAAGCGAGTCTTTGTGGCTCGGCAACTCGAGCCCGGTCTGCTTATAAAAACGCAATTTCCTTGTAACAATATAGCATAATAAATGACGGGGGGTTGCCTTCTCGGGGGTTAGTAAAAGAGGCCACTTTTACTCGGCGCGGACCAAGCGGCAACCTCCGATTCGCCATTACACTTTGTAATGTACTTACGTAACTTGTGTTTATACACCAACTTTTCCCTCTCCGCGTCGCGTCTGACTCCTCTCTCGCTTCCTACGGGCCATTTCAACCCTTGTCCCGCGGCGTTTTGCCCCGATATCATTTTTAATGTCTGAAAATTATCCCCCGTCTCCCGGCTCCTTTCCCCTCGCGGCCCTGCCCGTTACCCCGTCCCCACCCTCGCCGTCTACGAGAAAAACATCTTCGCGACATAGTGTCGAGAAACTTTGGATCCCTTTCGCGAAACTACTCTTATTAAACAGCGTTTTCAACGGGAACGCTTAACGGGGCGGGCCGGAGAACTCTCGCTGGATGAAACAACACGCGTAAAAATTGCCGTGGCACGGGCTCTCGCGAATTTGCTAATAAAACTAAAGGGGAAACTTTCGACGAAAGTCCGTGAGAGCGAGGGCGAGGATCGTGCGGAACATCTGTCGGAGGGAACGATCGGTTAAAGTCAAAGGAACGCGAGCGGCAAACTGTCACGCGTCGATTTAAATCGGCGAAACGATCGGGGCGACAAACGATTCGTCGATGTCGAACGGGAAGAATCTTTGGTTGAACGTATTTGAAAGGAACGGGAACAACGAGATAACGAGACGCAACGACGATGATACACGGAACGAGAGAAATAACACGAAGGGGGGGGGTGGTGGGTAGATGGGAGACAGGGTTTGTGATAAAAAATCCCTTGGCCGGCTGGATATAATATAAAATCCGTGAGCGAGAAGGACAGACAGCGAAAGAGAGCTCGTTTTCTGTCACGGGAAATTAATTTTTTAAATAATTTCTGACAAGCTCATAACAATGCGCGGGGCTCTTTCTCTCGGCTTTCGAGACCTCCGCAGCCCCGACGGGGGTGAAAAGAGCTCAAAGCACACTCCGGGCGATGCAATTACGATACCTCGACGAACTTCATCAAGTCGGCTGTTGCATTTTTCGTTTTTTAGGTCAATACGACATTTTACAAAGGGCGCAGTTACCCCGCAGTTCGGACGGTAACGATGGGGATGAGGAGGACGCCCAGAACGCGGAGGCGAGGTTTCAATGCAACTGCATTGAAAACAAGCCGGCAGCGCGGCAGCCCGGCGCATCGAAGCCCCTGGGCGCTTATAATCGTTATGTTTAGTCGCCTTGTGTTCCTGCATTTTCCGCAGTATTTACACTTCGCTGAAATCTCATGAAAAAATGATAGAATAAACAGCGAGCCGCGCGGCCATCCCCGCGGAAAATAGGATATCTCGATATTTATTCTGCGCTTTGTATCGTGGCCCCTATTTATAATGAACGCCGTTTACCAATACAATGGTATTGGGAACCGATCCCCTCCCCTCTGGACCATCCTTTGTCGAAAAGCTAATCGGCCGTTTTCCAACGACTCGTCCTCCCTTTCTCTCCCCCACTTCCCCCTCTCCCCCCCTCTCTCTCTATCTCTCTCTCGCTCTCTCTGTCCTCCGTCCACCCCACGAGAACAAACCACCACCGTCTCCACCTCTCGCTTTAATCCCGATCGAACACGCGTGATCCGTAAAAATCTCTAAATAGAAGGTTGCAACTGCCGAACCGGCGAATTAATTGGTGACCGTGCCACCTGACACTTTATCGTAAAACGATTTTATTCCCCGCACCGGCAAAAGACGATATAACCGAAGATATCTGTTTCTTTTTTTTTGATATGGATTACCGTTCAAAAGTATCTGGACGCTCGCTTATCTTTGACAGGATGTAATTGAATCACGAATATTACTGACAATAAAAGTGACTTATAGAAACCGACACGGCTTATATAGATAGCTCATTATCTTCTCGCTTAATCCCTCAGATATAAATCAAATAAATTGAGACAGATACTACTAACGTTACGTTTCAAGCACTCGTATCTAAAATCGATATTGACACGATTATGTATTCCACTGGAAAAAGAGACATACATATTGCAAGTAGCTGTCACGCTGTTGCATTTTAAATATATACTCTGCCAAGACGTTTCTTTTTCTTCTTTTTTTTATTTTTTCTTTTTTTCTAGATTTTTTTTAGGTTTCCAGATTTTTAAACAGGGATTAAGTTGGATCTGGATTCTTCTCCCGAATCCAAAGGGAGTCACAATCGTCTCAAGCGTCTGTTTATTAATTTGACGACACTTGACGATCCGCTACACGTACAACGTACAGAATCTCTTCGAGCACATTCTAAATAGAATAACGAAAAGGAATTGCGAAGGAACTGGTGACGCGGCTTTTCGCGTTTTTCGCCACGTCGATTCTATCGCCCTAAGCGGACATACACTCACTCGGACGATGTTTATTCCGCGCGGACCGCATTGAACGAGGCGAACGATATTTGCTAGGAGTTGAACGGCAAACTAAACAGAATACGAGGTGGTCGTGTCCCTGTACCGAGCAAAGTGACAACCTTCGCCTCTTTCCAGGAAGCATAAGCTATCTCGCTGGCCTGTCGCTTTCGCCCCGCAAATGTATTTTCATTGTCGTTTTATCCCCCTTTTCGATCGGCGTCGCAACAAGAGCGAAAGAGACGAACCGTCGCGCGCCGTGCCGATTTCACCGCGTTTGATTGTTTTTCGAATGAATGAGACGAAATTATAAATAGACGCGCGCAGGAGCCCCGGGTATTCTATTACCTTTTCAACGGTCCTCGTAGATAGAAATTACACGCGAAAGTTCAGCCCTGTCGCTCGATTCCAGGTAAATTGATACAGACGCGCGTATTGTCGGCCCTAACAACCGTCGAGTAATTTATTGTTAGCGAACGTCCCACAGCGACAATACCTTTCAACAAAACATACGTACGTATGTACATACGTGTGCCCGTTTCATGCAACGAGGGCCTAGCGAGAAACAACGTAAGAAATTCGAGACTCAATGATAAACATTTTACATGAAATCATTCGAGTTTCTCTCCTTCTCTCTCTCTCTCTCTCTCTCGTCGAACGGTATTATCACGTACGCGATAAACGAATCGGAGGAAAGTCCACAAACGTGAAAATTCAGAAATCGCGCGTCATAGTTTGTTCTACCGTTCGAAAAATTCCAATCGACCTCTCTCTCTCTCTCTCTCTCTCTCTTTCGACGAGACCGAGTGAAATTCTCGGTTTCTCGAGCGTGACAGGTCGCGTCTTTCGGCGCGGCCAGAGCCGCGAAATTACACGACGGTTTCTAACGATGCAGAACGACGCGCAACGCCGGAAAACGGCCTGTTGCAGGGGGTTGCAACGGGCGGAAGAGTCGCGAGTGAATCGACTGAACTCTGGTAAACAATCCACCGGGGCGTCCAGTCGGTCCATCTCTGATTGCTAATGAATCCTAATGCTATTATGCATACAACAACTGGGAAAAAAAAACCTTAGGTCGGAGAGCGCGCGAGGGCAGGAGTCTCGTCGGTCCGTTGGTCCGTGTCGCGTCGTCTCTTCGACGTGCTGACGTGCGCACGTACGTACACCCGCCTTTGTGCCCGCGTGTGTGTGTACTTCTGGGACAAAGAGTTGTGCAAACACGAGTTTACCAACCGGGGGGAACATTATTGCCCGGGACCCAGAGCTTGGGCAAGTTACCCGTCAGGCACTTCGTTAGCGCAATCCTTTTTGCTCGTTACCTTGCAGGTTACTTCGACCTCGATGCGTTACGATCGTTACGATACCTGTTTGTACGTACGGACCCGACTACGACTCTCTTGCCTGGACACGCAACGACGACGTCGTGCAAATCGTCCTAGAGCTTTCCACTACGGTTCACCCGACGAAATTTGACCAAAGCGGAATTTTCCATCACTTTCCCCTTTTCGAGCGAGCTTTTCACGACTTTTCACGTGGGATCTTTCGATCGTAGAGTGCTCAATGGAAAGTCTTTTCTCGATTCGAAAAAAAAGAACAAAAAAAAAGAGAGAAAGAAAGAAAATGTTGCGAGCAAACGATCGATAAGAACCTAACAGCAACGAGTAATTTTCATGCCCCTAATTTCTTGGAATATTCCAGTTTCACAATGTGCGCGCGGAAAATCACGGTACAGAGGTTTTCTCAATCAGCGTGCGACGGTGATTCGTCGTGTATTGTCGCGTAAAAAGGCCACGCTCGAGACTGCTCTGTATCCGATCGACGAGGGCGGCTGAGCACCAGGGAGGGGGAAAAAAAAAGAAAAGAGAAAAAAAAGAGTGAGAGTTTCACCGCTGGGCTGGGTGGTTCGTGTGTAACTCCTAATTTTAGAATACCACAACGGCATTTTCGAGGCGTCGGTTGTAACCGTTCCATGAAATTAGTTTCGCAGGAACTCTATTTCGTTTCCATCGTATCACTCCGTGCCGAACATTCCGGATTTTCGCGCGATCATAAACTCATGCATACGATGCATACCCAAATTGCCTGTGTGGTTCGATGCACATGGTACAGGGCAGTGCGAGCGACTGCATATTATTCGTTTAATAATCGATAGAATCACGTCATCGCGTGTTCACCTCACGATATAAACTCCCACCCCTTTTCACCAGTCTTACTTCTCGGCTGCTCGTTCGTATTAATGCACGTTACGTGCTGCTGCCGTTCCCGTGCCCCCGGCCTGTTGTTGTTGTTGAGAAACACACAACCGCCACCCGGCAATAAAACCGAAATTGCGATCTCCTCGCGAAATCGACTTTCCCGCGTCCTTAATTAACGCCGATCCCCCGTTAAGCGTCTGCCTAGACGTAAAAATATCTTTCAACGATGCGCTTGATCTCCGATTTTCTCTGTCGATTTCTCTATATATAAGTTTATATATAAGTAATATATATATATATATATATATATATATATATATATATATCGACTTTCATCAAAACGTTTTCATTAAAACGCAACGAAAAGAAGGAAAGAAATCTGGATAACAAAATTTCGTTCAATTTGGTTCAATCGAGGTAGAAATTTTTTAACGATCGAATTCTCAAATAAATTTGAACTCTATAAATATGAATTAGTCCTGTGCCGAGTCGACAGAAATATAGAAAAAAGAAAAGGATCGAGAAAAAAACATCTGCCGGATAAAGCCGGATAATACAATTTCGAAGATTAATCGCGTAAGAATCTTTCTCGTGATAATCAAGTTGCGACGCTTTCGTCGCAGCGATAACCGTTCACCAAATTCATCCAGATCGATGTCGTCGAAAATTCGAAGCGTCGATCGTCTCTCCACTAAATGCTGCGAGTAAACCGATTGGAGGACGTGCGTGCGGACTCGCGAAAGGGAGAGCCGAGGGAAAGCCGATTTATCGCGAAATGAGAGAAGAATCGAACGGAAGAACGCCGCGGGGTTCGTGAACACGGGCGCGATGATCCAACGCGGCGGCGGCGGCGGCGGCGGCGTCCCTCTCGTCGCACGGCGGAGGGAAAAGGACGAGGCGAGAGCGAGAGGGTGCAACAATAGCGAGACAGTTACTGTCAACACACTCGGCGCACATTAGTTGTTTCGCGGAAGCGGCTAAAATGTAAAACGAGGATACTCGGGAACAAAAGGAGGAACGTTGGAGGTGGAAAAGGTATAGGATCAATACAATAGTATATTTGTACAGACCGACTGATGAGGGGTGGTACCTTGCAAGTGGGAGGCACGACTCGGGGTCGACAGCGGCTGTGCCAGGGGGATGGGTATGTCTGTTGTTTACCGTGGAAGGGCCAGAGGGTTGTGGAGGTAGGAAAAAACAAGCAAAGACGATAGCGGTATAACAGGTCTCTGTGCTGCGACAAACCATTCCTGGCACCGTGAATCGTTCGTTGAAACGGCCCGGCATTCTTGCCTTTGAAAACTAGAACGTCGAGTCGATGACTTGGAGAACTTTGTTCTTTCCTTGTTCTTCCCCTCTTTTCAATTTTTATTTATTCCTTTACCTGTCTCTTCCTTCCTTAAAATATCGGTGATTACGCGCGACATCTCGCGCGCGATATATCGTATTTTTGGATCAAATTGTTGAAAATGATAGGGGACACGCGGTAGATATAAATACACTGATGTAACTTTACTCCCCCTTTTATTCCCCGTTCTATATAAACGCGATTACTGTTTATTGATCAAGGCTGCAATTATCAAATTCAGGGGATCTAGAACGCTCCTTCTGCAGAGAGACGTTATACACGAGAGATAATATACTTTTCAATACATATACATACGCTACTTCTACTCCGCCACGATAAATAGCTCGATAAATGGCTACGTATATTTTACGTATATTTTAAGTTGGGTCGTACGTTTGTTTATAAGATAATCCATTAGGACACGGTTCGTCCTAGAGTGAAGCGAAACTCGAAAAGAGATAGGAAAGTACAATGGAGGGGGGAGGGGGATACTGGTTGCTTCTTTTCAGCGCGCGGTAGCGACCGATCGTAATTAATATTATCGACAGAAACGAAAACTTTAATGAACAAGGCGAGGTCGAATGACGGCACGGTCCGACAGGCAACAAGCTACGGTACACAGCCTCTCGAAATCATTATGTCATATCCACTTCATTTGTCCAACCCTATCACGTGTATCCGTCCGTGCATGCGTGTGCACCGGCGTGCATGTGCACTTACGTTGCTAACCCCATTGAATGGAACGTATACAAGCATCCGCTCTCACTCGGCCAGAGCTTTTCGCTTTTTCACGTTTTTACCCCGCCAAACAACGGGGTGAAAACACAAAGGATTTCCCGCCGTAGCAAGCTGCGCCGGGGTATCATTAAACAAAAATGAAAGACAAGGCCTAATTAATAGTGTTGTCCGTATCTACGTGTATTTACGTGTGTAAAATACGTAAAACGTGCAAGTATATCTACGTATGCGTACGTATAAAGCGTGTATACATCGGTACGCGTATTACATCGAAGCTACAAACTATTCGAGATACATGTACCGGTCACGGTTGGAACGCAGCGCCGGTGCGCAACGCCAGTCCAAGACCATAAATAATAGCGTGACTACAAATATTCGTTTAATAAATAAAGCGCGATTCCGCCGATAATCGCAGCCGAATCGTAATTAATCAACGTTATCAACACGCCTACTCTCCCGAAAGGCCGGAATTAAAAAAACGATCCCCCGCTTAACTTATCGGGCCGAGCGATGAAATTAAAAAGCATCGCGATCGCGTGCGTGCGAATTCCTCGTAGCAGGTGGTCTCTGGCCGATTACGAATATTACGAATATCCTGTGAAAATTTCGTCCCATGGATGGACGAGGCGAAGCGAGGTGGCATGCGCCGCGCGTTTGCCAGACGAGTTACGCGGTAATTAACAAATATGCAATAACTATGATTAGAGTAACAGTATCGCAAATAGAATATTTTCATTTGACAGGTATGTAATCTATGGGAACGGAACGGCGCGCAAGAGAGGCCGCGGATCGGTGCCGCGACAAAGAGCTCGGGTTTGCAAAATGAGGATCGAAAATCAAAGCCCACTTAATAACACGCTGATGAAATCATTCGCGCTCGCACATTCGAGCATCGAAAATGTCAGACGTTGAGGGTCATCCACGTTAATGTATTTTTGATTAAGTGGCCCGAATGATGGTAATAAATAATAAAACGGAGCACTTGTTTACAGGCAACCGCAATTGAAATTCGATATCCCCGCGAGCGCAGGCAAGTATTAGCGAAAAATTAAACAGACAGTAGCAGCGTTTGTACCTCCAACCAGACAATATACGGACACGGTAAATACGATATTGCAAAGAATCGATCCACCCCATCGACTGCTACAGACAGTAGGAAAAAATTAACCAAAAATCCTACGCGATTCGATTCCCGTCCTGTAAATCGCTAAAATTTCTCCCGCAAAAAAATTCCCTCGCTTCCTCCCCTCTCCCCGCCCCTCCCAAAAAAAGGATAATTTACATTTTTTCGCCGCGGCAACTTTGTTCCTCTCGAACAAAAGTTGCAAGTTTGATCGTCAAACGAGAACGATGTGGCTGGCAGGAAACTTCGTCAAGAGCGGTGGATATATAGAGAGGGAGGTGTTCGGTTCAACGGCCTTGAAACGAAAAAGGGGATGAAAGTAACGCGTGTGTGTCCACAGGCCGAGCCACGATCTCAAGGGGTTGCGGAGAGAAAATTCGGTGACAGTATCTCAATATACCCTGGAGACATTTTCTAACGCACGCGAGAAATCCGCACAAGGGATGGTTGCATCGCAAAGGACCCGAATCTCGACGTGGTCCCTCCGTGATTCCTGGCACCTTTCTGAAATAATCCTCTCGCGGACGACGACGATACGTGGCGTGCCGGTTACGTTTGCACGAACAGGGAGCAAGAGTCACACACAAGGGTGGGTGTGCTGGTGCGTGTGCCGGGCCGGGAGAGAGGGGTGAAACTTACATATGACAAATTCAACGCGCTCCTTCCTGTCCTTCCTTCCTTCCTGCCGGCACTGACACCTATGGCCCACGGCCACGCTGGGTATTATTATTTTCATTCCTTCCCGCATGTCTGTCTGTCTGTCTCCTCTGTCTGACTGTCTGGCTGCGCCTTCTCACACCATCAAGCCCCACGGAACTCTTTTCGGATGTTTTTTGCCCACCCACCTCACCCTTTTCAACCACCCAACGGACTCTAACCACCACCTTCCACCCACCAACCTCTTTCCACGTACGCGCTCTTACTTCTTCTTTTTTTTTCTTTCCTTTTTCTTTTTTTTCTTTTTTTTTTTTTGTTTCTTTTTCCGCCTTTTTCCACCCGTGAACACGTGACTGTGTCGGATCCTCGAGGACATCGGGCACCGCTTTTGTCTGACGGAAAGAAGATTCTTCCTCCTACGGGACAAGCTTCTCTACCTCGGTCAACCACCCCTGTGCGAGCGATTTTTTTACCATTTTAAAGCAGGAGAGTACTCGTGCCTTCAGCAGAATAGTTCAACCTCAGATATCTCGCTCGAAGAAAGGAAAAAAAACGATACCGGGCAGGAGGTGCCCGGTTTTTTCCCTGAATTCTATTCATTCATACTTGGTCACGTGACGAGGCACGGCAATTAAAAGAGGATAAAACGAAGCACCTGGCAGAAGCAGGGTGCGCAACCCCTTGAGGACTTAATAAGAAGGGGTAATAACAACCAATTTTATCGAACGTCAGTCCGTTTCTTTGATATAGCGGCCACGGCCGCACGAATACGTGGTAAGCGCACATTAATTTCCCCGGCAAATAACCGGGATTCATAAGCGGGAAGGGAGAGGGAGGGAGGGTTGCGATCCCGTGCGGAGGTTGCTGCGAGCCCGGAGAATACCGTACGTGTCCAGAAAATACGGTCTCCCGTCTCCGTGCAAAATAATGCCATCAATATAAAAAAGGCGACCCACCGCGACGCGGTAATAGAAACCGATTTGTCAGGAAGCTTTTACATTTCGACGCAGTGGGTTTCACATCTGATAGCCCGTTTTATCCCGCGGGACCCTGTCCCGTGTACTCTTTCCCTTCTACCTCGTGCACCGCTACTAGCCAGGAGACAGACAGAGAGAGAGAGAATGAGAGAGGCCGTTTCTCTCGCAGGCAGCAGCCAAGGGAATCACACCGAACCACCCACCCCCTTTTTCAACCACCATCTGACGACGTGAACTCACCGCTTCTCTGTGTCCGAGTCACCCCTCGTTGGCTGGCCGATTCCTCGTCTTCCTCGCTTATAAAGCCGAGTAGATAGGAAATCTTGTAAAATGGCCCGGCGAAAGACAAATATTACCGGGGATCGCTGACAGTGAGATCCGATTTATTTTGCGGGATTCCGGCTACCTTCCGCGACGACACACACCGACCAAAAGGGGGATACCTTTCGATAGCCTTTCCTTGTACACAGATATGCGGATATCCCTCTCTCTGACGCGCGCTCTCCGTGCCAGAGCTCTTACTGCCTACCTCTGGCGCGTAGACCAGATCCGCCGCGAATCTTTCCGCGAATGGACATGTAGAGATTGTCGAATAATTGCGAAAATTGTTTGTCTTGAACAAGGGAGTGTAATAAAACGGAGAAACGTCGGGCGAGAAACACAATGGCGCGATGGCCAGCCCCGAAACTGGAGAAAGGGGGGGAGAGGGGAGAGGGAGGGGAAAAAACGCTGTAATTACACGGTACGAATCGCGCGCGTTCGAGCCGTTTAAAAACTTACAGCTCGTTCATTCGCGGAACGGTATTCGCGAAAGGGCGCTACGGAGAATGGCGCAAAAGCTTCGCGAGAAGGAGAGGTGGAGGAGGAGGAGGAAAAGGAGGAGGAGAAGGAGGAGGAAGGGTGGGCGACTGTTAATTGAAAACTACCGAAAAGCACAATTGCACGAGAATTATTTCTATTCATTAGCCGGGTGGTCGGTTGGTCGGTCGGTCGGTCGAGCCAGCCGCCGAAAAACTTTTCCTCGACCAGGCGGTTTTTTTTTCTCCTCTGTTTCCACCCGCCCCCCGCTCTCCACCCGCACTCCTACTCTGGCTGGTTCCTCTTCGCGTAGCCAAACCACCCCCTTCATAACTACCCCTGCCCCGGCCCACCGACCGCACCCCTTCTATCCGCTGCTGGTCGCGCGTGGCGTAATTATGTAACATAAATACAATCCCTCTCGCGACGTAATTTTTGCGGTATAAGCTCAAAAGCCTGGGTAGCCCCACCCCGGCTGGCTACACGGCCGTGCTCTCTCCTCTCCTCTCCTCTCCTCGTTGAGAGGAGAGAGAGCTTTTTCAGGAACGCTTTCGCAAATCAATTTATGGCGTAACGCGGACGTTCTCATTGTCCACGGGGAGGTAGTAGCCGACGGTCGCCTCGTGGCTAAACCTTTTGTAACACCGGCAGCCATTGTTGTGACAGAAAATTATATCGTAATGCTTATTTACGATGAAAATCCTGAGCCGGCCTTTGTTGCCTCTTGTCAACCGTTCAATGCAAATGTCCTACTAATGGGCAACTCTTTTCCGAATCGTACAACGTGCGAGTGCAACACGCATCGTTCGATAAAATTCCTCGATTATACAAACATACCAAGATTGGCAGCGATCAAGTTCGATGACCTAGCCCTCATCGAAATATGCGAGCACGCTCGTATTTCCCTTCGGCCACTCACTCATACGAACGAGAAGCATCGATGAAATCGAAGAAGCTCGAAAGATGCTTCCGGGAATTCCGGCGGGAGTATTTTCGTCAGTCAATGAATTTACAACCCCTCTTTAACGGAGTTCACCCTTAAACGCTTAACGCGAACTGCTTCACGGCACGTGAGAAAAAAAGCTAACTGGTTCGCGGGTGGATGCGGTGGTCGGGGGAGGGCGTGTAAGCGGTCTTGAGGGGTGAATTAGCGCGAAATAAGTGCAGAAGAGCTTCAACACCCCCGGGGGTGGCCCAACGATAGAACGAGCCACACAAGTTCGCGGCTCTATGTACGTGCACGGTATAGACGGTAGTCCTGGTGCGAGCCCCATAAGAACATCGTAAGGGTGAGAGAGGGCGGTCTGGAGTCGAATAAGACGATACCTACTGCCGTTGGGGTGGCTACGTTGCTTCGGGTGGAAGCGAGAGGGCGGGAAACGACGTAACGCGCATAAAGTAAATTGCCGCGAAATCTGCGCGAACCTACAGAACGGCGTGGATAAGCGAAACAAATAAAATAAGAGCGAAAGACGAGGCGGCACCGGAGATAACCGGGGAAAGAGGTGAAAAGGGTACCACGAGGGTAATGTGATTTAAAGGCTGGAAGGTAACGCGTTTCGAATACGAAGAATACCAAGAAACCGTGTTTCGTCTCTCTCCGATGAATGATTTCTCTCTCTCTCTCTCTCGTTTAATTCTACGAATCTGATCGTGCTGTGACATATCGACGCGGTGAATCGAAAATACAGTTTTTAAACTTTCACACTAGTTTAGACTCGATTTTACTTTCCCTCCGCGTTCTACGCTAAATTTCGTCGCTCTTTCTCCCGCGTCGTTATCACCAACGCGATAATCATAATACACCGGGACAAAAGTAATAGGAACAATCGCGGTGTGATGCAGTCGTTTTTTGCAGAACGGTCTGACGTTTTCCTCTATTCAGTCCCCAAGCCGAGCATGAAAAAGCACACATCGTCCGTTACCGCGGTGGTGGCACGGTGTAACACCACCGTCTGCTCTGCTCTCTTTCTGTTTCTCTCGCGCCCCTCCCCCCCCACTCGCTTGCCGGCGTATCGTCGCCACACGCAGACCATTACAATTTCAGTTACATTTTAATTAGCAGAGAATACTAATGTTTCGCGAGTGGCGGTCGCCAGCAAGTAGCCAATGAGCGCCAAGTTGACTCCTGCAACTCGAGCCCGTTCCAGAACCCGACCTCTCTGCCACGCGCACCCTCCGCACCGCGCGCGTTCCTGTCCCCGCTATTACGCTCGGCAACCCCGTGAAACCGACATGCATTTCACACCCCATATTCGCCACTTTATACGCGAGGCGGCTGGCCAGGCGAAAAAACGAACGGAAGAAAGAAAACGCAGAGCAGGCGGGGGCGAGAACAAAAAGGAAAGCAACGCGCTGTGTTCCTCATTTATGTTATTAGCTCCCACTTTGGCGCCGAGTGTGAGAGGTGAAAAAGAAGAAAAACAGGAAAAAAAACAAGGAGAAGGCAAAAAGAAAGGAAGGCAACACGGCGTTGGAAATAAACCACACCGTTATGCGCGCGTTTTCCGCGTTTTCCACATTTTCCGGCCTCTCGCTTTTCGCAATTAACGCGCTCGCTGTAACGCGCCTGGAAAGGCACAGATTTCTGCAGATTGTTTCACGAGCTTGTTTTAATCGTTGGTCGACGAAGCTCTGTCATTGGTGTCAAAACATTAAAAAAAGATTAAACGAAGGATCTCGATACACCGGTCGAGAAACAAAAGGAAAGGAAAGGAAAACATTAGAAAATATAAGGACGAAAGAAAAAGATAGGGGAGGATTAGAAGAATATTCGAATAATATCGTACTTTCTAACAATAAGTCATAAATTTTTCTTAGCTGGACGAAATTCCGAAAGTTTCGTATCGACGGTCGTACAACAAATGCGATTATCGATGTCTCGCATCGTTCATCCCCTAAAACGACGGGGAGTAAAGCGTGCGCTCGACCCCACACGCTCGTTCAACCCTCTCTCTTTGTCTCTGTCGAGCTTTGCGTACTTTGTTTTGGAACTTGTCCAGAAATAATATCGCGCGGATTAAGCTCGGTATAAGATAAAGAAAGGAAAAAATAAGTTAAATTTTATCGCGTGTCCAAGCGAGTTGAGGAAAAAAAAAAAAGAAAAGAAAAGAAAATATCGTACGTCGCGTACGAAAAAAAATATCGTTCAACTCACATTAACAAGCCATGTTACTCTGTCTCTCAGAAGCCTGGGAAGTATACACCACTGACCTGGAGCAGAGAAATAGAAGCAACGTATTACGTCAACACGAAGAGAAAAAAATCGAAAGATATAAATTAATCATTAAAATTCTACTTTTTTTCCAAATATGTAATTTTTATTTAACAGTAAAAATAGAAGTTCCATCGATCCTTTTTCGCTCATGCTACTAAATTGTATACTGGCAACTTTTCAAACGACCACTTGCCGTGTAATTATTGGCAAGACGATAGTGAGAATTTTCGCGGTTGTAACTCAACCTTTCGATCGGAATAGAAGAGGGAGGATAGGCATACATAGGCGTATATTAAGGCATATAAGCAACGTCACTCGCAAAGCACCTCTTCGCAGCTTTTGACGTATGTATGTGGATACGTGACTTTCGATTTATGAGAAAGTTCATTCCTTCTTTTTTATTCACGAACCATATAAAGACCACCACCGTCGCCACCACCACCACGGTGGCATTGCACCGAACCTTTCGGGCTCCTATCGTCGAAACTTGAATCCCGCCAGGCAAAGACAATGTGGCCACGATTTAGGGTGCCTCGATTCGTCGAAAGCCATTCTGACGTATCCTTCGACTGGACGCGAGAGCCCGCCTGCCAATGAGGCGACGGTGCCGTTAATTAACGAACTCGAAAAGTAACGTACTGAAAGTACAACTCGACGAAGCATTGAGGGATTCCGGGGGAGACTGACTAGTCGAGGAGGAAGGGAATGAACGAGCCGAGCGCAGGACGGAAGCGCGCGCGTATAAAGGGTCGGTGTCTGGCCAGACGGGCAGAAATGAAGCAGCAAGGGTTTTGTTTGTCCGGCTGTCCACCCCTTTCCTTCCCCCAGTTCACCCCCGCGGGCTCAAGCCCTCGCTGTATGAACCTCGCGGTCCCCTTCAACCCCTTCTGTTCCACCTCTAACTCCATCCTCCGGAACCCCCTTCGTATCTCCTCGCCCCTCTGCTTTTCTACCTTCTATCCAGGCCTTCCCCTTGGCCACCACCTACCTTCCCCCCTGCTACGTTACACCCTTCTTACACCCTGAACCTCCTTCCCCTATTCCCGCGTAACAATGCACGTGTGTACACTGTGTTTGCTCACATTCTCTCGCGTATATCTTCGCGAGCTATAATATTGATCACTTCGAACGAATTTCAGCAGGCCTCGTGCCGGTAGCTCGCGTAGCGTGAGCCGACGACCATCGCTACAACGTTCATACGATTCGGCACGCCGTTTCTCCCTTTTATCGGCCCGACCCCCTTTCTGCATCGAAATGAAACGCTCCACGCTCGACGCTCCGTAAACCGCTGGCCTTGCCTTCTTTAACACGCCTGTCTCTATCTGCGTTTCTCTAACGAGCGTCGCAATGCAGACACTTTTCACTCGCGCCTGGTTCAAATTAGCCCCTTCATACAGACTCTTCCTGCAATTTGGTTCCACCGGTTCTACCGCGGCGCTGCTTTCCGGTTTCGCAGTCGGTGTACCAAGGGTCAACGATTAAAACCACGACTACTGAACGTATACGTACACGTACACATCTCTTTCTCTCTCTCTCTCTCTCTCTCTCTGTCTCTCAGCGAGAACCACCGGCTGGAGAAGCTTTCGTTTTCCCTTCAATTTTCCACGAAGATTGAAATAAACTTTATCGTTTGTCTACAACGTGTCGTGCAGAACGTTACGCGCGTTCCGTGCGCAGTCAATTTTTCGAGCCCTTTCCAAGAGAAGCCGCGTGTTCCGGCTAATAATTGGCGAATGAAAAATGCAACAATACCGGAGAGAAAAAGCCGGTTGTAACTCACCGCCGTGGCAATATTCAGCTAAAAAGACTCGTCATTCCGCCCCAGTAAACGGCCACACGACTTAAATTGCGTCACGACCATCCCAACGTTTAATTCCATTCGCCATCTTTCCACCCGTTTCCCCGTCCGTCACCCCCCGCGTTTTCAGCGTTGCCTCTCCTCCCTCTGATTCGCATCACCGCCAACACCGTATGTCGCGAATCGAAGTACAAAGAAGCAATAGTAGAAATAAGATAATTGCTATTACAATTGCAATTTCATCCAGGACGATGAAGCTGGCGCGGCGTGAGGGTGAGAAGGGGGAGGGGGGAAGAGGCGCGAGAGGTAAGCGAGAGCGAGAGCGAGGCGACGCACGCGAGGAAGAGAGAGGCAATGAGGCCGGAGAGGCGAAAAGAGAGAAAGTCGGAGATAGGACGACGAGATGGTAGTAACTGCCATCAGAGAGTTCAACTACAAAGTACGTAAATGTCGTGCTCACACCCCGCTCTCCTTCCCGTGCACCCTCGGCGTCGCTCCGATGCCGCAGACACGGCATTTGTTGTCGAAGCTTCGGGGATTACACAAATGAGGTTGTTCAGATAGAGAGAGAGAGAGAGAGAGAGAGAGAGAGATGTACATTCCCGTTACAAAGCTGCTCGCGCTCAGCCACGTACGGAATTTAAAAAAAAAGAGGGAGGAGGGAGGGAGTAGAGGCAACGAAAGGTGAAAACGCTATCGCTCGACGTATCGCGGACAATATTTTCTTTGCTGAAAGCCCCCCGCCGCGTAGAATGGGATTTCCATCGACCCGCTTCCGTTTAAACCCTTCAAGAACGGAACCCGCTTTTATCCGGACCCTTCTTCCGTCAATATTGCTCTGTACATGTTTTTACACGCATCTTTCGAGGAAATCACCCTTTCAACCCGACGCGTGTACCGCTGATTGTCCATTCGACGACCGATCCGAGTGCTCCGCGTTTCGAGAGATAACTATTTATTCTTCAAAGTGTTGTAACGACTGCAGATTGTAACGACCGTTCGGTTATAACGATTAATTGGCCCGAACACGTACATACGTACGCGTTCGATAGTTTGCGCCGGGACGTGAAGGCGAGGCACGGGCGAACAGAAACCAAGGAGGAGAGAAGCAAGCAGTCAGCCCCTGTACTAAGCATACCGCAGGGGCTAGGGATAGTAATTGTATACGTACTAAGAGAATGGCAAGGTAAACAAAACTATGTAAGATTGCCCCATTAATATACATATCTCTTGGTTCAGTTGGGCCGTGAGAGAGCCGACCGACCCTCTCTCGTTGTGCTTCCGCCGTTGAACGTGCGGGGGGTGAGTAGTCTTGGCCTTAGACTCTGGGGTTAGGCTCGTTCGAGAGCAAGGAGGGTACACAATGGATATTGAGACCATAATTTACGGCTGATTGTTAGCCCCGCGATCTATGGATTCCTCCGTGCTAGGCTACCTCCACCTTCCCTTCCGACCATCTTCCGACAACTCTCTCTCTCTCTCTCTCTCTCTCTCACTCACTCTCTCTCATCCTCGAATTGTGTCGAATTTCTGTTAGATCTGTGCATAACAAGTACCACGAGAGAATACCGAGCGCGTGCAATACGCGAGTACTGTACTCCGAGTGAAAGGCCACACGACGTTCGAGAGGAATCTCGTGGAACATTTTCGTGCGCGTAATGTCTACTCCCCGGCGAGTTGTTGCTACTCCTCGTTTCTTGTATCCAAGAGTCAGCGGTCAAATCGCCGAAAGCAACGATTTTATGACGCTCGAACGACTACGTTGGGAAATCGTTCGTAAATGCCCGGAGAACTTTTGAGCAAAGTTTCAACTATAATTTTCTAGATAAAATTTAAGGTTGAGAAACAGAGCTAGATAGAAACAGAGCGGAGACGAAGAGCAGAGACGAGAGGGATTGATTATGCGCAGAATCGGAGATAGGTTTGTTTTCGAGCGGTATCGTTAATTGGCCAAAACTCGAGTGGAACTGTACCGTACGAGGTCAGCCACTCTCTCTCTTTCTCTCCCTTTCTTTCTCTCTCTCTCTGCTTATCCGACTGACTTCGCAACAAGAACGCTGGTTATAAATTAATTACGAGGGTCAAATTCACAACTGGGTCTCATTCCACCAGACGATTTTGGAGGGAGGCGAATGTCTTACTAGTTCGCCGTTGGCTCAAGGGACCGAGTAAAGGAGGAGACGATGTTTGGCCTTCCTTACAAGGGACCAACTAACCAGTCGACCGACCAACCTGCCACTTACCGAAGGATAATAACGTAGTAATCCTACCATGAGACACGGATGAAGTCCTTAATAACCCTATAAGCCCAAGATATATGTTGCATATCAATATACCAGAGACAACTGCTGTAGTAGCTACATTATATTCCGGAGAATTTCCGACCAATTAACTTATCGTGCCAGCTATAAGACGATAACATCGATTAAAACACGAAATAATAATTTGTAATTTACTTACGATTAATACAGTTTACGATTAGTAGTTTTACATATTTTGGCGGGAGGGGAGGAGGGGGGGATTACTACAAATATGTCATGTACCATTTAAATATAAAACTTTGATCTATCACTCACAATTGATAATAGTTAATACTTACGTTTCAACGATATTTTCAACGTTACATATCTTAATGTAATAAAATAACTTTCTAGAAAACTGTAGAATTGACGTACGAACACTCGGTCGATTAATTAATCATACAGCTGTAAGGTGGATTAAAATAAATTTAAGTGGATTAACATGTAAATCGCACTAAATAGAAAATTTTCACCGATTAATCTTTCGAGATAACTGCTACCGTCACATTATATTTGCTGGTACTTTTAATACTAATAAAGGTATTAGTCTGTAAGATCGACTGAAATAGAAAATTTCGATGAATAATTTACAGTTGACGCGACTCGCGTCATTTTCAATGTTGCATATTTTCAATGATCCTTCAGCTTTCCAAACGTAATAATAAGAGCAAACGCTTGTTTGTCTTCATGAAATGTTTGCAATAAATTATTCCAGTTGGATATTAAATATGTATCGTATTGCTTGGTACGCGTACTCATAAACGGGCGCATCGCAGAATTCCAATTTCGAATCGATCTTCGGTAATTTTCCAAAATTTTCAAAAACCCAACGCGAATTTCAATAAAGCCCTAGTAATTAATTTGTGATTATATCGCGAATGCCGGCAAATTCGTGTTACGTTGCATAGCGCGATAGGAATGCAACCGAGTTCAACAAGCGCCAATGCGAAGTGCGTGATTTAGAGAGACGCATAAACGATATTCCGATATGGTTTCATGCGATACTTTCATACAGCAATCGAATCGACCAGAACGAAAATTGACAAGCAACATCGCTCGCGAGCTTCGCAGCTGGCCACATTTTTCCCCACAATGGCCAATCGCTTTCATTAATTCCCCCGACCGATCACTAAAAAGAGAGAGAGAGAGAGAGAGAGCATACGTACCGTTTAAAAACTATTTGCATACCGACAAAACGATCGATTGTTAAAAAAAAGTTTAGAAACTGAAAAACTACATTTGTTGCATTTTTATAAAAAAAAAAAAAAAAATTGATGTCCCCGTCCAATAAATGTCCAGTGTCGTGTCGTCGATTTGGACAAAGTAGAAAAAAAGTAAGCGAATTTGTCGCGAGGTTTACGTTTTCACCGTGAACTTATTCCCTGAACTCATTTTCTCGCCTACTCGGGTACACGCGAAATGCGAAACACGCTGTGTATAACCGGTGATAAACAGCGACTTGGACAACGACTTGAATAAAAATGACAACGGCGAATAAACAACGATGACACGATGCGCCGGTGGAACTTTAAATATAGAAACAACGTCCGAGAGATACGAGGCTATCGTGGTGGCAGCTATTGGACTTAACGACATCGACATTTTATCCGCAAGACGGTCTTCACGCCCCCAAGTCTGCCACGGCAAAAAACAACGATCGCGCAGCGGACGATGTTATGAGCTGTTTTCCTAACCGATGGGAGACAGGTGGCGGCGAAAGTGGACTTTAACAAATGGTCACTGCTAGCTAGCATGAGACATGCCTACTTGAGATGCGGCAGCAGGATCTATGCCTGCCATTTCTCATCGGCGCGCTGCCGGCAAACAATACCCTAAACCAGCTATGTAAGAACTGTCGGGCACGAGTGAAGGACTTCGGGGCAAGTTGATCAAAGTCAAGGTACTTCCGCAGACCCTTGCCAAAACGTTCGCGCCAATAATGCGTGCGAGATGCAACTCGAACTTGTTCGCAGTTAGTTCTAGTCTTTGGGAAGACGTGGATTCATCGTTGGAAAATCGTCCCTTTACGTGAACGTACGTGAACGACGGAAAAAAAAGAAAAAACGAACAGAGGTTCGATGAAATCTTTCTCCTCTTTTAATGGAATATTTTCTTTTTTTTCTTTTTTCTTCTCAAGATATTCGTTCGCGCTGAACTGTAGTTGTAAAATGGGATGAAAAAATAAAACTCGGAAATTCGTTGAATACGTATATGCGAATGGATGCATATCTGTCTGCTTGTTTACCGGGCAATTTTGTTAAAGAAGGAACGAGAAGATCGAGACAAAGTATTTTGCTAAACGATCGTCTGCCGACAGTTTAGAGTTTAGAGGATATCGGGCGTAAACTGCCCTCAGGGACCTTGTTAGTTCAATTCGCCTGAACACCCTTTTCGTCGCGGAAAACTGCCAGCCCTTGTTGACTGCCCCAGACGCCGCGCCGTGAGTCCTCCCGCGTATGTTGCCACGTTGCCCCGAAAAGGGACGTTTATGGAAATATGCTTCCTGTTGCGGGGAATTCCTCGTCCCACCAGGAAATTCCCTTGCAACTTCGTTCGAGTAAAATTCAACGATAACTAACGCGACACGAGTTTTCCAATGTCGAAAGCGAAGAGAAAAGAACAGTTGAAACAAGCGAGAAAAAGCACGCGAAAGAGAGAGTGACGGAGAGAGTACGTGGATCCATGAGGACGACAGAAGAGGGACGAGAGCGGTCAGAGTATTGTCAAGGTATTGTCCTGCCTCGCTTCCAAAATAATCGTCTACCGGACCTAATGGGGTATGAAGCGCCGATATCAAAATAACTCATCCGTGTCCAGGCGCGTGGTCAAACGCTTCGAGCCTTTCTCTTCGGCGCGTTCATCGCCGCCATAGGCTCCCGAAAAGTTAAAAATAGTACCAGTGGGGGGCAAAAAAAAACTCCTTTCACCGCTGTCTATTGTCCCGGATTCGCAGATAGGAGGCTGCCGAGATGGTTACACGGTCCGTAGCAAAAATCTTGAAGCGTTGGCGATAACACGCTAACGTCGCGTGTTAGGCCAGTTCCTTTGTTCGCCGCGCGACGAACGATAACACTAATAATCGAGACGGAGATTAAAGGGTTTTTCTTTCTTTGCTTAATGACGAGAGACTCGCAACCTCTCGCTGGTTGCAGGTATTCAACTTGCCGAGTAAATGTTTCAGCGTTCGTTTCAACGGCGTTGCCAAACGGACACGAATTATCGATTAAGTCACATCGAAGAATGACGTTTAAATTTTTAATGCATTTGTATTTCAGTACACGGTCGTGTATCGACAGAAGGAACGGTTATAGGCAGCCTGAAATACGCTGTGTCACAATTTATTGCGACAGACGATTCTAACGTTCCATTATCATTCGACGAAATAGAAATTATATTTCTGGCAGTGCCGTGAATATTATTAAAATATCGAATCGGAAGGGTCATTTGAATATCGTTGGGGGATTTTCTGCAAGTCGAGAGAGAGCATGCAACCGATGACGCCCGATCGATGCTTCGCGTCAATATTTGTAATTCGCGTAATTAGCGTGTTTTCGTATCGGCATCGGGGAATAAAATTTGGCGACGAAACGGTGATCGAGGGAAATCACCGAGGCGAAATACACAGTCTGCTGGAATCCGACAATTGTCGCCGACAGTATTTCTAATGCACGATCAACAGGTTCTCTTTCTGCTAAACAATTCTTTTGAGAGATTGTATTCGGCACCAAAGAAAGCGTATATATACATATATATATATTATCGTGCTAAACATACATCACCATAGCTAATTTTGTCTCTGAAATTACACGTTATCAACAGACTGTAAATATCATAGAACAAACAACACTGCTCAGAAATTTTTTTGACCTTTGACTGCCAGTAAATCGAACAGACACTTAGCAAAGTTAACCCCTACACTATAATTATTGCGTTCACGGTCTTTCTACTTTTACCTCCAAAGGACATACATACAACACTCTATATTGACTTTTAAATAATTTCGAGTGGCAGAGGCTCGATAACAATTTGAAATACTACAACAAATACCGACAAAGCCGCAATAAGGTTACGCTTTCGAATGAATAATCGAGCAACGTACTTGGATCGTTCGATTGAATTATATAGAGACAGACAAACTAATACCAGACGAACAATACCATCAATTAAAGTCAAGCTAACTGAAACAAAGAAAGCCCTCTCAAGTGACTACCAGCTGACCGTCGCACACTCTTATTCGCCCACGATCGAATCTTCTCATTGAAACGATTAGAAACGACTGGCAGAGACGATCGGATTGATCGGCCGGGCACTGACGAAACCGGGCCCTTACGTAAGCGGTTATCGGGAAGGGAAATTACCCTAAATAGTAACAGCCACGCTGGGTGGCAATGGGCGCCGTATTGGACGA
Source organism: Tetragonula carbonaria (assembly GCA_032399595.1). Classification (NCBI taxonomy): domain Eukaryota; kingdom Metazoa; phylum Arthropoda; class Insecta; order Hymenoptera; family Apidae; genus Tetragonula; species Tetragonula carbonaria. The sequence continues at coordinate 7,819,445 of JAUCRC010000014.1, forward strand.
GCCGAAGGATAGCTGGGAGCCGTTCGGTGTAAAAGGTGGCAGCGGTGTAGAGGATGGGAGAGAGAAGGGTGCAGGCTGGTTTTCACCCTTGCAAGTCGAAAGTAGGAACCGCGACTATGGGCAAAGCTAAGTCTGTCCGTGTAATGGGGCATCGGCACGCGATTTCCAAGCCCCTCCCCTCCCACCCTGCGCTACGCTCGCGATTCTAACTTTCAACTTCGCCGAGAACCGCCGCCGCCCACCCACCGAATCCGACTCCCTCTTCTCTCTCTCTCTCTCTCTCTCTCTCTCTTTCTCTCTCACCACCGCGGTACAGGGTGTTGCGCTGTGACTTATCGGCTCTAATTATTCGCCGACAAGAAAGCGGGTAGAGAACCCAACGATCAGACCTGCCACCCTCGTAAAGTAGCTTTTCTCCGACGCATCGTTGCACCACCACACGCCGACTTACCGCTCGTTGTTTAGCCGTTTCGTCAGTCGATCGCGGTTCGGTTGGCGAAAGTATCGCGAGACGGTAGATTTCCAGTTAGAACGACGTATCGTCGATGAGAAATGTCAGACTTTGCTATATAAAGTTATTTTCGATTTGAGAGTTTAAATCAATTTTTTTTTAACGCAACGCCGGATCTCGATTCGAAATTTCAAGAACGGAACATTCAAATTTAGATCGAAGATAATTTTAAAAAATAACAGATTCGAATTCGGAATACTTCGAAAATATAACGACCAGTTTCAGTTAAAAATATTAAATGTACCGATTGAATTTAAGAGCTTTTAAAATTTGAAAGTTCAAACAGTGGCCTGGTTTGAATAGTCGGTTTAATTGGTCGCTAAGCGAAAGAGGATAATTTTCACTCGAATTTATAACCGACTGTCCACTGGAATTATGCTGTCTGGCCATCGCCTAACTACCGAAGATCTTTGTCCGGTGGCCACCCTCTCTCTAAACAACGGTTTTCAACCGGTCCTCCGCTTTGGTGTGATAATTTTTCAATTTGGCCTCATGCGTTATTGACGTCAGTAGACGTGCACCGACATTAGCAGCTCTTTTGACGAGGAGTCTGAGTGGTCGTCGCACAAAACAATGCTAACCCCGTGGTATCATTCAGCCCCACCAGCCCCCTGCTCCGCCAGCCTCCTACAGCCCGACCTCCCTCCCCCCCCCAGCCTGTTTTAACCCTACGGGAATAAGGAGAGTCGCAATGTAAGCAACACACAACACGTTGTGTGCACCCATGTTTTTTACATTAGCCAGACGATACTTGCCCCGGAGTATGAGAGAGCCTACCAGTGTGCAATGTCTATGGACGCGCGTCCGTGTGTGTTTGCAAAACTTCCGTGTGTTGGCTACAAGTTCCCTGGCTCTCTTAGTAACCTTCTACATTTCCCTGATCCCCTGCGACCCTATTGCGCCGAGGAAGCCACCGCCGCGCAAGCTGTTTTCAGCTCTTTGCTCATTCTCCCCAAAATTTCCCCTCCGATATCGACGACCAATCGGTAAAAAACCCACATGTATGTAGATGTAGATTCTTTGTTTGTCGTCGAAACGGATGAAGATTCGACACATGGGGAAACATCGAGCTGCAATTTGTACACGAAATTGCACGAAAGTGAGGCACAAAGAGAAGCAGATGCCGAATTTGCGCGGAGGGGGAGAAGCTCGCAAGTCGCTCTACACAAGGTATCGCATAAACAAAACCAGTTATCTAGACGCCACGCGGCCGACATCGTGCATCGTGTACACTTGGCTGGCGCGTCGATGCCTCGGTATACGTTGCAACGTGTTTAATATATAACGACGATTGTATATACATGGAACGGACGGGGACTAGCGATAGAGACGGAGATGAATGGGGTAAAGTGGAGGAGGTCGACGTTGATACGGTGAAGGAGGAGCACAGTGGGGCAAGGGGTAGTAGTAGACACAAGTAGAGCGAGAGAAAGAGAGAGAGAGAGAGAGTAGGCGCGCAAGATCGAAATACAGGGATGAAGGGATAACACGAAGACACAGGGTTGTAATGGTGGTAGTGATGGTGGTGGTGGTGGTGGTGGCGGCGGCGACGAGGGTAGAACAACCAGTCGTTTGTCGTCCGACAGATAAACAACGTCGTTATTGTAAATGCATTGGATCAACATGCTGCGGGGCTTCATTGGCGGCTTTTCTTCGCGATACGACCTACGAGAGGCTCTAGTTGTTTACGAGATCGATAGTCCGATCGGGAGGATCGATTTTATCGTATCGCGTCCGCCTCCCCAGGCGGAGAGAAACAATCGTTGCAACGTGCGCGTTGTACCGGGCCTGGTTTCTTTCTCTCTTTTTAGATTTCCTCGTAACCAAAGACCCCGGATCGTCGTGCACCTCTGCTTCTGCCTCTCGTTTACGTTTCGCCGTCTTTCTCGTTCCCTTTTCCCCCGTCTGTCCGTTCGTCTCGCTCGTCCGATGGATTCGAGAGAACGTATAGAGAATAACAAGGCGGATCACGTGACGCAGGTACAGATGCGTCGAAATTACACATCGGGCACCGTCTCGTTCCGCGTACAAAATATTTGTTCCAGTATAATATATACTGATTCGCAGTCGCGCGTATATCCCAGTGTTTTTCCATTACACCCACGAGGCAAATGCTCCGCACCATCTGTAAATCGTGTGCCCCCGGAACGAATCAAAAATACGTCGCTGATCGTTAACGACGGCCCCGCGGATCCCTTCGATCGTGATTATTGCACCGATGCGCACTTCCGATCACGAGAGAAAGTCGAGAGTCGAATCCCACTGTTCCCGCCTGTCGAGAGACGGCGTATTTCACCGTTCAGTGAATCTGGATACACCGTTCCGTGTATGAATGATGTACCGCCGACTGTGTGTATCGCGCGCGCGCGCGGAAAGGAAATCCAAATGTTTTTTCATCCCTTAAAGGATAGACAAAATATTAAAGCCCCGGTTTCTCCAAAAAGAAAAAAAGAAAAAAAGAAAAAAGAAGGAAAAAAACAAAAAGAGAGAGAAAAGAAAATCGTCGAATAGTACGATCCAATTTACACGGATAGAGACAAAGGGCAACAAAGTACATATGTATCGTGGGTAGACGGCGAAACGCTTCGATTTCTCGGTCATATTAGACGATGGCATGACTGTACGATGACCATGAGAGCTCGATGCCCGCTGTTTGTTCCTCGCTTTATCTCGAACGTAAACACCGCTCGGAATATATAGAAAGTGGCGTAAGCAGGGGAAAGGGAGACAGACAAATAGGTGGAGTGTCGTACCTGGTCTGGCACGGAGGAGAGGGACGGACGACGAACAGGCGACCGCCTGCCTGGCCACGCAAAGACCTGCACTGAAGGAAAAAGGAAAAACGAAAATAGAAGGACGGACGGACGGACACTGGATAAACAAGGGGCAATAGAGATAAACAGAGAATATTGCGAGGAATATGCGCAAACACGAAACTCTCATTCTTCCTCACCCTCTGCATACTTTTTTTCCACTCCCTTCCATTCTTTCCCACCTCTGTTCGTTTCGTCTCTCCGTCACGCTTCATCTCTCTCTCTCTCTCTCTCTCTCTCTCTCTCTCTCTCTCTCCCCGTCCCTTCGACGTCCCCCTTTTCGCTTTCGTTTGTTCGAACGCGCGCCTCATTCTCTTTCCCTGACCTTCGTCGCTCGTTTGGCATCCGCTTTTACAAGCACGCTCCTCTTTTCCTTCGTTCGCGCTTGTGGAGCCAGCCTGGCTTAATTTATGCCTCGAGATGTTTCGTTAAGGATTTTTATTCCGATTCCCTCCGCGCGATACAACCGTGGCCGAGAATTAACTACTTAACACCGAGCTCTGTCATCGTCGTCTACTATCCGCCTGGTTTTTCCCCTTGGCAAACGCTCTCGTCGTCCGCGTCCCGCGGAATTTATAGCTCGCAGTGTCGAGCTTCATTAAAATTAAACGCCGCGATGCCGCGTACGCTTGTTTTTCTTATTTTCGTACGGTCGCGAAGGGGACTGTGATCCAGTAACGGAGAAAGCCGCGAAACCAGGTCAACGTTAACGGTATTCCCGATGTCTCGGGAAAAGAAGGGTCGTACCGTTTTCGACGCGATCTTTCACTCCGCGATGATTGATGCGCGCCAGGCTTTTCTTCAATTAGCAGACGTTGCTCTCCTCCTTCGAGCTTCACCCTGCTTCCTACCTCGTTGATTCGATTACAGGACCGTTCATTACGTCGATGAATTTAAAAATATACAAACACCATTAGTCATCGCGCGCAGGCGAGAGAATAAATTTCCTTCGAGCCGATGAAAAACAACCCTCGGACCGATAATACCCCGATAGTACCTCGTAATCTCGTCGTCGTCGTTCTATACAAAGAAGAGGAGGAAGAAGAGGAAAAGAAGAGAAAAAAAAAAGAAAAAAAGAATACTATTCTCGCACCTTTCTTTAGCTCAGAGTATTACCAACATTATCGAACGGGAATGATGTACGAGACGCGGTGGAATATCGCAGGTGAAAAATCCAACAGTGGCGCGTTTCAATCGTGCCATTTCTCGGCCGGTTACGAGGTTCGATATGAAGGTGTCCGAAAAATTCGTAGTGTCCACCGATTCAGGTCGACGGAGCGGCGATGTAGGGGCGAGACACGGAAGGGAATGAATGCAGACGGGACAGGTAAGGTATTTGACGGTCTGTAGGACCGGGGGTACGTCGACCGAGGGCAGACTATATAATTTCCCTTGAGGGAGATCGGGATGGGCGATACGAGGTCGGAAGGGGTAGCGAAAAGAGGGGGCCAGGGGTGTGAGAGAGATCAGCGTGTTTTCCAGGTGGGGAGGTGTGCTGTGCTCATCCGCGAGCCCATCAACGCAACCATCCTCCGACAATCGATTATTATCTTTCCAATTTGCATAGCAACCGAGCTCTTGTTCAAATCTGCACCCCCTGTTTCGACCCCTTCGGCAACCCCTTGCAAATCCTACTTCGCCGCTGCGACTCCTCGTCCGGTATCGTTTCTGTAACGTGCTCCACCTTTTTTTTCTCTCTTTCTCATTCTCTCTCTCTTCTTTTTTTCTCTCCTCTTCAATTGAACCGAGCGTGTTCGCGTTCGATCGTCTTTCGCGCAGGGATGGCTTTTCGACGTTCCCAGCGAACCAATCTGTTTGCGGATTTTCTGAGAGAACGACACGTTCCAGCGATATTCCAAGCGATCGATCAACCAGGCGCGCGATAGCGGAAGAAAGATAGGAATTTCGAATTTCTTTTTTCGTTTTTTTTTTTCGAAAAAGCGGACGTAAGGAGAACAATAAGGTCGGCGAGGTCGCGCAAAGTGGCAGATATCTAGTACATAGATGACAACTTTGGCTTTCCAGGATCTTTTCTTTTGGTACCCTTGAAGAATGGACGCGTCACGCCGGGGGGTGGCACGAAGAAAAGGAGGGTGAAACACCCCTCCTTTATAAAATCTTTGACGCGTCGCACGGCGAGCCATCGGCGTGGCAGTCATTAATAACTTTTAGGTGGCAGATTTTGCGCGTATTAATCCACCATATTATACCGCGAGTCTGCAGCCGTCCTCCGCCATCCGTCCCCTTCTTGCTTTCGCTTGCTTCGGTCCCGTCCACGCTCTCTCCCCCTTATATTCCGAGAGGGCGACCGGATAGCTGAGTCGACGTCTCCTTAATGAAAAATCTGAATCCCGAGTCCGCCTTTTCTTTTCACCCACTATTCTCCACGGATTCTCGATCCTTTGCTAATGGTAATGACCGTCGCGGAATCGTGGAACTTGCCTGGTAAAAAGTGTTAAATCTCGAGCGTTACTCCCTTCTCTTTTCGCACTGTCGTAACCGGGCTATTCGTTCACCGTTCCGACCGGCCGACCAACCAACTTTCGCCGGGAATACATCGTTCGTTGGGTAGATCCAAGAAATTTCGAAGGCGATGTAGCTTCTCGAGCCGCTCGGTCTTGAATTTAGCTTATCGCCCCGGCGAAACCAGGCTGTGCACACCACTGGTATTTATATCCATCGTTTACGGGGAAACAACTTGGACTTTTCTCATTTCTACGTTTGCAAGAATACCAGGGCCGCCAAAGTCTCGCGTAACGTGCTCGCGTGGCAAATTAACAAACGTCGGAGCAACGAACCGGCTCTCGATTCCACCTTCTGCGATATTACCTTCTTCGAGCCCCCTCTCTTCACCGCGTTTCATATACAGAGACGTATACACACTCTTTCTCTCGTCATAGCGAGAAGGTATATTGTCGAGCGACAGCGACGATAGACCGAGGAAATTTCGTGTACAATTAGAAGGCTTTTGTAGAAGCTAAACTGCTAATAGCCTCTGAAGAAGGGGGGCACCGTCTCTCACTTCTCCGCCACTACCCTTCACAGCCTTACCCTTCTCGTCTCGCCTCTCCGCCTCGCCGTACACCTCATTTTGCGTGACAGTCCTCCTCCTGCTCGTATCTACTGCTCGTCGTCTTCTCTTCCACCCTTTCTCTCTCGCACCCGACGTGAGGTCTTTCGCCTTACACGTCGGTCCCTTCGTTTTCCAACCCTTTCTAGAGCTCGCGTTAAAGTCAGAACGTCGCCCACTCTCGCGGGTACCTAGCCGCCAATTCGCTCCCCCTCCTCCTCTTCCTCCTCCTCCAAGTCCTTCCGAGGCACGCCACGACGCTACGACAGAGACAGAGACAGAGAGAGAGAGAGAGTCCTCTCGAGACAGAGAGAATCAGCCTCTCTTGCCAGATCGAGGTGAGAGAATTCGCTGTTCCGTTGCTGCGGCTCGTGCCAGAAGACTTATCGTGGATTATAAACTAGGATTGTTTTCATTAAACCTGGCGTTCGCCCGACTCCCTCGTTCGCACCCTTTTCGGCGAGCGAGCGAGCGTGTACCTCTTATTGAGTGTCGTAAGAATCTAGTCTAACTCACACGCCTGTACGTACATCCCTTAATCGCTGGTGGCGTGCTGCTTTCTTCGACGTTATACCGAATTCCTTTGTGATTTTCTCCGTAATTTTTCCACCTGATTTAAAGATGACATTCGACGAAGATTCAAACGCGACTTTTAGAATTATATTATCGAGCGGTATTTTTGTCGGGTCGGTTAATCGAGGAAAAACTCGGAAGAAAGATTGAGTTGGAATTTTCGTTACCGTTCCACGAACGGTGGCAACCGTTCCTCATTCTACTGCCTACGTATCAACGTCGCGAGAACACCGGCAGATAAAGTAATCGGAAAGCAGAACGAAGAGCGAAATAGAGCCTGGCAAGAACTAAGCAGAAGAAGGCGTGACGATAACTGGGCTAATGTGCAATAATGAACACGGTTGCTTATCAAATGGCCCTGACGGTTCTCTTCCTGCTGCTTCTTTAACGTCACGCCAGTTTCTTTCACGAACCGCGAAACTCGCTCGTAACAGCGCGAGCTCTCTCTCTCTCTCTCTCTCCCTCTCTCCAACGATCGTCACCGTCAACCCATTATTTGATATTTAGCCTCGCCGAGACTTTCGCCTCGCGTCGTTTCCACGTCCTTTAATACCGTGTGCCATTAAAATTCTACCTTCGTTAACCAATCCGAGACGTCACCATCGGCGCAGAAGGATGAAATCTTACGGTGCAAACGGGCTGATCTCTCTGGTCTCGACGCGCAACACACTCCAAGCTCAAACGAAATACGTTCGTTATTGGTTCGCTGTATACAGCGGCTCATGTAAGACCAACACCAAAGACGCGTACACGTATACGTAAGAGCTACGTACATACACGTATATGTACATATACTATGCATATGGAGTTGCTCGTGCTAAGAATAGGTAACATACAGACGGTCAGATATAGCTAGGACTTTGTGCCTATAAGCGAGCAGGTCATTGGCATTAGGGGTTGGAAGGGTGTGCATTTGCACGACGTGTGTATTCGTACGCGATTTAGTTCCTCCGTGGCAGGTTGCCTTCGCCGCCGATACCGGTTGCCAGTATCGGCCACGTTTTGTACTCCAATTGGAACAGAGTCAGTCTCGGCCGACTGAAGAGATATACCGCGGGGCGGGGAGGAGGAGGAGGAGGAGGAGGAGGAGGAGGAGAAGGAGGAGGAGGAGAAGGAGGAGGAGAGAGAGGGAGTAACACAGGGCTGATAAAAACGGTGAAAAAAAAAGAAAACGAGCAGAATCCCAGGCAGCGAAAGTTCCCAGGTGATTGGTCGTGGGAAATATCGCGGTTAGGAGGCGACTGATAAAGTGGATCGATGAATCGATGCGGAACAACCGAATATTTGCCGGATATGCGACTGTGTGCGCGAATTTTCCACACGGGTATAAATAGACGAAACTTTTGCCGGTGCATGAATAGCCGAGATATATCGCCCCGTGCTGTCTGAGAATCGAGAAATCCGAACGCGTTGCGGAACAGTCAATCATCGGTCGGTTCGAATTGTTATAAAAATAAATTACAGACGTTCGGTCAGTGATCGATGGAAATCAAATTTCCCATATATTTAATTAAAACGCGTATGGATGAATTAAGGGTTGACCGTCGTTTTTATTTCTCATCTCGTTTGACGAAATTTTCCCAATCAATCGACACTTTCTCTCTCTCTCTCTCTCTCTCTCTCTCTTATGTCTCGCATATTTCCCGTAGATCGGTGGTAAGAGCAACAGCTAACAGCCGAACCCTCGTTGATACGGGTTTACATTGATATCAAGTATGTCCAGTTTACGGATCGATACGACCGTTCATACGGCGTTGAAATTAGAATGGTTTAGAGGGGTAAAATTGCACCTGTGTTACAACTGATATTTTATCTCGTCTTTTTCCCCTTTCTTCCTATCCTTTTTTTTCCTTTTTTTTTTTTTATATTTGCCCGATATCTACACGCACAAACGCGTGTGCGCGCGTGTTATTCGTCCAACGATTTCGACGAATTTAATTGTTTGATTATTAACGCTTTCGGGGCATCCCATCGGTGATATAAAACGCGCGAAATAACGCTAGTAAATTATCAAAAATTGCCGCGGTGGCTGGGACGCCGCTGCAAAATATAAATTCTCACGCAATTTTGATACCGTTCCAGATGAATATTTCGAGAGCCACATCGATAATAATCAGAATTTTAAAAGGCACAATTAATTGATTGTAACGCGGCGCATCAAAGGTTAATGTTATATGCTAGTTACATACGTATTACCGGACGGGCAAACGCGAGTAACGCTAGGAATTCATCATTATTGGTACGTAGGTATGTAGAATGCCGTATCGCAGATTAAATACACCGGACGGTGCGTGCGCGTGCGATAAAACCGTGCCATCCACCGGTGATATATTATTTTTATTCATTTATATACCGCATAAAATATTACGAACGATCGCGTTACATCATTAAAAATGTACGATTCCTTTGATCCGGTGCATTCCATCCCCCCGCGCCATACCTCGGCGCTTTTCTTAAAGCCTGTGCAACCGCTAGACACTCTTTCGCGTATTCCTTTTTTTTTCTTTTCTACCCTCCCTCCCTCCCTCGCATTCTCGCGTAGAATCGCGTTTCAAACAAGAAAAATTCAATTCGTCCGTGACAACACACAGGACTTTTACGACATAATCATGTCCTTTATCATCGATCGCGCCAACCCACCAGCGTTTCGTTACACGCCGTAAACGTCATTTCAACGTGAACTATGAAAAATTCCGCGTAAACTCTCGCGTAAAATATCCGTTTTCACTATTTCCCTGGTGGTGCACGCAGGATCGTAGTTACGTGTCATTAATTACGTCACGTGTCACTTGATAGACTTTATCGAACGTCTGGAAAGTCGCGACGAGAGAATCGCGGTGGATCGGTGGCGAAGTACAAGGTTCGCGTAATAACAGTTAAAAACGAACGCGTACAGCTCGCGTAAGGCTCGCGTCAGCGTGATCCAGCCAATACCGAGAGCTAAAGCGTATACGCGTACTTGTATGTACGTGGGCGGTCACCTTCGCCTAAGTGCAAGCCCGAAGATATCGCGCTGAAAGGAAGAGCTGCGACGAGGAGGAAAGGTGCGAGAGCATAAAATACCAGTGCCGACTGGCTGGCCATGTTATCGAAACACGCAATGCCACAGATTACGAGAAAATATGTGTGCACGGTTCAGACATACACGCTCGTACGTCGCGTCTCGATACACGCTTTGCGAGCCTCGACCTCGAAGGATCCTTGCAAATTGCTACCGCCGATGGTAGTGACTGGAAAGTGACTTTCGAGGAAGATGATGCTGGAGGTGTTACCTAGCGTGGTATCGCTCGACGTCGAAATAGATTCGAGTCTCCGAAATAGTTGCCACTGTCGACACGGATCAAGAGAATTGGATAAACCGGCGTATAGGAGAATTGAATAAACGGTAATTCTATTTATCGATAGGATAACGATTCCGTTAATTGCGAGACGACATCGGGACGAAGAAGCCTGAAATATTTAACGCGTCCATAATTCAACACGGTCTGTCCTGGTTTATTCCGTAATCGTGGATAAGCAACAGAGACACGCCTGCCTGCCCGGCGAAATCAGTCGATAATCGCGGTAAACCGAGCTCGCGTCTCGATCGCACCAATTATCCAACGTGAATTAGCTTTCTTTCGGATTAAGCTTGCCAAGTGACTCGGTCAGAAGGCTCGCTCGAGGTTCGATCGTGTATCAACCAGCGTAATGACACGACGCACGCGTAAAGTAAAGACCAAACGTTAGTACGAACGAGTTTCGTTTAAACACGGCGGTTATCGAGCTCAACACTAGGCGTAGCTACCTTTCCACCCTGTTACAGCCACGTGCGTGCTTTACGCGGCGAGATATTGGTGGTCGCAACACGCTAGAAAATACGGTTCGTTATATCGCCGGTGTCCGTTTGCATTCACGTAAGTGCGCATGCAAGTACGAATAAACAACGGCTAATACACTGGCAAGATCGCGTGTCCCGCGAGGTTAGAAGAGCCGGCCGCGTGAACCCTAGTCTCCGCATCCCCTGCGCCGCAAAGAGTCGCCAGCAACCGAGAGAAAACCCGCCCGCGTTATCGATGTAACGCCGTCCGCATGACTTTCGCGCTTGGCTAACTTCTCTCTCTCTCTCTCTCTCTCTCTCCCTTCCTATCCTCCTCCCCTTCTTTCTTTCGCCTTCCTTCTTTCTTCGTTCCTTCTTTGTAAATTCGTCTTCTCCACCCCTATGGCCCGCACCTCACCTAGTCGCGCACGCTTTTAACCGCACAGAAAATTATTGCGTATTTGATCGTGTAGTTGAACCGGCTGTGCCGTTATCGCGAGCTCAGCGCGATACATTCGTAATTACCTTGTTCACGCCGAACAAGTAATATCGGTTATCTCAGCGAGATTGCCGCGCCACGGAAACCGTAATCGAACGTTAATTGAATTTTAATTCCACGATAAAGAGAGGAGTGGTTCGAGCAGAGTGGTAGAGGAAAAAGCGAAAAAAAAAAGAAAAGAAAACGAGAGGAAGAAAAAGGGAAGAATCAACTGGTACTTCGCGATCGGAATGTAGGCTTGAGAGAAGTTGCGTTGGGTGAATTTCGAGCAGGATGGTGTGATACCAGCGGTTCCCAGAGTATTCCCAAGTTTACCGAGGTCGCGGTCTGTCGAACGCGAAACAAGAAACCCCGGGTCCCTCGAGAGGAGACGACACCTTCTTCCTCGACATCACAATACGATAGGAAGCGAAGAGTTTCGAGACGTTTCGCAGTTAGTTGCCCTCAGGAGATGAAGGCGTAAGTAGGTAAGAAAGTTATTTCCCGACCGGACACGCTTAACCCTTCCTCGAGGCTCCTTTCCCCCTGGTACAAGGTCTTTGCGTCGCTGCCGCGACGCTGTCGGATACCCACCACGTCGTCGCACCCTTCGCTACCGTCACACCTCCGTCACACGAACGCTGTTCGCCCACGGACGTACCAACCGTCCACCGTGCATCGTGCTTACGGATATATACGACGGAGCGACTGAAAATAGGAAAAGAGCTTTCTAAAGAGCGGGAGATCGATCGATCGATCAGTTCAGTCACCCTTCGCGTTCTGACGAACGTGAGACAGAGTTGGTTGAAGTTAAATTTATCGAAAATATTTCGTGTCGGGCAATCGTCCGCTTCGCGGGGAACGATAAAAGCGAGGTAGTCAATCACCGATCATAAGGCATTTAAAACGTCTTCTTAGTTAGGAGACGAATACGATACGAAATAATTGATAGGATCGACATTTTAATCCTCTCCTATCGCATCATCTCTGTTAAGTACACGGATCAAAAATATATATACATCAACGTTTCGAAACAAGGGTGTGTACAGTGTGATTCGCGTACAGAGGAATTCGTGAAAAATGACAAACAGTTGGAAAATTGAACGATGCGTTTGAACGGTCGCCAAGATTTTCACCGCGTTGGACAGCGTATATCGTATATCGTCGCGAAATGTGTATATCGAAAAGAAAGAAAACGTCGAGGACGTGTGGATGAAACATTTTTATCGGCACGAATGCGTAATAGCGCGACGCGATTGTTTGTAAAGATAGCCGATCGGAAGACGGGCTCATTGTTCTCGCGAGTATCGCGGCGAACGTCGCAGGACGTCATCAGCGGTAAACTACCGCATCCGAGTGTCATTTACTATTGAAGTCAAGCTGGCCGGTACACGCTAAACTTAGCATTCGGTACACACCGGCGTGGAAAGGAAATGAGTGGCTTGAGTTTGCGTTTTATACCCTACGCGAGTGCTATAATGCTGACGTCTGTACTAAAAATAATAAATCAAGAACAGAGGTCTATCTATAGAACACGGCAACAATCCCCTATCGTCTATCGTCTATAGCATTTCGCGAAACTTTCCGCTACCTCCCGCTTGCGATTTCACCGGCGAGAGAACGCGGTTCCTTCGCGTTGTGGATACGTTTGAACAAAGTGGGGCCCCGTTTCCTATCGCGGTGTTTAAACATCGCCTTGTTGTTACGTGTCACTGCGATGTGTATCCGGACTGTGGTAGAACGTCGCGTGATGTTCGACGCGTACAACCACGAGGAAAGGATCGCAAGACCTACATCTGAGTGCAGCATCGATAGCGCACGAGCTACGTGGTTGACACGGCGCGTGTACTTTAGAGGCAAACAACGCTTGTGACCAATGTTCAATCTTTTTACGGTAAACCTTCATAAATTTCAAACGCGAGCAAACGTTTGCAGGCTATAAACGGGAACGTTGCTTTGTAACGTTTGCCGTACGAGTCGCGACAAACTAACGTAAAATACAAAAACGGAGAACGCAGTAATTATCTTTTGTTCGAACGTTTCTTGGGCTCATGACATAACGTAACCAGGCCAACTAAATCTGTTCTCTCTCTCTCTCTCTTATTCTCTTCTCTGTTTTTAATTCGAAATTCCAAGTCTAATGATTTTAGGTGATTGATATCTATGCAATGTTTTTGTTCGTTCACAAAAATTTGTAGTGGAGTACGAGTACGCGTTATAAAACTGAGGACGTGCAGCAGAATGAAAAAGTAGTAGGAAAGCAAGTCAGGTGGAATTAACAGCGCTACAATCGTTACAATTCCGTCTTCGATAAAAATTTTCTTTGCGAGTCCAAAACTCGGCTCGGCCTAAAGTTAGGGAATCTCGGTTATTCCTAAAACTCGCGCAGACGGTTGACCCAGCCGGTATCGGTTCCTCTCAGAAGCCGCCCCTTGCGAGGGCGCGGAAGCACGTGCGCACGTCCTCTTATCGCGCCGCTGCGAGAAGAAATAAAAAAGAGTGGGGAAAAGAGCAAGGAAGAGAAGAACAACGCTGCGAGCCGTATGAGAAGAAGAAGAAGAAGAAGAAGAAGAAGAAGAAGAAGAAGAAGAAGAGGAGGAGGAACGTGAGGTTCGGCGACGTAGCTGAAAAAAGTGCGGGACGGGGGCTGTCCGACGACATTTTGCAAGAGAGAAAGGAAATACTCGCGTGGCAAGAACGGCGAGGAAGAGAACGGAGAAAAAGGGAGAGGAGGAACGTACAGAGAGAAGAAGGAGGGAAAGGTCGCGGAGTTTAAAGGCTAAACGGCCGGGATGTGCGCCATGCATAACAATTAGCCTGGGAAAATCATGAAAATGTTGCGGACCTCTTTTAACTTCGGAGCACTGGCCCTCAAGTCCCTTTTCCCATTGTCGTGTCCCTCTCGCCCCCGTTGAGAAACTACCCCCACCGCGCGTTCAACCCCCTCGACGGAAGCACGGCGAGATAACGGAGAGTTACACGCCCTTCCTTTAACCCTTTCCTGAAGGTTCTCGCTTGAAAGACCCTCGCAGCGGTTCTCAAACTCTTTTCTTCGGTCTCACTGCGAGAATCCACAATAATGCCAACAATGGTTAACGTTAGAATTAACGCGGAATTAACAATCTCACAGGCAGAGGCATAATTTTCATCGAAGTTATTCGTTGTTGTTTTATCGACAGCGGTTACGTAAAGTAAAACGTCCAATAAAAACAACCAAGAAAGTTGAAAGGAACTATTTCGACGTTCTTGTTTGACAAGACGAGTTTAATTAACTCGTTGAAAAAAGAAAAGGAAAAAGAAAGAAAAAGAAAAAGAAAATAAAAGCGAGAGAGAAACTCAGGGAGGAATAATCGAGTGTAATAAAGAGGATAAGAAAAGTTTGAGTCCCTGCAGAGGAAGTGAAACGGGTGTATACGACAGACGTAAGCCGGAAATAAACGTTCCAACCAAGGCGGCAAGAGGCAGGGTTGATATCGTGTCATCTGAAGGAGCCGGCAAACCATCAGGGATGCACGCACGTACGGCCATATTAGGACTGGAGTAATATATGGGATTCCTTCCAGGCAAGGTGCTCCTTAACGTGATTTACGTAATCTTACAATACCCGGCGTGCCGGGTTAGATCAGCCGCATATTATATATTACTCGATCCCAAGGAACACCTACCACCTTTCAAGCGTACCACGGCTAATACACGACTGGTGTACACTCGGACGTTACACACGACGAGCGATTGACCTATCGGTTGATAATTTATGGCATCTGTTTGCGCGTGAAATTGTAAATAGAAATTTCAAAGAGAATCACAGCCGTTTCAACGTACGTGCAAACTAACAGAAACGCTTTATGGCTTACGTTGCGAGAACAATGAAAGGGGAAACAAAAAAAAAGAAAAAAGAAAAAAGAAAAATGGCTTGTATAATTAGCGTTGATGCGAGACGCGGTATCAAGATGGGACGAACGTAAATTATTATCGTTCCATTTAAAATTAATTTCAGCTTTAAACTGTTCGGCGCGCAAATGGATAGTCGAGAGGGTTCGCGTGAAAAAACCACCGATCGATAATGAACGAACTTATTTGAACGTGCATGCGTAAATAATATCAAACAGAGAGGTCTGAAATAATTGCTCGTCGACGATATTGCGTCGAAACGCTCGTTTCAACGGCCAGGCGAAATATCACACCGCGTGAAAATCCCAAAGCGTGACACGATCGCAGAACTTCGACGCGTCCGTACGTCGAGATTGCGGCAAAACGTTGGACGGAGTATATGCATAATTCGACACGATACTAACCGCGAATAGACCGTATCTACGAACACCCACTTAATTCCGTAGCCTAAACAGGAAATCCTCCTTTCAGGTAATTGCATGACTCAGTTAAATCTGCGAACGACTGAAGCCCGTTCAATTAATCAATTACTGTCAAGACAGCCTCGACTGTCACCGAGAACTCGCTACCATGGAATTATCGCGGCGAGGACGTATCACGCAAAACTAAAACGACGACCTATATATAACAAACACATACACACGATGCCTTTTTCTAAGAAGACGTACGAGCACGCACGAGCCAGCGTAATACATATTCATAAAAGTGCATATCGTCAATTTGTCGCGAAGAAATTTCATCGGAGTCGCACGATTGTTACGCTTCGAGCACGTGCAATACGCACGTAAATATACGCGTGTCATGTGCACTAACATCTGCGCGTGTATCTGTGTACAAGTCGATAAGACAGCGTGCATACGTGTAAAACACGTACGTGTAATTTCCGAGTTAGTATCTCAGTAGGCGATTGCACATTAAGTTTTCTTCATATCGAGCTGTGCGCTCCCCTTGTCCAGGCCTGCGTACCTCAAACTCGCGCTTCAAAATCCTAAATTCTTAAATCTTCGAGTAACGACGACGACGGCGACACCACTGTATCGGGGAAACACGTTGATTATTTACGTGGACGAACGCTGCTCGAACGTCAGCATGCTCGGTATGAGAGATCCCTTAATTCCCCCAGAAGAAAAAAACACGTTCTCGAGCCGGTTCTCGAGACCAAGAAAACGGAATTACTGCATTCTGCATTGTTCTAAAACGGCGTCGTCGCGAGACAACCTTGATGCCTGAAAACATGCGTCTCGTACCTAACGAAAGAAAAATTTAATCTTATTGTTAGTTGCCTCGCAATCGGCTCGAACGGTGAAAACGTTCTCTGGCGCGCAATCCTGGGTCATCGACGATTGTATTACGAGCGAGATAAGATAATTCACGACGAGATACGGATTGTTTATCTTCTGAACATTCGACTCGAAACCGTTCACGGGTTAATACAAATTAATCGTTAGTCAAAAGGTCGTTTCCCCTCCCCGTGTAACAAACTTCTAGCCTTTTTGATTTACGAGCGTGCGCCTGCTCAAACTCGCTTGTATATCGTAACCGACACGGTTGTACAACCATAAATCCCTTTACACTTAAATAACTACTATCCGTGTAGATAATTTAAGTGCACGTCATTATGACAAATCGATTACACGCTCTCCGCACAAATAATCGGAATACAAATGACATCGCGGGTACTTTACCGCGACGCTACACGCGCGTCTATATGTACGCGCGGAGAAACGCGACTTTCCTATCTGTCGCACACCTATCTGTGAATTTTCATCGTATGCAATTGCCCTTGACAATGAGACGACGCTGGTGGAACGATCAATTATCGATCTCTTTCGATGCGTCTCCCCTCCCCCCTCCCTCACACACACACACACACTCTCTCTCTCTCTCTCTCTCTCTCTCTTTCTCTCTCGACTCTCTGACCAAGCTAACTCCGAGATAATTGCTTTTAAAATAGCTTTCGAAGGATTTCGCTATTGTCGGGAGCAACGCGAGAACGTAACGAGGAATTTTTCACAATTTTTGCGAAGGACCACGAGGCGCGTGGCGGGGGAGGGGGGGGGGTGGAAGCGAGCTCGTTGAATAACACCGTTACAGAAAATCGAGCGACGGTGTTGTAACAAGGAATACAAATGATCTAATTTACAATGGATCCCGGCGGGTTTGGAACTTTTTATTTCGCAATCCACACGGTGAAAACTAATCTAGCCGATGTAATAGATCAACGCTCGATATCTAAAGTACGATGACGTGAGTACCTTTGCGTTGGTATTCCACTTGGGAATACCTGATCAATCAATAAACCGGTGAAATAACCAAGTGATTGCGCGGCTCTCTGTAAATTTCTTGCAACTATCGGCAAACTACAGCGAAAAAAAAGAAAGAGAAAGGAAAAGAAAAGGAGAGAAAAGAGAAAGACGCAAAGCTGAGAGAAACAATCATTTATCACGCTTGAAATCTCGCGATTTCAAAGTCAAGAAGTGCGGCGCGTATCGATTAAAAAATAAAACACACCGCGCGATGGTTGAATCGTGCCTACACCAGTTAAACCCATTCTCGTTTCAAGAGCATAAGGCGAGGAACACGCGAACGGGTGACTCGAATTTTTTTCAGGTTCCACCGGCCACGTGTCACCGCGTTCATCTTGAAAAGCGGCAAGGTAAACTCATTGTTTGTGCGCGCACGCACAAACGACATTATAAAACGCGCGTGTAAGGCTATCTCGCTGGCTCTATTCAAGAAGGTATTATGAAACTCCCTCGGAAAACGTACTCTTCGCTTTGTTTCACCTTTTATTTTGCTCTGCTTTAACCGGATGGCAGGAATGAAATCCGTGTACACGTGTGTATATGTGTGTGTGTGTGTGTGTGTGTGTGTGTGTATAGTGGTGCGCGTGGTCGCCCCCCACTGCCGCATTTAAACGCACCCACACCGACGTTGTTCGACGCTCGTGTGCGCGTGCACGCACGGGAAACCAACGCGTTTTCCAACTTACAATGTAGAATCGTCTCGCGTCACTTTCGCCTTCCTTTTTGTCAACCGTACAAAAGTCGACTACAGAGAAGGAAAGCGGTGAAAATAACGGAAAAAGAGAAGAAATCTCAGGCTCCGCGTTAATTCCGCGATGATCGTGACGTGTTCTAAACAACACGCGCGTGTCCACAACTCGTCGCCGACGTCGTTTTCGTCGTCTTCGTAGTCTTCGTAGTCTTCGTCGTCGTCGTCGCCGTGGTCGTCATCGTGGTCGCTTAAAGCCTCCTTTTGTGCTTTGATATTCAGCCGAGCCGGTGTAAACGAAACCTCCAAGGCACCATTCATGCCGCTTTTTTTCAATTCCGAGTGTACCAGTTTAAAAATGCCGGGCTACGCTGGTGTATACAGCGGCGGTGGGGCGCGTCTGCTGGCTCGCAAATGGCGCGATACGAAAATGCGAGCGTTCAAGCGGCAATGCACCAA
The DNA here is from genome assembly GCA_032399595.1 of Tetragonula carbonaria. Taxonomy (NCBI): domain Eukaryota; kingdom Metazoa; phylum Arthropoda; class Insecta; order Hymenoptera; family Apidae; genus Tetragonula; species Tetragonula carbonaria. The sequence goes on from JAUCRC010000014.1 coordinate 7,838,033, forward strand.
CGAATAAACGATAAAAGCATCGCCTTTTTGTAAAACGCGCGCGCGTACCGCCGCGTACTTTCTTCGGCGGCGTGGCCGCGCGCGCTACGTGCAATTAGGTCGGCGAATGAGTAATGCCGCTGCTCTAATCTCGGCAATGGGTGAACGTTCCAGAAAGTAACGGACCCCGAGAGGCTGGTGCATTCCATCGGCCGCGTAAGAACCGCGAAAAATCTGTCGTAAACAATCGTTTTGCGGTTGTTCCATGCTTCTGGAGCAACGACTGCTCGTCAGAATGCAATTTCGCATGCAAACGAAGAGAGAAGACATATTGTACGAATATAAATATAAATGAGACGTGGTTCGAACTCGCGGATCGTGGAAAGGTGGACAGGAGGAAATCGAAACAACGATGGAAGAGACGGTGTTAACGAATGAAAAAGAATTCAGAAATTCATTAATTCCCCACCAAGGGGAGATGCGGTGATTTCGTGAGCGGTGCGTTTGTTCCAAAGTGTCGGAGTGACGCGCGAACGGGGCGATTAATCTTCATTGGAAACAAAAGAGAAAGGAAACGATTAAATGTGTGCGAACCTACACGCGGACCGACGTCACGGCTCGTGATTGTGGTTATTTATATAACAGAACTCTGTAAATCTCGCGTTTTAAACGACTGTGGCTCGCGCGCTAGGCAGCTTTATCGAGAAGCGTGATTTTATTTATAGAAAACCGATAATGACCATACGAATGCGATGTATCTTTTCCAAGTCATAGAACTGTTTACATGTCCTCTCCGGACGTGTACGTGGCGGAGACGAGCAAGACGAATTTTAACAGAGTCGACGCGTTTCTTTTTTTTTTTCTTTCGTTTTCGATAAAGGAGCAACCAGTAAATTTTAACGAGCGCTCCGACTCGAGCGGATCGATCGGTGTCACGCCAAGATACGCGAGAGCAATTCCCTCTCTCACTCTCTTTCTGGACAATTAGAAACATTTCTGATCTCGCCTCGGAATTGTCGCGTTTCCACGTACTAACGAATCGAAGAATTCTCACGGAAGATACGATCGACTGGATCCGTTGTACTTGCTCTAGCGTCGCGAAAACGATCCGACGATCGAAGGTCAGGGAATTTAATTTCGCAAGGTGCGAAAAACCTTGTCCCACGTAGAACAAAAGTTCGGTTCTACGATTTTCTAGGCTGGCGGTATCGCGACGCACAATGTCCCCGGTTGTCACGGGAACACACCGGCTTTAATAACAACGCATTGTTAACAACAGCTCGACAATAGTTTCTTTTGATAATACGAACCGTTAGGCTTGTGTACGCGCGGTGTCCATTATCGGTGTCAGTTCAATGAAATCTTTAAACGAACCACTCTTTATTTCGCTTGTATCAGTTGTTTGCTCGACGCTGTTTACGCCGTGTTACGACCGCAAATTGCTTTTGTATTTTTCACGCCTCTGTATACGCGTTACTCTTTTTTCATCCCACCTCTCTTTACATGCTCTCGTCACTTTCCGGTCTTCCCCCCTTCTCTCCTTCCCGCTCCCGCCACCCTCCGCGACACCGACACCTTGCCGCCGAAAAACCGTGTCGAAACGGAAATAAATACGTGTATATTTCGTAGCAACAGCAAACAACAGCAACGAACAAACAATACTTCACACGAGGCCACTAATAAGGCGGACATAAACTTATTAACCGGATGTAGCAACACACGTCGGTAATATTTTTCCTTTTTAGAAAATCACTCTTTTTCTTCTTCTTCTTCGTTTTCTTCTTGTTTCTCATGTCGCTGTTTGGCTATTATAAAGCAATCAACGCGACAGCCTGGCCCCGAGTGAGTCTCATTCTAGATACGAGCCTCCTTTCTTGGAGATGCTATTTATACATTATAACCGCAAATACGATAGAAGCGTGCGTTTCGTGTCGGTCGGTTTTCAGTTCCATAAACTTCCACGGTGAAAGAACGAAAGAGAAAAGAGGAAAGAATGCGTTTCTACGACAACGAAATTGTCTGATAGAACGATGATATCGATATCATTTCCATATTAATCTCCACATAGCGGATATCTCTTTGTTTTTCAACGCGAGACGTCGCAAATATTAAGACGTCGCGGCGAGGAAAGTCTAGAAAAAAAGAAAGGAAACCTGGACCAAAAAAAATTTTCATCGGAAAATATAACCTAACCGTGGCATACGTATGATGAAAAGCTTACGGTTTTCCCTGTTATTCGGTCCACCTTGCAAGTCGGCGTACAGCTCTGCTATAAATAACCAACTGTTTACTCGCTTTTGCCCTCAAACACTTTTTAATGTTTCTTATTCCACACGGAGGTCTAAAGACCCGACTGACTGGCGGCAGACGCCGCGTCCATATCCAAGTGGAAAAGTGTAACCTGCCTCGAATACCAGAGGAGAACATGAATGGAACGGAATCGTAAAAGAAAGTTTTATCGGGTACCACCGAGAGGGGAAAAAAAAGCATTCCCGATCCCAAGTACCCGGATAAATAAACGACGATTTAGTACCGATCGTTACCACCGATGTTTTCCATCTTCCGCAGAGGCTCGGCAACGTTACACGCACGGACAAAAGCGTACGTTGGCCAAGAAATCACGGTGGAACTTCGTAAAGTAAGATTTACTTCTTATCTGTTCGGCAGTAAAACCATTACAAACCGACACGCTTAATGGAAACTCGCTTCGAGAAATTTAACTTCCGGCCAGCATAGGCGATTACCTCTGCCGTTTCATAGGCATTCTTTTACTGGAAATAACGTTTGCAACGAAGACACGCGTTGTTCGGTGTAATTACAAGATCACCTGAACGCGATAGCGAGCTTTTCAAATGCACGGTATGTACAACCATCCGCTTTCATTCCCGATACTATTGTAATAAGCCTTTCGATTCGAGAAACGAACAGGACTCGCGAAAGAAGAACAGCTTCGTTGACTTGGCTCTAAATTTCGTCGAATTATCCTTTGACACGAGCCATTAAATCGCTCGGGTTCGATCAACGAGGCTGAAACGAACCGATTAAGTGTATATTTTCACGGAACGTCCTCGAACGAAAACCATCAGCGACGATGAACGATGGAACTATAAACGAGCAGGACAAAATCGATATATAAACCGGTAACGAATCACTTTTTGCACGAAATAATTGCTTGCTGGATCGGTCACGCGAGTGACTTCATCGCTCTGGAAGGTATTCAAAGTATGCTAAACAAGCGAAACACACGATAAACTTAGGCGTCGTACACAATACCGTAGCGTCACGATTCATCCTTGAACTTCGCTCCGATTCGGTCGGAGACACGATCCTCTAATTGTTCCGTGGCGAATGATAGAGAGAAACACCGACGATTAGCGAAACGCGATTGAACAGTGACGTTTCGTCGACGAGAGACTCGATCGAAAAGGCTCGGTGGAAAAACTTGGAATTGACTTGTCCATATCGGGGCGACCTGGAATTAGGCTTTCAACGTCTCCCGAGATCGATCGATATTATCGTTCGATGTCGTGCAGTCTGTGCACGTGGTTGCGCACGCGTCCCACGTGTAGCGGCGCTCCAGATTCAACGCGATGACGAAACGCAGCGCGAGCGAGTACGTCCGTGTAGACATAGAAGAGTCGTTGAATAACGACGAATCGACGTTGAGGAAAAAAAAAAAAGAAAGATCAAGACGATCTTAGGCGAGACACACGCGTGTGCGTAACCTCTATACGTAGTTGATGCTCGGATCCATTAAAAAACCATTACGATAGCCGTCCTTTCCGCATAGCGTTTCTTTTTAGGCCGAACGAACAGTTATTTTCCTTAGGCCGGTAAACAGTTATTTTCCTAAAGTTGGCGAGTGGCGAGCACACACGGTCGTTCTCGTGCAACAATTAGACATTTACACACGGCAACGCGTCGCATAAATCTCAATAAAACATACGATAACGATTGCTTACTCACGTGGTAGCGGACCGCTGCAAGAAACTAATGATTCACGCGAGACCGCAGAGCACCTCCTCTTCAATGTACACGGATGTTAACAGCAATCTCCATCGTCTCATCGGTGTATCATTAAGGCGTACACCTGTTGACGACCCACGGAGGAATGTTGTCTCTCTCTCTCTCTCTCTCTGCTCTTTGCGTTTTCTATATGTTGCCACGATGCCACTGATTTTCACGTGCACGAACCAACACTAATCGATTTTCCGGTAATGCGGAACGCGATAGAACCTTGCGTCATCACCGGGAAACTAGCTAACATTCCGCGTACCGAGATAAACGCGAGAGAAAAACTATTTGATCTTCGGCTCGGGCAGGTCTGAACAGATCTGAGGTGTCTGAGGGAGACGAAAACTATCAACACCACACTATACAACGGTCCACTGAACTACGAACGAGAATGAACGCGAGCCGAGTAGACAAACAAAGCGTACCATATCATCGATACTTCGTACTTATAATTCGCACTTCCTCGCCAAACTCCGTATCCACAATAAATCGAACATTCACGAAAATTCTCAAGTATATTGACCGATGAACTTCCACTTTACATCGCGTGATAGCTAGCCAAGGTTTATTTGTATTTAAAATTAACAGTAATAAACTCTGTCTTCTCATCGGTGACACACTTTCTTACGACAGTAAGAAAAAAAGAGAGGGAAAAAAACGCTGTCGCCACACGCGCCGCATGTCGACGCCAGGTAGAGAAAAATCACGTGCAGCGAGAACGCAACGAATCGACGAATCGAATCGAATCGGCGGGTCGAACGGCGAGCGCACTTTGCCGAAATACGGTGCCGACCTTGAAGTCAACGCGCCGCCGGAAAATGGGAGTGAATCGGTCGCCTCTCGATCGATTTCAACCGCTTTTAAAACGGTTATCGGCCTCGCGCGTTATCCGTGCACCTGAAACGAGCGAGGAAATGTTTGACTCGGCTCGGTTGGAACGCCACCACAAGATTCGATAAATCCGACACACGCCGGAGTGCCAACAACACACACCGAGAGAAACAGACGGACCGATGGACGGAATCGAAGCACACACGAATGAAACGCCAACAGAAGAGAGGAGAACGTACGTACGAACGAACGAACGAACGAACGAACGAACGAACGAACGTACGTACGTACGTACGTACGAACGGAACAGGCGAAAGCCTGGCTGCCTCGTTCGGTGAACAGCCCGCGGCCCCCACGTTGTTTGTCTCGCGAGTGGCCTGTTTACATGTTGACTCTCTGTTTACGCGTTTTGTATCCCCCCCTTCTGTTGCCGCCGCCACCTAACCGCCTCCGATCCGCCACCCACCACCCGCCGCCACCGCCGCCGTCTTCCCGCCACTGTCCTCCCGCCGTGCCGCTCTAACCCGTGCGTCACCTATCGCGCCGCTTGTCCTTTTCTCTCCGTTAGACCGTAAGAGGCGAGAACGAGCGAGGTGAGCGAGCGAGCGAGTCGGAGCCACCGCTCCACCGAATAAAGCCGAGTTTACACTGACCGGCTACAACCGAGCACACAGGCGGCCGCCACGAACGAACCAGCCGCCAGCTCTTTCGATTCCGCTTCGTGATCGTTCGTGACGCGTCGACCGGCTACCGAACCTTTCGCGGGCTCTCCTGTCATTTTTTACGTCGCCACGAGTTGCTCTCGCGGATCGCCGAGCTACAGGTTGAAACGTCTCGCTCCTCAGACTCCAGCAGTTTTCCAGTCGATCTATTTAAAAAACGAGAGAAGAGAAATTTCGGAGCTGGATTGTCAAACGCGATTGTTCGCTAGCTCGGACAGATGGCGTCTCGTCATTGGAATATCGAACGAATTCGAACGTAGAAGTTATAAATATTTTCCGAATCGAAGTTACCGAAATAACTAGCAATTGTTCTTCAAGCATGACAGATATATTTCATCTTCAGATATTTAAATCCAAGTTACTGTCGCTTTTTTTTCTATCTTCTTATCTTCGCGCCAGGTATGTACTCCGAACGATCGTTAAACACAAAATACACATGCAAATAGCAAAGCTATTTAAAATGTTGTCGATGGACGATATACTTATTAGCCGTAGATGTTCGCAGATAACGTACGTACATTATCGCGAACAGTTGGAGTACGCGAAACATTAGAAATTATCGTCGAATGTACACTTCAAAGTACGTAGCACCCAGTTAAAGAAACATCCTGCAGATAATACAAGTGGCTTGCGCCTGTCGTTATCAGACAGTCGCGTGAACACGTGTACGCGACTCGCGGATACAAAAATTACAGGCAAACGACTCGCGTATCGAGGAGGCATTATCGTCTTAATGATGCGACTTTAATCGTTACTTATCGTTCCTATACCTATAACACGAGGGGATTCGCGATATTAATAGCCAGCGAGACAAGAGCACGCCAGCCACCATCGCACGTCGCGCAACGATGTTCGTTTTCGCGAATATCAGGAGCTAATTGAAATTACACGGCACGTGCTTATTAAATCGTCGTCCAGACGATTTCACCGAACCTCGCGTTTAATTCGATTCTCTTTCGATTTTCGTTCTCCCACTAGGCTTTCATCCGCCTAATCGGACGTTCCCGACGCTTTCCAACTCTTCAAATATTACCGAGACAACGGTTTGCAACGCCATTAAGTTGTTTCGCGATTAGATCATCGTAAAGTTTCTTGCAACGTGGTTATATATCATTCGAACGAGACGGAATATGTTGTTTATTAGACGTGTACAAGGACTGCCAACGATACAGAGTTATAGACAAACACAGCTGATAGTGCGTTGAAACACGGTTGAATCATCGCGTTCGAAGTCGAACCAATCCGATGAAAAAGAACTCGCTTTGGGAATCGAGCCTTAACCCACCGCCTTACGTGCGATGCCGTGTGTGCCATCGACTTTGACGATTTCGTGCGTGGACAACGTTTTCTACGTTTTCTACGAACGCGTGACAGTACGTACAATTCGTAGTATTGTCTCTGGCTGGATGTTACGAAAGCTGACACGTCAACGCAAACTCGTTTTCGTCAAACGAGTACTATTGCCACGTTTTTTACGTGAAGTGCTCGATTTCTTAGACACATTTTACACAATCTATCCGTAATAACTACCTCGACTTTGTTTATCAAACAAACGCTGCGCTCGTTTACAACGTTTTAAAAGGAACGCGTTAAAAGTAAAAAACGAAAGTCGCGATATCGATGAGTAACACGACTGACTAATTCTCTCGAGGAGTGTAACTCTTCGAGTGAAAGCATCGAAGCAACACAAGGCTACTCAAACATGTGGCTGCGCGTGAGACTACGCAGACTCGTAGTCTTTTCTTTTCTCCCTGTTCAACTTCAAACTTCTTTTCCATTTGCCGGCATTTTTTTCCCCCTCTTTCCTGTCTCGATTAACACGATACGTCACACGCGCGTTAAGAAACGCGGACTTGTACGTTCAGTCTGATTATTTACATTGTCGCGGAATGATTGCAACACGCACTCGAGCATTTGTCGACTACGATGACGAATCTACTGGCCGTAAACTACAAAAATTCTTACTGCGTACAATGTATATCGTAGCTTTACGCGATGTTCCATGATATTTACTACTCGAAAAGATAACTGCTTATCCAAAAAATAATTTCCTTTAAACGAGAAATCAAATCCGGGTAAAAGGAGATTGGAAGTTCCTTCGTTGTTCGGAGAATTTACCGTATAAGAATTTCGCGAGGATATGCGAAACCAACGGGGGGAGATATTGGTTCATAATTTGCCACAGATCATCGCAGGATTAACGCATACTCGAATTAACTCGATTATCATTACCACACCACAGCGAGATATTTATCTTCCTCCCCCCCCCCCCGATATAAGCCCAAGCCGAAGTGAAACTACAACGGAACCGATCGATTTAGCCATTTATCAATTAATCTTATCGACGTGCTCGGTATATGCCTATAACGAATTCCCGTTTTAATCACGTACAGCAAGCTATACTTTCGTAACGGCGGGCCTCTGCCTCAACGTCTGCTTCGTTAATAGCGAGTTAATTGCATCAGGAATCCCTTTTTCCGCCACTTTACGCTCAACCAAGGAAAGAGAGAGAGAGAGAGAGAGAGAAGAAATGAAAATGCATACGGTGAAAGTGGACAAATAAAAGGAAGCTTTTTAATAAAATACAATGTTCGTAATGTTGCTTTGATATACACGGTAGAATTTTAACCGTCGGGCTTAAATCAATCGTATCCACGTTTTTCTTTTTTCTTCTGTTTTGCGAAATGCGTTTTTTTACTTTCGTGAATCGTAAATCGGTGCTTCGCGAACAACCGGTATAGGCTACATACGCGCGCGCGAAAATGCTCGACTGTGAGATACGACGGGATATAAACAAGCATTTATTATCCAGGAAGCGGTTGTCTTATCTCAATTCTTACGTTCAATTTTTTGTCGTTGCCTCATTGGTTGCAACGCTTGCATAATCTTCTTATTACACTCGAATAATATTCGAAGAATTTCAAATAAATGATACAAGCAGCGATATCTTTGACTCGAGGAAACCATGGTTTCTCCGACGAAAAGAGTTTGCATGTTTCTAAAAATCAGAAATCCGTGAGGAGATTCTCTCGAAAATTATATGTTCGCTCTCGAGGGGGGAGGGGGGAAGAAAAACGCGAATTTCGTTTCAACGCTGCGTGTCTTTATTTACGTGTCAAGCGTCAATTTCTGTCAACGTCAGTCCCGCGCCATTTACCCCAATAAACGCTATTCGCACGTAATCACTGGAATCAGCCCCCGAGTTCTTGTAAAACACGCCGGATTAGAATACATGACGGGTCATTTTATTTTCATGAAGAGACCATGACGCAAACCGTGACAACGAGGGGCAAACACGCGGCAGGACAGTTCGTATATCGTGTTACTACCCACCGGACTTAGGCACGACACCAACCGGAGGATGGTATAAGGGGTAAATCGGCGCGTAAACGGGCCGGTATATGGACCGGCGGGATTTCGTTTAGGAATTGGCGCGAGCGAGCGAGTGAGAGTCCGTAGATAAGGTAATCCGGGCAGCTCGAAAACTTCTCTCAGATTCCGAAACCACCCCAACGCCGCAGAAACTGTGTACCTGCGGAGTGTACAGGGGACTGGGTTTCGGTCAGTTTAATGCCAACTTGCCGAATACCGAGTGGTTTCTCGCTCTCTGCAAGCAAGGCCTATCGCAATCCTGGAAAACAATAAACAGACTTCGCCAACCTGGCGAAGGATCGTGTACAGTCGATCGAGCATTATTAATGGATGGATTGATTATTTCGCCGATTTGTTTCGCCGAGAATTGGGCAGCGGTTGAACGTGAAGAGAGTGAAGGGATGAAAAAAAAGAAGAGGGTGCGTACGAAAGTACAGAGAGGCTCGAAGAAGAAGTTTATTAAGAACATCTCACAAGAGTTTCCTCCCAAATTAGATTGGAATCATTTGTAAGATTTTGAAAGAATATTCTCGAGACTGGCGAATAAAAGGAAAGCGTAAAACAGTGGATCCACCCGGTACACACCGATTGATCGACGCTCCCAGCAGACGTCAGACGTCGAAGAGCCCAACAACTTTTCCCATTATCGTCAATATGCAGGCTGAAGCTTTGGTTTCACGTTCGAGGGCGTTACGGCATCGATTCTACCGGGTAAAAGGAAACCGGTTAAATCGCGTCGACGACCTTTATTGCCGTCTTAAAGCAGTTAAGTTAATCGGCATCGGCATAAGAAAACGGAAGGGGCTGCGAACTTGACACGGCAGGAATCGAATCGCCTTTCCTTGTATTTAGAGTTTCAGACAAAAACATTAACATAAATCACGGGGAATGGGGAGAGAAAGAGAAATAGAAAGGGAAAGAGAAAGAGAGAGAAAGAGAGAGAGAGAGAGGGAGGGAGACACCAGGAAGGAAAGATCTAGCCAGGATCGAATGTTTATTCCAATTCCCTTCGAGCGTTCCCTTACGGCACACTTTACAGCTCCATCGAATCCCGTCTCCATCTTGCTTCCTTACCTCCCGCAATTAGTGCCACGAAAACTTACGAACCATTTGTTTCCTGGATACAAAGAGAAAGTCTGAATCAAGCCGTCTGTGCTTCTCGAGAATATTTAACTAGTAAAACCAACAGCAATCACGATCGGCTTCTAAATCTAGACGTTTCGCTCTAAAATATGGATATACGCGGCAATTAACCGTTAAACGATGGAAACTGACGAGAAAGCGATTGAGTTCTGTCAGAGAGAAGAAACACGCGTGTACGGATAGGGGAAAAAGGTGCCACTTAACTCCGTCCCCGACGAGCGCACCTTGCGTTACGCCACCGACAACCCTCACCGCCTCAACTCTTTCACTTTTAGCGGGAATTCGATGAATTGCCAGTCGCTACGGGCAATAAATAATGCATTTTGTGTTTGCCCCCAGTAAAAGGGTCCACCCTTAACCGACCCCACCCTCGGCTACCTCAGCTAGCAACCCTAAATTTTCCAACGACTTCGGTCGAAGGCGATCGAGGGGCGCCGATTTAGCGAAACGGCCGAGAATTGATACAGTTTCTGAAAGCTGAGCCGAGAGTCGAGAAAGAGAGAGAGAGAGAGAGAGAGTTGCTTGACCGTCACTTAGGGGTGAACCGAAATCCGACGACTGAAAATTTCTCGACACACCCTTTCCACTGGATATTTTTCGTCGAGAGGTTCGATCGCGGACAATGGATCTTTCTCCATTACGGAAGACAACGAAATATTGCAACGAAGAATAAAGGAAGAGCTTGGATCGTCTGGAAACGAATTTCTTCATAATGACAGAGCCGGGGTAACCCGTAAAGAGCAATACAAGAAAATGAACGAGGCGGAAGAGAATGTCTGGTATAATAGTAGCGCGTAACGTTACAAAGTGTGCATTGTCTGTAATTTAGCAAGCAGATCAACGCCGCCAATTACGCGCAACTATTAAGTAGACAGCAGGTTGTAAGACGATTCGAGCGGTTTCCCCTGAATTCAATCGGCCGCCAAAGGAATTAATAATCCTTATTGTCCCCTTTCGGCCATTTCTCGAAACCACCCGGCAGAAACGACTGGACCGCCGATGAAAAAATAGCCGTAAATACCTCGTCTCGTTCTCCGGTCGTTTCGTTCAATATTTATCGAGGCTTGATCAGTCGTAAGAAATTTCCTCGAGCAGGATTACTCGACGCTTTTTATCGTAAATCTGGAAGAAAGGGAACGACAAGCCAAGAAGGAAGAAGGGAGAGAAACCGACGGACTTATCGCGGCAATAATTAATGCGCGGCACCGAACTTCCGAGACTTCTTTTACTCAACTGAAACACAAATTGCTTGTTTAATATATTATTAATTGGTAATTTCCGACTGCTTTGGAACACGTTGCTTTACAACGCGAACCACAATTTCACCCCTGTTCCCGGGGAAAATATTTTTCGTAGACGCTTTGTTGCGGACGTTCGTTATTTCGTTTCGTTGCAATTCCCCGCTCTAAAAGAATCTCGTGATTTTTAATCACGTTCGCGTAATTTCTAGCTCGCGTCTTCCACGTTTCGAATCGACCGTACTTCAGAGTGGATGCGTTAAATAATCGTGGTTTGTCATCAATCACGTTTAATCAATGGTGTATCGACCGATCGATAAGGAGCCCTTTTTTTTCATACTTTTCTTCTCACTCTCCCCATAAACGGAGGACGCCCAAGAAAGGAAGGAAACTTTCTTATTAACACGATCAATCAAATCGCCGCGAATTTAAAGCATTTTTCACGATTTTCCGGATTTCTGGGCAGACGGCGTGGAGCGCGCAGAGAGGAGGGGGGAGGGAGAGAAAAATTCAACCAACCAGGCGGTTAAGGATAACTTTCGATGACGGATTAAGAAGTGGCTGAGCCGGCTAATTATGAAAGTGCGATCGCTCATTGGAAATAATCGAGCCAGACCAGCCTCGATTCCATCCTGCGGAAACCAAGGGGATACGTTCCATACGACGTGGCCCATTCATTGGTACCAACAGGCGAAACGATATTGTTCGCATTGTCGGTCTTCTTGGATACTTTTCAATTCTGCTGAAACTACGAAGAAGAAACTACGCTCTGGACGAGAGAGATTTTTGAATTGTTTAGCAAATATCGGAGAGCTGCCACAATGGCATCCTAACGAGATGAAAGAAATTTCAAACTCGCGTTGAGAGAACGCGTTCAGAGTCTGGAGAACGAGAATAAAACGTTTTATTTCCATTGTTTGCTGTCTTCCTGTGGTAGCAACCCCTGGCAATTTTTTTTCCAGGCAACGTATATACGTCTGCCATTCCTCGAACGTCGTAATCGTGTTCATTAACTTTCGGGGGTTTTAATAGGAAACGGCCTGGGGAGAAAACGTTAGAATCGCGGAGTCACCTCGAGCGATCTCGATACAACCCGGCTGCTGACTTTATCTTTTACGAGGGTCGCGCCAAGGAGGACGTAACGCCGTGAAAATTGCTCAATAAACTTAATTTAAGTATCCACGCCGATGCTTCTATAACGACATACTAATCATATTCCAACCCTCGAGCGTATCACGCGGGAAGCTCATTTATGGACCGATGTAGAAAAAAAGAATATTCACTCCTGTGCATTGCTATCCGTGTATCAAAATATCGTGAATCTTACACTTTCGTTATTACAAATTTCCTTCCATGGAGCGATTAAATTCCGATAAGCAATACATCCCTCGATCAGAGGCAGCGGCGAATAATTCACGAAAACGTTGATGCATGATCGAATAATTCATTCGTGTGTAATGTCACGGTTCCACCGGTTGTTATATCGCATTACGGCACAGGGACAGACGTAGCTTCATTTAAATATCATAAACTAAATGAAAGCGTGGCAATGTCTGGCACGACTTCCCAGACGTCCATTCTCTGTGAACCGACTTAATATTTAACACCTGTGACACCAGCCACGCTGTGTCCCACAGCCCCCATAGTACTCGTCTTATTTTCCGTCACGATATATACGTCGTACGTACGTGCATGAATTTGTGCGCCGGTTTTGCATACCAAACGGGAAACTGAGAAATTGATTGCTCTCATTGCTTTTACAACAAACGTTGGCAAGCTAACGGAGAACCTTGACGGACCGTCGTAATTGCAGAACGATCAAGAAAGTGATAAGACGTTAAATAATTCGAGATCCATCGAAGATCAATCGAATCGTAATGTAATACAACTCCATTTCTATACGTAATTTATTCTGTGGAACGAAGAATTTACAAAATTGTAGCAAGAGTTTAGATTCAAATGGGTACAAACGAAAATTCTACCGTAACGTTGATATTACCGATACGTGTTTCAACTTTCACCGAGACATTCGTCAAAATTATTTTGCCACTGACAAAACGCGGAAATTCGATACTGATGCACTAAAACAATTAGTAGAGAAATAATATTGCTATACTTTCACCGGCGTTAAGATAAAATACAAGGAAAAATTTCTCGCGTCGAGAATTCGGGATTCGATCGCCGGATCTAAAATTCTGATCGCGAGACCGTTCCGTCTCATATTATTCGACGAAATAGTTGCTGAATGAATGCTACTGAACCAGCGATTCTATATCGCCACATTGTATCGTATCACATTGTAGCTGTAGGATTCCACACGCGATATAGAGAAGGCGAGCTCGATCATCGATCGCTCTCGGCCTCTCTGCCTGTTGCGAGTTAATTGCCTCGTAATCAGGTAAATAACGGAACAACCGAGATAAGCTGAATGACGCTTAAAGACAAGAATACTCTCTGCCTGTTAAGATTCTCCTCATATAACGTCACTATACAAGCGGTAGAACTACTGGTCGACGACGTTATAGCGAATCTCCATTCGATTTAAGCATCTGATAAGAATCGGTGTACGATTTAGGAAAAAAAAAAAAGGAAAAAAAGAAGTAATCGCTGAAACAAACTGGATATACTACGATTTTCCGAGCGTTATCGTATTTAATTTTCGCTTTAATTACCGCTCGACGAATAGTTTAATAGCGCGTAACGGGCAAGATAATGAAAAGTGTTAAGCAGTTCCATCGCGCATTATCGATAAGAACGAATATACGACAATCGTTCGCGCAATTCCGAGGCGACGAAAGATAGTTTCGCGCGACTAGGAAACGGAAAGGAAAGAGAAATTGCGTCGTATTATCTGAAGAGAAGCGAGTGTGTAAAGGAGCGCGCGAGGATGTATGCTCCGTTACCGTCTTGCAGCGGTCGCGCGGAAACAGTATTTCATAAGGAATAGAAAATAATCATGCTCGAGTATCCTCTCTGGCGACACGACGCGATACGATTGCGTATCCACACTCCGTTCTATCTTGCCGCGTGCTTACTTGTCGTGCCTAAATCCCTTTTTCCTCCCCGGCGACTGTCGCCGGTGCTCGAATGAATGCACCCGATGCCAATGATTTCTAGCCCAGGTTCCTGTCCATGCGGACCAATCATCAGGCTCGTGTGCACGTCACGCGAAGAACACTCTTCGGTGTTCTGACACGGTCCGGTAGCGTTTAACTTTGCCGCGTCGTTTTAACCGTATATAGAGAAGCGGCTGATGATGAGGGGATTCTCAGCATCAGTTCACCGTGTGCAGAGTCACAATCATTGAGGGCAAAGTCATCGGGGAAAAATAATTACAATCGGTCGCCTAGTAAGCGCTCGCGTACTTCACCAATTCCCATGTCGTCGTTTCTCTCTCTCTGACTCTCTCTCTCTGTCTCTCTCTCTCTTGGTCTCTCTCCACCTCTCCCTACTCCCTAAGTCATTCGTATCCCGGAACCACTTCACATATTCGCGGTTCGACGATCCTGTACAAAATCCTAGCCGTCGTTATACTTGGTGCTCTTTATTATTACTTTTTTATAACGATGTGACATACCGCGTCAAAGGTATTCGAACCTGTACGCTCCGTGCACGGCTCGATCGACGAACAACAATACTAACGACATACTACTTTCTATTCTCTCTCGCTGACTGTACGCGCCCTTCTCGAATCACGTATGTATATACATATATCCGATTCAGATCGAACCGTCACGCTCGCGACATTCGAATAATCGGATAGCTACCGGGCGTACGAGCTATCTTCCTTCTCGTGTAATTCGTTACGTGTAATATAATGACTGTACTAATGACTCCACGTGAGAGTCAGAGACAAGCCTCTGTCATTGTGATAAACGTGCGTGTTTGCGTACGTTGCGCGAAAAGTCAGTGGTTCTCCCAGCCGGACACCGACCGACAGAATAGAACAGGAACAGAACAGGAGAAAAATGACGCGATACCACGGTGTTATCGTCGCTTCGAGCGCTTTTCTATCCTAACCGTGCGACCGACTAGGTTCACTCGATTAAATTGCGCCGCGCTATCGCGGTAGCAGCCACTTAGAGAGATAGGAGAACGTTTCCATTACCGGCGTACGCATTTCAACGAAAGACGGGAGAGAAGTTGGGGAACCAAGACAGCGGCCTAAGGTGGTCGGAGGAAGAAGGCTGTCCGAACATGTTCTCGCCGACTCGCAGCCGCTAAGCAGGCTCATCTATAAATAGGCAGCTGAACACAAGCAGCGGGCCGACTAACACCAAAAAACAGGCACCGAACCATTGGCAAACCGAACGTTCATCCCTTCGAGCTAGCTCGAGATCGATCACTTTCGAAAGAACGCTCGCATCCAACTTTGAATGCGAATGCTTCTTCTACCAGATCATTGCCGAACGTTCTGTGTACCCGTGTCGAGGAAACCAGGGAGGATACGCGTCGTGCTCGACTTTATCGCGCGATAAACCGTACAAGCGTGTCTTCTATCCGCGGACGCGGTCTCTCGGCTCGATACACGAACTTTTGCATTCTGGTAATTGCACCGGGACGGCGAATAAACGTGAGCCTCAATGGAATCAGTTTACTCCCCGGTGCGTCGTGGCGTCTCTGTTCCTCGCGCGTTCAGGCTCGTTAAGATCATTAACCCTAATGGTATTCCCGACACGTCCCGCGTAAACTTTCGCCCGACTCGTACGCGAACTTCCGGGAAGATTTTCTTCGTCGGTCTCGCTATCTCGCCGGGCAATTCCACTCGTTCCCTCAGGTTCCACCCTTTCTCGCGTCTTGCTGCGCGACGTTCGACCGGCGTCGTGCGAACGCCGTGGCGAAGGAACTCTTTCGATCGGCTATCGACTATAAAACCGACAAGCCCGTATACCCGTACAACGTGTCTACATAACAGCTCTCCGGCCCGTTCTATTCTAGATTCATAACTATTAATACTGATGTCTGCGAGAGAGTCGAGCCAGCAGCAACTTCTTGGCCAACGTTGACCATTTCTACCTCTCATCAATGGTACATTCAAACACGGGCAAACATGAATTTATCAACGAGAACGACGAACCACCAGCCCGGAGAGTGCGGTGAGTGTAACGCGCCGCGCTTTTCTCTCCCCCCAGCACGGTACAAGCCTAAATTTATTCACAGCCCTGCGTCCACATGTATCCTGGTATTTACAGTGTTTCCCTGCCCGCGAGTTAAGGCCTACCTTATCGCCGATTAATTAGTAGATTCCCCGTACGGCACGATTTAATGAGACACGCGCGACGACGACGACGACGACGCGACGCAGGGACGATCGTCAAGCATCCCAACCCCCGCCTCTCTCTCTCTCTCTCTCTCTCTCTCTCTCTTTCGCGTTTACGTTTCACCGTACAGAATAGAATCATGGTCGCGGAGCTCGAGCAGGAAAAATGCAATATAACGAGCATGCAACAGATAGTGAATGAAAGGAAAACAGGCGGAACGCGGAGAGGGAGCAAGAAAGAACGGAGCAACGAAGAGTTCTTTCGTTCGACGGTTACACGAGTTATTTAGAGCACGATTATGTACTCGGTGATTCATATTTCAATTTTCTCTTTGCTAACTAACCGACGATCGAAGACAAGTATGCCTCGATTACTTTAATCATGTGATTCTCCGCGGGCAAGCGTTATCTTATCTATGACTCGCGTACACGGGGAACAAGTCGCACGATAATGTTGCATTTCGTGTTGTTTAACGTTCACTTTCTGCGCGAAGAGATTCGCCCAGAGAACACATAGTTGCTCTCGCGCGCGAGCGGGAAATATACGCGTCTGATAAAAGTAGCGTCCGACCGTTTGTAACCAGATATATACAATAGATATGTAAGTGCGCAAGATGTTTCGAATGCTCGGAAGAATTTATAGGAACCGGCGAGATACGCGATACATCCGAGCGATTCTCGTATGAATAACGACAGGGAAATGGAGGAGGTGGCTACGAGGGGCATAAATTTGCGAGGCGTGAAATCTTGGAAAAGAAAGCACGCAGGGCCGAAAAAGAAAGTTCAAAGGAACGAGGCGTTGAACTTAGGCGCGCGGCGCTGGCAAATTTTTCATTATCTTGCGCCATAATCTATTTACAGAAAAGATTTAAAGCTGGGACGTGCGGTGCTCCCAGTCTGGGGTTACTGAATTCATTATTCCTTTAAAAATATTAACTTTACCAACTCTACCGTTTCTTCTCCTCCTTTTTTTCGCGTTTCCTTTTCCTTTTTCATCTTTCTTCTTTCCTTTTTCCTTCTTTTTTCCTTTTCTTCTTTTCTTTTTTTTCTTTCTTTTTTTTTGAGGCAGAGAGAAAGAAACACAAACCTACGCGAAGGAACGATAAAAGTTCGCGATTGCTTTTCCCTTTCTCTCGAGGTGTCCTCCTCGAAATACGTTCAACTAATTAAACAATATTATTTCGCAGCAACTCCTAGATAAGGTTACCAACGGCCCGAGTTTCAGGTTTTGCGCAATTATAGACAACGATATTTCAGCGATATATCTTTGGAAACGTCTTGCTCTAAGAGCAATAATTAACCGAATTAAATAATTGCCGTTGCACTATACTTCCAAGTCATATTTCAAGCACGATACATGTTTGGAGGTATACGTCGCTACCGCTGTCGCAATTAAATTTACGCGAATCTAAGAATAACCACCGTTTGAAATAGAATCTTGTGTTGTCATTGGTTCACCAGCCGATATTCTAATCTCGCGAAAACTAAATCGGCCGGCGCGATTTCCAGCCAGCGACAAATATCGAAATGAAATTATCCATCGAGTCATCATCGAAAACCAGACGTCGTCCCGCGTCAAGCGAGTTTTCTCAACCACCGCGAATCCCGTTCGAATCACCGCTCTCTTTCCCGAGTGATCACCACGAAATCGCCAGTCGATGAAAAATTTAGATTTTCTCGAAAATTCGTGCCGGATGCGCGTTTCTTCCACCGTGAGAGACGGCGGTAAAATTAATGCATCGCCGTGACTCGGTCGCGATATTAAGTAGCCCGATCGCGTAAATAAATGAACCGATGAGAGCCAGCTACATACCAATCCTTAGTACACTTGGCTAACTATACTTGAAACTTCCGTGACCGCGCGAGGCGAAATATACCAAAGTCGCCAGGAATGGAGCAAAGAGCAAATGCGTCTGGTAGAGGGACGAACAGTAAATCTGTCTCATCGTTTGGCACGGTCGTGTTCACCACCTCGAATGAATTATTTACTTATCAATTATTAAGCAGAGTCGTCGTGTACCGCTTAAAGATTTATACCGGCCGGGAAATTGTCTCTGTATTTTCACGCTGCCGTTTCACAACAGCGTCGCGATATTTATGACGGCTAGATCGATTTCAAGGTTGCTGTTAAGCCAATTATAATTGATTTTACGACCTTTGCGTTTACACGGAAAGTGTAAAAAACACGGAAAATACGCTGCGCGGATCCCTTTGACGATCCTCGTTTGACGTTTCTCGTCCAAGATTCGAGATTTTTCGCGAAATGAAAACAATCGCGATTTGCTCTCTCTCTCTCTCTCTCTCTCTCTCTTGTCTATCTGTCTCGCTAAACGCGACACAACACCTACATTCGTCTATACATATTCTATACTGCTCACTCGATCGCTAATTACTTGCCGCGTGAACGGAACGGCCTCGACGTTGCGAGAAAACGGCGAGGAGACGGTGTACAGCTCGAATTCTCTGTCAGACTTCCCGGAATAGGAGGCAAAATGGAGCAGAGTCTTTCGGTGCAACGCGAGAGCCGCGTACACGGACGTGCGGTACACAGGCGAGTGGTAAATCCATCGTGTCGTTCGGTATGTAAATCGCTTATCGCTCCGAGTGGACCACTCGGTATAATTAGGTAGGTAGGTAGCTAGGTAAGTAAGTATAGGTAGATAGGAATGGCATCATGCGCGCCGACATGTATCTACACATCTAATGGCGAGGAGGACGAGAGCAACCTCGCGGAATTAGGCTCTTCCGTTGTTTCTATTACAAAATAGATGGCACGATATTGCGGGGCATCAGCGACGCAGCTAATCTCTACTTCTTTTTCGCCGCGTGATACCGCTACGATACGATATCTCCGCGATACCAGACAAATTATTTTATGTAGATGAAAATCGCGCGAAATCGTGATACTTATCGTTCCCGAAGGACGCTGAACTGATTTATCTTCTCGCGTATTATTATTTTCGACATTAAGTGAAAAAAGAAAAAAAAAGTGTAGCAGAGGGGAGAGGGCGGTGGAGGCGTGGAAGAATAGACCGTGTCCACACGGTAAATTCATCCATATTTAAAACTTTATTTGCATAAGATCGAATCGAAATGCGATTACGTATGCGTGAAACTTTTACGAGCGACTGCAATATGCATTAGACTGTTGGTTGATGTTGCAACAGCCGAGAGGACAAGATGATACGAATGTACCTGGGTTGAATCGAGGTTTCCGTATACGATACAGGGAGCAATCGACGTTGACGAGCACATCACACGAAACGTTCGTGAACGATACGTGACAGGGGTCGGGAAATTGATGTCTATAACGCGGCCACGGCTCTGCTTGCAGAATCCGTGATCGATCGCCACGCGGCGAAAATATGATAAAGTTAAAAGCGCGATTCCGTTTTCGCTGAAAGTCGGAATAAAAATACCGATAAATCGGACGGCCGGATGAGCTCGAGGACGATGCCGACGCGGATGCCGCGTCGTTGGTTGCCGCGCGCATCCGAAAATTGGCACGGAAGAGGACACGCAGCTCGCTCTAAATTATTCTCTTCAAATGTATCCTCAATAATTTAATACGCGAGCGGGTTCGAGTAGCCCGGACGAATTTATAGCGTAAATAACACGGTACTTCCAACAAGCAGATATCATTAATCCGGTCGGATAGGCCGTCCGGTGGAGAAGCCTAACGCTGGTCGTCCCGTGCCGTTTCTGGCGATTCGTCGCGATAAAAGCCAACAAATCATTGCATCCAAGATGTATCCGTAACCATTAATCCGCGGCTGCATCCTATCCAGCTACTTAACGGCACTGGGTGAGTGCAACGAATGTCATCCTCTGCAGCCCCATGCTGCACCGTCGTTCCGCGATGCAGGCCGGTCACGTGACCGACAGGAAGCTACCAATCGTCTTGCACGATTATCCCGACCACCCTCTTTCCCCGCCGGCAGGGACACACACGGAGAGCATCGTGCATCGTGCATCGTGCAACGTGCACGTGCGTGTGCTCATATGGCCGCGTACTCGTGTACGTCAGCCAGGGCATCAGGGACAGCGTTAAATAGGATTCGCGAGCGACACAACTACTATCTTCACACACAGCGACGACGACGACAGTACTGGCTCACGCACAGACGCACGCTCGTGTCTCGACACTATCGACTCGCTTATACACACGACACCAACGGACACGCGTGCACACACGGACGATACTGCCACGAGAGTGTGTCGGAGCGCTCGCGCGCGACCGACCAGTCAACGCGAATTTATACGTGCACGCGTCGTATACATGCGACGAGACGGGACGAGACGAGACGCGGCGCGGCACGACGCAACCAGCGTCAAGAGTCGCGACCAGTAAACCGCGCTACACATTATCATAAATGCCCGCGCGCTCCAGTCCGTCCCACGCGTAAATCTGTTTCGCAAATTGCGCGAGTGGGATTATGTCATCTTCCTACAGTCTCTTTCTATCGCGTACTCCTCCTGACACGATCGTGTCCCTCCGCTTGACACGACCGGGTTGCATGGAAACGAGCTGTCCTTCGACGCTTTCCCATCTTCGACTTCCATCGCACTTCCTCCGACGATCGCTCGCTCCGACGTTTCGACCATCTCTTTGAATGCGTGATGGTATGAAACGCGAACGATGGTATCGAAGGTTTTCACGCTATTACATTTTCTTTTCTTTTCTTTCTTTTTTTGTTTTCGTTCTTTTTTTTTCGTTTTTCACAATTCCACGCATGGAAAAGCGAATAAAAGACGCGAGACTGTTTACGTACGTACGGCAGCAAGAGATTATTTTCAGCTTTAGTTGGGAATAACGGCAAGTGCGAAGTTGCACGCGATTGTTAAATGTTTCGCGACGATTGTGAAACCCGCAGAGACGAGGTAGGCAAATAAACGCTCGGTTGTATAATGAGCGCATGGAACACTTATCTTCGGTAAAACAACATCGTACAAACAATAGTGGCCTCAGATAAGAGGCTGATGCAAAGACCAGAATAAGGAGTATCTCGTTCCGCGAATCCCGCCGACGCGAAATTATTTTTTCCGCCAATGCGTCCCCAACGTCCTGATTATTCCGACCAAGGATCGTCATTCTACACATGTTATGTTTTCGGTGTCTCGTCTCGATGCTGCTTGATAAAACGGTGGTTAGAGAATTACAATTGGAAAGAACTAACCTTCTCCTCAGCTCCTTCGGCTCACAAATTAGGAATTTTTATGCCGCCCTCGCGCCATCCAATGAAGAAACACATTTGTAGCTGTTGCACGATCGAGCTTGTGAATACCAGAACGTGAAACATAAGAAGCCCAGGCAAATCCAGTTTTGCGAAAATGTTTCGGAATCGTTCGATCCAACCAACTGTTTTCCTCCTTGCGCAACTTTCTTGCACGAGTCGTTTTTTTTTTTCAATCACGACACGCACGACACGCACGATGTTAAAATTTAACTGGAATTGGAAAGACACTCGCGACGAGCGACGCTGGATGAACGCTTGGAAGAAAGCAACGGCAACGTGCAGCGCGACGATTTAATCCGAACAAAAGGAAAACTGGAACGCCAGTATCGTCCACTGTCTTCTCGAGGCTTCAATCTCTCTCAACAGCAGGCAGACGGTGTCTCCGAACTGATAAGACCACACTGGCTGTGAGGAATTTAAAGTGAAGTGCGTGGGTATCGCGCGAAGAATTATGTTTCTTCGATTGAATGCAACGCCACGATGCGATATTCCGACACCTCCGATGCGTCGAAAATGGAATTTTACAACCTGTCTCTTCTCCAACGTCTCTTCTCCAACGTAGGCTAAGAAACGATCAACGCGAGCGAAAGATTTCAGCAAAGTACGAAGAAATCGATCACTTTGGCAAAGAGTATAATACCGCTGGTTGCCCGAGCAAGCCCAACTGCGTGGAGAATTTGGCCTACGAAGCCCAAAAGGAGCGAAGAGAATGACACAAGCCGAGTTTGTCAGAAAACGTAGAACGAGACAGCATCGAGGTGGTTCTTTATCCACTTATTTCTGGCGGCAACGTCGTAAACAGTGATACGCTTTGATTATCCACGACAACCAATCGAGAACGAGGTAGATAAGGCAGTTTAGGTTGCAATAATTTTTCCAGAACGCTGGTAGTTATTTATTCCTGTGCTGAATGTATGCTTATCAGCGCGCTTGGATGTGATATCGCCGTTCGTCTGGTTCGGTGACACAATTCCACGCTTCATGGGTACACACGTATATGTATCGTTGTTTGTCGATGCGAGAAAAGAGGAAACGCATTCGGCCGCGTTAATTGTTTTCCCTCTCTGCCACCTCGCGAAGATGAAAGATTCTGGGAATCCGTCGTGCGCGAATCGTTTCGCGAATAGTGCGAATAGTGTTGCGTTCTAAAACGGCCGGCCGGATCAAAGGGAGAGATGATTCGAGGAAGAAAGAGTTGACACGACCGAGTTCAAAATGAGTCTGCCGTTATAAATACACTTTCACGCGAAAACAACTCTTCGTTAGCTTTGACTCGTTTAAATTAGATTTCGGTACTCGTGTGGATGTGTTGCGTAACCATTTCGCAGTCCTGACAGCCTATACATTACGAGATAGATTCAAAGCGGTTCCACGTTACAATCGGCCGGGGCGTATCTCTCTCTCGAAGCTGCGAAAAAAAAAATTTCGACGATTTCTCCTCCCTTGGTTACGACTGGGATGCGCCACCCGAGAAGCTCATTTCTCAAAGTTAGATTCTAAATTTTTTATGGCGTAGACGTAGACTCGCGACCCAAAGAGAAAGAAAAGAAACGCTCTCTTGAGAACCGGTTCGCGGTAACCGATACAAAATACGCACTTAAAACCTCTTCTGGCGCCAACGGTGGGACGACGTCTTGTTTTTTCTTTTTTTCTTTCTTTTTTTTTTTTTTTTTTTTAGAAGAAGAAGAAGAACTCGTTCACTTCGCGAGAAATAAAGATGATTTAACCAGCGTGGAATATTCGTTCTTTAAACACGACGGCCGACCAACTTACGTCGTTTCCTCGAATAGGCAAAGTTGGATGGAATGATTATCGCGCTCCAGGAAAATACTGATGTAAAAAAGAAGGGAGGAGGAAAAAAGAAAAAAAGAAAAAAAAAAGAAAGAAAAAATGAGAAGCAATCGATGCACAGCGATGGAGAAGCATTCGTGCAGAAACGATGATACCCTACACTCGAGTAGAGCCTCTGGGTGACTGGTTTGCATGTGCATCGGCAACGCAGGTGAACACCCACCAGCGTACACGCGCGTATTCACGCACCCACACCGAGTTTCGACTGTTTGCGAATCCCTCTTTATGTCCCTCATCCTTCACGCCGCGAGCTTTCGTCGTGATCCTCGCTGTGTACGAATCCGCGCGGTAATTGATTCATGATAGAACCGCGAATTCAAACAAGACCGATCTACATTTTGATATGCCGTCGCTCGCAGTTCACTACGGATCGCGATGTCGCTCTATTATGTCAGCGGCGTTGTTGCGCCGAGATACATCGTAACCAACGTGGCATAGTCTGCTCGTGATCGACTCTTTTCACTGCCGCGACAAGATCACCAAGCTCCCCTTCCTCCTCCCCTACCCGTTCGCGCGCGCACACCGCGCGATAGAAGTTTCTCTTGAAGAAACAAATTATACCAATTGCCAACGTTTTCTCGCGGCGTTAGGCATGACTCGTAGATTTTTGCATAGATCTGCAATGGTGTCGCGTTGTATCATATTCATACTTAATATTCATCCGTTGCCTATTCCACATTTCTCACACTCCGATCTACCAGTCGGTTCGAAAGTTATCGCCAACAGCTACCACACCTTGTATTTTAATTTTATTACGATGCAGTCGCACGAAGCGAATTCAAGTCGGTGGAAATACTTTCCATTTCCATGCGCCGTCGGTACGCTGACTCACGCAACCAGATTCTGTCACATCTCGAGTCTCGACGCTGCTCGACGTTTAGAATATCGTTTTGTATTAGAATATATCGATACGTACGATTTTCAACGAATATCATCGAACCATTCCACGCGAGCCATTAATTTCACTTTTCCTAAGGAATTTTTCGTCGCGCGATCTTTCGAGTTCTCTCGAGTATATAGTTATTCGGCCAGCGACGATGAAACGTTACGTGATTGTGCGGGGGAGCGTGATTCGAATTGCAAGACAGTAGATGCAGACGATTATTGCGGTTTATATCTGGGCAACGCATCGGCCGTCCCCCTTTGTGTACAAATCTGCGTAATAATTGATACGCGATGGGATCACGAGCTCAAACACGAATGGGTTTTAATACGGCGATCGCTCTCAATGTCCAACGTGCATCGTACAGAATCTCTATTATACTGGAAGAGAGAGAGAGAGAGAGAGAAAGAGAGGGAGAAGAGTCGGCTGCAAACGAGGTTGCATCGGGTTGCACGCGACCAATGCAGAACGAGTGGATAATGATCGGCTTTTTTTTGAGCCCATCCCCCGCGAATCCATCCTCCTCGGTGTCCCATAGGGAATGTGAAACGCTCTTTGTAACGCTGCGACTCTGGTACTTTCGTCCTCCTGCACAATGACGTCGACGGAGAAAGCTCTCCTCTCTCTTTTTACGAAAAGAAACTATGCGATCCTTTGCGCGATATTAGCGAAAGGTTGGAAAAAGGGGAGAAGAGAAAAAGAGAGAGAGAGAAAGAGAGTAACAATTTTGCGAGATCGTTTCGCAAACGAGTAACTACGAGTAATGCAAATGCAGTTCTCGACATCACTCGAGAACTGTCGTTTCGAAATTCCGATGTTTTCTAAAAATACGTCTATTCTTTCGAGAGAGAGAGAGAGAGAGAGAAGCCAACGATGTGAAAAAAATATACAGACGCGCGCTGGTGAACAACCGATAGTTGCCACCAGTCTAAAAAGAGGGTTTCCACACTAGGCAATGTCAACGTCACCCTTCGACCCGAATTATCCAGTTAACGTCGGAGCGGATCCAAACATATTCGATTTGATAGCCTTATCGCGATATTATTCATGATGCAGCGGGATATCTGGGAAATTGTCGTCGAGGCGACGCCATGATCTTGTTATAACGAGTCGCCGTGCAAACCGTCGGTACATCACAATCGCTGGATGATAATTTAATGTAACGACGCGCGTTAGTGCGCCGATCGCAAATGAACGGCCGCCGGCGTTCCCGTGTTAACGCGCCTACGAGAACAGCCGTGGGGGCATATTTGACACGGAGCAGTCATGGATCGGCAAATCATCGAATCATCGGCGGTACTCGACAACGTAACAAGTCAACAGGCGGTCGTTATGTATATTGACGTATACTTGCCGCAGTTGCGGCGTCGATGCCTGTTTCTATTGACAAATACCCGTCGCGGGGGCGATGATGCATTGCCGTACACGCGCTATCGGAATGACATGGAATGCGTATTATCGCGACAAAATGAACCAACCTCTAGGAATTCGAATGCCTCGCGTCGATATCGGTTGCGTCGATACACACCGGTCTCGCGTCCGCGTTGCAACTCCATCGGCCCCGAAACAATTTGTGCGCGCCGCCGTCTTAACGCGTACGCGATCAACCGCGATAGATCAACTCTGCAATTGCCTACGCCGATGCCCGTGTTCTCGCCGAATCGTATTGTATTTTCTCGACGAGTTTTCACGTTCCGCTTTTTTAACCGTGATCGATAACCTGCGTCGATGGCTATGTCGTTAAATGACTGATAATAAACACGTCGATTTCTCCACTCCACTCCACTCTTTTGCCTTTGCCAGTATTGAATTTAATCGTATCGTTGTATCGTATATTGCCCCGAATCTGTCAAACTCGAGCTCGGTTATCGGTCGATGGAAAAAAAAAAGAAAAAAAGGAAAAAAGAAAAAGAGAATGAACGTCACTTGGAACGCAGTTTTAGGATTGCAATTATAAATTCACGGCGACGCGATGAAGACGCTGGTGTCTTCGTGACGGTTCGCAGGGTCGCGCGCGTCGCGTGGAATGAAAAACGAAGGGAAAACAACGCAAACGAGCGGTCGCGTCGAATTGAAGAATCGACGAGGACAATGCGGAGTGGCGTTGAAGTGGCTGTGACGGATGATAGGCGGCACGAGGATCGGTAGATCGCGAAAGTGGCAGAGAAGCAGTCACGATACACAACTGCGTGTAACAATGGAACCAATATCTGTAGAAAGGTGGTGCTCGTAACGTGCACACTCGACACGCTGGAAACAAATGTCGTACCTATGCGTGACAACCCTTATTGCGGCGAGGGGGTGGTGTGTTTGTGAGCTGCGTGTTTATTGCTCGACCTGGCAATAATAACTGGTTATTATTCATTACTCTGGCACACCGTGTTCAGAACGCACGAATGTCGCAGTCAACTACACGGCGCGCGAGAATCACTCTTTTTACTCTCCTTTCTCTCTTTTTTCCTTCTTTTTTTTCCAACTCCTCTCGAGCCGTCGAGGACACGACGATTCGTGAAATATCGCACTACGACTCCCCTTCGCCGATGCCGAAGCGACGCGTTATAAACTACCGGAGAATTTACGCTTAGCGAGACGCCGAAAGATACATCCGGGCCCATACCTCTTTTGTAAACGTTATCAGACGCGTTATCGATTGATTCGTTACTGTCGTACAAGTGTCTGAACCGATCGACAACGTCAAATGTACAGCTGGTCACTTGCAACTTTACAACTTTGCATTTGGAGATCGGGTTAGGTTAGCATCGAACCTAAGGATAATGGTGCACCTTATGTCATCGTGAACGTGTCGAGAAAGCATCGCACGATCGTGTATTCTTCACCTTCAGCGACAAGCAAGTGCAAGAAGGGAAAAAATATTATATATATACATATACATATATATATATTTATATACGAGGACTCGCGTCACAAACCTGGAACATGAATAAACCAGCGAGCAAAGGTGTGGTTCCCAGGCGTCCACAGTAGGAAATCGCTCACTGGGGAAGAAAGATGGAGAACAGAAGCCAGGAGCGAACCAAGACGTGATTAATATAAAAGTGGGCGGAGCTTGGCCTGGCCGGAAGTAGCCGAAGAGGGATGCTGTGCCGTGCCAAGCAAGCGCGAAAACGGGGGTTATAGTGGCACAACTGTGTGTTGGTACACTCTGTACCGTATGTATCTTCATCCTATGCGACTGCATACACGTCCGCTGGTCCTCGATTACGTGTGTGTGAGTGTGTGTGTGTGTGTGTGTGTGTGTGTGTGTGAGTGTGTGTGTGCGTACGTGCGTGCGTGGAACGCACGTGTGTGCACACTCAGACTCTGGGCTCTACTTCTGAAGCAGTGGAAGAGGTGAGAAGATGGGCGAGCACATGAGGGACCGTGGCGGGGATGATGCGAAATATACACCGCGATTGACAAGCAACACCCTTTTCACCCGAACCGTCTGGACCTCCGTGCGAGCAACGATGAAGGCGTGACAGAGAGTTGGAATTGTTGCCAGGTAATGCCCAGCTCAATCGTAGATGATGGACCAACGATACCACGCACCAGACACTTGGAAATAATAACACGTTCGAATCGATCGGTACACCGACGGGGACCACGCGGTCTTCGCAACAAATCGCGACAGACAACACGGGGAGTTTTGTCAGAATTTCCAACACTTCTTGAATCGATGTTCTATCGTCGTCGTTGTTGTTGTTGTCATCGTTGTCGTCACACCACACGGACAGCGAGCTACCCTTTTCTGAACGATCGTCAGTCAACAGACAGAGCGATCTGTTTTAACACAGCTGTCAGTGAGCAGTGGCCTTTGAATTTTGACGAAATCTTTGGTCAAGCAAAGGGGCTAGAAAGCAAATAGCTGCACGGAGCAACGGCAACCTTGGAGGAACCACTAGAAAACGGAAAAAGGAGAGAGGATATGAGAAGCAGGGTGGTGGGTTGGTTGATTGGCGAATATGGGATCGAAGGGAACCGGGCGATCCACAGGGGTTTCGGAGACGCGGGGTGCAAGGGTTGACGCGCGGGGGTGGCCAACCCCACCTACTTCTTTAACGCCCCCAAGTAGGGTAGGACCGCCTCCGTCTCTGCGTTGTTCCACCTACTACACCCCGGGACTTCTGCAGTCTCATACCTATACCACCCGTACACCATCATCCTCCCATAGCTTCGTCTACTCCCATTGACTATATCCTTCTGAGAAAAATCACCTCTATTCCCAGGTAACGCGAAGCCTCCTTCGATTGAAGCGTAACTGCCATTACCAAACGAATATACTGAGCAAGCTGCCATCTCTCATGTTTCGTCGAATATATCGGATCGAAATTCAAAGGGTGGATCGAGACGTTACGATTAATCGATGATCTTCCCACTAGTGTAATATTAAAACAATCGAGCGAACGTTCAGTCTCGTACAAAGGTACTTCTCGCTCTTTCCTTTCTTTCTTTTCCTTCTGTTCGAGTCATGCATCTCGCGTTAAAAACTAAAACGAAATCAATTACGATCGAAATGAAACGATGTCGAAAGCTATACACAGCGCGAAATAGGTTGCAGTTAGCATTCGAGTCGTTGAAATAATCGGGCCAATAACACAATGATTCATATCTCGGGCGTATATTATATCTTTCAAATTTCCAGACAGCGTCAAAGCAAGGCTCCGTTACTGCCAAGATTATTTTTAGGAAAAATGCCGGAAAGATTTCAGTACTAAGACAAGTACGCATTTAGTTACTCGAGCGTAGTTAATCTTGGAACTGTGTAGCGAGATTTATTCGACTAACCATTCTGCTTGTCCGGTGCACCTATTTGTCTTGTCAGGATCGTTAAAGTGTCATTTCCACGAATATCGTCCGGTTCGCTCAACGTAAGATCAATCAGAAAATCCCAAAGCAAAGGGCTATTTATCTATATTATAACGAGACACGTCCAACCGC